>CM069860.1:42023757-43223757 GCA_036172795.1 Pelodytes ibericus
AGCATGTTTGTAGCCTAAAGCACAAGGTTTTCCTTGTCTGAAAACTATATTTCATAGTAATTAACTCTTTAATGCTTAAAAAAGCCTCAATATAGGCAATCTAAGATACATGGTCAATTTGATATTTCTGCTGCCTCTTCCATTCTGGACCACTCAACTCGATGCCAGCCAATCTCTTTTAGCTGTCCATTCCTATCTATAAACTTTTGTTTACTCATTATGCTTAATTGCATATTTTCTTACCGGAAACAAAAATATTTTAAATTTGCAGAACATTTCAGCTGCATTATGCAAAGTATAGTCTTTGTAGCACTCTTTGTTTATTCAATTCACAAATCTGGGCAGGGTAGAATATTTTTTCACATTTCCTATGCTCTCTGTCGCTTTTAACAGTTTTTAGTCAACTGATAAAATGTAAAACTTACAAATGCAAATCAAGTGTCAAGATTTATTTTAAAAATGCATGAACTCTGGGTAGAATGTTCCGCAAGTGGGAACAGGAGCAGGTATATTAGTCATAATAGCACAAGCGAGATGATGTAAGAGCCATGATTTTAAAAAGCAGAAGATAGAAATATTCTATGCATTAAAAACAGTAATGTATATGCTAGCAAAGCACATAGAGGCAAATGCAGAAACAAGTGTACCCTTACGTATGCCTGGACAAAGTTTCCATGTCAGTATCTACTGTATAACACAGAAACCACTGTGTAAAATGAAGAAATATTGTTTTGGTCTAAAACAATTGTTATTGAATTCAAGATAGCGTAATAACATACTTTTGTAGCATTTAGTGCTTGATGGGAACCTGTCTTTGATCTACATATTCGATGGCAAAATAACTAGAACATATATAGATAGGAGATAAAAGGGTCCACTCAATATATATCGATTTGTCCCAAAAATGGATTTGGATCGGGTAGTTTAGCAGAATTTCACAAGCAGCTAAAATGTGGCTATTCAATATCTGAATAATCTGTTCGGAAACTGAAGCACTGGTAGTATTCCGATCAGGATTTTTTTGCCATGAAAACCATCAATTTTTGACTACTCAGTATATGCAAGAGATTACGACACTGAGAAAGCCAAGCACATCAATGGAAGTAGACAACCCAAGAATTAACCATGTGGTGTACATATACTAGACAGCTAACTATTTCAAATCTGCAATCTACCTATCATACACAAGACTTGATATCTGACCCTGATATCTTTGCTAGCACACAATTCACCTCCTGCAGGGACTTGGGAAAGATGGATTCACTGCTTGCACTGACAATCAGTCCCCTAGCTCCCAATGATATAGCTAAAGCTACAAATATAACTCATCACCCAATGTAGATTGCAACTACATAACAGATGTTAATGAAGAACAATACTAGTCATGTCATGTCAGCCCTGGAATCACATCACTGGAAATGTGTCCACATCAACAACTGTGTAATATGTAGTAATGAACCAAGTGTAGATGCAAACATTCCAACATACCCCACTGTGGAAATACAAGGGTACCATGACCTGTTCAATTGTGTGAGGTGTGGATATACCTGAAAAACAAGACACTAATAAGAAAGTTTAAATGAATAATTGTAATTCACATTTTTATTTTTGATTTAAATTCAAACTTTAAAAAAATTATTATTATAATAATTTTTTTATGTGAATGTGGTTGTGAGTTTTTTCGGTGAAGGAGTACAAATGGGTGATATGAATGGTGAGTAACCAGGGCTACTACCAAGACTATTGCCACGGAAGGAAGATTTTATTCGGCCTCTTTATAGGTCCATGGTAAGACTCTGCCTTGAATATGCGGTTCAATTCTAAGCAATTCAATTCTGGGCACTTTTTTAAAATAAAGACATTATGGAACTAGGGAAAGTGCAGAGGAGGGCTACAAACCTACCTGAACTGTATCCACTAGTTATCTCTCCAGGATCTGGATGCGCTGTCAAAGCTGGGATCCACCACTGTGAAGATCATGCTTTCCTCCTCCTTAACAGATGTTACTGTGGGAAAAGAAGGAAGATGATTAGAACACTGCATTCAATATTCAGTTTTCATGTACAGTTAAAATGCAGGGTTATCTACATCCTGAACTATTGTATGTTGACATTCCACTAATACTAATAAAATACTTATTAATCTAACATCGTCTTTGCATTTATTATAGCTATTTCCTTAATAAGTTACTGGTTGCATAAAATTAACCTATTCTACACTCATTGCTTGCTATCCTGTGACTGAACCTATGAAGATGTCATACTACTGTATATCCATGTCCATATTTCCTCCTCAAAGTCTATCAGGCCAGCCAGATCAAGAGAGCCACCACCATAGTGTCAGCAGCTTCCCCGGTTAGCTTTCTCTTCACCTGACTCTTGATAATAGAGTGTCTCAAAGAGTTGAACATTGCAACTGGTTCACTATCAATGATCATCTGTACATATTATTCTATTTAGACATATACATCTATCTATAAGCATGTATCTATCTATCTATCTATCTATCTATCTATCTATCATCTATCATCTATCCATACACATTGATATTTACATATATATCACACCACACTTTGTGTGCTACCACATGTCTACTGATACACTGACATCGATATGTACTGCAACACCCATTGCCCTTAGTCATTTGCAGCATTTATTTGTGTATGTTAATTGCTGCAATGTTATAGTTCTCTTACACATCCTTACAGCTTCTCCATTGGTGGGAGCCACATGCAACATTCCTTATCTATACAGTCCTAGCTATCCTTGAGCTATGTGTGTAGAGCATGTGGCCTGTGATGTATGAGTATTTTAAGTGCACTTACCTCTTCTTCACCACCCCCATTGTTCCCACCAACTTCGTTAATATAATCCATGAACTCCTGCTAGATGTCATTCCTCCTCCTCAGACTTTATCACCCAGGCATAGTGATGGCACATCTTCCTCACCAGTACCATGTTCTCCTCCACTGAAAAATTCAGGTCGTAGCAGTTAGCCCTTACCTTCCCCACTCTTCTGCAACCAGTGTCCTGGTCCCTCCTGCCCTGCTTTCTGGTATGACATTTGTATTCATTTTTATTATGCAGTGACTGCTATCAGCATATCCTTCTGTAAAATGGTGATTTTGTCATGTCCTCAATATTTATACACAGATTCCTCAAAAGTGATTTGGCTGTAAGATGATTTTAGCAATATTTTGTATCAATTTGATGAAGCTATGTCTATTTTTGGGTCTATTTCCTATGGCAGTTTGGTTTAATATGGTTGAATTTCGAATGATTTTTAGGATTTCTGAGCTATTTTTTGTTTGTGCCAAATCCCCCCTAGGATATAATGGGGGTTTTGAGGCTACCACTACGGGTATATTTCGCCTTTATTTCATTTTGGCAGATATCGGTGTAGAATCGGTTATGATTTCCAAGTTGCAAATGTATTTGGATGCACTTAAGCGCTACATGTGTAGCTCAACAACTGAGAACCGATGTTACCCGATTCCATTCACACCACCATTTTGGTGCTTATTATCGCCACTATCTGAGTCAACCCTATACTTTCCTGAATATTCTCTCCGAAATATACCTGGACACTACAGTTTCCAGCAGCATAGTTCCTGAATCTTCCAAGATAGAAAGAGATGCCACCATATAGTGATAAGATTTGCAGCAGGGTTGATATTCATTTGGATAAGCCAAATGGCAAATGATTTAGCTAAACTTGAAAAATGGTCAGAGCAGTGGCAACTGACATTTAATGTGGACAAGTGCAAGTTTATGCACCTTGGGCGTAAAAACCCAAAAGCAGAATATAGACTATTTGGTACAGTCCTAACCTCAACATCTGAGGAAAGGGATTTAGGAGTAATAATTTCAGAGGACTTGAAGGTAGGTAGGCAATGCAATAGAGCAGCAGGAAATGCTAGCAGAATGCTTGGTTGCATAGGGAGAGGTATTAAGAATTGAAAGGTAAGAAGAAACACAGAAGATAATATCGATCCTTAATATCAGAAAGGAAAAAATGGAATTATATTATTAAGTGATACAGGATAAAAAAAAAAAAGTAAATTAAGTATACTAGTAAATTGGTTGAAGATTTGCTTGTTTGTCCGAGATAATCCAAAATAGCAGTTAGAAAAAAAAAATCTGATTTGTGAAATTCAACAGTTCGCAGTTCATCATTTAGTGAATTGTTACCGGTGCATGAAGTAGACAAGGAATGTACCCTGGAATGACTCACTAGAGAGATACAGGTGAGTTGAGGTGAGATGAACATTTAATTTCTCTGACTTAATTATGCATTGTTCAGGTACAAACCTAGTGATTTCCTCCTATAAAAAGAATAGAGTTGGATATGCAGAAGAAATGATTAAATGTTCAAATATTTATCTAAGGATTTTGTAAGACCAGTTGAGCTATTTTAGCAGAAGGAACTCACCAGACCTGACTTTAAAATGCATAGCTAACTCCGTGAGAAAGTTTCCACTCACTTCAACTCACCTGAAGTGAGTCATCTCAGCGGACATTTAGTAAATAGAGATGTCCAATATTTAGTTATGATTGCACACAGATCAAAGGATGTCTGCAATCAAAAGATACATGTGTAGCCCTTAATTTTGGACATCTCTGAGATAACTCACTATATTATGATTTTTTTGGCATATAGTTGTCGGGCCTCAATTACCATCAGTTACTGTAGCAACTCACCAAAGAGACAATTTTGTTATATTTTGCAGAATATTATTTGTTTTGAAGTTTCCCCCAAAATAGGATACATTTTTATCCCACATAGCCTGCTTGTGCTATCTTTGCTCCACACAGCCTACCTGTGCCATATTTGCCCCTACACAGCCTGCCTGTGCCATCCTAAAACACCAGGTTGCTCTGTGTGATTTTATTTTATAATTAGAGAACAGAATTTAAATTTGTTACCAACTGCTTAATACAATGTATGTAAACATAAACGTTTGGGCAAACAGCTAACAAATTTAATGCCCATAGCTTTCATTAACTTGCCACTAAAGACAAACTCCTAAACCCCTATGCTGTTTTTACAGATTTAAAGGAAAAGGGGTACTAGCCTGAAAATAATATATCTGTTCAGATCCATTCCTCTTAGAGTACCAATGTCGACCCTAAAATAATTTGAGAAGGAATTCCTAAAATGTATCTGGAACTCTAAAAAATCGAGACTTTCGGCCAAAATTCTTAAAAATAGCCTCCATAAAGATGGAATGGGATATCCAGACTTGGGTAGGTTACACAATGCATGCCTACTAACACATGCGGTAGCCTGGAAATCCCAAAAAAAGGATAAGTTGGGTTGGTTAAATATAGAGAGATCAAAAAGTGGAGGGCTTGATCCCTTTTTATTCCAATGGGTTAACCGGGATAGATACAACAGAATGAATATATCTAGTACTATAGTGAGGGGTCTGATAGAAAACGTATATAAGTTGAAAAAATCGTTGGGTTCCATCGTATTTTTTACGAAAGATGCCCCATTAGAAGTTCTGTCTGTGTATATCCAGGATATCCGTTTAGCCCACTGGGGAAACTGGAATATCCAATATATTGGAGACCTATATAGAGGCAACCAGTTGTTGGCGTTTCCAGAACTCCAAGACACGTTTAATATACCAACATCAGAACTCTTCACTTATCTTAGAGTAAAAGGATTCTTATTTAAAACAACTCCCATATCATCGGATAGCTGGGGAGAATTTGTGAAACTGGTATCCGGGGAGAGACTACTCTCAAAGATAATGACCTACCTCTCAGAGATTGCGGTCCCGATTGTGTCTAAAGCCAGGGGTAAATGGGGACTAGACTTGAGCATAGATCTCCCAGTGGAAGTGTGGTACAAAACTTGGCAAGATACAAGGAAGGCTACACATTGTATGTACCTGCAAGAACAACATTTTAAACTTCTTCACAGGTGGTACCTAGTACCATCTAGACTGTTTAGATTCCAGGCCGCCTCAGACGATCTTTGCTGGAGGTGTAGAAAAAGTACGGGTTCATATATCCACATCTGGTAGGACTGTTGTTTATTAAAAGGATTGAAACAACAGATGAAACAGAAATGTGAAGAAATTTTCAGTCGCCCAATGCAAATAACCCCTCAAATGTTTTTACTCCACTTGAACATCTCAACTTTTAATAAGTTTAATAGATCATTACTGATTAATATCTTCTTAACAATTGAAATCTGTTTGGCACGCTATTGGAAAAGGACAGAGGTCCCTTCCTGGAAAGAAATAGAGACCCAAATTGATACTCAAGCTCTGGCGGAGAAGTTTTTCTTTCGAAAAGATAGATTTACAAGAGAGATATTCCATAAGACATGGTTCTTGTGGAGGGATACGGTGGGGACCCCTGCACAAGAGAATGATCAGTAGCTATCCGGACTGCCTGGCCCTCTCTCCGCCCCCCCACAGAAGGACTTAATACGTGAGATGTGGAAGTGAGAAAGTGAATAGATCGAGGTAAATATGAATGTATGGAGAAGGAATGGATTTGGTGTCTTTTTTTTGTTTTTTTCTTCTTCTTCCTTTCCTTCCTTCTTCTCTTGTTCCTTCTCCCCCCCTCTCTTTTTTCTCCCTTTCCCTTGTTATTTGTATGGAAGACAGACAACTCAACTTCCGTTTGTCTGAAGGATACAGTTGATATATTTGAAAAGAAAACAATAATTAATTAAAGGCCACTAGACACAAATGAGGAATAAATGTAAAGTGGTGACTGTTCCATATTGATATCCTGTATATTAACTAGGTCTAATGTGGGTCATGATTTCATGCCAGTTTCATGGGGGAGGGGGGAAAAGCAATAGGGAGGGAGTGGGGTTTTTGTAAATAATGATTATTGGACTTGTATTTTTTTTTTGTGTTCAATTTTGTATGTTGTTATTTTACTTTTTTTTCTTTTCCGTATTTAACTTTGTACTTTATGTGTGTGTTTTTTCTTTGCTTGAATATAATAAAGACTAATAAATAAAAAAATAAAAAACGTAATTAACTAACTCGGTGAAGGTACAATATAGAGAGTTGAAAATATTTGTGTTTATCTAGAAATTCCTGCATGAATAAGTTGTGCAAATTCCATGATTCTACAGATCAGCGTCCAGGAGGTTCACTTTCTTCAGACAAACAGACACAATGATTTTCTGTATTATATATAAGATTAATAAATCATTAATGATTTTTAGAACACTCAAAGCTTTACAATTGTGTATAGAGACAAGCCAATCTGTGAGTTAATATTAGTCAGATGAAACAATACAAAACATAAGAAATGCATAAAAGGAGATGCATTAGGATACCTAATACACCTGTGCAAAGCTTATACTGGACATTCTCCTATGCTCAAGTGAATTTGTAACTTCTCTTTTAAGCTCAGAATGAAGTGCAACAATAAATGGTTCTACTCTAGGAATCTGGGTAATTTCCATTCACTGTGGTCTTTTCAGCTGGAAGATCACCTCTTCAAAATTGTTTAATAAAGATCCTAGTCTTCAACAGATAAATATGGCAAGAAATCCATTTCCCCACTTACTAACAGTGTTGGCAATGGGTGAAACAGGAGCTTTATGCTAGGTGGGATTTCTTATGTAACGAACTGTACTTGTTTTGGATCTGATCAAGGGTCAGTTATGTTGATGTGTTGGTCCAAATTAGTTAGATATGATACGTGCACGGAGAGAAAAGACACTGACACACTCTGTGGAGTCAAAGCAAATCTCTACTTTATTGGGTGTGATACAGCTTGATATACACTTCAGGAGATAGGAAGGGGGCGTGTATTGTACCACTAGTTGATTGGTTATATGTAGGACAATAGGTGTGCTTATGCAAATATACCCGTATCTTAGTAAAGCTGCACAAGCAACAGGGGGGAAGAAGGGGGGTTGTATTCTGTAAGGAAATGTCTCTATCTTCTAAGCACCGTTTTAACAGTTAAAACAAGCAAGTGTCCATTTTATGTCATATTGCCATAACATACTCACATGCAGAAAGTGGCAACTGTAAGAAATTTACTAATTACTAGACATGTGCAAAACTAAAATTTTCGTTTCGTTTTCGTCCATTCGGACGAAAATGTTATTTATTTCGTCTTAAACGAATTTCGTTCATTGCTGCATTCGTTTCAGACTAAATTCGTTCATTATTTTAGTTTCGTTTAATTTTATTCGTTCGTTTTATAGAATACGTGTAATACTATTAGCTTTCTATAAACCGAACGAGAGCCCCATTCATAAGAAATTCTTATGAATGGGGCTCTCGTTCGGTTCATAGAAAGGCAATAGTACTACATGTTTTCGATAAACCGAAAGTCTATAAACCGAACGTTCGGTTTATAGACTTTCGGCTTATGGAATACATGTAATCCTATTGCTATTCTATAAACCGAACGTTCGGTTTATAGAATAGCAATAGGATAACATGTATTACATAAGCCGACAGCCTATAAACCGAACGTTCGATTTATAGGCTGTCGGCATTTCACTACACGGAGACAGAGTCTCCATTCATAAAATTATGAATGGAGACTTTGTCTCCGTATAGTTAAATGCCGACAGCCTATAAACCGAACGTTCTATTCTATAATTCTATATTCTATTGCTATTCTATAAACCGAACGTTCGGTTTATAGGCTGTCGGCATTTCACTGCACGGAGACAGTCTCCATTCATAAATTTATGAATGGAGACTTTTTCTCCGTGTTGTGAAATGCTATTGTATTCTATAAACCGACTCTATTTCGGCTTATAGAATATAGCAATAGTACTACGAATGGACGAATGAACGAATGATTTTCGTTTATTAACCATTCGTTCATTAGGCTTTCGTTAGCTTAGCATTTTCGTTATTCGTTTTTCGGACGAATGGACGAAAATGCATTCGTCCGAAAACGAATGCGCATGTTTACTAATTACCCAGAATATATTTCTATTGTTCTTTTAGCGACAGGGGGCAAAGAAACATATGCACACATTAATATCTATTTTGAACTTATATTAATAAGAAAGTTATACAACAATAGATAATACAATACATGGAGCACAAATTTAATTTAATAAAAAGTAAAAGATCGATAAATGATTGAAATAATAGAAACACTGGGCAATTGTCCCTGACCCTCATTATAATTAATAGTGCTGGATTCCTGCTTATTGGCTCCCAGTCAATACATTATTAAGATCAGGGTTAGGAGCCTGCCAAATGGCTCCCAGCCCCACCACTAACAATACTCGGGCTCAAGAATCAGTAAGATACCTTCTATAATAAAATGAATTTGGATTTGGGATAACATGGCTGCTTTTTCAAAAAAAGGATCTAACCAATCTAATCTAATCTAATAATAGTATAGAGTGAACTTACATCGCAGGTGAATAATAAATAATCACTCATTTAAGATTATTTAAAATTTGCCGGAGACACGTATCTTTCAGATAGGACCAAGATTGTGTGAAGTAAGGTTGCAGTTGAATATCGATGTATTTTGATAAACAAGATGTAAGTGAACCAAACTGGGATACAATATGTCTGTCTGGAGGATTAACCGAGTCTTTATGAATTATAGGTAGGCAATATAGGACCAGGATTTTGGGGTGCGGTTGATTCAAGTATTGATATTCCATTTTATTAATAATACCCAGTAATTTCCCTTTATCTAAAAACTGTTAGTGTCTTTTTTTCTTCTGAAGTGGGATCTTTCTTAAGTGGTAAATACGTATTCAAGTCTTTAAGCTGTCTATCAATTTACCTGCAATATCGCTCCTTATCCAACAGAACAATGCCACCTCCCTTATTGGCTGGTTTTATAATGAGTTGGGTATCATCTTCTAATGACTTTAAAGATTTAAATTCCCCAATACTAATGTTCTGTTGAAATGTATTCATTTTTTTATTTTATCCATTTTGTGTACCACGATTTTCTCAAAAGTATTAATTTCCTCAGACTTCATATGTCTGGGATAAAAAGTGGATTTTCTTTTTAAGCCCGTGTGGGTAAAAGAACTTTGGTTCCGCGGCATAATTTGTTCTATACTATTCTTGCAAAATATTTTTTTAGACATAAATTACAAACAAATTTTTGAATATCAATATAAGTCTTACATTTATTAGCTCCTACAGTGGGTGAAAATTTCATACCTCAATTCAGGACCCTGATCTCATCATTAGTTAATTGATGTTGGTTCAAAAAAAAAAAAAAAATCTCATGTGCGGTTATATGCGGGTTTTTTTCTGGCTCATGTCATTGGACAATTTGGAATATTTTGATCCCATTTCCTCACCTTTGGAGTGTTGTCTAAATAAACCCCACCCTCTTATGGATAATTAGCCAATGGTTCGAATCATTTTTTAAAGGGATATGATTAGGGTTTGGAATGGCAGAGAAGAAGAGGAAGATGTTCTATTTGAATAACTACCACCACTCCCATAATTATTCCACCTCTTTTTGTAATTATTATTATATGTTCATTATGGGAGGGGTTAGTGTTGTAACCTTGTCTTCTAAAAGGAACTTTATTCCATCTTTGTGGCTGTTCAGTAAATCCTACAGTATATGGTTTCCACTGTGTGTTAAGCCCAGAGGTTTTGCCTCTCATTTGGCTTGTATTTGACCCCAAAATGTGTGTATTAGAGTTATCTGTATCTTTTTTTGAGAAATGTTTATTTTTATAATCATTCTGATCCCTAATAAGCTTATTTTTCTTACCCTCTATAATTTACTTTTCTTATCACCCCAAATTGAGTTTAATGTCAGATACTGACTTGTGAAACTCAGGGTGTGGTAATAAAGGGGTGATTTTGTCCTCTAGATGCCTCACATCATGATCAATTTTGAAGAGGTCATCCTGTCTAAACCTAATAATAAGCTCCATTAATTTAATTGCACATTCTTCTAGGATTTTATCTCAGAAATTTAAAAAGGTCTGATCTTCTTGATAAATGGTAGGTCATTTAAATCAAATGTAAGGCCTCTAGGTGTAATATGGTCTTTAGGTATTTTTCAATAGTACCTATTTCACATTTCATTTTGATTTCTCTAGTGAGTAATTTCTCCAAATCTGCACAAACATTGTAGGTACAGGTTCATTGATAGAACACACATTGTCATTGTCGAAAGAGTGTCTAAATCACATTTAAATAATTTTCTAAATTCAAATAGAGACATTAGAAGTAGGCAGCCTCTCACAACAGGGAAAGGAATAAAAAGTAGACATGTGCAAAACTAAAATTTTCGTTTCGTTTTGTCCATTCGGACGAAAATGTTATTTATTTCGTCGAAAACAAATTTTGTTCATTACTACATTCGTTTCAGACGAAATTCGTTAATTAATTTCGTTTCGTTCATTTTTATTCGTTCGTTTTATAGAATACATGTAATACTATTGGCTTTCTATAAACCGAACGAGAGCCCCATTCATGAGAAATTCTTATGAATGGGGCTCTCGTTCGGTTCATAGAAAGGCAATAGTACTACATGTTTTCTATAAGCCAAAAGTCTATAAACCGAACGTTCGGTTTATAGACTTTCGGCTTATGGAATACATGTAATCCTATTGCTATTCTATAAACCGTTCGGTTTAAAGAATAGCCATAGGATTACATGTATTACATAAGCCGACAGCCTATAATTGAACGTTCGGTTTATAGGCTGTCGGCATTTAACTATACGGAGACAGAGTCTCCATTCATAAATTTATGAATGGAGACTTTGTCTCCGTGTAGTGAAATGCTATTGTATTCTATAAACCGACTCTATCTCGGCTTATAGAATGCAATAGTACTACGAATGGACGAATTAACGAATGATTTTCGTTTATTAACCATCCGTTCATTCGGCTTTCGTTAGCTTAGCATTTTCGTTCTTCGTTTTTCGGACGAATGGACGAAAATGCTATTTTCGGACAAAAATGCATTCGTCCGAAAACGAATGCACATGTCTAATAAAAAGTTACAAAAATAAGTGATGGGCGATAAACAATAGTGTATAACAAAATAGTAGAAAAATGCAGCAAACCACTAGTGCAGATCCCCAAATCAAACAGAAAAAAATGAATGGTAAAAAAATATAAAGTGTTGCGCAGAAAAAAATATTATCAGGAGAACTTAACAAAGGTGAATATATATTCAATATACATGGAAAAGAAAAGAACAAAAATGTGTGAACCTAAAAAAAAAAAAAATAATAAGTATTGAAGTGGCCCTAGTGAAATTAAACTCACAGGATTACTTTTGTTTTCTGAATGTTCCTATGACACTTTTATTCTCATGCAGAAAATACAGTGATTTTGAGACTAGTACTCTATGTGGTGGATAGTTGCTGTGTATGCATGACTTATAACAACCAGTAGTGTATCTTCCACAATGCACTCGCCTAGGGCGGCACTTTGCCAGAGGTTGTTAAACCACACTTCTGGTGCTTGAAACACTTTCGCTCCCTTCCCCACCATTCAGCAAGCTTTAGCTCCTTCCAGTTAATCGGGGTGATGGGGGCATGTAATAGACGTGGTGGGTGCATGAAAAGAGGGTGATGGTGGCATGTAATGGGTGTGATGGCGCATTTAGTAGTGTGCAATGTGGGATGTAATGGGGTGATGGGGCATGTCGTGGGTGTGCCACGTGGGTGATGGAGCATGTTGTAGGTGGTCAATGTGGGCAGGAGGGTGCCCAAATTTGGTCTGCCTAGGGCAGCACAAAACCAAGATACACCACTGATAACAACTGGAAGGAAGGGTCCATCTCTTCACTCTCCATCCATCTTGTTTCATGCTTTCACCTTTCACCTACATTATGCTAATTCTAATTCTCTTCTCTCTGCAATTTCGTTTTCAAAATCTAAAAGAATGTTTATGTTAAAAATGTGTGGTTTTGCTTCAGAGAGCCAGCCTAGCTAATAACGATTCCAACTCCCTAGAACATTATCCAAGACAATGGAACAGATTCAATTGCCCCCGGTAATAAGAAATAAACTGGCTTTAGTGGTAAATTAAAGGGGCATTGATTAATGGGTGTGATAATGTCATTACTGTAAAATTCAGATGCATCTCAGCAGTTAACAATTAGAGACAGACGTGAGTAGAATGATGAGCATTATATCACTTTAAATATTATCTCACATATTTAAATTATTATGGACTATGGGAAAACAAAATCATGCTTTTAACGATAATATTAGGACTCTAACTAATGACCTGGTGTTCAAGTACCGGATTATAGTGGCAGGAGCGGGCTCAGAGTCAGCAAGCATTCAGACCAAAGGGAAAGGGTGTGATTGACTATAACCCTGCAGGATTCTGTAGACAAAAATGGATACAGGGACACAAATACAAACATATTACAGAATAAGAGAACACAGGAGACATAAAAGCACATAGCTAGCAGCAGCAGCAGCTAGGGTATATGTTAAAAGTGAGGATTTTGTTTCATTTGATGGAAATACATTGGTAACTTCAAGGTTTGTGAAGGACCATAGAACATCATTAAAGTGTCCAACACAGACCCCAGTAGTTGTCTGCCATTAACACTGTTGATGCCTATCCTGACACATGACCACATAGTCATATGATTGTGTAAATGCTTAACCAGGGAACATGGTTTTAAAAGAAAACTTCTGGTCTTCTATAACAGATAGATACAATAGGTATCTTTAGAGATACATACAGGTTTATTCTCAGCTCTGCCTGCTGAGGAATAGCTGAACTAGCTGAGAATGTTGTCTATGATCACTTCACTAGCAGACAATCGATGATGGGATCAATGTGCATGCTTTTCAAGGAGAATTTGTTACAGTGGGGGGTTGTAGCACATTTATATTTATCTTTGTACAAAGCATACAGGATATAGTTTGACCCAATTCAATTACACTTTATGGAAATTGCACAGAGAAGAGAACACTGGCAGGGAGACAATTTTATTTAAACTATAGGCCAGGCCGAGATGAAGTGGGTGTATAAACTTAAGACCCTTTCACCACTGCGGATGAATATAAAGTTTGACCTATATAATTTTTTCTTTATAGGAATAAGAGTTCCTATGGATATTCTGATACGTTTTCACATTTTTGAAATCAAGCTTATATGTAATATTAGCTAAATAGTGTACATACAAAAAAAAATGGTTCAGTTTTATCTAAAGGTATTTTGTGAACAACTGCAAACATCATTTTTTATTCTAATTTTTTTTCTATTTCTAATTTTCCTCTTTTAGATAATTTTCTTCGAAATAATTTGTTTTTGTGCTTTCTTTTGTATTGCTTATGTTATAAGTGTGCTTATACCTAAAGCTGTATAAGGGATTAATAGGAAGGAAAGCAGTGGTGGGGCTAACATAGATTACATAGATAGGGTACATACAATTAAACCTGTGGGCATTACGTGTTTGTCAACTAAACAGAAAATGGGTAGTAATCTTAAATGTTTTTTAGCAAATGCAAGAAGCTTGACAAACAAAATGGGTGAGCTGGAGATACTGGTAAGTGCTCAACAGTATGATTTAATTGAGATCAAAGAAACATGGTGGGTTGAGACCCACGACTGGTCAGTTAATTTACAAGGTTACTCACTTTTTAGAAAGGACAGAGTAAACAGAAAAGGGGGAGGGATTTGTATATATGTCAATCCTAAACTAAAGCCCATGATTAAAGAAGGTATGCATGACGTAACTGGAACTGATGTGGGGACACTGTGGGTGGAGATTAGCTTAGACACTAAAAAGAATCGCACATTACTTGTAGGTGTATGCTACAAACCACCAAATATTAGCATTGATGGAGAAGATCAGCTTTTATTACAAATTGAAAAGACTGCACATCTGAATGAAGTTTTAATCATGGGAGATTTTAATTACCCAGATATAGATTGGAATTGTGGCACAACTAGTTCCACTAAGGGCAGCAAGTTTCTGAACCTGCTTAATAACAAATGTATGGCACAATTAGTAGACACCCCAGCTAGAATAAATGCCTGTCTGGATTTAGTAATAACAAACAATGAGGATCTTATCTCACATATCCAAGTAAGAGAATACTTGGGGAATAGTAACCATAACATGGTTTCGTTTGAGATTAAAGCAAAAAAGAAAATTGGTAACTACTCAACCAAAACACTTAATTTTAGAAGGGCCAACTTTGAGGGACTAAGGGCATCAAATGAACATGTAGACCGGGAAGGATTGTTTTCTGGACTAAACACAGAGCACAAGTGGAATTTCTTTAAGCATACATTACAAAAGTACACATCCCAATGTATACCTTTGGGAAACAAATACAAAAGACAAATCAAAACCAATGTGGCTTACCGGTAATGTAACACAGGAAAAGCAAAACAAGAAAATGGCATTTAAACATAGAAGCAAGGGATCAGCATTATCGTTTATAGAGTACAAAGATACCAACAAAGCCTGCAAAAGGGCAATTAAAATGGCTAAATTGGAAAATTAGAAAATTATTGCTAAGGAGAGTAAAACTGACTCCAAATATTTGTAAAAGTGTATAAATGGAAAAAGGCTAAAGGCAGAACATCTTAAGCCCTTGTTATCCCAAATGTGAAATTTGGTAAGTGAGGACAGAGAGAAAGCAGGCATCTTAAATACTTTTTTTCTTCTGTTTATACTAAGGAAGAACTGATGGATGAGCCCCTGCTACTGGAAGTTACGGAATAGTCACCAAAAACATGGGATTGGCTGACACAGGAAAAAGTGCTTAAGCAATTAAACTCTGTTAAGATAGACAAGGCCCCAGGACCAGATGGTATACACCCAAGAATCTTTAGAGAGTTAAGCATAATTCTGGCCATTTTGAGTTTCAGTTCAGGTATAGTGCCAACAGGCTGGCGAAAGGCAGATTTCATTCCAATATTTAAAAAGGGATCAAAATCTCTGCTGGGTAATTATAGGCCAGTGAGCTTGACATCTGTAGTGGGGAAATTATTTGAAGGATTGCTAAAGCGATACACTCAAGAATACATCTTGAATCAGAATATAATTAGTAAAAGTCAACATGGTTTTGTGAAAGACAGGTCTTGTCAAATAAACATAATAACATTTTATGAAGAAGCCAGTAAAAATATAGATCTAGGTGTGGCAGTTGATGTGATCTATTTAAACTTTGCTGAAGTATTTGAGACAGTTCCACACAAAAGGTTACTATACAAATTGAGAGAAAAGGGTTTGGGGGCAAATGTATGTATTTGGATTGAAAATAGGCTAAAAGATAGAATGGAGCGGTTTGCTGTAAATGGAAAATCCTCAAATTGGACCAGGGTGTTAAGATAAGTACCTTAGGGTTCTGTTTGAGGCCATCTTTTTAATTTGTTTATTAATGATCTCCCAAGTTGTGTTGAGAGCCATGTCTCAGTGTTTGATGATGACACTAAATTAGGTAAGGTAATACAGACTAATCTTGATGTTTGTTCTTTACAGGAAGATTTGGATTGAGGTACTGGACATTTAAGTAGCAAATGAGGTTTAATATAGACAAATGTAAAGTTATGCATTATGGGGAAAATAATAACAAAGCAACACATACTTTATTTTTTTTTATTTTTTTTATATTTATTTTCTCAGATAAAAAAGGACATCACAAGACATTCACAAATACCGTACAATATAAACAATACAAAATCTCAATACATTTTCCTCCTTAAAGTGCAAGGTGACAATACATCAATACCCGCATAGTTCACTTTCTCTAATATATATATCTATAAGTTCTCTATTCCCCCCCTCCATCTCCCTCTGACTTACCCCCTTCCCTACCCCCCCCAATTCTGTCTAGTTCCCCAGGCCTACACTCAGTTTCAGTCAATTTCCTTATCTGATAATGGGGAGAAGAGTGGGGAAGTCTTATCTCATCTAGCTGACTAGCGACAAATACTTATTTATATTTATATACATATACGTATATATAGACGAAAGGAAGAATAGGGAAGACAGAAAGGAGAAAAAGAACAACACAAAAAAGGCATCGAGATATAACTCACCAAAAAAGAAAAAAAAACAAGAGCAAGAGCAACGGAGTGTCAACCTTTTATATTATTAGATTCTGACAGGGGGTAATATTATTTGTTACCTATGCTTCTAAGATTTCAATCCATTTGGTCAATTCTCCCCTTTTTCTTCCTTTCTCTCCCCAGACCATCTTAATCCCTCTTTCCATTTGAAATTGATGGATAATTTGTTGTTTTAGTTGGATCTTTTGAAAGGGATCTGCCTTCTTCCAATTCCTTGCTATAATTAATTTTACAGCTACCAAGGAGTGGATAATCGCTGTTTCTTGTACCTTAGTCAGCTTGAGTCTTGCCCAACCTAAGTGTAGTAGCATAGAGCCTGCATTTCTTGGTATATTTATTTTACACAGCTTCTCTATTATTTCTTCTGCCGATTTCCAGAGTTTCGTAACAATTGGGCAGCTCCACCAAATATGTGAATACGATCACTTTTCTGCGAAACATCTCCAGCAGATGTTATCATTACCCCCAGAGAAACTAGCTATTTTTGTAGGTACCATATACCATTTGTTTACTACCTTGTAGTGAGTTTCAATTAGAGATAGGCCATGGATTGTTTTGTGAACCCTAGCTAGAGAGTGGGACCATTCAGTTTGATCGATATTTATATTCAGGTCTCTTTCCCAATATTTAAGCGCTGTAGGGGGATGGAATTTTAGCCCTAATTTATTTAGCTCTGCACATTTGGAGAACAATTTCTTTGAGTTGTTCTCACAAAAAATATATTTTATTAACCCATATAGTTCTCCCTTTTGAGTTATAATTTTCCCTGTCATGTAGTTTTTAACTCGTAAATAGGTGAACACTTCTCTGCTTGAGAGGTTATATTCTTTACTCAGCAGCTCAAAAGTCTTAAGCCTACCTTTTATGACTAAGTCTCCAAATGTACAGATGTTTTGGTTCTTCCAATTTTTTAAGGATAAATCTTCGACTTCTATCTCAATTTTATCCAGTCGCTGGTAGTCCATAATCTCATTCTCTGGTCTGATATTGTTCTTAATTTTCACCCAGACTGGAATAAGCTGGTTGAGAACGTAAGATGGTGTTATATCTGTCTTTTAAGTGCCATAGGGTCTCGGAGATATCGCTATTTTTACTCTCTATTTTATACCAGCCTTCCGCTTTAAATTTTTCATTTTGGAGCATTGAGGTGTGCATGATTATTCCTGCCTTGTATATCTCCTCAATATTTGGGAGTCCCATTCCCCCTTTGTTGACTTTCTCGGTCATGGTGGACTGTTTGATTCTAGATTTTTTTCCCTCGCCAGACATATTTTATAAAGGATGACTGAATCAGTAATAACCAAGCTTTCGGTACTGCCAGTGGAAGCATCCTAAACATGTAGATCCATTTGGGTAATATGTATGATTTCAGTACGTTAACTCTACCCCACCATGAAATCTCGTGTGGGCCCCATTCTTTGAGATCCTTATTCATTGATTTCATAAGATAGAGAACATTGACTTTCATCAATTTATCTACCCTTTTGCATATCTTAATCCCCAAATAGGTGAATTCCTTAGGCTGGTTAAATCTGTATTTTTCCTACAAGATGTTTTTCTCCTGTTTATCCAAATTGTGGTACATAGCTATTGATTTATTTATGTTTAACTTATAGTTAGAGACAGAGCTATAATCTTCAATCTCCCTCATCACATGTTCTAAGGTCGCAGTTGGGTGTGTTAGTTGCAATAGTATGTCGTCTGCATATAAGGCGATTTTTAGATCGCCTTGGGGTAGGGAAAAGCCTTTGACTAATTTGTTTTGTCTTATTTTTTCTGCCAGAATTTCTATAGACATAACGTACAAACTCGGAGACAGAGGGCAACCCTGCCTTGTTCCGTTTTTTAGCTCAAACCAATCGGAGCATATGTTTGGACCGATAGTTCTTGCCATTGGGCAACTGTACAATGCCATTATAGCCTTGTGACACCACCCGTCTATCCCAAACTTCTTCAGGACCCAACTAATGAAGCCCCAGCCGACCCTGTCGAAGGCCTTTTCTGCGTCCAACGACAGGATCAGCAGGGGCGTCCCCTCCCTAGTCACCGAGTCCACAACGTCAATCAGCCTTCTTATGTTGTTACTGGCCATCCTACAGGGTACAAACCCGATCTGGTCGGGATGTATTATGCCCGGGAGTATGGCTTTCACTCTCACTGCCACAATAGAGGCGAAAATCTTGACATCCACGTTTATTAGGGAGATTGGTCTGTAGCTCGTGGTATCCATTGAGTCTTAACCTGGTTTTAGTATAGGCAAGATATTTGCCTTTAGCATTTCTTGAAGAAAAGTGCCCCTTTTGACCGCCTGATTAAAGGTTTCTGTCAAATGTGTCACACTGCTATTTTTCATATACTTGTAAAATCTATTACCAAAACCATCAGGGCCTGGGGTTTTAAAACTTGCAAGGTTGTCGATAGATTTTGCTACTTCCTCTATAGAGATTTCTCTATTCAAAACGCCTAGTTGCTCTGCTGTAATATTGGGTACATTAATGTCCCTTAAATAATCCTCAATGGCTTCCTTTGAAATATTTGTTTGTAGATCATATAAATCCTTATAATATTTATTAAAAGCCTCTCCAATATCTTTCGGCGCTTTGATTATTTTCCCTCCATCTCTTAAATTATCAATACGGTTATCTGCTCTTTTTTTTTTTCAATTTATTAGTTAGCCATTTATCTGTTTTATCTTTTTTGTGGTAGTATTTGATTTTTAATCTATGCATATTTCTTTCAATCCTGATCAGAATTTTTTCTTTTATTTCATTTTTAATTTTTAACAATTTCTTATGATTTTCCTCTGATGGGTTTAGTTTATCTTCTTTAGCAACATTATATAACGCAATATAGAGGTCTGGTAAATGTGAGCCTGCTTGTCTCTTTTTAATTTTTTCCAATTTGATCAAATAACCCCGCATCACTGCCTTATACGCACACCAAACGGTTACATCTTCTATTTCCTCGGATTTGTTTTCTTCAAATAAATATTTTGACACGTTTTCTATTTGTGTTCTGTTTTCTTTATTATTCAGTATTGTCTCATCCATCCTCCAAGTTGTCATCGGAAACTCTTTCCTACCCTCGTGCAAGTCCATAATTACTATTTCGTGGTCTGACCACAAAAATGGGCTGATTTTAATTTTATTTACTTTTGCTATTAGATCTGCACCTCCCATAATCATATCTATCCTTGATCTAGATTTGTGAGGCCAAGAATAGAAAGTATATTCTCTCTCATTTGGGTTGAACACCCTCCATATGTCATATATATTATGTTTTTTCAGGGAATTTCCTAGAGATCTAGCTTGTTTAGTACTTCTTTTATCACTATGTTTACATTTTATTTGTGACATTTTGTCCATCTCACAATCTAACACGCAATTAAAATCACCTGCCAGTATTTGTATACCCATAGATACAAGTCACTTTCTACTTTTTCCATAATCTGATTCAAAGTGTTTATCGGGTTTACATTCGGTAAATAGATGTTAATTAGGGTGTAAAGCTCTTCGTTTATCAAACACACTACAACTAAATACCTCCCTTCAGGATCTATATACTGGAACTTCACCTTTATTTTGACAAGTCTCGAGAAGTATATTGCCACTCCACATCTTTTTTCCTCAACCCTTGCTGCTCTTATGACCAGGGGGAAGTTCTTACAACTCCATTTTTTTACATCTCTCAACTTCCAATGTGCTTCCTGGACCATAGCAACTTGTATTTTTTCTTTAGTCAAATATTCATTAAAGGCCCATCTCTTTGAGGGGATGTTTAGACCTTGGATAATAATTGAAGCAAACCTAACCATTGTTATTCTTTTCCTCCCTGTGTCTTATCTTATCTGACCACTCCGTTGCTCTTACACAAACATAAAACATAAAATCCCGCACCAAGCCCCGTCTTAACCTAAGGCGGTTGGCCTGATACCCCATGCCCAAAAAACCCTTCTGGGACATTTAGCCCAAACTAAGTTCTACTCAGAACCTATGGCGGACCGATCTGTGACCGGCAATCTGAATTTTTATTTACATAATTAGCCATTTTCAATCTCCTTTTTTTTTCCAAACCGTATCTTGGCTTGATTATTATTCCCTGTAATTCGTGATTGCTACTTTATTGTGTAAAGTTGGCATCGTAACCTAAACGGACTATGAGGAGAAGGGAGACGAAAAGGAAGAGGTACTGTTTACCTTTAGTCTCCTCAGGTTGGTTTCTACCTTGAGTCTATCTTTGGTATAAGTTGATACTATCCTATAGTGTTATATTAAGCTTTCAAAAGTATATGAAGGAGAGGGGGAAAAAGGAAGTAAAGGAAAACGGCAACCTCTTTGTACTATCATTCCTCCTTTAGTCCATTTTAACTCTTTTTCCTTTGAGTCTCTCGGAGAGAGAAGAAAAAAAATAAAAAATTTACCCCATGATTTCACCAATACCTTTATTTAAAGTGCAATTATGTATCTTCCTTATAAAGATCATAAAATGTATAAATTGAAGCTTAAAGTGAATTAGTGATGTATTTATCCATTAAAGGGAACAACACCAAGCACCAAAAACCCCCAAAAAATACAAAACAAATGTTTTTTTCTCACTAAAAATTTTATTTAGAGTGCATTTATTTACTTCCTTCAAAAAACTTCCTAAAATATATTAATTAGTGCTTATAGTGACTTTGTGTTATATTTGATTTAGTGTTCTATTTCCCCCCCCCAAAAAAAAATTCCTCTCACTAAAAATTTTATTTAAAGTGCATTATTTACTTCCTTCAAAAAACTTCCTAAAATATATTAATTAGTGCTTATAGTGACTTTGTGTTATATTTGATTTAGTGTTCTATTTAAAAAAAAAAGCTTCCCTATTTCAAATTATTCTAGTGCTATATATCTTCTCTCTAAATCTTTTTATATAGCAACACATACTTTAAAGGTTACTTCCCTGGGAAAAACTACTAATGTAAAGGATTTAGGAATAATTGTAGATAACAGACTTAGCAACAGTGCTCAATGTCAGTCAGCAGCTGAAAGGGCCAATAAGATATTGGCATGTATAAAACGAGGTATAGATTTACAGGAGGAGGATGTCATCTTGCCTCTTCCCAAGTCAATGGTAAGGCCTCACTTGCATTTATATAAAAAATTGCATTTATATATGTTAGAAAAAAGGTGTCTCGGAGGGGATATGATAACATTATATAAATATGTGCAGGGCCAATATAAAGAGTTCTCCAGTGACCTGTTCATTAACAGAAATGTACAAAGAACAAGAGGTCACCCCCTGAGGCTGGAAGAGCAACGATTTCATAGACAGCAAAGGAAGGGATTCTTTAGGGTGAGGACAATAAAGATATGGAACTCACTGCCAAGAGAGGTAGTGCTAGCAACTACAATAGATGCATTTAAAAATGGTCTGGTTGTTTTTTTGTTTTTTTTAGAAAAGCAGAACATACAGGGCTATTAATAATAGAGCTTATTGATCCAATGAGAAATCTGATTTTGGAGTCAAGAAGGAATTTTTCCCCCTAGGAGGCACAATTCAAAATAGCTTCCTTTTTTTTGCCTTCTTTTAGATCAAAAAAGGGAATGATAGGGAGAACTTGATGGACTTGTGTCTTTTTTCAACCTAAATTACTATGTTACTATGTTATGTTACACATATATATATGGCAATTAATAGATAAATCCAACAAATTGCTGTCCAATATAAATTGTAAGTTGTGTGATTTTGATAATACATTAATGAACAAATGAGGAAGAGGCATGCACTATATAAACAAATTCTGCAGGAGAGAGGGTGTACACTTGAGGAAGCCATATGTGATGAAACTCGTTTGTTGGCACGCCCCCTCCTCATTGTGAATTTAATAAACGTGTTTTTCAAAACAAATGATGCTTCGGAGACTGAACGATTGACGACAACCAGCCCCTATGAAAACAAGCCAGGAGGAGCCCGTTGTGAGTCTGGTTTTTGAGGTCAGTCAGCTATAGCTGACCAAGCCCTGTTTGTGAGTCCGCACATATCTGCCTCTCACATTCGCTTCTGAGTAAGCCTTTTTACCATTTGTAATTAAAACCAGGTTTTTTTTTAATTATATTCAGTTAGTATGATTTTTAAGCACATTTGCCTTAGTACTTAGTGAAGTTGGCATTAAAACACCACTCAAACTTGCATGTTTGTCTGTTTTTTATACATTTTCAATATAGTAAGTAAGAGGTAATCTCCGCGAAAACGCCAATAGGAAGCACTTATTCTATTGGAGTTACTTTTAATTCTGATTACTAATTGCAATTAAAGATTCAAGTGCCACTTCAAACTTATACGGTCTGTTTTTATTAATTGAGCTTAATACTGAGAATTGCATACGACATTTTGAGCATATATATACCGTCATGTCCCATTTGAAACAGTGAGCACTATTTTGTATATCTGTTTTTATCTTCTGGGAAAACACGTTGAAACAGACTTTCAAGCAACAGCCCCTGCATATGTAACACTAAGTATCACTAATAGCAACTTTAGATTAATACACTGTTAGTTTGAAATCTGGATTTCCCTTTTCTTCTTTTGTATACATACTATTCCTTGTTATAACTTTTTTATATATTTTTGTGTTACTTTTCTCCCTTCATTTTATAAACAAAATGCACATTTTAGTTTTAATACTTTCCTTTAAACCCATAGCGTAATCTTTCTTTTTTTCCATTTCTTTAATGTAATAACATTTTTGTAAAAAGGTTTTGCATTTTGGGGTATTTTTAGTTTTAAAAATAAATATTGCCAACACATTGCATCTGATGTAAGTTTGTAGCATGAATTAAAAAATAAACAAAAAGCTTACTGCCCTTTGCTACAAGAGGCCAGCTGTGTCCCAACCGAACCACAATCCAAATTTGTAAAGAACACGGATGAAAGAAATCCGCTGGCGGGTATGGATAAATAAATGAGCAATGTACAAGGAGCAGAAAACAAGAAAAAAATGCCTAAGTCTCCAATACTCATTTTCTGTATTCAAAAAGTGTAACGAAATTCAGATTTTTGTGTTATTTTTTACATTAAATTTATATGTATAAGATTAATGTAGACAGATATTTACATACTAACAGACTTTGAAATTGAGCTGTTAGCAAGCAGATAACACAAAATATGATTGTATTAGATCTTTTATTTTTATAACTCTGTCAAAGACTATAACATTATTCATTCTATCTGCCTGTGACAGATAAAGAACACACACTCAAGGTCACAGAATGTAAATAGCATTCTTACAATCTCACTGAGGAACACTGCATTTTGTCATAGACAGTTTATGTAGGACAAATATAAAATAAGAGTCAAAACAACATAAAAATAAAAAAGCCTATAGGAGGGATGGTATATGACAAAAATATAATAAATATTAATCATATAGGAATTTTGGTATTTATTTGAAGTGTTCAAAAATAAATGTGTAAACAAAGTGGAAATAAATAAAAATGGAATCTCAAATGTAAAATCGGGATTGACGCCAGCACTGAATATCCTGTAGTTCAGGGTCATCAAACATCCTTCCAATGGGTCATATGTGACCATCTGACAGCAAGACGTTGTCTAACGGACTTGGTTACCCATATTTGCATTATTCATATAACTGTGTGGTTTTCTTTGAATAAAATTATTTAAACTATTTTTTAATGATTTTGTATTACTGGTAAATAATGAAACATTTTTTCTATGGCAAGAACAAATTGTATTGTTATTGTTGGTAGAAATGTGGTCCAGTACATATATGTATTTCTGATTATATCTCACCACTAACAAACAAAACAATGCCAGAAATAAATGTGGGTAAAAGGGTGTGCTACAGTACTAATAAGGGGAACACAGGGCATCAGATGAAAATGTTCACACTCCCAAATTGAAAATGAGAAGCTCACCAGCACAGGTATTTCCAAATTCCAGAAAAAAAGCATGTCAGAAGCTCAATTCAATGAAGTATATGCTATTTAGTTACTGCATACAAAAATTGAAAATATGTGTAACATAGTGGGGATGGTATAGTATACCAGCAGCCTCAAGTGTCTCGCACTGAGAGGCTCTCAATAAGGATATGACTAGTGCGATATGTGTGAGGCTGCTGGTATATTATGCTATCCCCGCTATGTTACATATATATTTTTACTAACCTGCTTTTTTTTCTTAAAGGGTGCATACAAGTTCATAAAAACTTAAAACATGTACGCTCACTCTTCTAAGAGCAGAATACTGCTCCATCTCAGCGCATGTGTCAGACACACATATTGTTAAGAATTGTTGTAGACCATGCACACGCTTTCAAATGGTATTCCCTGATGGAATTAGCCTCTTTAACCCCTTAGTGAACGAGTGCTATGATGCATTTGATGTGCCTTGAAGACCAGAATTCCATTATTTTTGTCATATGTTTACTGAACTGTGAATTTCTTTCTTTGTGTTCAGTCCACCCACACAAATTATATATCATACGGCTTTCATTAGATACTATTATTTTCATCAAATGATATCATTTACTATTAAAAAAAATATAAAATATGATGAAAATATGCCAAAAGACCCCATCTATATATTTCTAATATTTGTCCTGAGTTTAGTAATACCAATGTTTCCTTGTTTGTCTATGTTTTATTTCAACTAATAGGGCAATAAACAATATTAGTGTTTTTTTTTGTTTTCTAACCATTTTCTTCTACAGTGACCTTTTAACCCCAACTCTAAATTTACCCCAACTCTAAATTTACCCTAACCCTAAATCTACCCCCACCCCTTAATCTAACCCTTGTAATCATCCAACCCCCCCTGTAACCCTAATTATGACCCTAACCCTAGATCTAGGTTTAGTAGATCAAGGGTTAGCTTTTTCCATTTATTTATTTATTTTATTTATTTATTTAAGCAGCCTCTGGGAATAGCTACAGACATGTAGTGTTGCGCTCCTCAGGGTCCTAAAGGACCATGCTTTTCAGGACATATATATACATCAATATGCGTTAAGGAGTTAAGCAGGAGAATGCACCCTGCCACAAAGCAAAATGGTTCAGGAATGGTTTGAGGAACACAACAACGAGTTCAAGGTGTTGACCTGGCCTCCAAATTCCAATTGAGTATCTCTGGAATGTGCTGGACAAACAAGTCTGATCCATGGAGGCCCCACCTCGCAACTTACAGGACTTATAGGACCTGCTGCTAACTTCTTAGTGCCAGATACAACAGCACACCTTCAGAGGTCTAGCAGAGTCAATGCCTTGATGGGCCAGGGCTGTTTTGGCATTCAATGGGGACTTACACAATTTTAGGCAGGTAGTCATAA
Organism: Pelodytes ibericus; assembly: GCA_036172795.1. Lineage (NCBI taxonomy): Eukaryota > Metazoa > Chordata > Amphibia > Anura > Pelodytidae > Pelodytes > Pelodytes ibericus. The sequence continues at coordinate 42,050,093 of CM069860.1, forward strand.
TGTTATAGCTGACTGGTGTATATACATATAATAAAATACAAATGCTATATAAAAAAAAAACAACGTTAAAGAGAAAAACATTGTACATATTCATTATATATATTATACTCATTTTTTTGTTTACATGTGTGGAGTTCGCTCTATATTGCGATCTGAAGCTAAGTATTGATTATTGATTATTCCTATCACGTTCTGGTGTGCAAGGGATAGCACAACCTTTTTACCCACCTCTATTTCTGGTATTATTTATGATTATGTGGCCCACTTTAGAAAAAAGCATGCTTTTCGATGATCCTGCGATAGCTAATCTTTCAATTATTTCTATTCATGTAAGTTAATTTCAGTGGAACATTTGAAAATGTATTCTTTTGCACACAGTCTTATTATCAATCTTAATATAAGTTGCAATTATCATTGTTACAACATTTTGTGTTAGCATTAGATCTTTTGTTTATTTCACAAAAAGCTACATTCATTTAAAAAAATATGCAAACTGCTTTAAAGATCAACTACAAGTTAAATACTATGACAAAGCATAGTGTATAGGAGACCCAGCTCAAAAAATGTAACCTCTGCTACTATGATTGATGCAATTATATAAGAGAAGCAAATAGAATATACCAGTGCACGAGGAAGTTCATTTTAACCCCTTAGTGACAAGACATTTTCACCTTGACTTTCCCTTGGTGACAATGGCTGTTTTGACATTTCTGGGGTGTTTGTGTTTAGCTGTAATTTTTTTCTTTCTCACATACAGTACCCACACAAATTATATGTTGTTTTTATCATCATAATAAGGGCTTTCATTAGATACCATTATGTTCATCATATCTTATAATTTACTACAAAAAAAAAATCATAAAATATGATGAAAAATTTAAAAAAAACCACTTTTTCTACCACCTAAAATATAATTGACACAAATAAAATCATTAAAAAAGACCCCGTCTAAATAGTTTCTAAATGTTCTCCCGAGTTCAAAAATATGCATGTTTCCATATTTTTCGGTATTTTTTTGCGAGTTATGGGGCAGAAACCAAAAATAGTGTTTTTTGTTTTTTTCCTATATTGATCTTTTGACCCCAACCCGAACCCAAAATTTAACCCTAACACTAAATTTAACCCCAACTCTAATCCTTATTATATCCCTTAATATGTGTTAACTTTAATTTAATTTTAACCCTATCCCTTATGCTAAAAAATATTTAATTTTAACCGTATAGGCTAATATAGCTAAATAACCTGTTTTTAATTAATTAAATATGTATTTTAAATATTTTCCATTGCAATGCTACTAAACTACCACTAGGGGCAGTCAAGTAGCATATTCAGAGCGACGGAAGTGAAGTTACTTTCACTTCCGAAGCTCAGACCGGCAGAGGGCTTAGCCATATTGACAGAGCAGCATGCTCCGTCAATATGGCTTCCCACGATCGCTCCGTGGGGCGATCGTGGGGGTCCCAAAATAGAAATTTCGGTGCTGGTTATTGCCTCGATGTCGAGGCAATAGACCAGCACTGTTAAAGCGGTTTTCGCTCACTTTACTGGGATACTGGAAGCATGAAAACTAGGCTATGTGGTGCTATGTGGTCATAAAGCGAAAAACACATTCACCATACTAACATGTTTATAGGCCTCACATTTGACAAATTAATCATTAAATTGATTTTCAGCATATAGTGCAAATAAACAGAAACCAAGTGAAAAAAAGTGGCAGTCACGTTCCTTTAAATAAAAAAAAATGCTGCAATACCAATCTAGTGTAAAAACCCCTGGTTACACCAACAATGCAATTTATATAGAAATAATCGGTGCGCAAAAAAACTCTAAACTGGTGTTGATTCTGTGGTTAAACTTGAAGGTATAAACAAAGACACATAAAACCAAATATGGTGTAGTATAACTTTCAATGTTGGAATATATATCCTTCTATAGGGAATACACTCACATTTTTTGAGCCTTTTAAAACTGTGTGCTGATCAAGCAAGGAGTATAACGAGTAGATTTCGCATGTGGAAACAAGAAAGAAGACAGCAGAGTTTGGGATCAGTAATTGCTGTTTAAGCCGAAATAATATTTAAATGCAGAGAGTCCCCATTAAGTATGTGTATATTCGGCATTAGGCTCCGCCCCTCTCCGTTGCATGGTGGCGTTGACATGTTTCGGCATGTCCAGAGGAAGGAAGATTTAGCCGAAATGCGTCGACGTCACCACGCAACAGAATCAACACCAGAGAGATACGTTTTTTGCGCACCCTCTATTTCTATATATATGATTTTCAGCATATAACTGAATGCTTGTAATTCATTATACCATTATATATAGAGCCCTATGACCAAACATGAGTCATGTGTGTGTGTCCTCTTTTACTCATCCAAAGTCTATATATGCTTGTGTGTAAATGTTATAGAAAATTATACTTTTAACTTGCTGGGGTGGCCAGTAGACCAAGACAAACAAAACCACACCAGAACCACAAAATAATTCCTCTTTTCAAGCAGTCTCATATGGTTGTGGTCAGAGACACAATTCTAACACAAATGGCATTTCACATGATACAACAACTAAACTGATGTTGGCCAGCACTCACTAATGTAACAGTCCAAATATGTACATAAATAAATAATATCCACTCAGCACATTGAGTATCAAGTGTCCTTTGTTTCCACCACATCTGCAATGTATCGATCCCGATAAGTTGCCAAATTTAAAAAAGTTGCCAAATGTATGTAATACAAGACAACATCGACTCTCTCTCTCAGCAAGAACAGTGTCTGATTTGGGTCGACTGGGCCCGCATAGCCTGTGCCGATGATACAATTTTAGTGGAAGCATTTTGGCTAAAAAAAAAAAAAAAGTATAATGCAAAAATAAAACTTTTATTTAAGAATTGAATTATTATTATTATGTCTTGTTTTCTAAGTATGGAATCGGAGTTTCACAAGCCATAATACAAGTGCAAAAAATTGTGTACATTAATGAAAGTCACATAATCACGTGATCGATAAGGGCAGAGTCTTCGCCAACGGATACAATTAATTAAAGGGATATCACACAGTGCTCCAATGAGCCTGCAACTTCAAATCTATATTTTATTATATTCACAGAACCAACAGAACCAATTAATAAAACAACAAAATAAATTGTTCAATAATTGCAGTATATAAAAGTACAAACTGTGTATACGATATACAGGTTGTAATACAAAAAAGTATTTCATAGAAGTTAAAACAAGACTCTTTACAGAACTATAGCTCATCAAATTTAAACTACATATCATTTTACATTTTAATAGGTTCATGTAGCACAATTGTTCGCGTAAAATAATCCTCACGTGATTACTTTTACAACTTCAATATTCAAAACAGGAAGAGGTCCTTCTGGGTATATGAAACCGGTATAATATACCATTATTGTAACACGTGGGATATAGGTTTCTTATTTGGTTCAATGATTTCTTAAGTTACGGCCCTTCCTGGACTTAACAGTATATATAAGAACATATAAAGTAGTTTGTAGAGTGTGGTATTTCATGTACATGAGCCAAAAATAAAACTTTGTTGAATTCATAGGAAAGTATTCTGTATATATTAACAGAATTACTATATTCCCACAGTGCCTTTTCTCAACTGGGGGAAAAAAAGTGAGCGTAATACCATGTGCAATACTAGGTGTGTAGTCAGTCATGACCACCAAAAGACATTATGTGTGACAAAAAACATAAAGAACAATATATACATATTTACCAAGTGCCAAATGGTTCCTGCATAAACCCTGCTAAATGTCCATAAGCAGCAGAATGTTTTACTAGACAGAGGCAAATAGAAGGAGTGTTTGATCCAATATACATACCGTCTCATAGAAAAAACATCTATAAATAGTGTACAAAAAAATAGTCTATTCCATATGCATATCAGTAACAGCAAATGGTACAATCTCACCCAGCTTAGATCAGCAACTGTGGGTAATTCCAGAGTGTGCACAGGCTATTATATAGTGAAACACTCTGAGCTCCATGTAGATAAAGGCATACATCCAAGTACAATTCAGATCTCCTGTAGTTTTAAACATTTGAATAAATTGCATGGTGCATCTGGTACATAAAGGGTGTTTTTTTACAGGTTTGGAGCCATTTTTTTGGAATTGCCCCCCTCCCCCACTTGGGCAAGATTGAGTGGGAGTAGGTAGGGTATATTTAACATGTTTTTTATTTACTGTATTGTGCCAGTGGCATTTGGCTGAGGCATAGTGCTGGCCTGAAACTCAGGTTTGGTATAATCTTTGTTATTGGGGCTCAGCAGCTGCACCAAACCCTGGAGCCAGCATAATTTATCTTTGTTGAGGTTTAGGGCATAGCGCCGGCCACAATCCCTGGGGTCAGCATATTTTTGTAGATTGGGGGTACGGGCATTGCATCGGCCTATGGCACCATGGGGCCAATATTTCTTTCTTTCAGTGGGCAAAGGCATGGCACCAGTCTGTTTGCCATAAATTATTGATTTTGGATGACACAGACATTGTTGGATACATGGGGCTAATATGTTATGTAGCAGAATCACATTGGTCCCACGAGCCACTTTATTTTGCTTAATGGGGCAAGGGGGGAAGCTGCTGGCCCCAAGAGGAATAATCATTCATTTTGGAGTGAGTTGGAGGGCATTGGGGAGACCCTGTGTCTGCCCCAACATTTTTTTCTTCCACAGGTTTTAGCCAAATGGCTCAGACCTCTGCTTCCAAGTACCAATTATTGAGGCAGAGGTGGAGACGTTTTGATGCACATATTTTTATTTTGTTTCTTCTATTGCAATACAAAGGAGATCTCACTTTAAGAAGCTAGAACAGGCCTCTCGCAGTACAGTCTGATATTTACAAGTTTTCCTTCTAGTATATATATATATATATATATATATATATATATATATATATATATATATATATATTCAATATTAACATCTGGTTGTACTTTTCCAGAAAATATTACATCATTATTCCATCTGCTGATCTAGTCTTCTTGTACCTGTTGTAACATGTTGTTTCTAATTAATTTCAAGCTAATTAGAACTTTTTACGTTTTACACGAGCAACATAAATCTCTTACTGAGTATAAAAAGTAACACATATACATGTAAACATAGGAATGCTAAGGAATTCAATTAAACACAACAATCTGTCAATAAAAGAGTTATGTTGATTGATTGTATGAACAGAATAGAACATCCAGTATACATTATGTAAGTAAAATGATATACAAATTTGATAGCACAGTATACGACAGTAAGTAAGGAACTTATAGTTTTTTTCTCTGATTAATACATTTCTTTTAAATCCATACACTTAATGCAACTTCCCTATTCCTATGAAAATGTTACATATAGCGTGCATAAATATAAACAGAAGCGGCTCTCTGAGTTTATATTAGAGGACTTTATGCAATTGTTCCGGTTCTCATTCAGGCTGATTACTACAATTTTATGTGTAAGCAGATATCAGTATTGCCGTACAATACTTTTAATGTTGGGTTTCCTTAATTTTTGTGTGTGTGTTGATTGTTCCTGCCAATTGACCATTACTAGGGAGAGATCTCTAAAGATATTAAAGAGCTGTATCAGATCAATGTACAGGGCCTAGATACTAAGAGGCTCAGAATAATATGAGTGTACTCCTTAAGGAGACCATAAATAATTCTTGAGTGATCCACTATTTGTAATATAACATACTTCACTATATTTTCTATGCTTTTTCTCTTTATCTTTCTATGAGTGGTTCAAGTGTGCCTTATTAAGGAGAATACATTCTCAAAGTCAACTAGATAAGTCTTTCTCATATTCTTTTTTAATCTCACTATTTTGTGCAAACAACCCTGACCACCCCGCTATAAGAAATGGGGCTGTGAGCTGGGCAAGTGCTCCCAGCCCCATATACATTGGGGAGATGAATACACTTTTCTTGTGCATCACTTCTATGAAAGAATGTTGTGGATTGTAACATGTATATTATATATATTTTTATTTACTATGTACATACTCTTATATACTACAATTATTTAGCAATTTTATATGCGTGCCATAAATGTTCTCTTATTTTTCACACATATGTGTTAGATATGCACATTGGGTATACATACCCCCTCCTGCTGAAATGGCAAGAACTGGCATCAGTAAGGACACTTTCCAATAGTGTGCTAAAGGGAAATCAAACTATTTAGAAGTCCAGTGATTCTGCATTTGATGTGTGTTTCACAAAATCTACTCAAGCCCAAAACGTTTATCTTCCCACTTAACTTTCTCTCCCTATGTGAAATCATGCAGTGTGGTGGCCTTTGCTATTCACTTACAAAGGTAGTTGTTGACTGTAGAGTAGAAGATTGCTTTGCCTATGATCCTCTGCATAGGAGAGCATAACAATAAAATTGCCTTTTTATTTTTTTGTGTCGGAAATTAGCCTCATTCTTTATAGTGACACCAAGCAAGCATATGTAATAATATAATTGACAACAATTATAGAAAATACAAAATAGGGTACTTTTTTTTACAACGTAGTTTTCTCATAAAAATACCTATTTAAAGTGATAAAAAAAAATTGGAGATTTAGTTGTATTATATAATCATAGCTTATTAAGACCGCAACCACTATAGAGACTACACAATATGTACCGATCAATTATGAAATGGATTCAGATTGGGCATAATAGCTGGATCCCCGAAATACGGCTACACAATATACCACATTTTGGGTCTGATTCAGCTATTCTGACCATCCAGATACCAAAGCCTCGGAGGCATATGGATCAGAAAAGTTTCACTATGAAAAACATTTGTTGCTACACAATTTGCTGCGATCAACCCTTTGGAAATGATTGTCGCATTGTGATCCACATCTGATCTGGAGAATTAAATGAAAAATAAAATAATGAAAACAAAAATTATATTAAAAACCCTGCCCCCCAAAAACTTGCCCTGGCCCACATACTAAAACATGACACCCATGGAGTTTGGAGGATGCTCAATTTCCTCTGGTCCCCCATAATAAGTCCAGACCCAAACGGGGGCCATTTTCTTTAGTAATGGACCAAAGGAGGATAATTTATTTACTTTGTGATTTGGTGCCAGCAGCAGCCTCAGACCCCAAAATAAATAATTTATCCCCCACCCCGTTGGGGTCTGGGGCTGCTGCTGGCATCATACCCCAAAATAAATAAATTATCCCCCTTTGGAGTCTGGGGCTGCCTGCTGGCCCCAGACACCACAATAAATACATAATTTAAGAAATGAAAAGAGACAGCATCAGTTAATCAGATTCCTTTAATCCTTGTTTCCTCATTGGCTGGGTTTTGAAACCTGGCCACTCATGTATTTTTAGGGGCCCCACCAGCACCTAAAAATAGTTGAATTCCTCCAGAAATGAAAATATATATATATATATATATATATATATATATATATATTATCATTTCTGGAGGAATTCGACCATGTCCATAATAGCCAAATCCCTCTATCATCCTGTAATAGTCTATGGGAATGAAATAGGCTATTTTCTGTTCAGTGTATTTCGGTGTACTTTTGGTATCAAAAGTATTAAGTGTGTAATCAGCCACGATAGCCAAAATGCAAGACTATTTGGGGTCAAATCAGGGTATATTGTGTTGCTCCAAATTTGGCTTCCGCTATGATCCCGATGTACCCAAAGTTCTGAACTTTGAATGAACGTATTTAGATGATGTTGGTGTGTTTGCCACTGAATAAAGTATGGCATTCAGGTTAAGCCAACCTATTTATTGAGACATGTTGTCCAGGTGTCATTTTACCTCATGTCCTGCTAGCTGACCTTATTTCCACTTCAGCTCTGCACAGCTGGGTCCTAACATTACATGTTTTAATTCAATAAAGCTTAATATCTTCAACTACTTTACTTACCACTGACCAAAGACCTTCCTAGTTTATGCACACTGACACACTTAACAATTCATAGTTTTCTCTGGACACCTTTATGGGATAAAAGCGATGGGAAGTAGCATAGCATATTCATTTTTTTAAAGTGGAGTCTGTACCCGATGAAAAGATATGAGTGCTGTTCCATTCTCTATATTCATATATAGTGTTGATAATTTGCTAAATCACAGAATTGTTAGAAGATGCCAATAGAGTTATCCTCGAGACTGAAGTAGTCATCTCATTCTATAGAACCTTTTTTTAACTGATAGATCATTGTTTAAAAGTTAATTCCTGAACATCTTCAAAGAATGTTTTTATTTCTATTATTAAAATTGAAACTGTTGACCAAGATTGACTCAAAATTTAATCCAAGTAAGCTTAGACAAAAATCAAATGTTATAGAATCAACTTTCCTATCAAATATTCTTTAATGACATGACTATAGGTTTGTAAACAATGTAAATATTGGAAAATGTAGAGCTTGTTTATCTTGATAACGTACATCAGTCAATCTGTAATAAAAATAATTATAATAATAATTGCAAAATAAGTAATATTCTACTGACAAAACATGATAGAAAGAAAATTTAAAAAGTGAAAAAGTCAGCAAAATAGGTTTAGCATTTTGAATTAGTCCTGCTTTTATAATATGAAAAGGTAGTGAGCATTTTGGTTAACCATTTTAGCCTTTAATATTATCCACAAACTAGTATAAGGTACCGTCCATCCTTCATAAGATTCACCATAATAACTCAAACAAATCCTGGAGATGCCTGCAAGCTGAAGGGACCATATCTGGTGGGACTGTCCCATAATAAAGATCTACTGGGATAAGATGAACGAGACAGTTAGGGAGACAGCAGATGGAGAGATCCCAGCAAACCTATTAACAATGCTAATACATAATACAAGACATACAAAATCTTGATACCAAAATATTGGAGCCAATCCAGTCACAATATTATCTTGGCATTAAGAAAAAAAGCTATCGCTATGTATAATATGTTTTAAGAAAACTGGAAGAGGTCAGAACAGTGTTTATTACAATCAGTTTTACCAGGGTTCACCCAGGTTGTCTGTCACAATAGGTGATTCTTTTTCCTGAAACCTAGTTCTTGTCAATGCATAAAATAAAAAATTGATATGTCAATGTTTGTTATGTTATAAATGAAGAGGTATAAAGTTGGTTGGCCTCTATGAGCTCATGTGAATGCAGTACAACCAAAATTACCTGTCCCTTTTGATCTGTAGGAAAACATTTAGTTTCTAATTTGTTTTTCTTTCTGCCAAGACCTTCTATACCAAGCTCTGAGATCTTGTTGAAACTCAAAAGATGGATTTAGAGTTCATTAAACTGCAGGCAGACTCAACCATCCAGGAAATTATGTTTTATATTGTGTTCATTTTGTAAAATGTCCCAGTGAACGCTATTTAAGGTGCTACACGAAATGGAAAAAAATGATAGAAATCATAAAAAATGTACATGAACTAACGTAGAAATAATTTTAGAAAAAAAATTATTGCAAAAAGGCAGAACCTGTTAATGTACATTTAGTGCTGGATTGTAAGATATAATAATGATACTTCAATATTACAATTGGAAATATGTATTTATTAAGTGAGTAACCCGTGTATACTGGAAATGATACACTTCTAGTTGAATTATTGTTTTAAGGATGAGCAGATTCAGGCTCTTTGGCAAAGCAACAAAGAATTGTGGGTTTTAGCAAATTAGTTCCACAAAACTGAATTAATGGGTCACAGTATCAATTTGTGTTAAAAACGTGTTTTGTTTCAACAAGTAAAATTAGACAAATGTTAATACTGGCCAGAAAATGGCATTAAGAGTCACAAGAAGCCCCTTCACAATCCTGTCATAATCTGTAGGTATCTATGTGTCTGTCCATCTAATTTTTTGCCTGAGGAAGGGACCTAGCAACTTGAAAGCTTGTAATCAAATTCCCATTCAGCCAATCCATGCCATGGTTTAATTTTAACTCCACTTACTTACCAGAACCTACAATACAACTACTGCATTTTCAAATGAAATATTAGTCCTTTTATAGTAGCGTAAAATAGAAACAAATTGACAAGAACCAGTAGGTAAAAGGCACCCAATAAAGGCTTTGGTGTGAACTATACATACTTTATGTATGGTTCCATACATATAATATTTTGTATTTATTTGTGTTTGATATCTCAATTGTTATTATGTTACACTACCATATGCCCATCTGGGTAAATTCAATAAACTGTTATATTTTTGTACTTTGATCTCTGCTGGTTCTTTTGAGAGTTCTTTTTGAGATCCGAAGCACTCACCTACTCATTAGTTTTTAGAGTGTATTATGTAAGGATGTTTATTATTAATTGTGTGTGATGCAGGTGTAATTTACTATAAACCAAAGTGACAAGACCAGTTGCAAGTGGTTTGAGGTGAGATGGACATGTCATATAATTGGCTCAGCTATGCATTGTGTAGAGCCAAACTAGTAGTGCTCAGCTGCTCATGGATAATGGAGTTTTAAATGTAGAAGAAAGCAAAGGGAAAAATTACACTTCTCTCTAGATGATAGTACATCAAACTGCAAACACAGAATCAATCGAGGTGAAAATAAAACCGAAAGAATGACCAACAGAGCTTGACGCGTTTCATGCCATAATTATCTTTTACTCATCTTGCATTTTCTGTATTTAAACATATTATAATGTAATTATCTTTATCTGAGTAACCTGAGAATATTCCTATACTAAAAATAAAACATGTCTTTTTCAAGGAGCAACTGTGCAAGGAATAAATCAGCACTTTATAAATGGTTTTTAACACTTGGACTCCAACTGACTGCACCACAAATTCCCATTTTCCAAATTTCCTAAAATACTAATATTTATAATCAGTATAAAACAAAACAAAAAAATCAAATGCAATGAGTAAACACTTGTAATCAAAGTAAATTACCACTTATGAACAACTCCATTACCAAATTGATACTGCTCTTAATGAGGTGGAATTTCCTCAAAAACAGCGTGTATTAATTAATAAAATATCACTAATGTTTTTATACATACAATTTAACAAAAGAAAGAAGGAGGCTTCAAGTTGAAGCCATCAAGCTTTCCAAGTATATCTTTTAAGTGGCATCTTTTGTGATAAGGTGTTGCCTGTTTTAAAGCATTTTTAAACGCTTGGCAATGAATATTTAGTTAATTAAATGCAGAAACAAACAAAATGTTTCTTCTTTGTAAAGCCTAATTAGATAGGAACTAAAGGAGAATTAAGAGGTAAGGAGTGGAACTCATTGACAAGCCTCTAAAAATATTCCTCAGTGTTTGAACTTTAATTGATGTAGAAATAGACCCCGAAATAAATTTGCTGAACAAAGTTGGTAAAACAGGAACCAAAGAACCATATACCAAACTGTAGGAGACCCCCCTCTGCTCTTAAAATAATAAGAGTTGTAAACCAGAGATGGTGACAAGAAGTGGGATCCCTCTCCCCGACAACAGACAGAAGCTCAAATAGCCAGCCCTACTGGTAACCTACTTGGAAGAGGAATCACCATTGCTTGCTCGCTTGCACCATTACAGAGGAAATAAGGGCAGTCCAATTCCAAAATTATCTGGTAGGTCTCCTCTCCTTGAAAAACACAGCAACCACAGTCATACGTTTCGGCCTTCATTGGCCTTGTAAGTATGGTACAGCTGGTATCCCTCTAGGTGCAGCAAGCCAGACATTAGTAAAAAAAAGCTTTGCATCCTTGCATTACTTTTTGTTATTATACTTCACACTTTTTCAGTAATATATATAATCAGTCGCTTATAAATGTGAAGGAAAAATATAGTTGAAATGCAAAGAAAAAGAAGTCTTGTCAATAATGATAGAAATATACAATACAACATATACCTCTGCCATTTCCCCCCTCCCATTGAGATTTTCAAGTTTTGCCAGCCAAGGTGATGGGACATCCCCTCCCCCCCTCAAATTTTGCCCAACCAAATGACCTCAACGATCCCGCAAGGATATTCTCATTCAATGAGCTAACGTTCCATCAGTTTATAGCACCCTTCCCAAATTATTTTAGTTCTGTTTGAGAGAGACAATATCCAGCTCACTCCCTTCTCCATTTTAATCTGGAAACATAGCTGTTCTTCTACCTGTCTCCAAACAAAACTATTGGTTTTCTTGCACTCGTGTGCTATTACTCTTTTTGTTGCCAACAGGCAATGTATAGTTAGAGCAACCTGGACCCCAAAGAGCTTCGGCCACCCCTGATGGAGTAACAATATTCTGGGGTTGTTAGGGACTTTGATGTCCTGTTTGTTCTTCAAGTGGTTACATACTACCAGTGTCATTTTTCATTCAGACATTGATGATGTAGGTTTCTGAACACAGCAGCCAGAGCCTTTCTACTCTAGGCAAGGCTGCCATGTGGGTTTAGGCCCAGGAACTCTGAGAACTGGTCTGAGGAGCCTAAATTTAAGCCAAGGGTATGCAGCCGTGTTTTTCCATGAAGCCAGTTCTCCATTCCTGCATTTTTTCCTGCTTCATATTTTCCGTAAGCTTTTACCAGCAGTAGATAAGTATTCTGTTTCATTTTCTTTTATATACAATATTTGTTTAATTTAGAAAACCACCTGGATAACCAACAAATAGTGTCTCCACTATTATTGTTACACACTGTGTTAATTTCTACACTGCATTCGTAAGTGTCTAACAATCACTGATGTTTTAGTTAGACCATGTTTGATTTGCTTAGCTTCTAAGGAATAACTAACTTTAAAGCGTGGTTTAATTAATCCTTGTGTGCCTTTTTATAAGAGTAACTAACTTTAAAACCAATCTTTAAGACTTGTGTGTCCTTATAAGATATTGTTTGATTAAACATTATTATCTCTGCTAGTATTTGGGTTTGTATTGTCAATTTGTACGTTGGTTAGTAAAGATAGAATTTCTCCAAAATACCTTGTGGTTCTGTAATATGTGCACAAAGCTCTTAGACAGTTGCACTAAATAATTGGTGTGTTTGTGGGTCTCTTCAAATTAATTTTCATTTTTTTGATAACACTGCTTGTGTCTTTTACCTGACTTGTAAGTGTGCGCTTTACTGTATGTACACAGCCGGAGTCCTTTGTTAGTGTATTTTGCAGACTCCATTTTGGATTCAGCACATGTACTTTCGTACTCCATTTTGGATTCAGCACATGTACTTTTGTACTCCATTTTGGAGTAAGCACATGCTCTGACACCATCTTGGAATTCTCAAAGCCATGTGGCCTGACACCATCTTGGAATTCCTAACAAAGACTCCATTTTGGATGCGTTACAGTGCTTTTCACACTCACTACTGGATTAACTTTAACACAGCGGTTGTTGTAAAAACCTTGCAAATTAATTCATATAAAACCACGAACTACAACAGCCAGCCTTATATGATGTAACCTAATCGGGAGGAATCACCATTTTCTATATCTACATTTTTTTTTACTTCACTTTTAACAAAACAAAGAAAATAACAAAAGAACAAAACTAAAATAAATGGAGAAACTTTGAACCACAAAAGAAAATAATATGTTTATAATAATTTTAAAATACGTGCTAATAAAAAAGTTATTTTTATACTTCCAGTGAATAGACAATTTGCCCCAGCATGGTTATTTAGATGGTTTACAAAGTGTGCAGAATGACTCTATGTCTGCTGAATGTTTGGAAACAATTCTATAGTCATTGATTTATTTAGCTGTTTCATTGACCATCTATTTTAAATGAACCTCAGGATATTCATTCATCTCTCCTTCTGGTGCCTGGCCAGGATTAATGAATAAATGCATGTTTTATCCAATTTGGTTTTGGCCTGCATGTGTTTGAAGTATTTTTTTTTTACCTTGAGAATAAAACCAGACACTGGGAAAGCAGCTACTGTCTAAATAGGTTTCAATGAGTTGAAACAAAATTCACACATTTCTATATCTGTTATATTTAGACAAGACACTGTGATGCCTATTGTAATAAAAAAAAAATTTTAAACTGCCTTTTTATTTTAAAACAGTTGCAAAGCCAGTGGCAAGTTTTTAGTCAGAATTAAATATTTCTATAATTTCAAATGAATTTAAAGAACATACTCTGTACTGGAGATCACAGTATCTGTAAATACCAACTAGATGAGGGGGTTGTCATAAGGTTAGGCAATATTCTCCATAAAAGTTATGTCCGATTGTTTTTTTTATGTTAAAAATTATTACCATGTGTAAATTGATACGATTTACAGTGCATCTCTGTTATTGCACATTCAAAGAATGAAAATGAACATACAACATGTGTAGTATAAAATCTAAAAGTAGATACCACTTACTACATTTCATTGAATGTGTTGTCAAATGGGAATTCTCTTTAATTCCCCTTAAGAGCTACACAAAGATGTCTTCTGTCGGTGGTAAACCCCCTTTTAAGGGACTAGTGAAAAGAGCAAGTATATTTGAGAGACAGTATGCTACTGAATAAAAATACAATAATTTCAGTGATCAACCATACAATATAGTACTAATTTATTAATAGTTGCAAAATTTCTAAAAATTCCATATCTCATTAACACTGCATAAAAACACCTATCTTAGATATAAAAATTCAAGATTTAGTCACATCATACAGCCATTTGATATCCTGCCCTGAAAAAAAGGGTGTGACTAAGTGCCTTTAAGCGTGAAACGCGTGAGGCAGCTGGCGTACTAGGTCTCCTACCATGCCATGCCATTTATATATTTTTGCACTTTTTTACCTTTGCAGAAATAAATATTGATTATATAATTTTTCACCCTGAGAGCGCCACTCTATTATTTTTTTGTCTACCTTGAAGGAATTGTAGAGGTATTTAGGAGGTGGCAGCTCTGGTTTTTGGGTGGTGTGTAATCTATATGGTGCCTATATATTCCAGTATTTTGCATTTTTTTTTGTTCGTGTCCAGATAGTGGACCATAGGAGTCCATAGGACAGTCCATGAACCCAAGCTTAATGTCACAGCGCAGATACAGATGCAAAAACTGTTAAAAAAAACGGGGAAACAAAGAATGATACTGGTGGTATTCACCATGATCTAAATGTACCCTGTCATTCAGCCCAAGGTATGTATAGGTCAGGGATTGTGTGACCCCAGGTACACACACCCAGCAACCCAAAAAGGGACCCAGAAAGTAAAGCAAGTTGTCTTATGGATATAAGGATCCACAGAAAAACAGAAAAGATAAACAGACAAAGTGAAGGGCTGGCAGCAACCAGAGTAGCCACAGTTGCACAGGTCCAGGGGTAGCAGAGAACAGAGTAGTCAGACTGGTAAAAGTCAAGGCTGGCGGCAAACAGAGCTGTCAAAAGGTGACTGAACATTGACTGTCTCTCTTTTTAAAACCAGTGATCTGTTGTCTTTTTGTAATTACTATGTATATATATATCACAGGTGCTCCATAAGTGGTGTCCAGAGCTATAAATTGCAGGAGTGTCTCTGTATTGTACAATAGCAAGGCCTTTTGGTCCCTGGTAAGCAATACACATAAAGAGATTAAGCCCCATAAGCAACAGTATTTAGTGTTAGGACCCACCAATATTGGAGTACTTTGACATAGTGGTGGGCTTAGCATAATATGGCCATATATGTAACCAAATCTCCAATTTTGTTATCTTATCTTTTTAAGTAGCTTTAATAAAACTTTAAGCTTTAAGAGTTTTTCTCCTACCTGCTTTGAGGTGAGTGCGCTAATTTTTGGATTGTCTTCCTACCTTTAAGTCATGATGTTGAGGTTGGGACTGTAATAAATATTCTAAAAAAAACAGTTCAAGGTGGAGGCAAACATAATAGTCAAAACAGGAATCAAGAAGGAGATAATTAGCTGAGATGACATATACTAGGAACTATCACAGGCAAAATCTAATTTGTTCACTAAATAGCCTTTAAATGCATATATGTTCGATTTACCTGTCGTAATTTTTCCATACATTAAATGGCCTGAGAAGAGAAAAAAAAATTGAGAACAAATATTATAAGAAATAAGCACATTTACATCTACATTCACAGTTTGCTTCGTAGCTGCCAAGCACATAAATAGTACATAGTGAGAAAAAACAAATGTAAATGCCCAGAAGGTTTGAAAGGTTAACTGTGATCAAAACTGTTAATCTGTGGGATCTGGTTCCAACAGAAAACTATGCTAGCTGTGACCAATTCAGTCATCGTTATGATTACTTTTTGCCTTCAATTCTGCATGGAGAGTTTGAAACATTTTTTACTCTCAGCAAGTCATAAAAATAAAATTTTCATTAAGCACAAATGTGTTCTAATTGATTTAAGATAAATGAAATCCATGAATATGCTAGCGTCTGCCTACACAGCAGCTTTTACTGCAGTGCCTACTCTAATGTGAATTAAATCCCATAAAAAAATATAACTGTTCAATGCATGAAGAGAGATAGTCTAAACTTTGTGCAGCAGGTAAACTGTTTTTTGTTTTTTTTTACATAAACATTCTGTTATAAAAGAAGGCAAATTAAAACATGAACAAATTAACATAGTTAAAGGTATTTGGGAAATGTTTGAATAAGTTTTGTGTTTCATTTTTGATTGTTTATTTTGTTGAATTAATTGGTAATTAAATTGACTTCTTTATTCATTTCTATTCTACAAATAATATGTTGAAGAAACAAACTAAGCAATTACATATGTATCTATATTTATTTGTAAATATGTTTTATATAAATGGTCTTAACATGTTTTGTTTTTTTTTATTGTGTAACAGGGTTTGTTCTAGAGGTTTTGAAGTGTAATAAATACAAAGAATATGGAAGAAGTCAAGCACAGGACAAACAAAATGTCTTCAGTATAGGTTTATTTGAGGGTGGCATTCTTAGCATATATCCACTTAATAGTGAATTCATTTAAACAGTCTATGATGATATTACAGATTTTGTAGGCCATCATTAGTGAATACCAAGTATTTTCAAAACACAAAATTATATTGGGTTTTTACTTGCCTCTATTACGCATTCACAGGAAATGTGAATAAATTAGTTCATATACAACAGTACATGATTGACTGAAAAATGTGTTATATAAATCACGTTTGTGACTGAACATAACAATATGTTCACAGCATATTTTAGAACAGTTGGCATCTGAGAGTGAACACAAGAGCTCAGTGACCAGGGACATATAAAAAAAAATATGTCTTTATGAATAAACTCCACAGAGGAAGTTTAAATGTAATTAGGACATTAATCTTCGTTTTGGTAACTTGTAATGTGAACTAAATTTAGCCTGAAGGAGATATGCGTATAAAAAGACAATGCTATAATGCGCCAAGAAAAGACAAAATATTAGGCTAAGTGCAATAAATAAAAATTAGCAATACAATTATATGAAGAGTCCGAAGTGCTATAACCAAGTGGTGCTTGAAGCAATATAATCTTAATTTCCAGCGTGAGAATTATTCTTTAAGGGTCAGACTATAGTCAAATGAAGCGAATAATAAATACAATAATGTTAATACTTGAGAGCATACTAAAAAAGCAGTTTACTCATGCCTTAAAGAACATCCCAGTAAGTACCTAGTACGTTTTTCAAATGACAGAAAACAGCAGTTTCTTACATTGCTTTATCAATTTCTCTACACTCTACATTGATATTTTTGGAACGCTTGTAAACTAATAAGAGCAGAGTTTCAAATAAGTTTCTACACAGCAATGGCTGAATACATGTTTATTTATTTACACAGCTAGGCATGCCCATTGTATGTATGGAATCGCCACCAGATTGTGCTTTATTGGCTTCCTGACAATCAATGTCCAATTCTTTTTACTCATGTGCATAATTAAAAGACATACATTTCATCTCTCAGTTCCAAACATATCCCAACTTGATCCCTTGACTGTACCTGCGAATATTCACTGCCTATCCTCTTCTCTTGTAGCTCGCCCTTAAATATAGGCCCTTTTAAGGGTCACTCACATGTGTGTGTTAATTGTTCTACCATATTCTATGAGATGTGATTTTCTTTCAAATAAGGGTGGGGCTAATTACCACATACAGTAGTTCAGCTAGGCAAAGATCAAGATGAATTGAAATGAAAGTGGTTTTATTTTTTTTTATTTTTTTTTTTATTTTTTTTCAAAATATAAACATACAAATTCGGTAGGTTATACATCAATATTATACAAATAAATTAGATTATTAGATAAATTAGATTCTTATTGCATTTTTCTCGGATATATGTAATTTCCGGCATTACTAGATTAAATATGTGAATCACCTTACTCGGTGGTTCGGCATAAATTAGATGTATTGATCCGTCGGTATACACCTTGACGGTAATTTGGTATTGCTATCAATGCCAATTATGATTCTATATCCGCAATAGTGGATAGTGAATTTGAGGTAACACTACTTACTGAAACATACATTTATACATTCAAACTATACAACAATTACACTTTTAGTTTTCGGTTGGGTCCTATGGGTCAGGGGTCTCTTTTAGCCATGGGGGGGGGGGGAGGAGTTTATCTCCGTGTTATTCTCAATGGTGTTCTTTTAATTTTCTTTAATGCTCGGGGTGATCTCGGTTTTGGGGTCCCTTGAACCAAAGATCCCAAATCCCAGCGTATTTTTGTAGATTCTTCGCTCTACTATAGGTAGCTTTTTCCATATTTCCCTGATAGTCTACTTGTATCTTGATGTCCCTAATAGTTGGTGCTATTTCGCTCAACCATTGTCTAGCCATACACAGTTTCGCTGCCATGAATATATGGATTATTAATACCCGCTTGGGCTTTGGGATCCCCTTCTCAAGGTCCAAGTGAAACAAGAAATTTGCAGGTGTCAGGTTCGCAAGCGAAATCCTCAGGTCTCTTAGTAACTTCAAGAGCGATTCTTTTAGTGGGCCCAAGGCCGTGCATTCCCACCAGATGTGGATTTGGGTGCCTGTATTAATTTTACACCTCCAACATTGATTGGATGTATTAACCTGAAATTTACACAGTTTCACTGGGACCATGTACCACCTGTGGAGGATTTTTAGGAAGTTCTCCTGGATGTTTATACAGTGGATATATTTCCTAACTTCCTTAAATGCATTTCTCCATTGTACAATTGGGAAGCTTTCCCCCAGATCTCCCTCCCATTTAATAATAGTGGGGAGTTTCTTTGTTTCTCTTGATTTATGTATAGTATTTCTAATTTTTGCTGTTAATTTTATTTTGCACCCATTTAGTAGAAGATCTAATGGTCCCGTCTTTATAACTATCATTTTCCCCAGAAGGGTTCTTAAACGAATATACGTAAACCCTTCCGTATCACTAAGTCCAAATTTTGCTTGAAGTTGGGAAAAAGATCTCATTCCCCCTGCCTCATACAGGCTCCCAATAGTACTTATACCCGCTTTTAGCCAGTTAGAGAGATTCAGATCTTGCGTTGTTAGTCCTATAACTGTAATTGGCGTGTTCCAAGTTACGGTGTTTTTTGCATACAGCTCATTTTTTATTGGAGCAATTGAGTTATATACTTGCTTTATTATAGTATTTGTACTATTTTTTTTTTTTTGAAGTCATTTTTAGGTATCCAAAAGATATCCTCCAGGTTAAAGGGTATAATGTCATTCTTTTCATAAATGTACCATATTTTATCTTTTGAGTTTGGGCTTCCCCATTTAATACAGTGGGAAAATTGAGCTGTGTTGTGCAGATGGAACACGTTTGGAAAGGATAGACCGCCCTCTGCCAAGGTTGAGGACATAGTTGTTAGTGCTATTCGGGGTTTTTTGCCCCCCCATACATAGGTCGAGAAAAGAGTGTGAAACAAGTATAGTACTTTATATGGAACACGCATGGGAATCATATGGAATAAGTAATCTAACTTTGGGACAATATATGCTCTGATTATATTTATTCTCCCCATCCAGGATACTAGAATTTTGTTCCATTTTGTTAGCAACCCCTTTATTTCTAAGAGCAGTCTAGTGTAGTTCTTCTCAACCCACATTTCAATATCCCCGCTTATCTCTATCCCTAGATACCTAATATTGTTGTTAGTTCTACTGAATCCATAATTAGATTTTAAATTATTCTCCTGTTCTTGGGAGAGATTTAGTGTTATCACTTGCGTCTTACTTAAATTAATTTTATAATTAGAAAGTATACTAAATTCATTTATTATTTTCAATAGTTCTGGGACAGATATAGTTGGGTTTGAAAGTGTGAAAAGGACATCATCTGCGAACAAAGTAATTTTTTGCTCATGTGGTCCCAATTTAATCCCAGTAATTGTTGGAATCTGTCTTATGTAGGCTGATAAGGGTTCTATCGATAGGATATATAGGAGGGGTGCCAATGGGCATCCCTGTCTTGTGCCGTTCCCTATGCTGAACCATTCTGAGCTGAGGCCTGATCCATAGACCTCAGCCGTAGGGTTGGAGTACAATGCCAGCGCCATGTCTCTGAACGGTCCTCCGATCCCGAAAGCCTCCAAGGAGTTTGACAGAAAGGCCCAGCTTACTCTATCAAAAGCTTTCTCCGCGTCGATTGAGATAATGCTCGCTGGAAGGGCCTGTCTATCAATCTCCTGGATAATATTTATTAGCTTCCTAATATTGTCTCCGCCCGATCTTCCCCTAACGAACCCGGATTGGTCTTGATGCACCAGGTCTGGTATCACTTGACTCAGTCTATCCGCTAATATTTTTGAAAAAATGTTCATATCTAAGTTTATGAGGGAGATCGGGCGGTAACTACCCAAACATTGGGGATCTTTCTCGGGCTTCAGGATCGGAGAGATTGATGCTCTTAAAAGTTCTTTTGCGATTTCTTTTTTTTCCCCTATTCCATTAAAAAATGATTCCAACATCGGAGTGATAATAGGTCCGAGTAGTTTGAAAAACGGGGCCGTATACCCATCAGGTCCTGGCGCTTTGCTGTTTTCAAGATTATTTATGGTTCTAATGATATCTTCTCTCGATATTGGTTTATTCAAATTTACCAGTTTTCCCGGAGCAATTTTAGGCAAGATACACCTTGAAAAAAAGGACTGCATACCCTGTGGTGGGCAGCAAGCTGTCTCAATGTTATACAAGGAGGCGTAGTAGGTGGCGAATTCTCTACCTATCTGGACTGGGGATAGAAAAATTTTATCTCCCACTTTAATTCTTTTGATTATATTTTTTTTTTTGTGGATTTCTTTCAGTCTATTTGTAAGGGATGTCCCTATTTTGTTATTACTGGTATACCAGCGTTGGTTTAGAGATGAAATCATCCTTTGCACTTTCCCCTCTAGTATGGTTTGGATCTGAGATTGAATCGAGGATATTTGTATTGCTAATTCAGAAGATGGAGAAATTCTATTATAGGTTTCCACTCTAGCCAATTTAATATACAGGTCAGAAAGTCCCAAACCTCTGGCTCTTCTATCCCTAGCTGCCATTTGTATCAGGTTACCCCGTGTTACACATTTAAAGGCTGCCCATAAATTCTCGGCAGAAACATCATCGTTATCGTTTATCCTGATATATTCTTCTACCTGGGTCTTGAGATAAGCCCTATTTGTATCTGACGCTAGTATGGATTCATCCAACCTCCAGTGGTATTTGGTGGTATATTCTGAGTTTACCTTGATATCCACTCTAATCGGAGCATGGTCTGACCACGTAATTTGGCCAATTTGGGAATCAGCAAATTTCTCAAGATTCCATGAGTCTGTCAGAAAAAGATCAATTCTGGAATTATTATGGACTTTAGAGTGAAATGTAAAATTTTTTTCCCTGGGATGGTATACTCTCCATATGTCGAATAGATCATACTCGACACATAGGTCGTTCATCCATTTAATTCTATCCTCATATCTTTTATCTCGGTTCCCTATTCTATTCACGGATCTATCTAGTTTTCCATCTAGGACTGTATTCATATCGCCTCCTACTAGTAGTGTTCCTTTTTTTATTTTGTTTATGTTTTTAAATATCTTCTTAAAGAAGTTTTGTGAAAATTCATTGGGTGCGTAGATGTTTGCTATTGTGTAAATTAAATCGTTCAATCTACAGACGATTATGATAAATCTTCCAGATTTATCGCTCTCCTGGTGAATTAGTTCAAATTTCAGTCTAGCGGAACCTATTAGGGCTACTCCCCTTTTTTTTTTATCAATCAGATTTGAGGTAAATATCAAAGGATATTTAGAAAATTTCCATAGATCCTTGGCTTCCCCCTTCCAATGTGTCTCCTGTACCAGGCAAAGATCAATCTTATCCTCCAGCATCATTCTATATAGCAAACCCCTTTTTACGGGTGAGTTCAAACCCCGAGCATTTATTGAGATAATTCTAAGTGTCATCCCCATGATAGGCCAAATTGGTCCCTCCCCCTCCTATCCCGATCTCACCCCAACTGACCCCTGTCCCACTTAATAGGTCCTCCGAAAACACACATAGTACATACATTAACACAAAAACATAGCTAACATTCCACCACCTCTCTAACATCTTTGAGGTGATTATCCTGAGAGACCCTAATCTCAGGAATGTGCCACTGCAGGTGTACCACTCGGGGCCACTTTTAGCCCAAAAAAATTTTTTTTTCTATTTATACTTCTTTTTTTTTTTTTTCTTTTCTTTTCTCTTTTCTTTTACCCTTATGTTCTTTCTATCTATCTCTTTTAGCTGGTGTCTTGAGTATCCTCTCTTTCGTTAACTTGATTGTTAAACATACCCTCACAATTGCATTGACTTATTCCTTCTGTTCACTACCCATCCCTTTTCTCTCTTATCTTCACTCGGTTTGTTTGGGAGTTTCTCAAGTGTAAAATTAATATGTCCTTTGTCTGTACTTTATAGTGCGATCTTTTGTGATATTTTCCCCATTAGTGAGGTGTCTTTTTTTTTAAAAAAATTATTACTATTCGTGCTTAACTCTCACCTATCATAATAATGGAATTCCCTCATCTATCTCAGTATTTTCACTGGTGATATAATATAGTGAAATTATGTATTATAGTGTAGTAATTAATGTGATCATTTGTTTTCTTCTTCCTACTTTTTCTAAATATCATTGGTGATTACATTTGGTGTGGTATTTAGTGATATTCTTCCATGGAGTTCCCTCCACGCTTGGTGCCCTTCAATTTATTATTCTAGATTAACCATTTTCTTTACATGTGTGTCCTGTATTTGTGCTTACATCAATCTTTGTGAATACTTCCCTATATCATTATTCCCCTTCCCTGCCCTATTCCCCTTATTTGTCTTATCTATTGTTCCCTTAATCCTTAATCCCTAACTACACTCTCCCACTTAGTTTTGTGGTATTATATTGCCCTCATGGGTGTCGGGAGTCAGGCTCCCTAGTATTTGGATTTTAAGTCGGTCTTCAACTGGGTCATGGATGGTAATAGTTTCTCCATTATGGGAGATCAGGAGTTTTGTGGGGAAACCCCATCTATATGAGATCTTTTTTGATCTGAGTTGGGTTGTCAGCTCTCTAAAACGGTTTCTACTTAACCTGGTTGCTAGAGATAAATCTGGGAAAACTAAGACTCCTTTATATTTTTCCTCCCTGCCAGAGGGATTTACTCTCATTTGTCTCATTAATTGATCTTTTATTGAACAATTTAGGAATCTGACAATGACATCCCTTGGAGCCTGTCCCTCCCCTTCACGTTGCCTATATATTCTATGCCATCTTTCAAAAGGGGAAGTCGTGACCGTTAAAGGGTCAAGATATTGTGTAACAAAACCAGTCAAGAACTCCTCCATTTTGTCGTGGGAAATTGTTTCTGGTATCCCTTTAAATCGTAAATTGTTTCGTCGGGATCTATCCTCCATCTCTGCAAGTTTATTATTAATCTATTTTACTTGTTTTTCCAGTATTTCTTTATTTTTCTGGAGAGAGGAGATCTCCTGTCTGATCTCAATTAATTCCTTGCTTTGATTTTTAACAGTAGTTCCAAGATCGAAAATTTCTTTACTAAGTTCTGCCATGTTTTGTTTAAAGTCCAGCTTGATTTTCTGGTACAGCTCGTCCTGTAACAGAGTCAAGGTATTATTTGTGATATTCTCTAATGGGTTTTTAAGTGACTCCCCTACATGATCTCCTGTTGGAGAGCTACCATGTGGACATGGAGAAATGGATCGCCTTTGAGTCGATAATTTGCCTGTGTCTGATTTTGGCGAATAGTATGTATTTATTGGCTTATTTTTATCTTGTCTATCCATTTTTTCCACCTGATGAGGTTTTTTTGGTGGCATTTTAGGGTAGGTTGTAGCTCCTTTAGATTAAATATGTCTCTCAATCAGAGAAATATGGTCAAGCATATAATCGGAATTAAAGATATGTAAGCCTCTTTTTTTTTTAATTTTTTTAATTTTTTAATTTTTTTTTTTATTTATTTTTTTTATAGAGTTTTTAACTGCTGGTATGAACCGTATTCTATCAGGCAGAGATATGTAAAGAAATATGGTAGCTAACTATACCTGACTCTCCTCTAGATTATTTAACAGATTATTAGACAGGTACACAACAAGTATACAGAGAACCAGTATAGACTAGACCACAATTCCAACAGGTAACAATTCTGTTGTAAATAGTCAACCTATTACAGACCAGGTTTAACCCAGTTTGATAGTCCCACCAGCCCCGATCTCAAGCCCACAGTAGCCACACAGTCAGTGGGGCACACAAGGAGAAGCAGCCCCTGCGCACACGACAGTATACACAGACAGCGATCAACCAGGCACGATACTTGCCACGCAGCCCCCACGGCTTCAACCCCCTCGATATAACCAGGGGCCAGACCCCAGAGCCACCAGGAGCCGCGGGTAAGTCTTTCTTCCAAAGTCAATTTGGTAGCGCTATATCTGTGTGTAACCGGTTGTATTAAGTATTTTAGGAAAGTGGTTCTTCAGGGTACATAACCTGGCCACATTGGCTTATAATTGTGTCACTGGGTGTTATAATAAGTTACATAAATAGATACTTGCGTGTCGGATCCAGTCTCGTGTCCTACGATCTGGTAAGGGGATATTTTCGAGTCTCGTTTAAGACCTTTTACTCCCCGTGAAGCGGATTCTGGAGATCACAGGTCTCGAGGGTACGGAGGCAGGGGTCCACCTCCCACCGAGAGCTTCCCCCGAAATCCTCTTCGGAGTAGTTTCTGGCTCCGACGGAAAGGTTCCAGGATCAGAAAGCGTTGTTGAGAGGGGGATACAAAATCTGAGAGTTGCGCCCGGCGTTGCCTAGATGTCGACACTCCTCTTCCTCTCTCCCTCCGTGGTCGCGTCTGGTCTCAGCCTCAGGCTTCCGGGGTAGTAGCGTGTCTGAGAGTTACGCCGAACGGAGTAGAGATGCTGACTCTCGCGTGTCTTCTCTCGTGTTTCTCCTCTCTTCTCTCCTCTGGATGAACGTCTGGTTTAGGTCTCTATCTGAGTCTCAGTTATCTCGCTATCTCAGAGAGAGCAGAATAGTAAGGTAGGGTATGGTAGAGTAGGGTATAGTAGAGTACACATCTCCTAGGGTGTCATATGAAATCAGCTTAATTCATCGATGTGACCTCCCTGTAGCACTACCTGCAGCGTGCACATCCACGTCTACGTCCTACGTGGCCATCCTCGTATTGCATGGACTAATTTATCCGAAATGAAAGTGGTTTTAAATGTTCTATAAAAAATGTAACGAAAAGAAAATGTTGACACTTTTAATGTAAAAACTCCTGAAATTTAAGTTTCACGAAATGTATCAAGATTTTTTTTTCAGTGTTTGCCTTCTGGTTGGGAGCACTTGTAGGACAGAAGATGCATTGCATGTACTTGATCGTACAATTGTGTCCTTGAGACTTACTTATTCATGTAAGTGCTTTATGTTTAAGAGTGGTTTGATTTTAAATGGTTAAAATATTATCTATACACTTTTACATTTCAATTTCTCTCCATATACGTATGTCCTTTTAAGATTTCAAGTTAAATTAGATTTGCTAATGGGACATAATCCCTCTTTGGAAAGAAGTGTCTGGCTACGTAGGTGATCATTACTTGAGTGATATTTTTTGGAGCTCTGATGTGAGTTCAATTACTGTATATTATTTATTCACAAATGATTTATGCTTTTGCTCTTTTTTTTCTCTTCCATATATATTTATCCCATCCTTAGTTTGACTACATTATAGGAGTTTTAGATGGTAGCTCTATACATATAATTACTTGTATATTTATTATTGTATATTGTTGTTTTCTTTATATATTAAGTAGCAAATTCTAATCATTATTACAAATGTTCAGGTTAGTTTGATCTATTATGCAAAAACATTTTATTATTACTTGCCTCCACAAACTTCTTGATTTAAGGAAAAGGCTAGGCCTTAGAGCGGTTCATTTTCCCTCCCATTCAATATTTATGCTTGGTTATAGTTCCTTGAGGCATTATGCATATATCATCTTAGGACATGTGTTAAAAAAGATGGGAGCTCTCTACCTGTCATCCCAGTTAACGTCAACAATTGGTGATTCATGGACAATGAAATACATAGATTTATAATGTTAAATAAACTTACCTCAACATTTATAATATTTTTTAATTTGTATTACTTTGTTTAATGTAAATTGAGTCTTTGTACCTTGTAAATTCCTTAAAACTATAAAGATAAAAAAAAGAGCACGACTGTGGTACTCTGCAGAAGTCGCCAAAATAATAAAAAATAAAAAGCTAGCATTTAGTAAATATGAAAAAAAAAAAAAAAAGTGAGGTAGATAGAGTTCAGACTGAGAAAGAGGCAGAAAGGCAAAACAAATTATTAGAGCTTCCAGAGCACACACAGAAGAGACAAGTCAGTAAAAATGGATTAACATGTTTTTGTTTATTTTTAGATACATAAAAAAGCCCAAAACAAACAAAGTTTGGTTAGATTAAAACATAAAAAAGGTCTTGCTGACTGCCACACAGAATATTTTTTACAGATGAAAATGAAGGAAAGGAACCTCAGATGGGAAAAAAGACAAATGAGTAATTTAATACATGTGAGTATACAACTTCAGCTGTCTAAGGTAAAAACAAGCTGATGTGGCATGATGGAATGCACCCAAAGTTATTAAAAGAGCTTAGTAGTGTACTAGCAAAACCGGTGACAGATTTCTTTTTGTACATTCTGTTTCTAAATGACCGTTGGAGGCAATCAAGAATCACCTCCTACGATCAGGTGTTGTCATAATGCCTCCATATGAAAGTCCTTCTTCTGCTGATAATATCAGTATACAATATTTATGGGTACATTAAAATGAGAAAGAGGAAAATTACAGCTACACAAAAACACCATAGAAATGTAAAAACAGCCTCGATCACTAATCAATCACTATTAAAGGTAGAAGTCCCAGACAAGTAAAGACTAAAAATTGACAGATTTTGCTAAGTCATGATGTAAAGTCATGATTTATAAAGACACGGAGGCGAGTATTATGCTTTCTCTTTCTTTTAATTCCCTCAGCAGCAATAAATGACAGTTTGCAGTAACTTGGAAAAAATGAACCAATCAGCATAGGTATAACATAGTAACCCTTCCCTTTCCTTCTATAACAGTCTGTAACATCCAATC
The DNA here is from genome assembly GCA_036172795.1 of Pelodytes ibericus. Taxonomy (NCBI): domain Eukaryota; kingdom Metazoa; phylum Chordata; class Amphibia; order Anura; family Pelodytidae; genus Pelodytes; species Pelodytes ibericus. Next base: position 42,077,616 of record CM069860.1, read on the forward strand.
CACTTTCTCTTTCTTTGGTGATGACCGAAAATTTCAAGAAACACGAACTCTAACGACGAACACACAGGTAACTTCATTAAAGAATCCATAATAAACGAATGGAACATCAAACTGAACAAATCTGTGTCAAGAAAAAAGAACTTCACACTGCGAGGAAAAAAGAGAGGACATAATGAGAACATGTACTATTATTAAGAAAAAAGCATCATGAAGAGCCAAATCAAATAACAAACATAAACCATATCATAAATGTATATATGATATAATAAATAATGATACACTGTAAGAAATAACATTATATTTGTATCAATATATATAAAAAACCCATGGGTAGGGAAATATGAAGGGAGGGTATAATACTCACCTCCCTGTCTTTATAAATCATGACTTTATGTCATGACTTAGCAAAATCTGTCAATTTATTATTATTTTTTCTTTTATTGACACTCAGACTCAATTCTTCAATAGTACACCTTGTTTAATTTACAATGGTGTTTCTTTCCCTGTTTGTGGATTTTTCCTTTTCAATGTGCTCAGGTCCTCTATGTGAGTCATCCTTGTGTCATTTTGCCAAGAGCCTCCGTGTCTTTATAAATTACTTCATGTTGTGCCCATTCACAATAAATGTATTAGGGAGGAGTCAGTAACTATAGACCAGTAAGTCTTACTTCAGTAGCTGGGAAATTAATGGAAACCATGTTAAAGTTAATATGTTGAACATCTAAAATCACATGGATTGCAAGAACAGAAAGAGCATGGGTTTATTTCAGGGAGATCATACACATTTGTTATTGGGTGACTAAAATGATATATCAGAGTAGTGCAGTAAAAATTGCTTACCTAGATTTCAGTAAGGCTTTGACACTGTCCCACATAGAAGGCTTATCAATAAATTGCAATCTTTGAGTTTGAAATCCAATAGTGTTGAATCAAGAACAGACAGAAAGGGAATAGTTTAGGGTGCATACCTAGAAGCTACTGAATAAATAAAGAAGCATAATCACTCTTGAGGCTTCCATGGTACACATCTGGGTCTTCAGCAACCTTAACCCCCCTAGCACCACCCCCAATATCAGTAAGTATTACTTTTACTGAGAGGGTAGCATATGCATGGAATAGCCTTCCAGCAGAAGGAGCTTAAGCATAGGGACAGGCATAAGGCTATCCTAGAGAAAAGATAAGGCCATAGTTCTTATCTGCCGACACATTCTATGTTTGCATGTAAATATAAATAACAGGAAAGAGTAATTTATTTTGTTTACTTCTCTTTGCACAAAAATATATTATATGGATAAGACTACAGAGATTTTTAGATGCAGAGGATTTGAGGGATATAAAGAGTGACAATGCATCCAGAATAGACTTGGTCTGCAGGCATATTTTGAAGAACACAGATAAATCTGACGAGCTATTGTTTTAGGCAATATAAGTTCAATTTTGACATCCATGTACAGAAAAAAAGTAATTCTCGCAAGCCCCTGCTTAACCGGAATGAATGTTCATTGCCCTTTAGAAAAACCTTACAGAACATAAGTCTTGATATATTCTTTTTATTTGAGTTTGTCTTACATGTGGCATATACTGTATTGCTCGGAATTCTTAGAGGAAAAAATGGAAATACTTTTATTAACTTTTAAGTGACCAAAATTCAGCAATTTACTGGAGAGTTTTGGGGAAGGGGGGGTGCAGTAATTTTACAGTGAAATTCGCCAATTGACCCCCATAAATAGAATGTCGAAATCGAAATCCAGCTCAAAATTGTTGGTAATTGCCGATTTTGGGCAGAAAAAGTTCTGACCCTTTAGTTAATTTTTAAAGTATTTTAGAAGAATCCAAAATAGAGTTGTGAGCACACACTCACGAGAATCAACAGCACTACAATAGCCTATCTTATAGGATGGGTGGGCATCTCCATTTTTTGCTTGTTTACACCATTACAAAGGAAAACACTCCATTAGCATATCAGGCTAATCCCACCCATATGGGCAGTCCAGACCAAAATGCATGACTAGTCTCCTCTGCACGAGAACCACAGACGGATGTAGGCCGAAATGTACGTCTTTGGTTTGCTTTGATAAGATATGGCTGCAAATTGCCAAACTGTAAGGTCATCTCTGGAAAGCTATGCGACAGCTCTCAGGAGATCTCCAATCTGTCGGTTACGTGGCAAAGAGATCTGCAGAGTGCCGGCTATCTGGGAAAGAAATCTGCAGTGTGTCAGAATTCCGGCAAAGAGGTCTGAACATGACCACCTTCAATCAAATAAAGATCAAAGGGATCTCCAAGCTGTCGACTCTCTGGCAAAGAGATATGCAGAGTGACGACTATTCAGCATATTTCTGTGTATTTATATAGGTAAGTAAAAATTGCTTACCTAGATTTCAGTAAGGCTTTGACACTGTCCCACATAGAAGGCTTATCAATAAATTACAATCTTTGAGTTTGAAATCCAATATTGTTGAATAAATTAGGCAGTGCCTGAGTGACAGACAGACAGATTGATGTTCCTGGAGGGATAAACCAAATGTCGAATGATTTAGGTTAACAATAAAAATAGTATAAAGATTTGGCAACGGATGTATAATGTCTATGTGTGCATAACCTCAACATGTAAGGAAAGGGATTTACTGGTAATTATTTCAGCAGGTATTTTAAAGGTAGGTAGACAATGTAATGCTTGGTGGCATAGGGAGAGGTATTAGTAATAGAAAGAGGGAAGTGCTCATGCCATTGTACAGAGCACTGGTGAGACCTCACTTGGAGTATGGTACGCAGTACTGGAGACCGTATCTCCAGAAGGATATGGATTCATTGGAGAGAGTTCAGAGAATGGCTACTAAACTGGTTTGTGGATTGCTGGATAAAACTTATATATATGTGTATATTTATAAATATATATGTATTTGTGTGTATATATGCAGGGTTAAAGAAGCAAGTTCTTGTTGAATAAACATTTCTAGACTTTAATATTGAATCATTTTGGCAACAGTTTAGATTTATAAAGTAATGTTTAAATTAAATCACTTAATGTTTAGCCTTTATGGTTCCTCGTTCCTGTAAACCCGTCTCCATACACTGAATTAACCTTTTAATGTCCAGAGGTCCTTCCAGCCATGGCTCCCTAGAGGTTTCATCCACATGCTTTCTTCCTCTCCTGAGTGCTGAAGGATGATTCTCTGTGACTCCAGAGGTTTCCAGCACCTGACCTTCTTCAAGGTTTTATAGAAACATAGAAACATAGAACATAGAAACACAGAAACATAGAATGTGTCGGCAGATAAGAACCATTCGGTCCATCTAGTCTGCCCAATTTTTTTTCGAATACTTTTATTAGTCCACCGTTCCCGGTCTTATAGCTAGGATAGCCTTGTGTCTATCCCACGGCTGCTTAAAATCCTTGACTGTGTTTACCAAAACATATAGATCATAGATATTATCATTTTAAAAAGGTCCAGGTTACAGTTTGTCCTTCCAGACTTTTATGTACTTGTACATTTCTAGTAAATACTTACATATTTAAGTTTCCATTGATCCCTACTGATTATTGTCCATGATTCATTCTTTATATATTAATTGGGTATTTTATATGTAATATCAATATCAGAGGTTATTACATTAGGTGACACTGATTATATTATCAGCTTATGGTTGGTCATTTAAAGAGGTTTTATTAATTTATGTAAAATGAATACAAATTGATTTACAAAAAAAGTAATAAAAAAAAAAGATTTAGCCTCAGAGGGCCCCAAAAGAATAAATGGGGGCCAGGGCAAGTAGTCTTGATCCACCGTATTAAAATACAAATCACTGTAAAGTTTCTTCAGCTCTAACACATCCCAGGAATTTTGCTTTTCTTTTGCCTCATATTTTGAAAAAATATTCTGTAGTTCATTGGATTTTAATGCCTTTTACAACACAGATAATCTAAGGCAGAAAACACTTGCTTGACCTGTCTAATTTGTACAAAACATCAAGCCCAGTATGCAGAACTCATACAAAAAGCTTCCCCTAATACTTATAATGAATACAAACGCTAGGCAGAGAGCATTAATAAAAAGTAACATATTGGTACGTGTGATTTCCTCCAAGAAATATCTGAGTGCACAGCACTTCCTGCCGTTACCACATCGAGGAAAAGGAGAAAATGGTCTATAATGTCTAGTGCATGTCATGAAATAATTCACACAGATATTGTCCGGGTAGTAAGTTTAAAATACCAAAATGTATCTGGTGACATAAATAATCAGTGAACACACTCAGGAGAGCAGCTCTTATCGATTTGTTTCTATTTCTGTTCTCACCCTGCACAATAAATAACATGCAACCAGACACCTCCTCTATCCCTGCACTGAAACTCATACCTGACCTGGTAAAGGCCCTGACACACTGATAAGATGTTTGGGCACAAATATTGAATTGACAGGTTTTTAGAGCACAATGATGGCCCTGATGAGCTGTTTGGGCACAGAGGTGGTATTTGTAAAGCTGTTGAAGGGCAGAGATGGCACTGGTAAGTTGTTTTGGGACAAGATGCACTGGGAAGCTGTTTGGGATCAAAGATGGCACTGGCAGTATGTTTGGGGACCGAGCTGGAACAGGGCCAAGTCCTGTGGGTGCAATATGGGGCTGTGATAAATCCACATTTATGCAATAAGAGTGCTTTGGTAAGTCCTGTGGGTACATTATTGGACTATTGAAATAATAATTGCCAAGTCCTATGGGTGCTGTAATGTGTGTGTGTATTCAAATCAGCAAATTAATGTGTTTATATGTGCTAGTGTATCTGATCTGATGTCTCCTAAATGTGAACACATACCACATATACATACACACATATGAGGATCTGATACACACACACTATGAGTGTACTTGTGTGTGTGTGTGTGTATGATCAGCATATAAATGTGTATGTATGTGTTAGTGTTCACATTTAGGACACAACAGTTAGGATGTGCGTTAGTCAGCCACACACTTATCTATATCAAGTGTTTTTGTTCATATATATTTGTAGAATAATTCAGAGACAAACAAAATTATAGGAGCTGTGATTTGATGAATGCTGGAACTTAAGTCTTGTCTTAAAATATTACATTAATATAGTTCATTTTTATTATCTATTTCATATATTTTATTTAATTATGAGTTCCCGTGAGGGCCTCGTGTTCGAGTTTTGCCAAAGTCTAGAGGCGCCTCTGTGCAGGTGTGATAAATATTCACACACAGGGGGCGGTGTGCAATGCCAAAATCAAACTAGTAATGCTGATTTGCAATGCTAAATCACTATTACATTGCAGAATATTATATAAACACGAGCACTGTGCCAATCTGACAAAAAACAGCCACATAGAAAACAACAGAGCACTTGCTATTAATCTCATGAGGTTATGATCAACATGTGCTATGTTAATACAGAATATGACCCAAATAAGGTGCAAAGTGATCTCAACTAAGAAAAGCATTTAAGTAAGCTTTTAAATATACATAAATTAAACACATACAAACACAGCAATTACTAATCAGTGATACAATGTAACAACACACAAATTAATAAAAACACATCTGCTACACAACTCTCAAAATCTCTCAAAATGTGGCTCCCAGACAGGATGAATTTCTTTATAGGGAGCAAGAAGTGCTACCTTTGGTCAACACACAGATGAGACACTTACATGTGTTTGCTGCTTATCCTTACCTTTAGAACTTATCAGAGTTATAGTAATTATACAAATACTACATTGTAGTAAAGATAATAACATGATTTTGCTATTTGAATTCTTACACTCTTTTTACAAGGTGTGAGAGCCAACTGTTTCTTCGGATGCTCAAATGGAGAACTATGGTGTTATTGCTAGTAACAAAAAGAGAAAGAATAGTGAAATAGAAATGAGTCATTGTTAGTTGCTGGTGATGGTGGGACTTATGGTGGAGCTGATGAGGTGGTTGCAGAAGTTTGGAACACAGAGAAGGTACAGCTATACTCTCATTGTTTCCTTACTCATGCTGCTGTGGACCAGAGGGATGATGCTGAGGTCTAGCTAGCGCATTATCTGCACTGTACTGACCTACATGTATGGTAGACCTGCAAATATCTATGGTTTAATAGTGTGAAAATCTTTTAATATTGGTTCCAGTCTGTGGCCCCAGAATATGATTAATAAGACTTAAGATGTTAAATGCACATTACGGAACTAAATCAACTGTAGCTTTGGGTAAAAAATCTCAAGAATTTAAATCACTAGGGTTAGAATAATTATATCATTTAAATGTACTAATCTGTAAGTTGTAATTGTATTGTATATTTTAGTTATAGCTGAAAAACATAGTCTATTAGAAACATGAATGTCTTTATTTGGAAGCATCTGCTGTAAAATACTGAAGAAATTCTGAAAATGAACATTATATTTGAGAGAGTTATGTAGTAGTGTAAAATTAAGAGCCAGGTTTACTTTTTTTCAACCTTTTATTTGCACATATCTCTTGTTTCTATCGATAAATGAGAGCCTATTCTCAGTCTGTCTTCCTTACACTGGATTAGGGCAGTGTGTCATTATAACATACACTAATTTAAAGTCCATTCAAAGCTACAATAAAACAGTGAACAAACAGAGAAAAATTAATATGTTATTGGGGTGTTATGGCAAACCCCTTTTTTACTTGTGTATGTGGTCAATGCTCCTGTACAACATTTGTCTTTTAATATGTTAATGAGGGCACACCTCCAATGACCTCACAAGCCATTCAATATACCTGTTGAATGAACAATCTTATTTCAGTCTCTTCCTGCATGCATGGGGCAATCTGTGATGGGTTACAATGGATCTTATGGGTGAAAACTATGATTAAGGTTAGTCTTGGGAGAATGTGGTATTGTGTGTTGGACTGTCACTAATTATTGTATGTTACTGTGTTTTTGCCTCTTATTAAATATCTGTTAAAGTAGACGGACTCATTTATATATTTTATATTAATCTGGTGTTACACCACAGTGTATACCTGCCAACATGCCTTGTGTCTTGAGATGCAATGTGAGGGGAACCAAAATAGGTATGTGGTATTAACATTATGCTACAGTCTATTCGGTGCAAAGTACTGGGTATAGTTGGCAGTCACAATGACACAGCCCAAAATTTGACAAGATCCAGGACAGTGAAATAAGGGGCTGGTGGCAACTGTGTGTGGTAGAGCTGCTAATATCCGAAAAGTACACTTCAGCTAATGCCAAATGAAATGTTTAATCATACACATAAAGCAATGCAATACTTTCCCTATGGGATCTATTTAAAGAGCTCTGACTTTCATAAAGAAAACCGAAGCTCTGAATTTCAACGTAACTTTGAATTGAATTGGGCCATTCAGGTATCACAGAGAATGAGTCCGAATTCGGCCTACATTAGTAAAATATAGACAAATGGTGATCCAAAAAAGCGACCCCCAAATTCCAAATGAATTTGTACCAATTTTACTATATTGTGAAGCAAAACGGTACCCTCAAACTTCCAATTATTACCTATGGGGTGTTCAAAACTACATTTTTGCTTAACAAAATAGCCAAGTTCACTCTGAAAATATAATTAAAAAAATTAAATGAAATAAATAATTTAAAAATAGTTTCAGAAATGTAAAAAAAAAGTGAAATAAATATACATATGTATGTTATATATATTGTAATATGCATGTATAACAATTTTAAAAAATGCATTACAAATAATAAATAATATAATAAAAGCTAAAAACATTATTAACATACTGTACATATATATTTATATAATACGGTACTTATGACATATAAAAACAATAATATTAAGTAATACTTTAATAAATATACATGTAAAGTATATACGGAACATAATACAGATAGTACAATTAAAATCAACACATGTATACCATATGACAATTAGTAACCTCAATAAAAGTTAGGGAATGGCCATATATATATATTTATATATATATATATATATATATATATATATAAACATAAATATATGTATATTCAGTAACATATAACAACAAGTGATGCCATACCTACTCTAGGTTGGCATCACATCACTGGGTATTGTTCACTGTCAGCTGTTTTGTTATATGTACCCTCCCACCATCATGTCACGTGTATCATCACAGTGTAGAAGGCATTGTCCACTGTGGATACGAAAGGGTACCATTACATATGTGTGGGCATTAGGCTAGCATGTGAATAGAAACCACGGGCGACCATACCAGCTTTGTCACTTAGTACAAGGGTTGGTCCAGGTTACCGAAGGTGGCCGGTCCAGTTGCAGTTGCCACTCCGGCACTGACAAGCTGTTGATAGTCAACAGTAACTGATGCACATATTTATGTATTTTTCATTGGATATCCCCCAATTTTTATTGGGGTTAATAAATGACGTATGGGATACATGTGTGTTTTTATGCATGACATTAAAAAATTGTCATAACAGCATATAAAAAAAAAAATCCAATTATGATTTACTAAAAACAATGCTATTATGGCAAATTTTTTCGCAATTTCCATATTAATTAACCACTTATTAATTTCCATATTAATTAACCATAAACTAATCACCCACAGCTGTATTCTATATCTAACATAGCTCAATACACATATATTATTACATACAGGTTAAGTATCCCTTATCCAAAATGATTGGCACCGACAACATTTTGTATAAAGGATATTTTCAATTAACAGATCATTTACCCCAGTTTGTTGTCTTATTTTTAATACCTACAGTATATAAGGAACTATAACTATTTCTGGCTCCCCTAAATACTGGATTGGGATTATGTGGCAAGACACTATGGAGCTCCTTGTCCTAAAAAGGAAGCTCCATTTAGGAAGGATATATGCTTTCACCACATTTAAACTCCCCACCATGAAATTTCTAAATGTTACCATTCTTTTAATGTGTTATTAGTTTTAGTAATTAATGATCTATAATTAAACTCTATATTGTCATGTGGTTTGGGCGTAATACCATTACAGATATGATTAATATAGATTTCAATACACTTTGCCTATCAGCCATGATCTGGGCTAAATTCGACCCAGATCGGGTACCTGAATAGACCCCTATGTAGAAATGAATGTAGCTAGATAACATTCTTTGTAGAAGCATTTAAAAGAAGAAACTACTGAGCTTCCATAGGATAGCTATCTTTATAGATTCCATCACCACCCACGTGTAAAATCAACCTATAGAAAGCCATTGCTCATTTTTTTTGAGGTTTATTTGTTGAATTAAGGTTTATTATCAGGGTTGTGCACTTAAAGTGAGCGACGGTGATCATATATGTATTTATATGTGTTGCACTTAATTTGTTTCATTTTATACATATGGAAAAATTGACTCCAGACTAGTGTGGAGAATAGGGACTGGTGTGTCCTCCAAAAAATACAGCATATACATGTGTATAAGCACTTTGCGCAAAACAGTCCTGATTTTGAGGCTGTGCCCTGCTCAGCTCTACCTCTGTCCACCTCTGTCCAAGGTACAGCTCGGTGGGATGGCTGATTTGAGACACTGTCCATTTGAGAGACTGTGCTACCGCACATGGTACAACTGACACTCCAAAGCTCTTCCTCGGCATCCTGAATAGCCAAGGACAGAAGTTGGGAGGTTTGTAGTAGTACAGGTAATAAATTACAGTGTGCTATACCTAAATAAGAATATGATAGTAATAGTAGTTGATAATATTCATTTTGCTAGTCTTCAATGAAGCTTAAAGAAGTACAGCCATTTAACAGTAATACACAAAATGAACTGTGATGATAAAATATTGTCACTAGTAATTACTCTTAATGCATATATCTTTTTGCTGCCTGGAAATCAAATGAGGTACCTAATTCTCTAAATTCTCTGTAGTGCCATTACTTGGCATAGTACATTCAGTTGGCAGAGTTAATTGAATTACAGCTGGACTTAATGTTTTTTTAACAAGACACAGAACACCATACAGTATAACTACATGACAGAATACGTGCTTGTTAGTGGAGTAGAGCAGTCTTCATGTCTTTTTCATTTTGTATATCTGTGCTCTTGCACACGTTGTCTCTAAGGGACGTGATCTTTTATAATTACCCATTACCCCATCCTGTCCCTTTCATCACTTACATTTTGTATTCTATTAATTAATCAATAGCACCATATATGAATTTTTATAACTAAGACCTTTAATTGTCCTTATTAATTGTGTACCGTTGCACTTTTTTCTAGTTGTATAATGTGCTTTCTAGAAACCAGTGCTTAGAATTGCACTGAATCATTCATGAACTATAACAAGATCATCCAAAGTGAGATACAACAGGACTGAGCAATTACCACCATATGAATAAAATTGTGCTAAAGAAGAAATCACATTTATGGAAGAAAACCTCACATGCTTTGTTTACTTTTATTGAAAATTAAAACAGTATATGATATTGGTCTACGGCTAAGCAGATAGGAATTAAACAATAAATGTGTGAAGGATGCTGTACGATAGCAAGTATTACATTTCAATTTGTTCTTTATATTCTTCAACTTTAAGCACTTTAAAACATTTTTAAACCCTTTGTGACGCAAGGTGATCGGTAGCCAGGGACACAATGGCAGAGACCTGATCAGGGTCCTAATAGACCCTGTGGGTCCCTGTCAAAAGATTGTGATACCTCCCGATGTCACGTGTGAAGTCACAGAGGCAGGGCGATTCATGCTTTGAGCATCGGCTACATTTTCCCTTTTAGACTGAAGACACTCCAAGTGATCTAATTTGGCAGGTAGGATCCTGCTGCAAGTCCCTGCAGTGGGATCCGAGCACAGCTCATCGCGGGGAGTGGCTATGAGCAGTTTAACCTGGACGTTCTAAGCCGTCCTAGCGTCTTTTAGGACAACCAAAATTAGAGACTCTGTGAAATCATTACATTTTTCCGTGTGTTTCGATTTCCTTATATTTTTCATTCTTCTACGAAAGAACAAAAAAAATATATTCAAATAGTTTTCATTCGCAGAGCTTTTAGACAGGTGTCATTAAGTCATAAAGGCAGGTCGGCTAATTCATTTACACAATGCATTAATAAAAACATGCTGCTGATTAAATAGATCTATACAACAAAGTAATGAATTAGGATTTCAATGGCTTATTATAGAAGAGTAACATTGATAAATAGATCTAAAAAAGAAAGGTAAATTAGAAAAAAAATGTCTTTGTTGTAAGCTGTTGTAACAATTTTACAATAATGTAGCTCATGCTCAAATGTAATTTGGAAAATAAAAAAACATAGGAATTATCTTTTTAATTCAGTGCTTAATATGGAAAGCCATCTTCAACAATTAAAACTTTATTATTTATTAGCAGAATCTATTAGTAGAATATGTAAAACATGTGTGTATGAAGGTTAATGAAACAGTGTTGACTCTAGATGAGCTATATTTCTCGGGAGGAGTGGGAAGGTTTGGGTAAAGTGATATAGTCAAAGCCTTGGTGCACAAACATCAACACAAAATTGGTTACTGCTGTACTTTATTCCCATTTTTTTTTTAAATTAAATAACTGTTGCTAAAACAACACAGAATAGATACTTGCTTATATTCATTTTCAAATCCTACTTAGGTCTTTCTCTAATTATCAGCTTGCTCACTGGAAAAGGTTTAGTGGTACCCTATCTTACTGGCTTGCCCAACTCTAGGCTAACGTGCACCACCCTGATACTCAAAGATGGAGTAATGTTAATTTGTTGCACAAATATACAGAAAAATTAATTTTTTGAACACCAATGATTTTTGAGAAATATATGATTTTGTTTCTTTAAAAATCTGTTTATTCAGTCTAACTTTTCAGCTCTACAAAAGCCTGTGACTGTCCAATAGATCATGTCATGCATTTTATTCTTCCCTCTGGGTCCTTTGTCAAGTCTATTGTGGAGTAATCTACATATGCTGTGTATGTATATTTTAATTTGAAATGAGCTTTTATAACAAGTGCCAAATTAACTAGAAGAAAATTGGTTCTGAAGAATGAATAATGAGGACGGAGATAATCAGTGTAATCACAAGATTTATTATTATATGTAAAGATGTCCGCCGGTGTCTTCTAAAATGGCAATGTAATAGACAGTGTTTTTGTTTTTACATCTAGATGCTCATTGCAGTGGTAATGGAGGTGATCTATCAACATCTATGATTAATATATTATTAAAATCATCCCCTACAATTATAGCACTATGCATCTTTAAACTCACTGGATCACACAAATAGCCACCATAAAGGAAATGTTTGGTAGACTAGTACTAGTGCTTTCAAGTTTCTTACACAATATAAGCTCATTCCAGAGAAGTATGCAGTTAGTGTGACAATTGTGAAAATAGAAATGATTAGGTAGAACTAAATATGGTAGCGAACATTTTTTGTTCTACAATGGATATTTTAAGAACTGTAGTAATTAAATGGAACTAATTAAAGCTTCAGTATCCTATGCAAGTATTTTTTTTTCTTACATTATGCATGCTGCACATGTTTTTAAAATTTGAAATAAACTTTTTATAAAAATAATATCAAATTATTTTTACCTTAAGACACACTACCGTTGCAGTTTTACATTAATAATATTTTAACCAAAGCCTCTAAGTTCAGTGACTTTATTATGAGGTTACACTGCAGAGGTTTGCTGCCCTCTAATAAGGACCTGTCACTTGCTAAAACTGTGGAATCAGCCTCTCCCAGTAATTCTATTAAATGTTATATGATAGTTTAGGAAATAGACAAAATCAAAAGCCAGATTTGTTTCTTTTACTTTACATGATGCAGCATGTATCTAATAATATTTTTTTGGCACACGAAACGTTGAATTGACCTTTTAATACAATTCCCTACACAAAATCTCTTGCTATAAATCCAGGTTAGATTTAATTATAACATTCCACCAAGAGAACTAGATTAGAACACCTTTTCTTTTCAGTAAATACAAATATCTCTTTAAAGACACAGATCAAGAACTATGGCCTAATACACAATATATCAAAGCAGGTTCTACAGTTTCCTATTAGTAGGAAGCCATTCTGATCACTCAGCAAATCCTACAGTTATAAATAAAGTAACAGCAGACACAGATATCAATACTTACTTACAAAAGGAGAATGAAAAACTGGCAGAGGATATTTACAGTGATGCTAGGACAATAACTACACATTATTGCAAACGAATAGATTGTTGGCAGTAGGTTAGACAGAACTGAATTATGGTAAAGCATTAGTACATTCTATAATATGTGTATTAGGTGTACATATATAAATGCCCATATGAAAAAATAAACAATAATTAAAAAAATAGTGTAAAAACAGGTAGTAGTTGAATTGAGCTGTGATTCCACAGGCTAAAAAAAATAATATGTATAGCAAAAGGTCTTACATATATAGTATTATATATAACAGAGTAATAAAGTTTAGCATGCTCCAACACAAAAATGTTAAACCAATAGAAAAATATCCACTGTACCAAAAATATTTACAGAAAAATGATGATTTTGCATAAAGCAAAATGGTATGGAATAAAAATATGTAATAAATTATGAACAAATGAATGAAAAAAATGGTCCTTTTAATAATCCAAATATATTTCCGATATATGTTCATGTACAATGCAGATATGAAACAATAATATCAACTAGAGTAACCAGCAAATGAAAAACTGTAACCTGATACTTAGCTGGATCTTGACTTGAAACAAAAACAGACTACCTTTCTATTTGAATCTGAAATATATGGCCTGTAATTGATAGAATACCAATCCAGGGTGAACAACACAACAATCCCGACTATTTCTTAAAAAATAAGCATCCACCCTGAAAAGACCTGACATTTGTATATTACACTGAGCCATTTGATGTGATAACATTTTTGTGCTGGAACATGCTAAACTATATTACTCTGTAATATATAATCCCTGTTGTTATAGGTATTATTATTTTATTTTGTGGGAATCACAGCTCAATTAAATTATTCACAATTTTTACACTATCGTTGTTGCATTAGTGTATATTTTTTACTAATTGACTGCTTTTGATAAAGCACCTTCCTGGTGTGAAATGCGTCAAGCGTGTCCTGTTCCCCTGTTCTCTGCACTGCTGTCATTTTAACGTCTACAGACATGAATTAAAACTTTTTTCGAATGTCTTTTGTTTCATACTTTGGAGTTTAGCTGGTGTTTCTTTTGTTTTCTATATTTTTTAATATTGTTTGTATTATTGTATAACATTATGATGCAGGACATTCAACAGCTCATTGCGGGGAGACTCGCGGGGATCTCTCCGGTGTATGGTATCAGCTGAGCGTCACCATGGGGATAGACGCTCCGTGACATTGCATCAGAGCGACTCCAGCGACGATGAACAAGGGCGCCTCCTCTTTTGGATATAAAAGGTTGTTTTTTAAGAAGCCGGTTATTATTGTGTTTCCTCCTGATGAAGCGGTGATTGAGGTTCCCGCGAAACGCGTTGAGGCAAAAATACTGGTGGCTGCTGTTTTCTTCTTCCTGATCCACGGAATGGGTTTTTCGGCTGTTTCCAGGCTTCCTTTTACGGTCGTATTTCTGTCCCAGATTCCTCTTTTAGTGGACTATTTGCTGTTTATACATTTTTATCTTGTGAGTTTGTTTTGTATAGCAGGGGTTACCTCTTACCCTGCCCATTGGTTCTACACATGTTTTTATCATCTTTTCCAGACCCCATATTAAAATCACTCTGAAGATTTTACGTTTGATATGATCATTCCTCACGATCGTATTTGAGTGTATCAAGTATATACATAGATTGTTTCACGTTTTGTACAATATTGCACTATTATTGTGTTTTTCATTTCTTAAAGGGACCCACTATTCTGCGCCATTCTGTTCTTTTGCTTCATATATCGTTTAATAAGCATTCTGGAGAGTGTTTTCAGAGGGCTGCGTTTAAGTGTGGTATCGCAAGTATTATTGCACCATTCTGCACGTTGTTTTTTCAATTATACAAATCACTTGTGTTGCACTACTCTTCAACTGCAGTTCACCCCTGCATTCTCAGTTCTGTTCCTAACCTTTCAGAGTGCACTACCCTTCATCTCCTGTGAGTACTTCTGTTTGTTTTATGTTATTCTCCATATTGGGCTCCTTTCCATTGGACCCCCACATCGGGGTGTTACACCAGACAATTTATCTGTAGCCTGCTATGCCTGGAATTGTTACTCAAAACTGAATTACATTTCAGTTTGAAATCATTATGCCAAAAAAGATCTGAGATCCCCACTGAATAAACATTTCATGTGTGTATTTATATGCAGTAAGGCCATAAGTGATGACTGTAAAGCAAAAGGAACAGCATTATCCTAGATATAAGAATAAAACCAATTTGTATGTTTAATTTCTTAGTTTGTGTCTTGTGACAAACCACCTCTTTTACATATAGGATTTTGCCACCGATCTTGCAAAAAACCACAGCCTTCTAGGGTATACAAAGTCCAGGACACATTCAGTTTGGTTTTCCTTTTCTTTATTCGTTAGGAAAACAGCTGCTTCAAATAATAATAAACAAAAACAAAATTCCTTGCTCTTACTTGAGCTCTTACTAGACAGAAATTTCTATCTATAATTGGGTGGCTTTCCCACTTACCAATTTCTTCAAAAAAACAAAAACAGCTTTGCAATAAACAGAAGTATTGTTTTCAATGTCTCAGCTCTCCTAGCTGACCTTTTTTTTCTTCCCCCTTGTAGCAGGCTGATCTCTTTTTTTTAAAGGCCTGTCTGCTAATTGACCAGCTACAGGTGAGTGCCAATTAGGAAACTCTGTAGTCAAATCTAAATCCTGGTCTGTTACACAGCAACTAGTGCTGTTGGAGCATTGGCCCACCCTGCTCTCCAAATACTCCGCCCCAGGGACCCATACCATGGTTTGCAGAGCATCAGCAAGGTATATTGCAAACTTTAACATCCCTCCCTGGGGCATTTAACTGAAAATTATCAGGTTGCTGTTTAGCAAATCAGGCCTGATGTATCTTCCATCAACCACGATTCCACTTTTTCGCTCACAGTCTTTAATTCCCTTGCATTCTTTAGTTTGCCACACTAACCGTGATAATCTTGTCACTGACAACTACATAGTTAACACATGCTTCAAACGAAGCTTGCTAAATAATGATGCAAGATGTTAACTCTATCTGCCAGGAGATAGCAGGTGTATTACTTGTCTGTTCATCAGAGCATTTATCTCATTACTGAGGTATAAATACCTGCTTGGCAAGTAGAGCGTTTAAACATTGGTTTAAGATCTTATAATGCACTCAGCATGAGATTCTATGCATTGACTGTGGGTGTTCTGTCAAAGATAAGGCAGCTTTTTTGCCTGTTGATTTTTTTTTTTAGCGCCATTCACTGCCATCTTTGTGGGCTACAACCAAATGGCCAGCATGCAAATTGCTAGAAGGAGACAAGCAGCTTTTTTTTCCGAGAACCGGAAATAACACTACCAAAACGACTTTGAGAAATGTCTCTATTATGGTGAAAAAAACCATGCCAACTACTATGCCAACAAAAATAGGAACAAGCAAAGAGTAGAGTGGAGAAATGATGAATATGTAATACAACATTATATTACACATTAATTCAAATCCCATATTTACTTTACCAGGCCGAGTTGAGGTGATACAAGATTACCAATTCAGTTGACACAACAAATCTGGATCCACAAGATACCTAATAATACGAACAACCCCTTTGACTCTCTCAAGATCGGGCTCTGAACCCGTCTCTGATCTCAATCGAGTAGGTTCCAAAGATTTCCAAAAAGTAAATAGGTAAGATTTTGTAAAGTATTTTTACATGTTTTAAAGAACCCCTGTTTTAAATATAGCTAGGAATAGCAGATATACCATTTGACCCCAACAGTCCAGGAAAAATGCATTGCATTGCTTTCTGTACAAGGATTGTATTTTTAGTGAAGGCCAGTATTTGAGGCAGAGCCATCTTGTTTATTTGGTTTAACACAAGAATATATATAATTCAACAAAACCTACATTTTATTTCATGAAATATATATAATGCTTCATTAAACATTAATTTTAATACAATATAATATGTTTTATCCTTTCTAAGGACTGGTGATAGATGAAGCGAAGAAGATCTGGACTTTTTAGTTGTAATGCAAGTAATTTCTATTCTCATAAAATGTGTAATCATGTAAAATTCCATTGACCTAATGAGTGAAGTATGAGTTGAAAAGATTGAATTCTAATTTAATTTCTCATTTCTGTCTTGTCACAAGTAATTGTTCTACTCTATGGTCATAATACAGTCACTGCACATTAACCGTAAGTAAATATATAGCTCAAACAAAAAATGATTATGACAGATAGAAGCTTTTAAAAGTGCCCTATAAGAATTAAGAAACTTTAGGAACAGCATAATGCAAATACAACTAATGTTCCTGTATTTGCATAGGTCAAACAATGGCTCTTAAGCATCTCTCAGTTTATATGTTATAGACTCAATTCCTGTACAAACCAGCGGTAACGCTAGCTGGTAGCTAGAATCCAAGTTCTCCTCAATAAATAAATGAATTGGTCTATGTTCATGTAGTCATTTAAGTATGGTTATTTTATATTTTATATATGGTGTCCCACTATTGGTGAATATATATTAATATTGTAAATCTATTGTCTTTTCATGGTCTGTGGCAGCCATGTGACTTTTGCTGTCATGTATATAGTTCACCTGCTACTCAGTGTGTAATTGCTCACCTTGAAAATGGTGCTTGAGTGCCAAAACCGGCTGGTGTCTGTGAATTGATGTTCTATCATTAAAACAATGCTACAGTCTAACTATAGCTTCATTGGATGCTTCATTATATGGGTATGGTGAACAATCTAATCATTGTTTCAATCTGAATCTTGCGGCAAAGTGCCTTTCTACAATTTAAATTACTAAACACAGTGTATCACAACTTAACTGAGTTCCTCTGTATATTTCACACTCTTTTAAATGGGTCTTTTTTTCCACAATTGCCTGTTGCTCCATTCCGAGCTAAACTCCATGTATACACATTGGATTATTTATCACAAGACTATGCTCTGTTATGGTTATTGACCTGTATTTCCATGAAATCAGTTTGCCTGACTCCTTGGCAGCTTCCTACCTTGGATGCCCTAGGATGCTTCTTGTCAAAATACATAAATATAAATAGCAAAGCAAGTCAATAAGACAGTCCATCATAGTTATTACTGAATGGCTTGAATTATT
The DNA here is from genome assembly GCA_036172795.1 of Pelodytes ibericus. Lineage (NCBI taxonomy): Eukaryota > Metazoa > Chordata > Amphibia > Anura > Pelodytidae > Pelodytes > Pelodytes ibericus. The sequence goes on from CM069860.1 coordinate 42,095,854, forward strand.
AGAATCATGTGTTCGTTCTAAAGCATTACATTTTTTTGGGATCCGTTGATGCCCTAAATAATAACTTGTGCACTATCTATCTCATAATTATTATCAACCCTTCTATTACAGGCACTCTGTCAGCATAAACATTTCTTTTACTGTGAATGTAAAGAATATTTAAAAAAAAACAAAAAAACTATACATTGTGCTTGCAAAAGTGGATGCAAATGCATAACATAAAGATATGTTTTAAATGTGTCTGTGGTGCCTCCTACTTATGACATCTCCTGAGGCGTGAAATGCAACTTACACATTTGCCATTAAAAATGAGTTCATTTGCATATCAAGCCTCAGGTGATGTCATAAGCAGGAGGCACCACATATTTTTCTGACGGTGGGTGGAGTTATGGCGGATAGAGTGGAGGATGGTGCGAGCGATTTGAGAGCGGTTGACAGGCTGGAATAGATTTCTCTCACCAGAGAAGTTCCTCAGTGTGGTAAGGTCTCTGGTTTGATTCCGAGACCAATTATTTGTAGGGGGATGGTTCAACAGACAACTGCGATAAGAAACTGTCTATGGGGCACAGTATGTAAGTAACCCCTGGCTAAACGGTCTTGTAATTGTGGCCCCCTTTTGTTCTACTGTGTCTGGGGAGACTCTGGTAGAAAAGTGTGGTCTTCATAGACAAATAACCAGCTATATAGCTAACTAAGTAAACAGGGTTAGATTTCCTTTGTGCTCTGTGGGGCCTGTGGCAGATAAGGCAGAAAAGCTATTTGTCACCTCACCTGAATAAAAATGTTGCTTTAAAGACACCACATGTGAATGAGATAGAAGATTTGGGGAATGCCATTTTGGATAGATCAGGGTCTTCTACGGGGAGTCTCATTAATACAATGGAGACTCCTCTCCAAAAGATGAAAAAATGGATGGAGGCCCAATTCAAAAGCCTAATATATGAAATTCAACATAATTCAAAGGAGATAAAGCTGGATTATGATTTTAAATAAAGGTCTCAAAAGACAGAGGAAAAAGTAGATGACTTAAAGTTTCAAATGAAAGTACAACATGAAAACCAAGGACCTGCAACAAGAGTACAAGGCTTGGAAACCAAATTGAGCAAAGTTGTGGACAGATCAAGGAGATGTAATTTGAGGTTTAGGAGCATACCAGAGACTGTATTACAAAATAAACTGGACAGCTATGTTGAAAATTTATTTTCTGTCTTGGGACTCAGCGTTGAGGCTAGTGGGGCAATCCTGTAGAGATATCATAGGGCAGCCAAAGGACTAAATATTGATGATTCATTCCTAAGGGATGTAATAGTGTGTTTTGCTTACTTTAGATCCTAAAGATACTGTATATGCGAAGATAAAGGTATTCCAGGATTTATCCTACTCAACAAGGAATGGCGATACTCCGTGCCAGAGATATAAGATACAATTGGGGATTCCCTTGCAAAGTCTCTTTCTCGTATGAAGGATACAGAAAATCCTTTGAATCCCCAGAAGAACTTAAACAATGGCTTCAGGATAAGGATCTAGTAGCGGGCGCATGGGTTAGGAGATAAAAGGTGTATGACAATTTAACTGAATCATGTATGTAAGCCCCAATGGAGCACAATTGTTATAGTATAGGTCGAGAGTTATATTATCCATAAATTATATACACCCAGGATAAAGCGACCCTCATAGAGATAGGAATCAGAGTACCACAGTTCACAGGCCTATAAATCAGATATTACATTAGATAAGTTAATGAATCAAGATGTATGTAGAGACAAAGAGAATTTAGGTTGATGACGGAGAAGGATTTATTTTTTTTGAGGAGGGAAGAAAAACCTCTTCTCCAATTGAAGGTACTAATGCGTATATAGGCAGTGAACTATGTAGGGAGCACATATATGAGGTCACACTTGCAATGAAAGTTTAAAATACAATTTGGGCACTCACATTGTAGATCACACTGGGTCAGTTTGATGAAAGAGACCCTATCCACGACAAGTTCTCCTAAGGGTTTCTAAATTGCTATAAAATATTAAGAGTTGGCTTTTTTTTGTGAAGGTGAAGATTTATAATGTTTTGTATATCCACCTGATATTAGAGACGTGTATATATTGGCACAGAAATAGTAGCTAAAGACATTAAGATTAGAAACAAGAAAATGTATTTTTTTTTTGGGAGGGGGTAGGAATTGAAGTTACTAACACTTATCTGCACTGTCACAGTGAACTGTGTGGGCAGCACATGTAAGATGTCACACTCTCAATGAAAAATGTAGGCTGTAAAGGGGAAAGGGGAGGAGAAAGGGAAAAATTGTGCGGATATTTACACTGTAGACTACATAGGGATATTAAGGGAAGAAAGAGACCTACAAAATGATCTTTGAAGGGTTTTCCCTTTGTTTTAAAGTATAAAGGGTTGGCTTGGCGAACATTAGTATGAGAAAAAAGACTTGTATTGTTTATTATTCTTTTGACACTAGAGATGGTTGAATGATCACATAGAACGATTAGTTAAAGATACCAAGAGTAGAGATAAGAAGAGGTTTTTTTCTTCCTTTTCTTGCTTATTGCCCCCAAGGGCAGTTGGAAAAAGGGTGGACATTTGAATTTTTTCATCCCTCTATAAAGGATTTTCTAAGTTATAAGCATAAGTAGCTGCTACGATATCATAGTAACATTATAACATAGTAATTTAGGTTGAAAAAAGACACAATTCCATCAAGTTCAACCATTCTACCTATCATTCCAGCTTTTGATCACAGCACAACACTGGGGCAACACATATATCCATAAAGATGCTCCACCTTCACTTTCGTTTCTGGTACAAGACACTCACATATTTGCACAAAACCAACCCAGAGATCCTAGACACCTGCTGGCGAGGTGGTGATGAAAGGTCTACTATGGTGGGACTGTAGACCATTTAATAGTTCTAGCAGAAAATATCAAAAGTAATTGTAAAACTGACCCCAAACCCAACCCCATTTACAATGACAACAAATCTACTCCACCACATTGACAGATCTATCTCATAATACAAAGTCCATGATATGACATGCACTGGAAAAACACAAATATACCCCTAATGGATTACTTCTGTGGAGTAGGTGAGGTCATGGGAGAATCTATCCCTCTCCTCCACATTACAAAATGATAATTACTTGAAGATAAGGATTTATGGAACTGTCAACACAGGGTGTTTTAATTTATAATTTTATGGTTTTATTTAACAGGTTAAAATTTTACATGCAATTTTCTCTTACAAACAACCTCTAACCTAAGATGTGGAGTGTGCCTTGAACAGGAGCACAGTCAATAAGATTAGACATGTGCCCATATTAACAACAACAATTCCCATAAACACAATATCAACCATAACAAATTGAAACAAAGGATATGTTGTCAGAGAGGAATCATCTGGTCCATTTAAACACCCAAAGATGAATATAATATCAAATATGTAATTCCAAACCAAAATAAAAAAAAAAAAAAAATATATATATATATATATATATATATACAGGGAGTGCAGAATTATTAGGCAAATGAGTATTTTGACCACATCATCCTCTTTATGCATGTTGTCTTACTCCAAGCTGTATAGGCTCGAAAGCCTACTACCAATTAAGCATATTAGGTGATGTGCATCTCTGTAATGAGAAGGGGTGTGGTCTAATGACATCAACACTCTATATCAGGTGTGCATAATTATTAGGCAACTTCTTTCCTTTGGCAAAATGGGTCAAAAGAAGGACTTGACAGGCTCAGAAAAGTCAAAAATAGTTAGATATCTTGCAGAGGGATGCAGCACTCTTAAAATTGCAAAGCTTCTGAAGCGTGATCATCGAACAATCAAGCGTTTCATTCAAAATAGTCAACAGGGTCGCAAGAAGCGTGTGGAAAAACCAAGGCGCAAAATAACTGCCCATGAACTGAGAAAAGTCAAGCGTGCAGCTGCCACGATGCCACTTGCCACCAGTTTGGCCATATTTCAGAGCTGCAACATCACTGGAGTGCCCAAAAGCACAAGGTGTACTGGTTTGGGCTGGTATCATCAAAGATGAGCTTGTGGGGCTTTTTTGGGTTGAGGATGGAGTCAAGCTCAACTCCCAGTCCTACTGCCAGTTCCTGGAAGACACCTTCTTCAAGCAGTGGTACAGGAAGAAGTCTGCATCCTTCAAGAAAAACATGATTTTCATGCAGGACAATGCTCCATCACACGCGTCCAAGTACTCCACAGCGTGGCTGGCAAGAAAGGGTATAAAAGAAGAAAATCTAATGACATGGCCTCCTTGTTCACCTGATCTGAACCCCATTGAGAACCTGTGGTCCATCATCAAATGTGAGATTTACAAGGAGGGAAAACAGTACGCCTCTCTGAACAGTGTCTGGGAGGCTGTGGTTGCTGCTGCACGCAATGTTGATGGTGAACAGATCAAAACACTGACAGAATCCATGGATGGCAGGCTTTTGAGTGTCCTTGCAAAGAAAGGTGGCTATATTGGTCACTGATTTGTTTTTGTTTTGTTTTTGAATGTCAGAAATGTATATTTGTGAATGTTGAGATGTTATATTGATTTCACTGGTAAAAATAAATAATTGAAATGGGTATATATTTGTTTTTTGTTAAGTTGCCTAATAATTATGCACAGTAATAGTCACCTGCACACACAGATATCACGCTAAAATAGCTAAAACTAAAAACAAACTAAAAACTACTTCCAAAAATATTCAGCTTTGATAATAATGAGTTTTTTGGGTTCATTGAGAACATGGTTGTTGTTCAATAATAAAATTAATCCTCAAAAATACAACTTGCCTAATAATTCTGCACCCCCTGTATATATATAGATACACACACATACATATGTAATTTTACAAAGTACGAAAGTAAGTTAAAAATGTCATTCTTGTGGCTGCAACAAATTACTTGCAGCTGTTTAGTAGTTTGAAAATAAGGATTATAAAAACTCTGGAAGACTGTGGTTTTAAACAATTACAAGAAGTAAGGATAGCCTGAACTGACATATCATGGTTTGGATTATGGCTCAAACCCTCCATTAGAAGATTGGAATAAAGCCTAGTCCTCATAAAAAAAAAATACATAGTTTCATATATTATGAATAATATTTTCCAAAAATCCATATTTACCCATTAGTGCAGTCACTGCGGAGGTTTTAACTTTTTCAGCCTCGAAAACAAATCCAGCTAAAGTAACAAAAATGCACAGCAGTTCAAAGCAAGTAGCATATTATCATTTCATTCATTATTTTTATTTTCCTACATTTTTCCCATTATCATTAACTACATGAAAGTATATGAAAGGAGTGAACAAAATATATAAATATCTCAATGTGTGAGCAGCACACCTTCCACTTTAACTGGTACAGAGCCAATTCAGCACCATTATCATACCGTCCCAATTTTCATTCGCTGGCGTGGTAGCTCTGACATTTCCCCTCCCAAGCCACACCCCCTGTGTTCAGGATTGCTGAGGTGAAATTGTTTAAGGCAGTCCATGTAAAATGGAGTCTACAGCAACAGGCGGTAAAAAAAACACCAAAAATTCACCCATATTAATTGTCACAACACCAGACTTTTCCCTACTGAATTTCCACAGCACCAGATTCCCACAAAAAAATTGCCACACACTAGATTCCTTCAAATTAATTGTCACAGTTGTAGATTCACCCATATGTATATCTGCAGCCCCATAATGAATAGCCATAACAGCAGAGTACATGTTTCACTTCGACCTGCCCTTTTATTACCTTGTGGCAACAATATAATTGCCTGTCCTAAGCTTCTGCATGAAACACTCAATATCATTTTTTTCAGAAAAAGATCCCTCATCTTATATTCCAGGTGGTCTTATAATCTGACCTCAAATCGACTAGACTATAAGACTGGGATCCAGGTCCCCCGCAGAGCTGCAGGGGACACGATCTCCCTCGCTAACAGCTAACAGCCTCAATGCACGCAGACATCTTCCCCTGCCGCCCGGCACGACCACCGGGACTTCTATGATGAAGCCGGGACCTTCCGGCTTCATCATAAAAGTACCGGCAAAAGTGCCAGGCAGCAGCGGAGGATGTCTGCGTGTATCGTGCAGACATCCTCCGGCTGTCCCCACTAGGCACCAGGGATATTTGGGCAGCCAGGGGATGTCTGCACGATAGTGCAGACATCCTCCATGCTGCCCGACACGTCCATCTATTATGAAGCACTGGCTGTCCGTCATAATGGACGGAAGTGTAGGGCAGCATGGAGGATGTCTGCACGTATTGTGCAGACATCCCCCGGCTGCCCCCACTAGCCACCAGGGAGAAATGGGCAGCCAGGGGATGTCTGTACATATCGTGCAGACATCCCCTGGCTGCCCCCACTAGCCACCAGGGAGAGAGAGACAGACAAGGGGAGGGATAGAGAGAGAAAGACAAGGGGAGGAAGGGGAGGGAGGGGGAGAGAGAGAAGGGGAGGAAGGGGGAGAGAGAGAAGGGGAGGAAGGGGGAGAGAGAGAAAAGTTTGGGGGGAGAGAGAGACAACGTGGGAGGGGGAGGCAGCATTGGCACATAAAAGGAAATAAAAACAAGAAATGCATTTGTTTAATATCATAATTTTTATTGAATATTAAAAAGCAATTTACATGTGAATATATACAAGTTAAACTTTTTTCCTATAGGGTAGTCTTATATTCAGGCTTTTAGTTTTTTCCTAAAGGAATATCCAAAGTTTGGGGGGTCGTCTTTTAATCAGGGTCGTCTTATATACGAGCAAATAAGGTATTATGAATAGAAATAGAACCCCACTAATTTAAGATTATAATGTAATTGTATACTTCAGTTTAAATTACTGTTTAGATCTTAGTGATTAATAAAAAGTTATATAAATTATGCAGTAGTGTAGTAAAGTGTAGACAGTGTAGTTAGCTCTTTGTCTGTAAGAAAGTTATCACGTATTGTTGTCCTTATGTATTATTGATTCCAGCAGCTGGCACATGATGATAATTTTTAAAGAAAGTAAAAAGAAAACAACAATGTGAAAAGTATTGTCATGAAGAAGAACGGTAGTAAGATTTCATGAAGCTGTAAAATTTGCTGAGAAGGTTTCTCTAGATTTTATTATCCAAACAGTGGTCACACATGTATTACTTTTAAAACAAATGGTTTACTTCAGGGGTTACTCATTGATTACTGAGACTCTCCTGAGAAACCTACAAGTGACATCATTAAAAACATCATGCACTTTCATTGGCATCTGCCTTTGAGGAGCTAACATTTTAAACCTTCGGTTTATAGACTTTCGGCTTATAGAATAGCATAGAATTACATGTATTCTATAAACCGAAAGTCTATAAACCGAACGACCTTAGGTTTATAGACTTTCGGCTTATAGAATACATGTAATACTATTGGCTTTCTATAAACCGAACTAGAGTCCCCATTCTAAAGAAATTCTTATGAATGGGGACTCTCGTTCGGTTTATAGAAAGCCAATAGCATTACATGTACTTCATAAGCCGAAAGTCTATAAACTGAACGAAGTTTGGTTTATAGACTTTCGGTTTATGGAATGTGTAGGTCAATTGATTCATATGAACGAATAAAACGAAACAAAAATAATGAACGAATTTCGTCTGAAACGAATGCAGTAATGAACGAAATTCGTTTTAGACGAAATAAATAACATTTTCGTCCGAATGGACGAAAACTAAACGAAAATTTTAGTTTTGCACATGTCTAGAACATGCTATGCAGTCCTCAAAGACATGGCCCAAATGACTTCCAAGCAGCTGCACATCTCAGTACACCGCAATAAGCCATGCCAGGGATTAAACTCCAGGGACTCATAGTGACAGGCGAATTGTAACTGACACTCAAAGGGAGTTCAGGCTAGATTTAGGCAAATTGTATAGAGAATTCTGAGACTCATGGTACTCAGTTTACCCTATCTTGCACAGATCTTGAAGTGTTTGGAGGACCTCCATGTCTAACCATAGAAGCTGTAATTAGTTAGCTTGGGCCATTATATTGGAAGAAATCTGAGCCATTTCTGGAGGTTGTCCAGAGCTAAAGTCAGCATAGACTGGGTAAAGTTACTAACTACATTGGTCGCCTCTTTAGATGGTACTTTGTTGGCAGATCGGTTGGGTGACCCTAAAGGATATTAACCCCTTCACGCCAAATAGCACTTTGGTCCTTAAGGACCAAAGCACCAAACCAGCGTCTTTGTGCTCCTGGCCCTGATCACATGCTGTGCCACAATGCTGTGAGACGCTGTGATGTCACCGAGGTTTGTCCGAACACGGAAGTTCAGGCACGGTGCATCTTGGTAAAATGTACCTGGTGGTCACTTTGAGAATCAGATACATTTTTTGTGTCAGACTGAGGCCACTCAAAATGGCCTCATCTGACAGTGAGGATCCAGCTACAAGTGCATCCCTGCAGTGGGATCTCGAGCAGTTGCACAAATGCAGACTAATGCAGTAAAAATATCTTTATGCATATAGCATATCTACATTGGTGCATACCTGAAAATGGCATCCTCATTAGGCTGGCAATGGATGAAATACAAAGGTTATTGTTATTGGAAAAAAAGAGCTTGTGCATCTGACATCAAAGGGAATCCAAAGTTTTAAAACTGAGCTTTTTGTTAATATATAGCAAAAATAATCGGTGTCCCTTCAGAATCTTGCAATTTTAGACTTATTTCTAGTAATATTATCCCCAAAAGGCTGCACGTTATTGAGTTGAATGCAGTATTACTCTGTTTCTTAGCACTAATGAGGGTGACATTCTGGGATTATGAAGTCACAGTTACAAAGAGGTGTATCCCTTAAGTAATATATTGTGTTTATAATACACTGTCTTCTAAGTTCTTGGAACAATAGGAACTTTAAGAATCAGACAACAGTCAGCAAACACCAAAGCTTCCTAGCGAATTAGTCCAAAGATCTGCTGCTAACATCTTGGTGCCAGATACCACAGCACACCTTCAGAGCTCTAGCGAATGTTTTGCCACAAAAGGTGATTCACACGATATTACGTAGGTGGTCATAATGTTATGGCTGATCGGTGTATGTCAGGTACACTTGGGAGAAGGAGGATGAATTTTTAACCCTTGATTCCTTTAAAAGATCCACAGACCAGTGTTACATCTCTGCCTAGGCCAACCAAACCTAGGTCTACGTCGGCAGACAGGTGGGTGGTGGCAGCAGACTTAAGTGGATGACCCCAGAAGGAGTTCTACCATTATTGGTGGTACATCCTTCATCACTGTTTTGCCCTGCTTGCACAGACATCCATGCTGCACCTACTAGATCACAAGGGAGATGATGGTGCAGTGGAAAGTAATGTGGGGGAAATCTGGTATTGCGGATAAGGAAATGGCTACAATCTGGTGTAGTGGATGCAACCTGAAGGAGAGCAACAAATGAAGGTTGGAGTTGCATGAGTTTTAGTCAGGCCTAGGGGAGCACAACACTGTTTATTGCAAATACAGACTTATGCTTACATGAGATGGTACTGTTACATAGTTGCATACTTATATAGTAGTTTAGGGTGAAAAAAAGATTTGCATCCATCAAGTTCAACCCTTTTCCTATCCCATGTTTACCCCTGTAGATCCAAAAGAAGGCAAATAAAAACCTCTTCAGCAATTTCGAATTCTGCGTTCAGTGGGGGGAAAAAAATCCCTAAATCTGAAATATTAGTATATTATATTTACAGAGTCTGGATCTGAGCAGGTTTAATATAAATGTGGATGAAATATAGAATAAATATTCTACAACCTTTGTTTGTTTGTGTTTTGTTGTTATGTCTTTTTTATTGTTTGTCTTTTATCAACTATATTACTAGTCGGAATATTGTTGGTTTTCATATTTTCTACTATGCTTATTATTTATTCAACACCCATGTGTTCATTAAATATTATGTAATCATTGGTTTATTCCTTTCGTTAATTTAAACGAACTTTGCATTATGCACTGATTGGAACATCCTGATCAATTCCTCAGAATCCTTGTCAAGCCAGCAAGTGCTGGCCGGGTAATCAATCTTCCTCCTGTGTACCAAAATCATGTACAACATACAGGATATAAGAATATGTTCTTGTACGTGGAACTGACACTTTCAGCTTCACTGAAAAATGCATCAACTGTTGTACAATTAACGCCATATTTATTAAAGTAAACAGAGATAAAGCTTGAGGTATATGTATGCAAGATGAGAAATATATTGGTCTTCTAACAACCATGTTTCAAATAATGTGAAAAATGTTTATGAAATTCACTGTACAGCCTGACTTGTGTACTTATAGAACACTGTAAAACAAAACATTTTTGGCGTACTCCAAAGCTGTTGTTTTAAATAATATGTTACCCATGTGTTTATTACCCATACTAGTTTTGTTTAATAAAAAAATGTAGCTTAGAAGTAAATGTTCTTGAATATTTCTGCCTATTTGATAAATTGCAATCATGTCCTCAGTATTTGTAAGGTTGCAGCTAGGCAATTGCATTTTTTTTACCTTCAGCTTGAGGAAGTTAAAGACTAGAAGTTGATAGGAGAAAAAATGACATCAAAAGCAATTTCATGGACACATTGCTGGATACTAATAGAGCCGACTGGGTCACCATGACATACCCAAACTTATCAGCATGTGCAGAAATGACAGACACTTTTTCTTAAATAAACCATAGGATCTATTCAATAAAGAGAGAATTGCTGGGAATTGAGATGGGAATTTCAAACATTAGGCCAATGTAGCCGGAATAATTTTCTGTCGCAGTGGAGTGAGAGAATCTTTCCAACTCTGCTCCTTTGGCCTTGAGTTTGTAATTTCCATCTCAATTCCGTGCGGTTCTCTCTTGATTGCGTAGATCCCAGAATATGTTTTACCTACAAATATTCAAATAAGCAAATCAATATCAAATCTAAGAAGATGACAAATACAAACGAAAAAATGTGTTCTAATGGAGGAATAAATGTAATGTAATTGATTATAGGGATTTGCCAGTAAATAACTGTCCTTGTATTGCCCTAAAGAGTTAATCACTATTTTCTCTTTTTCAACAAAGCAGTCAGTTATGTGGATTTAGCAATAATGTTGTATATCTGGAAAGTGGATAGAACAACAAAATATATGAGTTTAATTACTGCAGGCTTAATTGTGTAAGTTTTTGCAATACTTAACCCATGTCAGGGTTGGGTTTTTGGAGCGTAGAGCAGGGGATGCTATCTCTTGCCAGTAACCATTACCAGGTGGTCCACAGATATATATAGGCAGAACTCCGTGGTAAGGATAGGAGCATGAGAGTGCCACAAAATAATAAGGTAAATCTAAAAAGCGAAGTCAGGAACAGTCCAATAGATCAGGGCAGGCAGCGGTCAAGAATAGTAGAATAATCCAAGCAGGGGTCAGGGTTCAGGCAAACAGGGTAATTCAGGGGACAAGCCAAAGGTCAGGTAAAGGGGAATCCAATAGAAAGACTGTAACACAGCAAATATAAGATCACAGGAAACTGAAGTCCAAGGACAGACATGAACCGAAGCTCTGGAACACTGGAGCACTGTGGTAACAGTTTGAGGGGTTTTTATATTGCTGTGGGTCTCCACTCCTCCCCTCTGTTGGACAAGCCCCTCACTGGATTGGATGTCAGAGGGGTGTGCTTCTATAGCACATACCTCTCTGTCTCTTTGCCAGGAGACTATTGGAGCTGTGGTGATAGGGGAGAGGCAGGTTTTACCTCCCCTCTACCGTTGCAAATAGATCCCCCTTGATTTGGGTAAACTCTGGATGTTGTTCTCTGGATTGGTGCAAACTTTTGGTCCCGGTTTCGGCCTACTGCGCTTTCGCGATTGCGGATATACAGCACTACTAAAGTCCCCAGCTTCGGTCTACTCCGCGATCACGGAGTAAATTGAATAATGGATGGAGACGTGAAAGTACTGGGATTGCAGGTAAGGGTAAGAGGGGCATGACACCTCATTTCATCTGAACTGAGCAAAAAATGTTAAAAGCTATTTCAGAGAACTCCCTGTGTATGTATATATATATACATACATACATACATATATACCCAAAAGTAGAGTTTAACACTGCTGGATGCATCAAAGTTAGTTTGATACCTAGAGTGTACCCTTAAGAATAACATGATCAGGATGTGTACCACATGGGGTATATTCATTAAAAGTTGAGTATAGTGCATGGAGGTTGACTTTCACTTCAAAAGTTGCCAATGCTGCCCCCCAGTCATACATATGAGATGCCAGGGCTTATTAGCTCCCAGCCTCCCCCCTCCTCCCATAACATGATCTGTCTGCTTAATGGCTCACAGCTTTCTCTATCATAAATACCCAGGCTTGAAGGCTGTCAAACAGCTCCCACCACCCTTACACCCCACTAATAATACTGGGGCTGGGAGCAGTCCACATGGATTCTGGTTTCCATGCTGTTTGTTCTTCTGTTCCATTCCAGATTGTCTTTGTCTCCTCTTGCTTTACTCTCTGATCCTCTATTTAAATTCTGCCACACCCATTTAGTTTGTCAAACTATTAGTCTATAATGTCTTCAGGTTTGATATATGTCCTGTGTGTCTGTGTAGTATGAATCTTTAGATTCTGTTATTCATTTGCTAGATTATTATTCAGTTGTAGTGTTAAGGACTTGCCTAATGTGAGGTACCTTGACACTGGTGGCAAGCCTTGTTGGGAAATACAACAGCATATAATGCATAACATGTATATAATTAGCACTTATGCTGTAGATGGCGCTGTGCAGTTCAGTGTACTTATATATGTTTTGAAGTTTTTGGTACTCACAGGAAGGAAGTTCTTTGTTTTTTCACTTGCTCTATGTCTCTCTTCCTTTTACCTTTCACCAAGCTGGCTGATGTTTTAAGTAACTAATATATTCTAAATGTTTGCTGTTTATCCTCACAAGGAAAGCACAATTTGCTTCTTCACAATCTGCCATTGTCTCTTTTTGATGCATAACTAACAAGCCTATCATCTAAATGGCAATTTGGTGTAACTAAACCCTCACCATTACCTCTCAGAGTATTAGGCTAGTTCCTGTATGTTTGTTTGAATGCATGTATATGTTCCATTGTCGTCTTTTCCTGGAGCACCTGAGGATCTCAGTTTTTCTCTCTATCCCAATGTTCCAGCTTGGTTCCCCTTTGGAAGGTCTGAGGATCTCGGCTCCTCACTCCTTTCCTTGTGATCCTTAGTCCTTACCTTGTCCTCTGTATGTTGTCCTGTGTTATATATGTACCTCTGTATGTATCCTTTGTTCTGTAGTTATGTATGCTTTAGTTCTCCCTTTACTCTTTAGTTTGTCCAGTGGCCCTACACTGTGCATTTCATTCTTCTTGTTTCTTCTGTTTGTGAATGCTCTGCTTTGCTTGATTTATTTGCTTCAGCCTGCAGGCATCCCGCTATCCTATCAAAGTTATGTCAAATGCCTGCTCCAGGATGTCTGCAGGGTTTCTCTTTTTCCCACCTCACCTGTAACTGGATACATCAACTGCTATCACAGGGCCTTGGAATGTGGTTGCACCAACCCAGGAACCTCCATGGAAGTCGGTTACTCTGTACCATGCCCTGTGTCTCCACATCTTGTGCATTAGACTCCTTTATCCGGGCACTAAGGGTCTCATGCTATCCAAGACCCTGTTCCTGATAGCAACATTGCAATACAAAAAATGGTTAAATGAGCCATAGATCTAAATAAAATGAAATTTGTTTTTGGATCTAGCCTAAGGGATAGAGTTAATGTTAGAGTAAGCATAAGAATTAGGGTTAGGGTTACATTAGGGTTAATATTAGATTTAGGTTCAGGATTGGAGATTTAGGTTCAGGATTGGGGTCAAAAGGTAACTGTATGAACAAAAACGCCACTTTCTGTTATTGCTCTATAACGTGCTAAAAAAACAAGAGAGAAAAATGTACACATGGCATATTTATAAACTCAGAACAAAATTTTAAAACTATTTAGGTGTTTTTTTTTTTTACCATTTCTAACTGTTTAAATAATTTTTCAGGTCAGATTTAGAAAAAGGTTTTTTTTTATCACATTTTATGATTTTTTTTTGTAAACTATACAATATGATGAAAATAATGGTATGGAAAGAAAGCCTTTCTTATCCCAATAAAAACGATATATAATTTGTTTGGGTACAGTAAATGAGAAAGAGGAAAGTTAAAGGGTAGTCTTCCAAAACCATGCATGAATGGTACACGGTTAAATAAAGGATTCAATTCACAAAATATTTTTAGTCCGCAAAATATACCAAACCTCCAGTTCTCAGCTTTCTATTTGTTTTCATTGCTAGCTACGCTGAAGAAATTAAAAACATAAATGAACCTCTTCATGTGCTGGACAATTCTCCAGTGTTTGTGTTTTCATTTTAAGGATAACAAGGGCTTTCTTTAGATACCGTTATTTGGATTGTTTCATATAATTCAAATTAAAACCTGATAACTAGATTCAAATATTTGTCCTGAGTTTGGCACTAAAATGACACACAATTAGTGACATTGTAACATTAATATGAGAAACAAAAGCAACACCGGCTCTAGTCACAGGAACAAACGTGCAGGAGGTGGGTGGGTGCTCCACAGTGCTGATTAGGCACAACAATTAAGCATTAAGTAGGACAAAGTGTGCGCTCCACTCGCCAAGTAGTGAATGAATAAAGAGCTTTAATGCTTTCCAAAAATCCAAACAAACAGGGTAAGGTACAATCCACGCATGATAAAGTGAAAAGGGAAGTCCACCTAACGCGTTTCGCGTGTCACCACGCTTAGTCACATTGATGTCACTCAATGTAACATTGATATCTGTCATGAATCCAAGAATCAACCTCCACTGTATATATTTTTCAAAAGTATGCAACCCGGGGTATGTAGCTTTGAGTATTTTGACACATTTCATGAATTCATTTTACCACTAACCTTTGCCACGATTTGCGTAGTATTTTTTGTGTGTTTCTTTCCACACACAGTGTACTTCAGTATAGCAATACCCCATGCATAGCGTTGCTAGGTTTATGTAGCAGGTACAGGAACAAATTTGAGAAATGGTCATTGAAGCTTTGAAACATGAAATCGTTATGTATTGTTTCACAGACTACATTTCCTAGCATGCTCAGTCAGCCAAAAGCAAGCTTAGCATCATAAGAAATGTAGCAATAAAATGTCTCTAGAGGACCACTGACAGTTATTCACTGGTCCTCTACTGAATAATCTTTAATTTTATATATATATTTGTAAATTTTGTAATTTTTATAAGCATTACTATACTGTAACCCTAACCTTTAACACTTACTAAAATGTGTATTTTCTTTATTTACATTTTTTGACAAGGCGACACTGTGCGACCAGACAACAGGATGCATTAACCTATTCTGTCCAAGCAAGTCCTTGGACAGAGTCAGTAGGTATCAACAGCCTAAACTTTTTAAAGAGAGTAGCTACAGGAGTCAGCCATCAAAGGCAACCTGCATTTTACAAGACAGAACCCCCCAAAAAAGAACTGCAACTATCAGTTAATGTTTCTCCCATCAAAACAATAGTTTGTAGTAATATAATCCATAGATACTAATGTATCTATCTGATATAAGGGTCTTCTATTCAATAAAGAGAGAATTATAGATAATTGGGATGGGAATTTCAAACCTAGGGCAATGTAGTCGAGTTGGAAAAATTATCAAAATGCAGCTAGATTAACTATGCATTTAAAACAAACACATATATAAGACATATGCCACTGTTTTTTTCTTCTGTCTGAATTAGTTGCATAAAAAAGTAAATATAAAATTAGGTGTTTATCTCCAGCATCCATTTTGAGAATTTTACCCATGCAACATTCTCCAAAATCTTCTGCCAAGTCTCACTTTACAACTGTGGCCAAAGTCTGCATGATGATGTCATAAGATACACCCCTGCTCTCTTACTGGCTCCTGTGTATCATTAGTGGGCAGGAAAAGGTGGCTGTGTACAATCTTTTTTTTTTTTACTTGCCTTCCAACACAAAGAGAGGAGATTGACCTGATCAAACAGGATCATAACTCTGCCCTCTTGTGATGTAATAGTTACATTACCCTCCCACTCAATGAAAGTCTATGATCAGAAATCTAAATTTTGGACTGCATTCTGTGTCCCTAGCCCCAAAGTGAGATACTAGGGCTGTAAAGTCTCTGGGGAGTGGCGCCCAAAAATAATATATTTCACTAAATGGTGGCACCCAGTCACACTTGTTTAGTAAAATATTTCATAAAATAAACTTGCATAACAAAAACAAAAGACAAATCTGAAATCAACAATGCAAAAAAAAAAAAAAAACCTTTTAATTGTTTTGTCCCTTTAAGTTTGAAATTCACATCTCAATTTCCTGCAATTCTCCATTTATTGAATATATCCTATAGTGCCCCGATTCATCGTCAGCCTTCTTCCCTGCCCTGTTTTTGAGTTAATCAAAAATGCTTTGGTCCCTTAATTTGTCTTTAATGCTAACATAAATGTTTTAACCAGTTTTATTAACATAGTTTCAGAAAAAAAATAGTGGAACAAATTAATAATCTCTGTACCTCTAAAGAATGAAAAATATATTTTTTGATTTGTTAATCTTGTCTATGTTTTTTAGAGAACATATGTTAACCAGGTTTAATAAACTCTATTTTAACAAATAAAAAGATAAATACTTCACAGTCTGGATTGTATAGTGCAATAAAGTGCCAACGGGAATAGTGCATGGGGAAATTATCAGTAATTCAAAGCTTTAAGCATTTCATGCCTTTACTGGTGCTTAATACAAAATACAATTTCATTGTATAGACATGCCAGACACTGACAGTGCTGCTCTATTGTCTCGATGTCAAGGCATTAGCACATACATTTTTAATCTGGCGAAACTTCTCCAATATGGCTGCTGCCATATTCACTTCCGTTGCTCTAATGCTGTTTCTTTACTGCCCCTAGAGGCAGTCAGCAACATTGCAATAAAAAAGGGTTAGGGTTAAAATAATTGTTAGGGTTACAATCAAATTAGAGTTAGCATAAGGGATAGGGTTACAATTAAATTAAAATTAGAATAAATTAAGGGTTAGCGTTAGGGTAACATTTAGGTTTTGGGTTAAATTTAGGGTTTCGGTTGGGGTCAAAATGTCACTGTAAAAAAGAAAACTATTTTTGCCCTTTAACTAGCAAATAACGGCAGAAAAACATAGAAACAAGCATATTTCTAAAACCGGGACAAAATTTAGAAACTGTTTGGATGGTATTTTTTTACTGATTGTATTTTGTAGATAATTTTTTAGGTCAAAGTTAGAAAAAGTGTTTTTTTACATTTTTTCATCATTTTTATGATTTATTTTTGTAGTAAGATATGATGAATATAATGGTATCTAATGAAAGCCCTTCTTATGACGATAAAAACAACATATAATTTGTGTGGGTACAGTATGTGAGAAAGAAGAAAATTACAGCTAAACACAAATACCCCAGAAATGTTAAAACAGCCCTGGTCACCAACCATATCTATATATAGATATACATACACATGTCCAAGATTTAAACCACCAGGGCAAGAAATAATTTTGTGGATATATATATATATATATATATATATATATATATATATAAATAATTTTTATGTCCCAAAATGTGAAATCTCTTGTGAGATTTATGTCAATCACAAAGTGGTTTCTCAGGTTCTAAACATTTATATTTCAGTTTACATTCTAGTCTTCAATCAACATCGTAAAGTCTAGGATTTAGACTGAAAAGTTGATTATCTTCTGACCTACAATAAACCAATTCATCATTGGACAACAATCCCTAGAGTACTCATCTTATTGGAACATTTATATTAATGCTGAGGATTGCACCTGGACTGACAAGTCACTTTACTAACATATCAAGTGCACAGACATGGTTTCCCTCAACTTATACATATTATAATGATATATTTATATTTATAAAACATGATACATTAGACTGTATCATAGAATTTAAACACTTTGGGATTATTATACATTATAAAATCAATGCAATATATATATATATATATATATATATATATACATATATAATGTATTGATACTTAGTAAAAGCAGTTAATGTATGATATTATATTTAGTTGATATTTGCTGGCTCTAGTGTCCTCAGTTTAATGGTTTAATGTTACACAAACATAGAGGAAATACGTACTACCAAAAGATATGCATACAAAGTGTTCAATTAAAATACCTATAGATCAGTAAAAAAACGAGTGTAGCTAACCCCCTGTATAGTATATACAGCTGTATAGTATACCTGTGTAGTGTATATCCATATATAAATATAAACATAATATAAATAAGAGGTTTTGGTCACAAGAATTGGCCATATTTAAGCTCAACCTCTTATTTATATTTATATATTTGTTTCTATCTTTATTAAGCGCAGACAGTTCTTTTTGTATACATTGGACAGCTAGTCACAGCATGCTCACACCTGTTTGGTAGGCTTAAATTTATACATTTAGATTTATTGAGCCGGTGTCTACCTCACTGCAGCAACATTTTTCTTTTCCCTGAAAAACATTCACACAAGTTTGATTCCTCTACAAGTGGCCAAGGATACAGAATCATTCTACTTTGTCAATCTAAGCCGACATCCCTCTACAAATGTCACCACACCTTTGCTTTGTGTATTTGAAATTCTTACAGTCCCATGTCACCAGTCACTCCAACCAGGATAAAGAGTGCAGCTGAATCAATGAAGCGGTATAGATGGTTAGCACCAAGTTCCACTTGAGAGCATAATCTCCATGTCCACGGCATACGTAAACTGGATTTTGCATGTTAGGAACTCCATTACCAAATAGGATTTGTATGCTGTATAAAGCCAGACCTCTGGTCTGTATTGCCTCCTTGGACACATGTGCAGACCACGTAACTAGGAGAGAGCACTCACTGTGGGACATAGCCTCAACGCTGTGGCAGATACACAATATTATTTGCTGGACTGACACAACGTTACCTGATGTTGTAATCATTAGTATCTGCAGCAACAGGGCAGCACTCATCATGTCCGCAGATTCAGCATAGTAACAGGTTATCAATGAGATACGTTAATTTCTAGCAATTCGTGTCTGTAGGAACAAAAGTATCAAACTGCAAACCACAATAGCAAACATCATCTCCCAATAGGGACAGCTTTGGCCTTCATGAAGGCCACCAGAGTGAGGCTTCTGGTCAACACTTCTTTCACCCTTTTTCACCCTTGGTGCTTTTAAAGGTCATCGACCAGAAGTGAATTGACACTATAATATATGTGCTAACTCTTTTTAATGAAACCTTATAACGTAATTCTAAATAGCTATTGTGTATTGCACAATCCTCCACTCTTTTATCCGGTGCTGATAACAACTCCCTTCCACCACAAATATAAAACAAGTTAATTGATCTATAAGGGAGATACATAAAGGGTCTCACAAATGTACCAAAAATAGCTTGTAGAAAAATAGACACTCCCTATATTAAATAAAATATAATCTTTATTGTTTTATTTAAAAGTATGAAATTGAAAGAAAAAACTGTAGGTGTATATAGCGCAAGAAAAGTGAACAAAAAAAGAGACACATACAAAAAATAATAAAGCAAAAAGTTGGTTGTGTGATATAAAAGGTAACTGGGCACCAAATGTAAAGCCTTTACCTGGTGGAAACTGAATCTTTAGTGTTTTTAGACAAATGTTAGAATGGTCTGATACTCTTCTGAGTTAAGTACCATATTTGCTGGAATACAAGATCCCCCCCCCCCCCCCCCAACTTTGAATATTCATTAAGGAATAAAATGAATAAAAAGACTGCCCTATACAGAAAGCATTTCTTGTTTTTATTTTCTTTTATTTTCCAATCTGATCCCCAGACGTAGCCAATGCATCTACCCACACTCTTAGCCATTAGAACGTCCTAAAAGAATGCAATCCTATAATTTTTCCGATACGTCCATCGTCCAGGAGGGTTAGATTTTTGATGATCTCACAGGGTGAGAAGCATGTATGATGATTCATCAAAGTTTTAGGCTGTTTTTTTTCTGTGCAATTTTGTCAAGAGGATAGATAGATAGATAGATAGATAGATGGATGGATGGATGGATGGATGGATGGATGGATGGATGGATGGATGGATGGATAGATAGATAGATAGATAGATAGATAGATAGATAGATAGATAGATAGATAGATAGATAGATAGATAGATAGATAGATATTATAATACAAATAATAATAAAAAATGTTCTTTTCACTTGAAAAAAAGTAAAATTATACATAAACAATAGACAGGGGTAGCCTTATTAAAATATCACCTCCAGGTACAGTCATATGCCACAGTTACCTATGGTGATATTTGTCAGGCCTATTATAAATTTTGTATGCCATATTTAATTAGTTTACTTAGGAAACAAGCAGCTTTAATAGAACGTAGTCCAATTTAAAAGGTCACGGTGATTTAACACATCAAATAAAGTTTTCTGGTTGCAATAATCTGCCTAAGAGATTAGCACAGTGCTTTCGGAAGCTGGCAAAATAAAATAAATAAATCATCAAACAGATTTGGAGCAGTAGAAAGCTAAAGCTTCAACATTTAGCCTAGAGGGCATTCAATAGAGTCATAGAAAAAGCTGAAGGGGGGGAATTGTATATAAAAATGCCCTACTTCTCGGTCATGTAGAGACATTAATGTAAATCTAGAGCAACTTTTTATTTTAGATTACATTTCATTAGAAATAAAAAATCTTTGCACCCGTAGCATATTTTGCTTGAGAGTAACAATATAAAACCTACATAAAATGTCATATAACCTAGCATTTTTTGACTGTTATGCCTAAAACCAAAATCAACACTGGAAATAATAGTTTTACTAACAATAATTCCATTTTACAATTCTCCATGGATGGCTTTTTTTTACTGTATAACCATTGAGCACATTGAATTTTTTTATTTTTTTTAACAGGTTTATCGGTTCACCAAACAAGTCATTAATTTGCCAAAAAAGAGCAAAAAAAAAAAAAAAAGTTAGAACATAAAATTGGCCGTGTGATCATAGCCTGCAGGCATTTTTTTTTATCCTGATGCCCACTGACAGTATTTATATATTCAAGGTCACCTTCATTCTTCAAATATAGGAAATAGAGAAAAATACAGATAAAAAGTGATTGTGAACTATCTAATAATGAATTGGAACAGTGTATGTTAATACCTCTTGACTTCATTAAGGAATCTTTCATATCTTTCACATTTGCATATTAAAAATAAAATTTCACTAGATCTGTGCAGTACAGCATCCAAAAGAATTTATGATTTAATTAAAAAACAAGAGGCAGTAGTAATGTTATGCTTTATTTTCAGTTTTTACTCTTCATTATGCTATACAGTCACATCCAAGCAAGCAAATCAGTGATAGATGTTTATCTAACAAAAGCAATCTTTCTTACAATTATCAGAAATTATTACATTGAAGTATAGTCACTGTAAAAGTGAACTGTGGTGAAATGACAAGTGAACATCAAAAAATAGACAACCCAAGCTAATAATGATTTTTTAAGTACTCGTCAGTTCACCATGGATAATGATGAATATACCTGATTGCAATTAAAATGACTTTTTAGCAGCACCTAGGAACCTTTTCTTCAGAAAAATACCAGCCATACAATTGCCTCCATAGTTTTAACATTGGCATAAAACCAATTTGTTACCAGCCTGCAGGTAAAATACCAGTTGATTGGCTCTTAGAAGAGTTTAATTTAGCCCCAGAATTTCCTAATATCTCCAGCCATTGAAACACTTGTCAAGACATAGTGTTGGGTGAAGAAAATGAACCTCTCTATTTACCACTCTACAGAAGTGGTAGTAAGGACGGTGCCATCACAGTACCCTTTTGCAGACCAGTACCATAGTTTGTGAGGAGGAGGCTGGGCCTCAGTCCCCTCCAGGAGCCCCAATGATGAAGGGTTCCATCACACTTACAATAACAGAGCAATGAATATACACAATTCATTATTTATGATTATAATCCATGTCACAAATGCAGACTTTTGGCCCGGCTGAGACAGTGGGTATAGTGTGGGAGTGAAAGGTTTAATGACACCAGATCCCTGATTACCTATTGCTAGTCCCAGCAACCACTAAATTAAAACCTGCAATACCTCCTACATGATCACTCTAGTAGATACCGTATTTGCTCGAATATAAGACGACCCTGATTATAAGACGGATAACTTTGGATATTCCTTTAGGAAAAAAAACTAAAAGCCTGAATATAAGACTACCCTATAGGAAGAAAGTTTAACTTGTATATATTCACATGTAAATTGCTTTTTAATAAAAATGATGATATTAAACAAATTCATTTCTTGTTTTTATTTCCTTTTATGTGCCTAATCTGCCTCTCTCCCCCTCAGTGTTATCTCTCTCCCCCTCCCATGTTGTCTCTCCCTCCCCACAAACTTTTCTCTCTCCCCCCCTTCCTCCCCTTGTCTTTCTCCCCCCCTTGTCTTTCTCTCTCCATGTTTCTCTCTCCCCCCCCTCCCCTTGTCTTTCTCTTCCCCCTCCCTCCCTCCCCTTGTCTTTCTCTCCCTCCCCTTGTCTTTCTCTTCCCTCTCCCTCCCCTTGTCTTTCCCTTCCCTCTTCCTCCCTTTGTTTTTCTCTCCCCCTTGTCTTTCTCTTCCCCTCTCTCCCCCCCCCCTTGTCTTTCTCTTTACCCCTTCCTCCCCTTGTTTTTCTCTTCCCCCTCCCTGCCCTTGTCTTTCTCTCCCCCCTCCCTCCCCTTGTCTCTCTCTGCCCCCCCTCACCTTGTTTTGTGCAGACATCCTCCATGCTGCCCGACACTTCCGTCCATTATGATGGACAGCTGGTCCGTCATAATAGACAGAATTGTCGGGCAGCATGGATGATGTCTGCACTATTGTGCAGACATCCCCCAGCTGCCCAAATCTCCTGGTGGCTAGTGGGTGCAGCCGGAGGATGTCTGCACAATATGCACAGACATCCTCCCCTGCTACCTGAAACTTCTTCTGGGACTTTTATGATGAAGCTGGAAGCTCTGCGGGGGACCTGGATCCCAGTCTTATAATCTGACCTCGATTTGAGGTCAGACTATAAGACGACCTCGAATATAAGACAACCTCGAATATAAGACGACCTCGAATATAAGGAAATAAAGAAATAATAGGGGTCTTTTTCAGAGCATTTGCTCTGAAAAAAGATTGTCTTATATTAGAGCAAATACGGTAATTTGCTGCCACCACCCAGACTTTATATCCGGGTGTCTTAGGTTACCCCAAACACAGTACAATATAGTATCACAACCTTACTTTACTGATCAGAAATTATATATATATGTATAGATAGATAGATAGATAGAATTAAACCTTTGATAACATGATCTACCTGAGCTATTCTTAGAAGAGTGAGTTCATATTAGAGAACCAAGACAAGCACTGATTAAGTAAACTTTTAATCTGAAAAAAAAAAAAAGATTCACAGTGCAGTGTACAAAATAAGGAAATAAATGACATACAGAAATACAAGTTACAAAACAGTCCATAAAATAAAAAAAGGAGAAAATACAAGAAATCCTTACATATAAATACGGATATATATATAATCCTTGTGGGAGCTGCGGATGGTAAAGTTCTCCATCCAGTTGTTGAAAAGAAATCTCAAGTTGGATTATATAGACCCCTGGTGATTTTGTAAAGGACCAGCCCCCCCCCCCCCCCCCCCGGGTCGATCAGAATGGCTTGGCCTGACAGTTTATGGCCCAATCCATCATACCTGTCCAGGGCACTAGTGTGGATATTTACCTAAAAACAACCACCTCAGGCTCCTTGCTGGTCAGAGTCGGAGTGCCAGGTGTCATATGACATCCCAGAGCATAAAAAGTTGCTATTCTCAGCACTGTTAAAATAGGTCGTGAGCTGCTGTGAATAGCAACTTTTTTGTTGGATGAGCCATGGTCTGCAGCAAATGCAACTGCAAAAGTTAACTTCTGTGATAATAGAAGAAAATAAGGAGAGGGTAATAGAGCAGACTGGAAACATTGGACAAAATCAGGGAGGTAAATACTAATAAGTGATAATAAATAGGCAGAAGGGAAGGATGAAACACACAGGTATGGAGAAGAACAAATTAAGTGACAATATTTGTTTACTCCCTGTAGAAAAATACTTTTGCTGGCCCTGTTACTACACAAAACATTATTTGTATAATATCATTGCACATAATGGGGTAGATTCAATGGTCCCCATTATTGAAAAAAAGTGGCTTTAGCTGTAAAATAATGGGCACTTATAATTCGATGCCCACAGCTAACAACATTAATGGGTACTGTATCTGGGAGAGGAAGAGATAGGGAGGTGGTAGGTAGGAAATATTTAATAATTTTTATTTATTTATTGTATTTTGCCATGGGCACCTGGCCAGCCCCAGTCACAAAGGGTGTTAGGGGAAAGGGGATTTTTCTTTAATTGTATGATGCTATGGACATAGCACTAGCCCTATATGTGATTTTTTTACAACACAGGTCTGACAACAATCACTTTGGTGTGTGAGTTTTCACAGCAACATGAGACAACTAACAAAGTTGCAAGAGACCAGTTATTCAGTGCTCATACTGCAGGTGCAAAAATACAGAACAATTACTTAATATGTCCGTGGAAACAATCTGAAAAAAATCAAGAATGTTTATTCAAAATATGGACAAACTGGATAGGGGTCCAGTGTGATTACACCAAACTACAACTCACACGAAACACATTGTTTTATGCCTTCGTTTTCTACCCTGGCATTGAGGAAGTCTCCACTTGTTTACACACGTCTCCATGTCCGCGACGGTCTCCGGTGCTTTTTCTTCATTACATTTGGAGAAAGCCAAAGGATTTTATAAACACACAATGCCTGCTGCCAATTATTAAATATGGAAGGAATTCCATAAAGGTATGAGCAGCCATCTCATGGGAGTCATCAGATCCTATAATTGTTTTACATGGTGGTATTACCCAGAAATAGAAGAACCGGTACTCTAAAATTTGTGTAAATAAAGTGTTTAATGGAAAATCCAAAAACCTGTTTGTAACGAGAAGGCTAGGCAGCGTGATGTTAATTCTCGTTTTGTAAGGTATTACAAAAAAAACAATATGCGAATAGCTCAACAAATACATCTTTCTTCCAATGCTGATGTGATTTTCAAGAGGTCAAGCTGCTTAGCACAATCAGTGTGATGTGGAGGAGTCTGCAGCCATTGTAAATTACAGCAGAATAAGCAGTCACTCATTGTGGGAGGTGCTGGAAATCCCAAAACACATACCTGTAAAACACAGCACAAAAAAATATTTAGAGGGATTCCTAAGAACATTTGCTTGAGGGGAACATGGGAGTGGTATTAACCAGGGTCCCCTAAGCCCTCACTCTCCCTGTATGACAAATACAACATCAGATGCTGCAATCAGCAGTATCACATCTCTGGACGTGCTACACCTTGAGGTGTGGTTCACAACAGTCATAGGTCCATCCTATTTGGGGCTGTCCCACCATGACTGTCGCCTATTGCACTGTGCACAAGCTTCACTGCTACCTGGTACTCAGGGTCGGTGCAAAAATCCTTTTTTGTCTTAATATGCGATGTTGCATTTTTATGCCCCCCTGCCCTGACCAGAAACAAACCCCTGCCATGCCTCCCACACCACCAACCCTCCATACATTTTATATGAAAAGTCTAATGCATAGTGTGAAAAACAAATAAATCTAAATATTCATCTCCCATGCTTTAAATTTGTCCTCTATTTTAGGAGTTAAACATACTAGGTATTGTTATAGGTAGGAAGGGGCTTGCAAGGGACTACAGGAAATGTAGTTTACAGACACACACTATGCCACCCTCATACACACATACTTACCCTATATCACTCTCATACACACACACTTTCCCTATGCAACCCTTACCCTATGCCACCCTCATACACACACACACACACACACACACACACCAGGCTGAATTAAAAGCATTTTTTATTTAGTAGTATTGCCATGCCAATTAGGGTCTCATCTGAAGGACCTCCTCCTAACCACAATCCAAAGTGGGAGAACCCGCTGTGCGCGCCAATAGTACACATCGAGTGAGGTCACGTGACTTCCACGTCTCGCCAGCACAGAAAAATGCCGCTAGTAGCCCCAAACATTTTTTTTCAGCCCTGGGTGGTGCCCTAAGGCGGCCACTTATGCTGCCTTAAGGTAACGCCGGCCCTGCTGGTACTGGACATCACACAACATAATGTAGGCCCTCATCACTTCCTGGGACCCGGTCTGGGATGTTAGCAGTGTTCCTAATATAACTAGGGTTAACACTCCTGGGGATAGGATGAATCCATTTCCTTTAGGGGGAACAAGTCTTTAGAGGACTGTTATAATTAGGAAACATAGTGTCCCTGCCCCTAATTAGGAGGCCTCAGTAAGGAATAATACACCAATAGAGCATAGCAATATTGTGGAATTCTACCTTGTAGCTTCCTAAAGGGATTACTAGAAGTTTCCCTCTCAGTTTCCTTTTGGGGCTACATTTACATGCCGCACTCACACACTGACACATACACAAATGTATGATTTCTAATTTCTTTCTAGCACAAATGGGTTGCTGGCTCCCTCCAATTTTGTTTGAGAGAGGTCAGATGAGACCCCCATCAAGGAGCCATGGGGCAACTTACTCTGTTTCACAAACTGACTGTTCTAAAATGTCAGCACATGCCCAACAACAATTAAAAATGTAATTGCGTATGATATTTGCATTCAAAATAAAAAGGAAAAACTAAAGAAAAACTGCGAGCGACGAAAAGGAACTGATCTAATGCTTAGCCGAGGCCTTGTCTCTAGCAGCTGTCTACAAAATCAATAAGCTGAATGTTCTATGAAGCTGACCATTCTTTCTCTGCTGTGATATTTATGTCCATCTGTTAGTGTGATCTTCTCCCTGCTGCTGCTGCTGTTGTGTTCAGCATGGAAAAGATTGGCCATCCTACAATTAATCATCCAACATTACTTGGTTTTCCTCATATGAACTTTGTGTTTGTGTAAGATTTATAGCCAGATATTGAAAATGAATAATTTATCATATATTTCCTAATATCTTAGTGGTGCTGTATGCAAAATAATTTCTGCTTGTCAATTTCTAAAAGAGCCAATCTACAAAATAAGCCTGTTCCTTTAGGAAAAATGTACTGTATTTAAATTAGGACTGCTAGTTTCACAAAAAAAAATACATAATATACCAATAAATACAAAAAGGGTAACAAAAGTTAATAAAATTCCAAGTTTGAAGTGACCTACTGGGATTTCTTGTTTGTCAGTTCTTCCCAACTGTAGTGCAGTATTATTACATCACATAAATATTTAGTTATATAGCACCAACAATTTACACAGTGCTAGGTAAAGAGCATAGAAGGGATCTACATATTAATATGGAAAATATCACTTTAAAGAAATATATAGGATAAAGTCAGATATCACTTTTTTGCTAAGTAAATGAGAGCATCATACTTATATCATACTAATAATACTATAAGAAAGCCCTTTCAAGGATATGCAGG
Source organism: Pelodytes ibericus (assembly GCA_036172795.1). Classification (NCBI taxonomy): domain Eukaryota; kingdom Metazoa; phylum Chordata; class Amphibia; order Anura; family Pelodytidae; genus Pelodytes; species Pelodytes ibericus. The sequence continues at coordinate 42,123,469 of CM069860.1, forward strand.
TCAAATACGATTTAAATCCTGTTGCATTAAAGATATGTTAAATTAGGTTTATGCCATTAAGCTCTTAACACAGGAGGACTATTTGTGACAATCAAAGTGGCATTATTCCCATAAATGCATATATTCAAATAATACAAATAAGATACCCAGGAGAAGTAATCTCCTAAATTAGATATCCATCTCCCTGTAAGAGCGCAATTGGTTCAATTGTTGCTGCTCGTGGTCATAATTGAGTCATCATGTAAAAGTTGCACTGCTTTTCTCTATCAGTAACATCGCTTGAATGACAGCCTCTATGGACTCCATTCACTCTCTCCGTTTGATGTATTTCCCCAGATTTTCTACGATGACTAAAGAACACCCCTGCACTATTAACGAAGGGGAACATGACTGCTGGCCCATCATTTTTAAGTGTATATGTAAATGTATGCAGGGCCGGCCTTTGGGGTGTTCGACCGGTGGGGGAGAAAGAGAACAGATATGTGGGGGGAAGAGAGAACAGAAATGTGGGGGGAAGAGAGAGAACAAATATGTGAGGGGAAGAGAGATAATAAATATGTGGGGGGTCCCTTTTTTCCTTGGCGTCCATTTCTTGAAAGACCTGGCCAGGCTTTCCTTTTGGATTCAATTTTATTGTATTTTGAGTCCAACACACCAAGCCGAGTACAAGATCCTGTTTTACCTTTCCTCCCTCAGAGTTTTTTCTTATTTCTTCTTTTTTAGTCACAGTGGTCATCGCCTCACCAGCAGTTTGGCAGTCTGCCCTATTATGAACACAAAAAGAATGCTGTGTCCGGGTCTCACTGTTTTCTCGGCTGTAGCAGATTTGTGTGTGGTCATATGGCTGTATAATTGCTGACTTCTGGATGCTTCACTCAAACACTGGGCAACCCCCGCCCCTAAAACAAATATACTGAAGAAACGGAATACGGAGTGACCAAACCAGACAGGAGAGGTTATATCCAATGAGTGCTATTTATTGAGGGGTAGATGGTGGCTGGCAAAACACTAGAAAACAAAGAAAAAAATCTGCTTACTTAGTATCATGACAAACACCCTATACAGAAAACGATACAATCAATAACAGTTAAACTAGCAAGTCAAATACTGTTTAGCGTGTGATGTCACTCTGAAAAATACAACAAGTTTTTATGATTAATTTACTGTATATAAAAAGTGCTAAATACAAAATCCATAAAAGAAAAGAAAACGAGCAGTCTCAATGAGAACACAGAGGAATTTAGGGGATAAAAACATAAACTCCATTAAATTCAGTTATGCTGGCTTTCCTCTGGTATCCGCCAGTATTACATAAATAAGGTCCGGATTAAATCACCATGGTGTGTAAATGTTTTACCGAACCCTAAAAAAGGGGGATATAACTTGACAATTGTGATCAAAAATATGCACGCCTTAAATTGAGATAAAGATTTTTTGGTCAAAATGACCTTAGACCCATTTAATAAATGATTTAAATAAGTGCGAGCATATGTGAGACCACAGAAAAGATTGCAAATATAAAGTTATGCAGTTGCAAGAGACTTGTCATGTACAGTTAGCCATAATACCAAGTACGTTTGTCACATGCTTTACACTAATAATGACCAAATATAACATACAACATACAAAATGTACAACACAAAAAAATATACAAAATTTCCAACTGCACCTTTACCCCGTACATAGGGGGCCATTCCCTTAGATATAGGGCTAATGATGAAAAAATATGTTAACATCATGATTAGTATTAATGCCCTTCGGGTATCATGTCTGCAACGTAAAAATTCAAAAGATTTCCCTTCTACATAACGTTGCAAATATGTCGCCCTTATGTGGAGACATTTTAATTCTCTTGATAACCTGATATTTTAAAAAGTCAGGGTTCGAGTTGCTGCCTGTAAGAAAATGTTTGTGAATGGAGGTCCTTGATTTTGTATTCTCTATATACAAAAGGTGTTCCGTAACCCTCTCTTTATTATTCTACCGACATACTGATGGTGACAACTTGAACATGTCAACAAATATATGACAAAACTTGTATAACAGTTATACAAATCATGGATTTTAAATATCCTCTCAGTAACTGATGATTTAAAGGTATCGCCTTTGAGGACATGATACAACTTTTACAACATCTTGATCCACACCGGAACATCCCTTTACAAGTTAACCAGTTTGCAGATTTCAGTCTGCCCTATTAGGCTTGGGGAGCCATTTCCTGCTGGTGATCAATGACATCACCAGGAGACTAGAGCTCGAGTCAGTGCGTTGGGTCAATTGTATACTAGGCTGATTTAATTGGAATTGGTTGGGTTGTTCTCTTGGTTGGACATTTGGAGTCATGGGCCTAAGCATTCCTGATGAAGAAGGTGTTTTTACTTCATTCCATTATTGTTGCTGGAGGCATTTTCTGGTGTAAACAGCATTATAGGCGTCTTAAAGGACTGTATATGAAACACAAATGTGTTACTAGTGTGTACTTGCCTATAAACTCCCAGTTTGGCACCCCTGGAGTCTGGCTGTGGTGCAAGCTTGCTACATTCTTATGCCTGGGATGACTTCATGTCTAACATGTAAATGTAGGGTCTCTGGGTAAAACATATGTGTTCAAATACAGTGAAAAGCACATGCAGACACTAGAAGCTATCTTACACACTGACACAGTTTATTCAACAACATTGGTGGTAAACAGTTCACTTGTTCAAGTGATCTTTAGCACAAAAGCATCATGTAGATGGTGACATTCCAGGAGCAAGAATCCTGATTGTTCCCAACAAACATATGGGGCTATTCACTAAAAGGTGAGTTGCACGTGAGTTGAGATGAACATTTCATCTGACCAGTTTATCTATACATTGCACTGGGAAAAACAGGGCGAGTTTCCCTGCTAAGCAAGGTCACCAAGTTTGCACTTGCACACTGTATAGCTAACTGGTGAGATGAGATGTTCATCTCACCTCGACTCACATCTCGACCAAGGAACCAAGAAACTTACTAGGGCCTAGCTCCTTGATTAAAGGAGCAAATACTCTTGTTGCATATTCCCCATATTCTGAAACTCCAGAGACTTTGGTTTCTATTCACTATCCCCATTACTTATAAAAAGTAAATAGTGGTAAATGGGCAAGGGAACTGCAAACATCAGGAATTAAAAGCGAAGTCAGAAACAATTCTTCATCTTGGCTATCTTTCCAGCTCAGTTTTTAATGCCTGATGAAACCTCTGTTACTCTAGGCAACATTTTCTAAGGTAAGTCTTATTATTTAATAAGGGGTTTACTGTTGCTCTGTTACATGGAAAGTCTTGTTTTCCTCTCTCTGGCTGTGGAGGAGATGAGAAGAGCACACGGAAAAAATGTATGAAGTAGTCTTTTGTACAAAAAAGTTTACATTTAAATATCCTCTACCACTATATTATTTTGTCTAATATTTTAAAAATTATTATTTAATATATTTTGTTTTCATCAAACTTGTGCTTCACTCATAAGTGGATTTTTATGCTGTTATATTCCTACAATTAGAATGTCTACATGTACATATATTATTATATTGTCTAATTCTTGTACCATAATTATTATAACTGTCAAAATGTAATTTAAACGTAGTATCCCCACTTGTAAAAGGGTCGTATGGACCAAAATGCACACCGTTTACATAAGAACCTTTTAATTATTACTCATTTGCACAAACTGTCAATATAAAACATGAATAATCGTGTACAGTTATTTGAAGCTGCTTAGTTTATAATTCTGTATATTAGGGATTTTACGATGCATCTTGTCAGTTTACATTTTGACCTTGGCATCTGTTTTATTTGGCAGAATTGCCTGTATCTAGTAAGGTAATTATATTAGTTCTACTCATTGAAGCAAAAGGGTTGACAGATTTGATTCCCAACACTCGTTCAAACTTATTTCATCTCTGATATGCAATTTCAGTTTGAATGGCCTACAGGAATATAAGGACTAAAGAGGCCTTGCTTGTACACACTCATGCTAGACAAATTAACATTAATAGCCATTTCTATATTAAGTGTATCTATTAACATAGAATCAGATATTATTTTCATTTGAAAATAACTAGAAAGGCATTAGGAGAAAGTTAAAATCATGAGTGTTTTTTTAAATAGAAACAGAATGTATCAAAAGATAAGAACTAATTGACCCATCTTGTCTGCCCAAGTTGGGCCTAAAAAAATATGAAAACTTTCTTTAGTCCCTGGTCTTAGCCTTATGCCTACCCCTGCATGCTTTAACGCCTTTACTGTGTTGACCTCTACCACTTCCACTGCAAAGCTATTCCATGCCTACACTCTCAGTAAATTAATACTTCCTGTTAGTACTTTTAAACTTTTGCCTCTCTAATTTAAGACTATGTCCTCTAGTTGTGGTAGTTTTTCTTCATTTATAAATACTCTCAACCTTTACTGTGTTGATTTCCGTATTTAAATGTTTCTTTCGTATCCCCCTGTTATGTCTTTCCTCCAAGCTATACATCTTAAGATGGTTTAACCTTTCCTGGTAAGTTTTAAACCCATGAACCAGTTTATTAGCCCTTCTCTGAACTCTCTCCAAAGTCTCAATATGTTTCTGGAGATACGGCGTACAATACTCCAAGTGATGTCTCACCAGTGCTCTGTACAGTGACATGAGCACTTCCCTCTTTCTACTGCTAATAACTATACAACCAAGCAGTCTGCTAGCATTTCCTGTTGCTCTACTACGCAAGTCCTCTGAAATAATTAATTTATAAATCCCTTTTGTCAGATGTTGAGTCTAGAACTGTGTCAAATATTCTATAGTCTGTCCTTTTCAAGCTCAAAATGCATTTCCATCCATATTAAATGTCAGTTGCCACACCTTTGACTATTTTTCCAGATTATCTATATCCAGGACCATTTCCCTGTAAAATATATTAAAGAAAATGGGTCCAAGTACAGATCCTTGAGGTACCCCACTGGTAACAAAACTTTTCTTCAAATATGCTCCCTTGAGTTCAACCCTCTGTTTACTGTCAGTCAGCCACTGCCTAGTCCGTTCAACTATAATTGAATCTACATTTAAAGATTGCAGGTTATAGTTAAGTATAAGTATAAGTGGTACGTTGTAAAAAGCCTTACTGAAATCTAGATAAGCAATGTCTACTGCACCACCTGGATTATTCTTTAGTAAAAATATATTAGATTAGTTTGACATGATCTCTCTAAAGTAAGCCATGTTGTTGATGAGGTTGAATGGGATTTTAGATGTTCACACAATTCTATCTTTTAACATGGTTTCCATTAATTTCCCCACTACAGATGTAAGACTTTCTGGCCTATATTTGCCTACCTCCTCCCTTTACCTTTCTTGTGAATGGGCACAACAGTCACTAATTTCCAAACTGGAACTACCCCCATTAACAACGATTGTTTAAATAAACCTGTTAACAGTTTTCTAGTATACCGCTAAGCGTTTTTAAGAAGTTTGAGTGTATCCCATAATGCCCCATATCTTTATCTTAGACAGCTGAGGTAAGAAACCTCTTGCTCTGTAAACTCACATGTCTCAAATGACATGTTAATATTTTTTTTCTTAAATTAGCTTTCTTTCATTTTCATTTGTAAAAATATAACAAAAATGGTCTTTGAGGCAGTCAGCTAGACCATTATCCTTTATCACATACCTTCCTTATTTTGTTTTTAATCTAATTACTTTTCAAATAGATTTTAATCATTCTACTCACTCTGCATTGTGTGGTGTTTAATGTAGCAGAGCATGGGATGCAGCACACTTCATAATTACGTATATATCTGCTTGAAAGGGACTGCATCGCCTAAAAGTTGTTTTTACGGTGGATGTAGAGAACAAAGGATAAAAACTGCAAGCAGATGCCTAACTTTTAAGTAAAATGTGTTTTAAATGAGTCTGTGGAGTTACCTGTTTATGACATCACCTGTTAAATTTAACTGAAAGATCCATACAAGCTATTATAAAAAATGTTAAATGTTTATGAAAAAGAATGCATAAATGTTGGAAAACAAATTTACTGTTACATGCTCACATATTCTTATAGGCTCAATAAAACTTTATTACATTTAACTGAAAGCCTTGATTCACATATCATAAGCCTTTATTTATGATATAAAAGAAACAAAGCACTTTCACACTGCCAGAGTCAAGGTTATTCAACGGGAGGTGAAAGTTTATTATGAATGAACCCTTTCAGGTGAAATATACATGACAAATGTTAAGAGATCATACTGTGTACAAGAGCAAAGTCACTTAGAGTCCACACAATGTATTTATATTCCAGCAGCAAAGGAAGTGAATAAATGAAACAAGACTTTAAATGCTCAGTGTCTATATAATCAGTGCTGCTGCACCTGCAGAGTGATCACTGGGGAACGGTAAGTAAAAATATTAAAAATGTGATTTATGCAGAATGCCTGCATCAAATCATCCTACAAAAAAAAGCCTGTGCACTATACAAGCAGTAGTCTTCAACATGCACCAATAGTGAGTTTGGGGACTAGACTGTTCCTTTAAGCCCTATGTTAAAAAAATTAAAAAAATAAAAAAGGAAGTTCATAGCATCTTTTGGAAGCCAATTGGGATATCCCAGAAATATATCCCCAACTGCCCTGACCCTCCCTTCTAATGCCCCCGTGGCCATGAATTGCCAATGGGGCATGCTGAGGGGTACCCATCGAGCTCCAGATTTTGCAATACATCTGACATATAACCAGTGCCAGCACATAACTGTACTGCTTTCCAGCTGTCAAAACAAATACAAAAAAAATTACAAGTTGCTTTTGATTTACAAAAGAGTGCTACAGAAGGACATTTTGTATACTATATGTGTTGTATTCAAAAATAAACCTGTGCAATGTACAGGATAAACACTACCAGATGCCGAAATGTTTGTTTAATGCACAGTGTCCCGTTAAGCAAGGCTTGCAACACATGTACACTGAATATAATTTGTGGGCCAGTTTGAAAATTGCAGTTCTCTGCATTATAAACAGCTGGAGATGTATCAGTCTGTGATTATTCATTAATGTCCACACTTCCTAAGCACTACGGTTTGTAAAAAATCTTTTTTATTTCTTGATCTTGTAAGTAAAACCTGTAGCATGTAAAACCATCTGGAAGAGAGGGCTATACCTTAGTTGATGTTGCAGTGGTCTAGATGGTACAAATGTTGTCAGTTTGTCTGCCTTTTGCTTCTAATTCAAATATATGTTACAGATCTTGATTAATTATTATCTAGATACATAGTACCCAGTAAACTCAGATGTTGTTCTATTGTAAAATATTAATTGTAAACATATGATAACAAGAGCATTAGACAACTAATGAGAAATGCACAGTGACTAGTATATGCTGCCAGCATCCAGATTTGTAATTGTAACTACTGTGCTGCATGTAGTGTATTCCAGGATTGTAATTAGCAACTGCAGTAATTAATGCACTGTAACATATCACAATGCTCACCTTTCCCACCCCATTTATATTTTTTTCCTTTTTTTTTCTGCTGTAGGCTCCATCAGAACATCAAGTTCTCTCAAGAACTAATTTACATATGATAATCGTCGGGGTTCTAGGAGGTAATGCATACATTATGCAATTTCTTTAAGAGATCAGAGTGTAATGATCAAACTGTCAAAATAAAAAGATGCATAAAGGATGAACGTATTTCTATTGTTGTCATTTCACTCTAGAAATATACACTAGGAAGATTTGCTACAGTTTACTTGATGTGTCAGTGTAGCTGCCTAAAAAAAGACCAAAAAAGCATCTTACAAATAATAATGCATATTAACATTCACATGCATGTTTTACATTTTGCATTAAAATAAAAATATAAAATACTTATAGCTAGATGAAATTGTGAAATGACAGCAGGGTGCAAAAAAACAGGACTGCCACACTAGCTGGGTAAAAGTAATTCCTTTTTTTTTTTTTTTGCTACAGGAAGCAATGGGAATCATTTCATTCAAATGAATGGCATTTCATATCTCTATAGTGATGTCCTCAGACAATGTGGTGCACTGTTTAGAGATCCTACTGTGTACAAGAGCAAGGTCAATTAATGTCACGGACTGAGTAGGATCTGAGGACTGGATCCGCGATGCGAAGACCTGGTATCTTACTGCAACAGGTTTGGAGGCAGAACAGTGTCTATTCACCTGAATGGTATTATACATACGGTTGAGCCTCAGGTAAATGACCACCCAGGACTTGGAACACTGATTGCAACCGCACACTGAAGCAGGGATACGCAGGAAATACTGGAAAAACGAATAGTCAGCAGGCCGGGTCAAACACAACAGGAGCAACGGTACAAAGACGGTATGGAGGAGGCAAGGTCAAAAACAGGCAACAGGATCGGGGCAGGCAGCAAACGGAGGAGTCAGAAAACACAGCAGAAGTCAAAAAACCGAAGAATCAATAATCAAGAATAAACGCTAGATCAAGCCACAAGGAACTATCTCAGGCAAGATCTGAGTAGCAACTGAAGGTTTAAATACAATTTGGGCGGTAAAACCCGCCCCTAATAGGTCCCCAAAAAAGTATAAGTATAGCCCTTTAAGGCTATGCTAATTTTCTGTGTGTAGCGGTATTGCGCATGCGCGCAGTTTCGGTTTGTTGCGCGTTCGTCGAGGGGAAGTGGTGAGCGCGTCTGCAGCCCTGGAGGGCTGAGACGCTGAACGGAGCCTTCGCAGTCCGTCCACCCTGCCTGCAGGGGCAGCAGCAGCGGAGGCACGGACCTCGTGGCGGCAGGTAAGTTTCTTTTTTATTACACTACCCCCCTCTTTACGAATGCCGTACCGGCGTTCAGGACCCGGTTTGAGAGGAAATCTACGATGAAATAAGGAAACTTTGGACGGAGCATGAACATCGGATGCTGGTCCAAGATCTCTCCTCCGGACCGTAACCTTGCCAATGGACAAAATACTGCAAAAGACCACAGCGCAGCCGAGAATCCAAAATAGATTGTACCAAATACTCCTCATGCCCTTGAACGAGGACAGGTTTGGGAACCGTATGGGCGTCAGAGAAACGATTAGTTACAACTGGTTTGAGGAGGGACACATGGAAGGAGTTGTGGATGCGCATACTGGAAGGGAGGCGTAGGGTATAGGACACATCGTTGATTTTGGACAAGATCACGTAAGGACCGATATATTTGGGACCTAAAGTCCTGGAGGAATGACGAAGTTGGAGATACTTGGTAGAAAGCCACACTTTGTCACCAGGAAGAAGTACGGGGGCAGGAGAACGATGTTTGTCGGCAAATTTTTTCTGCAACACCTTGGCCCTGGATAGTTGCGAAGAAACCGAAGCCCAGTGAGATTTGAGATCCTGGACCTGACGGTCAGCAGCCGGTACTTCCGAAGGCAATCCCAAGTCCGGCCAAAGAGTAGGCTCGTAGCCAAAGGCTGCACAAAACGGGGATTTCTGTAAGGACTCATGAAAGGAGCTGTTATATGACAATTCAGCGAGATGGAGGAGAGAAGACCAAGTAGATTGATCATCATCAACATATAACCGTAGATATTGTTTCAGAACCTGATTGGTCCTCTCCGTCTGACCATTGGTTTGCGGATGATGAGAGGAAGAAAATTTGAGAGAAATACCCAGCTGAGCACAAAGTGATCTCCAGAACCAGGACACAAACTGAGAACCACGGTCAGAAACAATGCTTTGGGGCACCCCATGTAGACGAATGATTTCCTTCATGACAACAGTTGCAAGCTGAGATGCCGAGTTGAGTTTGGGAAGAGCAACAAAATGAGCCTGCTTGGAGAATAGGTCGACTACTACAAGTATGGTCGTGAACCCTCGAGACAAGGGAAGATCTGTGACGAAATCCATGGCAATATTAGTCCAAGGTCTCTTAGGGACAGGAAGAGAGCATAACAGGCCTGCAGGGTTACGTTTCGGAGTTTTGTATCTAGCAAGCGCAAACAAAATCCTGAACGTCAGATTGCAAGGAAGGCCACCAAAATCTCCGGTCAATGAGAAACTTAGTGTTGTGTACACCACGGTGACCCGCGACAGAGGAAGCATGAGCCCAGGACAAGACTTGTCTCCGAAGGTTGGATTGGACAAAGTAACGACCGACAGGAGGGCGACAATTGGTGGGTCTAGGGAACTGGGATCTGGTAATCTTAAACAGGACGGAGGTGGACACCGAGGCAATGATCCGAGAGGCCGGTATAATGGAATCAACCACAGGAGGAGCCGTTTCAGTGTCAAAACGTCTAGACAGAGCATACGCCTTGCCATTTTTTGACCCGGGCCGGTATGTGATGGAAAAATTAAAACGGGTAAAAAATAAGGCCCATCTGGCCTGTCTGGGATTCAATCTCTTAGCTTTTTCTATGTATAACACATTTTTGTGGTCGGTGAGAATAGTGATGGGAATTTGAGTACCCTCTAAGAGATGACGCCATTCATCAAGGGCCATCTTGATGGCCAACAATTCACGGTTGCCTACATCGTAGTTGCGTTCCGCTGAGGTAAATGTCTTAGAGAAATATGAACACGGATGGACTCTGTTGGAGATTTGATCTCTTTGAGATAAAATAGCCCCAGCGCCAGATTCAGAAGCATCAACCTCCAAAATGAATGGTTGAGCTGGATTGGGTCTACGAAGAATGGGTGCAGAGATGAAGGCATGTTTCAAGAACTGAAAGGCTTGGAGAGCCTGGGTAGACCATTTAGCCGGATCACTTCCCTTCTTGGTGAGAGCAGAAATGGGTGCAGTGACTTTAGAGAAATTCCTGATAAATCTTCTATAGTAATTAGCAAAGCCCAAAAACCTTTGTATCCCTTTGAGGTTGAGTGGTATTTGCCAGTCTTGGATAGCAGAAACTTTGGCAGGATCCATTCTTGACCGTCAGAGGAGATAATATAACCCAGGAATTTGATTTTTGAGCATTCGAATTCACATTTTTCGGCCTTAGCAAAGAGGTGATTTTCTCGAAGGCGACGTAACACCTGCTGAACGTGCTTTCTATGATCGGAGATATTCTTGGAATATATAAGTATATCGTCCAAATAGATCATGACATGAGATAACAACATGTCCCGGAAAACATCGTTAACAAAACTCTGGAAGACTGCTGGTGCATTACATAATCCGAAAGGCATAACTAGGTATTCGTAATGCCCATATCTGGTATTGAAGGCCGATTTCCACTCACCCTCTCGTATGCGGACCAAATTATATGCACCACGTAAGTCTAGTTTGGTGAATATCTTGGCATCTTGGAGTTGGTCGTATAGTTCAGTGATGAGTGGTAGCAGATAACGGTTCTTTATAGTGATTTTGTTCAGTCCCCTGTAGTCTATGCAAGGCCTTAAGGTACCGTCCTTTTTGGCTACGAAAAAGAATCCGGCGCCTGCTGGTGAGGAAGAGGGTCGGATGAATCCCCTCTGAAGATTATCCTTTATGTACAAAGCGAGTGCTTGATTCTCAGGTGCCGAGAGAGGATATGTATGCCCCACCGGAGGGGAGGAACCAGGTAATAGATCGATGGCGCAATCGTAGCTCCTATGAGGAGGAAGAACCTCGGCCTTGGTCTTAGAGAATACGTCTAGGAAGTTCCAATATAACTGTGGAACCCGGGAACAAGGGTCCTCAGGAGGAAGGGTAAGAACTGAGTTGAGTGTAGGCAGATTGTCATTAAGGTCCCGGCCATCTAGACCCCAAGAATTAACTAGTCCCAAACACCAGTCAATGGAAGGGTTATTCTTCTTCAACCATGGTAGCCCCAATATAATGGAGATGTGGGGACTGAAAAGGACGTCAAAGCTTAATTCTTCGTAATGGTTGTGACCGATCTTTAAACCCAAAGGTATGGTTTCCTTGGAGATTATACCAGTGCCTACAGGGGTACCATCCAAGGCAGACACAGAAATAGGCAGGGCTTTAGACTTCAGAGGAATATTTTGTTGAATTACCCAAGATTGATCTACAAAATTTCCAGCTGCTCCGGAATCTATGAAGGCTTGGGTGGCCACTTGGTGGCCTGTCCACTGGAGCAAGACCGGTATTAAAAGTCTCTGATTAGAAGGAGAATTAATGATGTTAACGCTCAGTGGGACTCCTCCTTTTTCCACTAAGCATTGGCGTTTCCCGATTTCTGGGGGCATTTCAGAGCAAAATGGCGCCTTTGACCACAATACAGGCATAGATTTAATCTCCTGCAACGAGATTTTTCTTCATCAGAAAGTCGTAGTATAGGACCAATCTCCATAGGTTCACTAGTTTGATTGGTTTCAGGTTCTGGAGTCTTGGTAGCTTGATAGAATTTAGGTTGGAAGTGTCTTGGGTTCTTATCACGATCCAACCTCCTTTCTTGGCCATGAGCATCGAGTTTAAGACACAATGTAATAAGGGATTCCAGGTCCTCGGGAAGATCTCTATAGGTGAAAGCATCTTTAAGGGTGTCATTAAGACCTCTGCGAAATGCCGCCTTTAATGCGCTCTGGTTCCATTCTGTCTCATATGCCAAGGTACGAAACTCTATGGCATACTGACCCACTGATCTTTTGCCTTGTTGCAGCTCCATGAGTTGAGTCTCCGCAGACTCCCTTCTTCCTGGGGCATCGAAGACGGATTTGAAGGCTGAAATAAATGCGTCAGCATCTTCTAACAGGGGAGAGTTCTGTTCAAGCAAAGGGGATGCCCAGTTCAAGGCCTCTCCTTTCAGGAGATTAACTATGAACGCCACTTTTGCGGTGGATGAGGAGAAGGCGTCAGGTTGTGTGCGAAAATGTAGTAGACACTGATTTAGGAACCCTCTACATTCACGTGGAGAACCGGAAAACTTTTCAGGTATAGGCATCTTAGGTGGTCTTGAAAAACTATGAGCCCCCATGACAGAGAACCCTTGATCAGACATGGTAGGAGCGGTCGAGACTGGATTCATATGAGTGGTGAGTGACCGTAATAGTTCGGTAACAGTATCCAGTTTATGTTCAAGGGATTGAAGATGTGAAGCGTGCGTGGTCAGGATCTTGTCATGGCATTCCTGTCTGGCCGAGACTCGGGCCAGGTCCGCGGGATCCATAAACTGGCCTGAGATAATGTCACGGACTGAGTAGGATCTGAGGACTGGATCCGCGATGCGAAGACCTGGTATCTTACTGCAACAGGTTTGGAGGCAGAACAGTGTATATTCACCTGAATGGTATTATACCCTACGGTTGAGCCTCAGGTAAATGACCACCCAGGACTTGGAACACTGATTGCAACCGCACACTGAAGCAGGGATACGCAGGAAATACTGGAAAAACGGATAGTCAGCAGGCCGGGTCAAACACAACAGGAGCAACGGTACAAAGACGGTATGGAGGAGGCAAGGTCAAAAACAGGCAACAGGATCGGGGCAGGCAGCAAACGGAGGAGTCAGAGAACACAGCAGGAGTCAAAAAACCGAAGAATCAATAATCAAGAATAAACGCTAGATCAAGCCACAAGGAACTATCTCAGGCAAGGTCTGAGTAGCAACTGAAGGTTTAAATACAATTTGGGCGGTAAAACCCGCCCCTAATAGGTCCCCAAAAAAGGATAAGTATAGCCCTTTAAGGCTATGCTAATTTTCTGTGTGTAGCGGTACTGCGCATGCACGCAGTTTTGGTTTGTTGCGCGTTCGTCGAGGGGAAGTGGTGAGCGCGTCTGCAGCCCTGGAGGGCTGAGACGCTGAACGGAGCCTTCGCTGTCCGTCCACCCTGCCTGCAGGGGCAGCGGCAGCGGAGGCACGGACCTCGTGGCGGCAGGTAAGTTTCTTTTTTATTACAATTAAGCTCCACACAATGTATTCAATTGCAGGAGCACAGGAAGTGACAGTCCATAGTTATGCATCGTGGGGTGCAGACAGACCCCACATCCTGCCCTGCAACGAGGCTCCTCTCTGGTCTGTTATCCCAGGTTGTGACAAAAAAATAATAAAAACTCCCAAATATGGCCAAAATGTGATCCAGAATGCAGTGTGAAGATAAATGTAGCTCACGCAATGCGTTTCACCCACTCGTGGGCTTCCACTTGCTGTTTAAAAATCTTCCTTCTCGGCGTTTGTAGCAGTGAACTTCTGGGTCTCGTGGTTGATGACGTCATCGCGACTCCATCGCATCACGGGATTTGATGAACAAATTTCGCGAGAGTCAGCCATTTGGTTGGTTGGCATAACTCGATTGTTGCAAAGAAAAAGAGGAGGAAACCAAGACAGAAAAACTGCTTTACAGCTTCTTATATAATCAGTGCTGCCACACCTGCATTAAACATGGGAGGGCTTGAGTCAAATATTAAAATATTAAAAATATGATTTATGCCTAATGCCTGCATCAAATCACACTGGAAAAGTCTGTGCACTATACAAGCAGTAATCTTCATGTTGCACCAAAGCTTGTTTGAACTGTCCCTTTAATGATCACTAAAGGAATTCTTGGTGCATGATTGTATTTATTGTATTCCTCTATATGAACAGATGGGGATTAGAGCAAGGGAGAAAATGATTTCATTTACTGGATGAAGGTTTTATCTAGTCTGCCCAATTTTCTATATACGTTTATTAGTCCCTTAACTTATCTTATATCTAGAATAGCATTATTCCTATCCCTTAAACACTGTGTTAACCTCTACTACTTCCACTGGAAGGCTATTCCATGCATCCACTACCCTCTCAGTAAAGTAACACTTTACTTTTAAACATTTGCCCCTCTAATTTAAGACTATGCAGTCTAGTTTTTCTTCTTTTAAGTATGCTATTTTCCTGTGTGGTTTCCCTTTATGTATTTAAATGTTTCTATCATACCCCCTCCATCACGTATTTCCTCCAAGCTATACATGTTAAGATGCTTTAACCTTTCATGGTAAGTTTTATCCTTCAACCCATGAACCAGTTTAGTAGCCCTTCTCTGAACTCTCTCCAAAGTATCAATATCCTTCTGGAGATACGGTCTCCAGTACTGCGTACAATACTCCAAGTGAGGTCTCACTAGTGCTCTGTACAATGGCATGAGCACTTCCCTCTTTCTACTGCTAATACCTCTCCCTATGCCTCCAAGCATTCTGCTAGCGTTTTCTGCTGCTTTATAATATTGTTTACGTACCTCTAAGTTCGTTCAAATAATTACCCCTAAATCCCTTTCCTCAGATGTTGAGATTCGGTTTTTACACCCAAGGTGCATTTTCTTGTACTTGCCCACATTAAATTGCAGTTGCCACAGCTTTGCCCATTTTTCTAGTCTACGTAAATAATTTGCCATCTGGGATGATCCACTTTACCTAATGCATCACATATATTGGAGCATGCGTGAACTCAAATAAATACACAAATGTATTTTTATTCACATTGCCAACACAATGTAATATTCCTGCAGATTTCTCCACTTGTTGAATTTCGATAAGAACCACCCACAATTTACCTTTAATCTAGGCCAGTATGTATTGTTTCTATATGACACTGAAGGGCAAATTCATTTATTAAATATATTAAAAAACCATCAGGGTCTTGTCATTAAACAGTCAACTGTCGTCAATTCACAAGGGAATAGTAACAGCCAGACATTAATAATTAAAAAGAGAAAAATTGCAGGATTGTTCATACTCAGCTGTTTTGGCTACATATGTGCAATTCCCGGTGGTCAATCCACCACAGCTGAAGCAAAGAATTAAGCAGTCCAGGACAGTAGTTTGTTCGCGAACAAACGCCAATATATGAGAAAGGAGTATATGACAAAAAAAAAAAAAAGTGAAATAATAATTTTTATTCAATATTGAAAATAAAAAGAGATGTTAGTAACAAACACCTCTCCAAATAATAACCCCCAAAACTATGTGAAAACAAAGCGTAATTATTAATAGTGACTTAACTGTCCTGAGTGACTTTATTTACTCTGGAGTGCCTCCATTTTTTCTTAAATATCTTTTACATTAAGTACTGTTCCTTTTTTTTTTTTTTTCTTAATTCACCACGGTTCACTGTTCAGTGAATACCTCACAGATAATGAACATGCTGTTAGGAATATGTTAAGAATCTCGGCCTATTATTGAAAATGTGTTCCATTTTTATTAGCAAGACGAAAATGATACCATATAGTTTCATTTATCTTTTATGTTTCTGCCACATCAGCTAGGGAGATGACATATCAGGTTTTATTACAGATTATGAGCATGATGCTGCTGCACTATAATCCCCCTAGGACAATATTTCCATTGGTTCCATGGACAATAGAGAATAAGAAATGATAATGCATGCCCTGGCGCTTTGAAAATATCCAATGTAATGAAACAGCAATATTTTGTATTGCAGTGTTTTACTTATTAATATTATCAGAATACCATGAAAGTAAATGAGGTAGAGGAAATATAAATAATGTACTAAATATTTTTTTTCTTGAAATCCCATACAAAATGGTTAATAGGTTTGCTTTTAACCAAGGCAGAGTAAAAAATGCTTTTGTTGTATCCAAGACAATCATTATACATTCACTGAACCAAATAGAAACTATGAAATAGGCATTCATACCAAATTTAGCTCAAAGCATTATTCATCTTGCATATGATTTATCAGGGCACTGCAATTGGTATTTCTATTACATTTTGTCTAATAGAATAACACATTCAAAATGCAAACTAATGCATAAAATAACATATTTGACAAAACCTGGTTAAAGGACCAGTAATTGCTAAGAAGGGTTCTATATTATGTGCACTATTATTGGCTTCAGGAGATGGTCAAGTTAATTTGGCTGAAAGCATCTATAGAAACATATTCTACTTTGTAATAATATAAAACTGTATTATGTATGTGCCTCTGGGATACAACACAAACCTCATATTACTGCACTAATTACCAAGTGATGGTCAAAGTTTACCAAGTCCTTGAGCTATAAAAATGATTCCTCAAAGGTCTGTACTTTTCATTTGATGTAGTGGACTTTGAAACTGAATTTTACATTTCTTTATCTTCATAAAAATGACACAGGGGTCTATTGATTAAACACTGAGCTGCCATGAATAGAGTCACAAAAATCAATTCAAAATACCGTATTTTCCGGAGTATAAGACGACTTTTTAACCCCTGAAAATCTTCTCAAAAGTTGGAGGGTCGTCTTATACGCCAGGTCCTGGGATTTACTTACCTATTTTCTGCTCTTTCTCCTCTCTCGCTGTTAAGCCGGTCCGTGGCTGTGAGGGAAGCATTGTGCGCTCCCCTCCAGCCGCGCGGCTTCAATAAAGTTTGTTTAAACTTTTTTTGTAAACAAACTTTATTGACCGCGCGGCTGGAGGGGAGCTCACAACACTTCCCTTAACAGCCACGGACAGGCTTAACAGCGGGAGACAGAGCAGAAAGTTATTTGGAAAAATAGGTTAGCCGATGAATTTTGGCCAAGTCTTGTCTAACTCCATTGTAAATTTCCCCCATTTTCCAGTTTTTCAACTATGTATTAAAAACGTACCTTTTGATAACTTTGTGACAGGAGTCAATCCCAAAGTGATGATGTGTCTTGCAGTCTGAAAAATTCTAACAAATAAAGTGATTTAATTCGCGGTGATCCCTCCACTGTCCAAATATGCCAGATGGGCAAGACCAGTTATTACTGTAAACCTATAGGACAACCCTGTGCAGGGGTTGATCCATTTCTTCTCCTTACTGTACACCTGTATAGTGAGAGTCTGCAAAACTGAGCCTATGGATGGAACATATAATTTTTGCAAAAAAAATAAAAATTATAATATGTATAATGCACACGATGTAATAATATAGGAATAGCATACTAAATATAAGGATGAACATTTGCTGGTGATTTAGCTAGAACAATGTATACATTAGGTTACATTACTTACCTGAAGGGAACCTTGTCATCCACACACTTTAAAGAGACTCTCTTATAATTTAAACATTGCAAAAGCAACTATCTGTTGTAATACATGTCAATATACATGGGTAGTAAAGTGAAAGAAGTAAAAGAAGAGACATACCTGCCATATTTCTTGAAGTATAAATCCAGGGCAGAGTTAGGATGTTAGTTTTCCACTCTATGTGCTAGAAAGTAATGCTAGCAGGTTGAAGACACAGTGATTTGCTCAAGTGCACCCTGCAGAGACCTCACTGTGCTTCAAGCATAATTTGTTTTGTTTTGGGTTGGGCAATGGAGGCAAGATAGTATAGCCCATGGAATAAACTATAGTGGACACAAGATGTAAGTCTGGGTAGCATCGCAGTTGTACCTTGTAGTATGAGTGAATTAATAGCTTGTCAAACATTTTAATTTTCCAAGGTGGCAGCACAAGGTACAAAAGCAACTTTGCACACCACCAGCACATTCAGCTTCCGATTAAAAATAACAATTAATCATAATAATGTGGCAATGCATAGATTGTGGTTGGTCTGTTCTAGTTCATGACACTTTGAGGGTCTGGGATTCCTCATCCAGGAAAGCTCTGCTTAGTCCACATGACACTACCACAGAAAAATAGAAATGACAAAGTAGGCTATGCATCATTTTATAGCCCCTCCTCCTACTGAGACCTAATAGTTTGTCATAAACCACTCACTGTCAAAAAAAAGTGAATGAAAAGATTCAGTACATCAAGCACTAGATGATCTCCAATATCTTCATTAAATATATAAAATAAAAATAAAAAACAGATTTGAAATCTGTGTCCTGTTTTTTTCACAAAAGTAATGTTTGTCTGGAAGCCATTTCACCAGTTTGTGGCCAATCCTATGCAAGGGACATCACTTCCCCTGCTGGAGGGGTTGTGCACCACATTAGCATATCATGCCACACTTTCCTATTGGTGGCCACAGTTAAGAAAATGTATAAACATCATCTAATTAATGTTTTTGCCTGAAAAATTGCTTACTTACAGAATTTGTATCAGTGTTAAAAGGACAGATATTTTCTTTAGTATTTTCTTCATTGCCTGCAAATCTGTTGTGTGTTTGGTGACAGAGTACCTTTAATAAAATGATGTTTACATATTGCTATGGATGCGTGATTGCAGTTTTGTGTAATTATTTAGTTTGATTTAGTGTAACTTTAATGAATTCACAACATGCAAGTCTCTACTAGAAAATATTAGCAATAAATGTGTATTGTGATTTCTTGGCCCTTTTCCTGGAATAAAAACTCGGAATAGAGTTTTAAAAACCATTCACTGCATAAATTGACTATTTTCTGAAAGAATACATTGTTATACACAACCTTTAAAAGTAATAAAACTTATATTCACATTCACGTTGTATAATGTAAATAAAGTTTAACATATCTACCAACATCGAACTTTAATATAAATACCTTTTTATTAGGGAAGAAAAGTGTGACTGGAATTCAGACTCACCAAATTGAAAACCAGAGACACTGATTTAATAAATGAGCAAAAAATGTCATCATGTGAAAGAAAAAAAAAGGTGCATGATGTAACTGGAACTGATGTGGAGACACTGTGGGTGGAGATTAGCATAGACACTAAAAAGAGTCGTACATTACTTGTAGGTGTATGCTACAAGCCACCAAATATTAGCATTGACGGAGAAGATCAGCTTTTATTACAAATTGAAAAGACTGCAAATCTGAATGAAGTTTTAATCATGGGAGATCATAATTACCCAGATATAGATTGGAATTGTGGCACAACTAGTTCTGCTAAGGGCAGCAAGTTTCTGAACCTGCTTAGTAACAAATTTATGGCACAATTAGTAGACACCCCAACTAGAATAGATGCCTGTCTGGATTTGGTAAGAACAAACAATAAGGAGCTTATCTCAAACAGTAACAGTGTAAGAGAACACTTGGGGAATAGTGACCATAACATGGTTTCGTTTGTGATTAATGCAAAAAAGCAAATTGGTAACAACGCCACCAAAACATTTAATTTTAAAAGGGCCAACTTTGATGGACTAAGGTATTGATTGAACATTTAGACTGGGAATGACTGTTTTCTGGACTAAACACAGAAGACAAGTGGAATTGCTTTAACCCCTTAGTGACATGACTTTTTTGGCTTGTCCGACGCTTGGTGACATGGGCTGTTTTAACATTTCTGAGCAGTTTGTGTTTTGCTGTAATTTATTTCTGTCTCATTTAGTGTACCCGCACAAACTATATATCGTTTTTATCGTCATTAGAAGGGCTTTCTTTTGATACCATTATTTTGATAATAGCATATAATTTGATGTAAAAAAAATAATAAAATATGGCAAAAAAATTGAAAAAATTATTTTTTTATGACTTTTATTTGAAAAATCGTATACTCATGTACAAGAGACAACAAAAAAACACTGCTAAAAAGTTTCTAATATATGTCCTGAGTTCAGAAATAGCCCATGTTTTTATGTTTTTGTGCTTTTTTATTCATGTTACAGGGCCAGAACTATAAGTGGTGCAAAGCTATTTTAAAATCCCTTCTTTCAAAATTAGCGATAGTGACATTGATACACTGATTTCTGTACTAAATCCATGAATGACCCCCAACATGTACATATTTTTGAAAACTAGACAACTCAGGGCATTTAACTTGGGGTATTTTGACACATTTCATGTAGCCATTTTACCACCAATCTATGCCAAAGTTTGCAGCAAAAAATCTTTTTTTTTAATTTTTCACATATATTGCAATTTAGGTAAACATTACCTTAAAATGTGAAGGGGTATTTCCAAATAACACCTCAATATGTGTTCAGCAACATCTCCTGAGTACAGGGATACCACCCATGCATAGGTTTGTTGGTTTGTTTTGGGGCTAAAAGGCCACATTTAGGGGGTGCGCATTTTGGTTTTCCAACTTGGAATTCTGACATGCAGAAAACTTGTGCCCATGTCCCATTTGGGACATTTTTGAAGCCAGAAAGTGTATTCTACCCCACAAAACCATATATTTTTTTAAACTAGACATCCTAGGGTATTTCAAATGGTAGTATTTTAACACTTTCCATGCACTAATTATACTACCAGCCTATGTCAATGTTTTGGGTTGTAATTTTTTTTCACATACATTGTACTTTGGGCATGAATTCACAGATCCTGTTATATGTCAGTGCCAAACAACACCTCAATATGTGTTCAGCAACATCTCCTGAGTACAGGGATACCACCCATGTATAGTTTGGTTAGGTTATTTGGGGGTTAAAAGGCCACATTTGAGAGGTGCTCTTTTTGGTTTTCCAACTTGGAATTCTGACGTGCAGAAAACCTGCGCCCATGTCCCATTTGGGACATTTTTGAAGCCAAAAAGTGTATTCTATCCCACAAAACCATATATTTTTGAAAACTAGACACCCTAGGGTATTTCAAATGGTAGTATTTTAACACTTTCCATGCACTAATTATACTACCAGCCTATGTCAATGTTATGGATAGTAATTTTATTTCACATACATAGTACTTTGGGCATGAATTCACAGATCCTGTTATATGTCAGTGCCAAACAACACCTCAATATGTGTTCAGCAACATCTCCTGAGTACAGGGATACCACCCATGTATAGGTTGGTTAGGTTATTTGGGGGTTAAAAGGCCACATTTGAGAGGTGCGCTTTTTGGTTTTCCAACTTGGAATTCTGACGTGCAGAAAACCTGCGCCCATGTCCCATTTGGGACATTTTTGAAGCCAAAAAGTGTATTCTACCCCACAAAACCATATATTTTTGAAAACTAGACACCCTAGGGTATTTCAAATGGTAGTATTTTAACACTTTTCATGCACTAATTCTACCACCAGCCTATGTCAATGTTATGGATAGTAATTTGTTTTTCACATTCATTGTACATCGGGCATGAATTCACAGATCCTATTATGTGTCAGTTCCAAACAACACCTTAATATGTGTTCAGAAACATCTCCTGAGTACAGGGATACCACCCATGTGTAGGTTAGTTAGATTATTTGGGGGCTAAAAGGCCACGTTTAGGGGGGGGTGCATTTCCAACTTGGAATTTTGACATGTAGTCAGCCTGCGCCCATGTTCCATTTGGGACACTTTTGAAGCCTGTCAAAGTATTTTACCCCATAAAACCATATATTTTGGAAAACTAGACATCCTAGGGTATTTAAAATTGTGGTATTTTAACACTTTCCAAGTGCTAATTCTACCACCAACCTATGTCAAAGGGATGGGATGTCATTTTTTCCCCACACACATTGTAGTTCAGGCAGGAATTTTCAGATTCTGGTATTTGCCACTGCCAACCAACACCTCAATATGTGTTCAGCAACATCTCCTGAGTACAGGGATACCCCCCATGCATAGGTTTGTTGGTTTGTATTGGGTCTAAAATTCCACATTTAGGGGGTGCGCAATTCCAACCTGGAATTTTGACATGTAGTCAGCCTGCGCCCATGTTCCATTTGGAACATTTTTGAAGCCGTCCAATGAATTTTACCCCATCAAACCATATATTTTTGGAAAATAGACATCCTAAGGTATTTCAAATGGTGGTATTTTAATACTGTATAGGTACTAATTCTACCACCAGCCTTTGTAAAAGTTTGTGGTAGTACTTTTTTGGGAGTTTTTTTTCCACATGCATTGTACTTCAGGCATGAATTCACAGATTCTGGTATATGTCACTGCCAAACAACAACCCAATATGTTTTCAGCAACATCTCCCGAGTACAGGGATAGCACCCATGCATAGGTTTGTTGGTTTGTTTTTGGCTAGAAGGCAACATTTGTGAGATGCGCATCTCAAAATTCCAACTTGGAATTTTGACATGTAGTCAACCTGTATCCGTGTCCTTTATGGGATATATCTTTGAAGCCAGCCAATGAAATTTACCCCCACCAAACCATATATTTTTTTATCTGTAGACCCCCATCACTACTTGTGGCAAGGGCTCAGCAGCCACCGATACATCGCTAGATGATGTATCAGAAAGCTGAATAGGGTCAAAATCGAACCTTGAGTCCGCGGCCTCAGAATCAGTGCGTAAGCAGTGATCTCGAGCAAAGAAGGGGTTAATAGCTCTTAGAAGAGCCTATCTAGTACTGTAATACATTACAGTACAAAGAAATTAATCCATAAAACAGTGCAGACAGCAAAACATACTGTTGCTGTGCAAGATTACTGCTTACACAGTGATGAATGGCAGGGAAGGGGTTAATACACAGTGAAAGACTTTCATAAAACCTGCCAATTTTATAAAATTTTATTTTATATCACTAATACTGATCTGTCTCTTTCCGTCACAAAAATGTAAGTGAGGAGAGGGAGGCAGATCAATATTTGTGAATATTGATCCGATTCATTTTGATCTGACCAGGGCGAATGGTGAGCTTAATTGAGAAATCACCAAACCGCCTTTGCCACTAATTCGCTGTTACTGATCGCTATGCGCTCAGGCAGCTTAAAAAAAAAAACCTCAAATATTTTTACTTTACATGTAATCCCCTAGCGGGTATGTGTAAAAAAAAAATAAAAAAAAAATATGCAGACAGATAAAAATTGCTTTGGCGTCAATATCATTGCGTAAGCAGTGATCGACGGCAAATAAGGGGTTAATAACTCTTAGAAGAGCCTTTTTAGTACTGTAATAAATTACAGTACAAAAAAAATTAACCCCTAAAAAATGCACAAACAGCAAAAATAAATGCGCTGATGTGCACGATCACTGCTTATGCAAGATCAGTGGCAGGGAAGGGGTTAAACACAGGGAATTGCTTTAATAAAAAAATTTTTATTGTTTTATTATTTGTGTGTTGTGTATTTATTGTTTTTTTTAACTTTTAATTACTTTTGTAACTTTGATCTGTCTCTCTCCCTCACTAAAAAAAATGTGAGGAGAGGGAGGCAGATCATAACTGGTCAGATCAATATAGAGTTAATATTGATCTGACCAGTCAGTGGGGATGTTCAGCAGAACATCCCCACTGCCTGTCAGTGTGCCTGGCAGTCACTGATTGCCTCTGTGAAGAGGCAATCCTGTGACAGCCAGAGAGCACAGGAAGCAGGTACTTCCTGCCTCCTGTGCTCTTGCCCTTAGAAGGGCAGCGCCATCTTGGTCACTCAGTGACCAAGATCGTGCATTTTTTTTTTGTGTTCCTGATTGCCTCGACTTGCGAGGCAATCAGAAACACTTTCTGAGCATAGGAAGCGAAAGATTCGCTTCCTATGCTCATTTTTTAAATGCCCGCGTTTTAAAGGCACTGTGCCTTTAAAACCGGCATTTCGATCGCTCTCCGGAGCGATCGAAATGCCGACGGGCATTTTTTTTAGCATTGTACGATGCTTCCACACGGAAGCATCGTTACAATGCCCTTAGAGCACTGAAAGCGGAAAAACTCCGCTTTCAGTGCTCGTTTTGACACAGGACGGACTAGGTCCGTCCTGTGTCACTAACGCCTCGGCACACAGGACGGACCTAGTCCGTCCTGTGTCGCCAAGGGGTTAAGCCAACACTACAAAAGTACACATCCCAATAAATACCTTTGGAAACAAATGCAAAAGACACAAATCAAAACCAATGTGGCTTACCGGTAACGTGAAACAGGAAATACAAAACAAGAAAATGGCATTCAAACATTATAAAAGCAAGGGATCAGCATGATCATTTATAGAGTACAAAGATGCCAACAAAGCCTGCAAAAAGGATATAAAAATGGCTAAATTGGAAAACGAGAAAAGGATTGATAAGAAGAGTAAAACTAACTCCAACATTTTTTATAAGTATATAAATGGAAAAAGCTAAAGAGGGAAACTATTGGGCCCTTGTTATCCCAAATGGTAAATTTGGTAAGTGAGGACAGACAGACATTTTAAATACTTTTTTTTCCTACTGTTTATACTGAGGAAGAACCGATGGATGAGCCCCTGCTACTGGAAGTTACTGAACAGCCACCCCAAACATTGGATTGGCTGACACAGGAAAAAGTGCTTAAGCAATTAAACAGGGCCAGATGGTATACACCCAAGGGTCCTTAGAGACTTAAGAATAATTCTGGCCAGACCACTATTTATGATCTTTAGGGATTCTTTCAGTTCAGGTATAGTGCCAACAGACTGGCAAAAGGCGGATATCATTCCAGTATTTAAAAAGGGATCAAAATCTCTGCTGGGTAATTATAAGCCAGTGAACTTGACATCTGTAGTGGGGAACTTATTTGAAGGATTGCTAAAGGTGTACACTCAAGAATACATCTTGAATCAGAATATAATTAGGAAAAGTCAACATGGTTTTGTGAAAGACAGGTCTTGTCAAACAAACTTAATAACATTCAATGAAGAAGTTAGTAAAAATATAGATCTAGGTGTAGCAGTTGATGTGATATATTTGGACTTTGCTAAAGCATTTGATACAGTTCCACACAAAAGGTAACTTTACAAATTGAGAGAAATAGGATTGGGGCAAATGTATGTTTTTAGATTCAAAATTGGCTAAAAGATAGAATGAAGAGGGTTGTTGTAAATGGAAAATCCTCAAATTGGACAGTGTATTGAGTGGAGTACCTCATGGGTCTGTTTAAGGCCCTCTTTTTTTAATCTGTTTATTAATGAACTCCCACGTTGTGCTGAGAGCCATGTCTCAGTGTTTGCTGATGACACTAAATTAGGTAAGGTAATACAGACTAATCTTGATGTTTTTTCTTTCCTGGAAGATTTGGACAAAGTGGGGGACTGGGCAATTAAGTGGCAAATCAGGTTCAATATAGACAAATGTAAAGTTATTCATTATGGGAAAAATAATAACAAAGCAATATATACTTCAAATGGTATTTCCCTGGGAAAGACTACTAATTAAAAGGATTTAGGAATAATTGTAGATAACAGACTTGGCAACAGTGCTCAATGCCAGTAAGCACGGGAGGAGGATATCATCTTGCCACTTTACAAATCAATGGTAAGACCTCACCTTGAATATGCAGTACAATAATGGGCACCAGTCCAGGGATATGATAACATTAAGAGTTCTCCAGTGACCTGTTCATTAACAGAAATGTACAAAGAACAAGAAGTCACCCTCTGAGACTGGAAGCGCAAAGATTTCATATACATCAAAGGAAGGAATTCTTTATGGCAAGGACAATAAAGTCATGGAACTCACTGCCAAGAGAGTGGATGTTTTTTTTTTTTTTTTTTAGAAAAGCTGAACATGCAGGTCTATTAATAATAGAACTAATTGATCCAAGGAGAAATATGATTGCCCTTTGGAGTCAAGAAGGAATTTTTCCCCCTAGGAGGCAAAATTTCAAAATAGGTTCCTTAGGAGTTTTTGCTTTTTTTTGGATCAAGAGCTGTAATGACAGGTAGAAGGGTTGAACTTGATGGACTTGTGTCTTTTTTCAACCTAAATTAGTATGTTACTATGCTACAATATAATTAAATTGCACCTAATACATGTCGCAATATATAAACAGCAAAATACTTAAAACGTGGTTTGTCAATTTGATGTGCAAAATAAATAAAACATAATACGTAGATACAAAAAACTGCTTGACGTTCTATTGACTGTAGTTTCTTGGCAGTCCGTTCTTCTTGACTACTGTGTTTGGAGGACTGTGATTTTGGAAATGATGTTAAACAGAGAGAATTGAAACGTCAACATTTTACATCTAAAGCAAATGTAGGTTTTTTTTTAAAGGTCAGTTCTGAGGAAAAAGTTTTAAATGTGGAACAGCAAGATCATTCAATTGTTTTCCATGGTGACTGCTCAACTTATAGAAATTTGCCCTTGATACAACAAATTACCCCTTTGCAATATTGATATTACAAATTCCACCTTATAATATATAGAAATTAATGTTTTAATGTTCTGTATTACTTAATTAACTATTATATTACATAGGGGAGAAATTTGCTCTTTTTCTTTACAACCCAACATCTTTATGTACAGAAGTTGCAGAGTTTAGCAGAGGGTGTATGGCACTTTTCTTAGATGCACCTGTTACTTTATACATTAAGTACGCCATGGCAACCAGGATATACAGGATCTACACAACACTAATTTCTGAAATTTGTTGAGCAGTATACATTGGAGCATCCTGTGACAGCACTGTGACAGCCCTTCTATTAGCCACCATTTTTGCATGTGTAACCTTTATAAAAGTACATTTTTAATGTAATGTGTTTATTCAAGATCACATTTTTTCACAAGAAGAGTGGATTGTATTTGAATTTCTGAATGCTTTAAGTAATCACCTGCCAGGTGCTAAAACAAATTTTGGTAATGATGTAATGGTAATGATACTGCCTCTGGAATTCTTAATAACGATGCATACCATTGATTTTTATGTAGCCCAGCACATCTCGAAAATTGAATCCCAGTAAAGGATAAGATTTCTATAACTATAATCCAAATATATGTTGTAAGATGAGTGGCAAGTAGTTATTGACTGCATTAAAACAAAGAAACATGATAGCATTTTAAACAACAGTTTATGTCAGTAGAATGAAGCATTCAAAACTGTAAATTTCATTTTTAGAAGTGTCCACTATAAATTATAAATTCGTTCTTCCTACGTCTTAGGGTTACAACTGTGTCTAGACAGGGTTGAGAGTTTGTATGGTGATTATTAAATACAGTGGGGAGGGATATGACTGGTTTTAAGCAGTACTGGGACACAAGATTTGAGATCACAATCCAGGATTAATTGTAGTTCTTACATCACCATGGAGTAACACTGTAATTGACTGGGAATTTGAATCATAAGTTACACACAGACGGGACATATTTTATCTAGTGAGTATATTTTGCCCCTGCTTTTTGAACCAGAGTTATTTTTAACTGTGACTAAATCATTAAAGGATTATGTGAGGTGTTATATATATATTTTAATTTTATGAGTGTTTCACTAACCCTTCTTTTATATTTTGTTATGGATCTACATGTTTAGTTTGTTATATCACATTTTTTCTCTGACACTTGTACTAAAAGTATCTTATAATAAATGTGTTTCCGATGTAACATAATGAGATGATGGCAGTCTATCTTTGTGGGATTCAAGTGTCACACTTTCTGGTGATAGAAAGAACATCTTCACAAATAGCATCAACTTTTACGGAGCTGGCCCATACTTCTAAAACAAATGACCTTAAAACACCTCTTATTATTTTTAACATTCTATAGGATCCCTCAAAAAAAAAAAAAACGTCAATGAGGCTTATATATCAGATTTCATGCCATTTGCGCATATTTTACTCATACCCGCTAGCCATATTTCACCAGGAACCTCTCCATCAGTTATTTTCTGTCATTAAGATGGAGTCTTGTACCACTGCCTAGTGCTGTTAAGTATGTTTACTCTCAGTATAATGGATATGCATATATTATTTACAATTTTTTGGTTCAGTTTGTTTTATAAACAAAAGAACTGCACAATTCAGAGTTCACTTTCATATTATTTTGACCAATTAAATAAGATTGTTTTTCAAAAGCAAATTATTCATGGTAATGGATTGCGCTTAGTATAGCATCACAATGAGAATTCATAGAAGCATTTGTGCATGAAAAATACTACCTTCATAGTGTAGCCCTGATAGAAAAAAATATATCTGGAGCAGTCATTTAATTCCCATTAAGTATTTATATAATTATTTACCATTTAATTAAAAAATGCTTATTTCAAATCTAATTATACAAAAAATATAGGATTATTTGCTTGATGGATAATTCCAATTAACAGGAAATTAAACTATAAATATTTTTTCATCTTTTTTTTTTTTATCAAGATGGTTTGTTTTTTCCCCTTTAGTTTTTGCATAGATGCTTGCAATTCTACAATATTCCCCCAATCTAAAAGAGATCTCGGTCAATAAAACACAATACCGAATGCAGCTGTAATCATGGTTGATTGTATTTTGTTACCTGTTTGTCTTGTGTTAACTTTGAATTTTAATATTATTTTGTGTTTTTAATATTTTTACCTTATTTTAACAATGCAATGTTTGTGGACCAAGGATTCACTTAAAATGAGAAAAATCTCAATGTCTTCCTGGTAAAATACTTTATAAATAAATAAATAAAATAGGGCAATCTAAGTTATATGCAGGGCCGTCCCTACAATGGGGCAGAGTGGGGCAAATGCCCCAGGCGGCACTTTTGCACAGGCGGCACATTGCACATCAAAAAACGCTAAGCGGATCTTGAAGAAGCCGTCTCCCTGCCGCTGCCCATATGACTGTCTCACACGGAGACAGTCATGTGGACAGCAGCTGGCAGCCGCATCAGAAAAGGTAAGTAATAACAAAACAAAAAAACCTCCTTCACACCGGATTTGACGTTACGTCATACCCGGTGGCTGAGCTTCCCTTCTGACCAGCATCGTCTGCATGGAGCATCAAAGAGGTAAGTACTGGGAAAGGGGGGGAGGAGGGGGGTGTAAAATGAGCAAAATCCTAGCATATTAAATGGCTAAATCTGGCATATTAAATGGCTAAATCTGGCATACCGAGTGACAAAATCCTAGCATGTTAAATGGCTAAATCTGGCATATTAAATGGCTTTATCTGGCATATTAAATGGATAAATCTGGCATATTAAATGGATAAATCTGGCATATTGAGTGACAAAATCCTAGCATGTTAAATGGCTAAATCGGGCATATTAAATGGCTAAATCCTGGCATATTGGGGGGTTAAATCCTAGCATATTAAATGGCTAACTCTGGCATATTGAGTGACAAAATCGTAGCATATTGAATGGCTAAATCTGGCATATTAAATGGCTAAATCTGGCATATTAAATGGCTAAATCTGGCATACTGAGGGGTTAAATCCTGGCATATTGAGTGACAAAATCGTAGCATATTGAATGGCTAAATCTGGCATATTAAATGGCTAAATCTGGCATATTAAATGGCTAAATCTGGCATACTGAGGGGTTAAATCCTGGCATATTGAATGACAAAATCCTATCAAATTAAATGGCTAAATCCTAGCATATTAAATTGCTAAATCTGGCATATTGAGTGAAAAAAATCCTAGCATATTAAATGGCAAAATCTGGTATATTTAGGGGTTAAATCCTGGCATATTGAATGACAAAATCCTAGCATATTAAATGTCTAAATCTGGCATATTAAATGTCTAAATCTGGCATATTAAATGGCTAAATCTGGCATATTAAATGGCTAAATCTTGCAGATTGAGGGGTTAAATCCTGGCATATTAAATGGCTAACTCTGGCATATTGAGTGACAACATCCTAGCATATTAAATGGCAAAATCTGGCATTTTGAGTTGCTAAATCCTGGCATATTGAGTGGCTAAATCCTGGCATATTAAATGGCTAAATCCTGGCATATTGAGTGACAAAATCCTAGCATATTACTGGTAAATGGCTAAATCCTGGCATATTAAATGCCTAAATCTGACATATTGAGGAGTTAAATCCTGGCATATTGAGTGACGAAATCCTAGCATATTAAATATCTAAATCCTAGCATATTAAATATCTAAATCTGGCATATTAAATGGCTAAATCTGGCAGGTTGAGGGGTTAAATCCTGACATATTAAATGACTAAATCTGGCATATTGAGTGACAAAATCCTAGCATATTAAATGGCTAAAACTGGCATATTAAATGGCTAAATCTGGCGTATTGAGGGGTTAAATCCTGGAATATTGAGTGACACAATCCTAGCATATTAAATGGCTAAATCTGGCATATTAAATGGCTAAATCTGGCATATTGAGTGACAAAATCCTAGCATATTAAATGGCAAAATCTGGTATTTTGAGTTGCTAAATCCTAGCATATTAAATGGCTGAATCCTAACATATTAAATGGCTAAATCTAGCATATTAAATGGATAAATCTGGCATATTGAGTGGCAAAATCCTAGCATATTAAATGGCTAAATCTGGCATATTGAGGGGCAAAATCCTGGCATATTAAATGGCTAAATCTGGCAAAATAGTGTCATATTGAGTGGCAAAATTATACTGGCATATTGATTGGCTAAATCATAATGGCATTTTAATTGGCTAAATCATACTGGCATATTAAATGGCTAAATAATACTGGCATATTAATTGGCAAAATCATACTGGCATATTGAGGAGTTAAATGCTGGCATATTAAATGGCCATAATTCTGGCATATTGAGGGGGTTAAATCCTGGCATTTGTTTAAAATATTTAATATAAAGCTATGTGACCAAACTCATACTGGAGGATGTCTCCAGTTGATGTTGTTGTCTGTCAGTTACAAACTGTTTTGCTATTTGATAAAACTATTTAAAATATTTAAAATGTGATTTGTTGGGGGTTTTTTTTTGGGGGGGGGGGGGGGGGGCAGCTTTTAATTCTTTGCCCCAGGCAGCACAATGTCTTGGGCTGGCCCTGGTTAAATGTGACATATTAGGGTCTTGCTTCTACACAGTGCTACTTGCTCTCAACGTTTAGCCAATCACCATGAAGTAACATAGCAGTTGACTGGAATATGGGTAATTTAAATCAAACTTACAGTGCAGAAGAGAGACATAAATTTTCCTTGCTTTTGAGGTAAGGTATTGCTTTTTAAAAAAAATAAATAAAAAAAAAAATATATATATATATATATATATTTTTTTTTTATTTCCTGACTGTGCTTCTGAGCCTAAGTAATTTATTTTTATTTTTCCAACAGTGGAAAAATATAGTAAAAGAAACAGACAGAACAAATTATATGGAACTGACATTGCAGGGAAATGCTTGGCAGCTAATCACATGTAACAGTTTTACCACAACTTAGTACTTATAAAAATTGGTTAGCAGGTACCTGGGTTTATAACCCAGCGTCAAGTTTCCAATCACATTTCTTTACAATTAAAATACAAAACGATTAAAGGTTCATATCCATACCTTCTATTATCTGTCACTAAATATGAACGAGGGATGCATTTCTTCCATTACCGTTACCTATACAAAATAAACTGAAAAATATTGACTAACCCTCTGGCACTCAAGAAGTTGGATCTTGAAAGTAAAAAAAATATATATTTCGAATCATTTTCAAATAATTTAATCTTCTGCTCACGAGAAAGGGCATCTGCAAATCAAAAATCAAATAAAAACAATTACATTTTCTGACACAGCAAACATGTAAAAAGTTCCTGCCACAAAAAAACATCAGTCCAACCTACAGTTACACTTGATGGGACTGACCAGCTCCCTGCATTTTACATAGGAGGTTGGAAGCTAACCACCCTATTTTCAGTATATGGGTGACTGCATATAATTCTCACTGTAAGGCAACAATTTAACACTGGCAGTGTACATTGCAGTAGAGGTGAAATAATGCATAGATAGCTGTGACAGCCACTTGACTAGCAAGGACAGGCAGCTTAAGTACTAGCCCGAGGTATACATATTAAGGAGTGCAGTGCTGATTGCATGCAACCTTGCAATAATGTGGGGTCACACACAACATAACTCAGTGGCGTCACGAGGGGGATGCGGACCGCACCGGGTGACACCACCAGCGGGGGTGACACCTGTGCTGCCGGCACCCCCTGCATTAAAAAAAAACAAAATCAAAATCTTACCTCCTTGCTGCTGTCTCCCGGTGCAGGTCCGTGGCTGTGAGGGAAGTGTTGTGCGCTCCCCTCCAGCTGTGCAGATCAATAAAGTTTGTTTAATCTTTTTTTTCCAACAAACTTTATTGATCCGCGCAGCTGGAGGGGAGCGCACAACGCTACCCTCACAGCCACGGACCTGCACCGGGAGACAGCAGCAAGGAGGTAAGTACTGGCTGGGGAAGGGGGGAGGAGGGTGGCATAATGAGCATACTGAGGGGCAATACCCTGGCATATTAATTGGCATATTGGGGGACAAAATCCTGGCATATTAAATGGCATATTGGGGGGCAAAATCCTGGCATATTGAGGGGCAAAATCCTGTCTTATTGAGGGGCAAAATCCTGGCATATTGAGAGCAAATTCCTGGCATATTAAATGGCATATTGGGGGCAAAATCCTGGCATATTAAATGGCATATTGGGGGCAAAATCCTGGCATTTTGAGAGCAAAATACTGGCATTTTAAATAGCATATTGGGGGGCAAAATCCTGGCATATTGAGAGCAAAATCCTGGCATATTAAATGGCATATTGGGGGGCAAACTCCTGGCATTTATGTAGGGGCAAAATCCTGGCATATTGGGGGGGCAAAATCCTGGCATATTAAATGGCATATTGGGGGGCAAAATCCTGGCATATTGAGGGGCAAAATCCTGTCTTATTGAGAGCAAATTCCTGGCATATTAAATGGCATATTGGGGGGTTGGCAAAATCCTGGCATATTAAATGGCATATTGGGCACAAAATACTGGCATATTGAGAGCAAAATCCTGGCATATTAAATGGCATATTGGGGGTAAAATCCTGGCATATTAAATGACATATTGGGGGGCTAAATCCTTGCATATTGAGGGACAAAATCCTGGCATATTGGGGTTAAAAATCCTGGCATATTGAGAGCAAAATCCTGGCATATTAAATGGCATATTGTGGGACAAAATCCTGGCATATTGGGAGTAAAAATCCTGGCATATTGAGAGCAAAATCCTGGCATATTAAATGGCATATTGGGGGGCAAAATCCTGGCATATTGAGGGGCAAAATCCTGGCATATTGAGAGCAAATTCCTGGCATATTAAATGGCATATTGGGGGCAAAATCCTGGCATATTAAATGGCATATTGGGGGCAAAATCCTGGCATTTTGAGAGCAAAATACTGGCATTTTAAATAGCATATTGGGGGGCAAAATCCTGGCATATTGAGAGCAAAATCCTGGCATATTAAATGGCATTTTGGAGGGCAAACTCCTGGCATTTATGTAGTGTCAAAATCCTGGCATATTAAATGGAATATTGGAGGGCAAAATCCTGGCATATTGAGAGCAAAATACTGGCATATTAAATGGCATATTGGGGGGCAAACTCCTGGCATATTGAGGGGCAAAACCCTGGCATATTAAATGGCATATTGGGGGGCAAAATCCTGGCATATTGAATAGCTAAATCCTGGCACATTGAATGGCTAAATCATGGCATATTGAGTGGCTAAATAATCCTGGCATATTGAGTGGCAAAATAATCCTGGCATATTGAATGGCTAAACCCTGGCATATCGAGGGGTTAAATACTGGCATATTTTAATTGGCAAAGTGATGCTGTGGCATGGTCTGTGGGGCAAAATAACATGTACTATGTGGAAAGTGACACTGGCTAGTTCTGTTGGGCAAAGTGACACTGTGGCATGCCAAATCGTGTAGGTGCAATCTAAGTGCAAGCCAAGTGCTGTGGGTGCAATATAGGTGCATGGCAAGTTCTGTGGGTACAGTATGGTACTGTGTTAAGTCCTTTAGGTGCAATGTGGGTGCAGAGTAAAGGAAATAAAAACAGGAATGCAATTTTTCAATAACATTTTTATTAAATAGAATATTAAATAATTCAAATAAGTATAAATGAAACTAGTTATAGAGAGATGTCTGTCTTTATAGATATGTATTGTTTTCGAATTATACAATTGTCACCTTGTGGGGCTCCTGTGTGTCGCATAATTAATGGCTGTCCCATGTGTGGCATATTTATTGGGACCCATGTGTGGCATAAGTAAGGGGTTCTTTTGTGTGGCATAATTATGGGGCGCTTGTGTGTGGCATAATTAAGGGGCGCCTGTGTGTGTGGCATAATTAATTGGGCTCCAAGGTGAGGCATAATTTATGGGGCTTTGGTGTGGCATAATTTATGGGGCTCTTGTGTGTCATAGTTGTGGGGTTCCTGTATGTGGCATAGTTATGGGCTCCGGTGTGTGGCATAGTTAAAGGGCTCCTGCATGTGACATAATTTGTGGGGCTCCTGTATGTGGCATATTTAATTGGCCATCTGACTGGCATTACTAAGGAATCTGCTTGGCATGGTATTGGAGGAAATCCAGGGGGGGTGACACCATGAGTTACCGCACCGGGTGACACCAACCCTAGTGACGCCTCCGACATAACGAGTCCTTTCTCCAGCTCAGAGCTACATATCTATCCCTTTTCAGTAAATATCCACTCCTATAAATCATACATTGCATAGGAAAATAAGATTTAACACAGGGATATGAAATCATACCTTTGATTCACCCCTCGCAACCCAAGAGTGGTGCTAATACTAGAGTGTATAGCCAGCATGAGTTGTATATTCTGGCCTAGCATAATGGGAATTGTAGTTATAGTCTACACTGTCACAATGTGGTCACAGTCTCGGTGGCTTGCATACTACTTTACTATAAAGTATAATATTGGGCTGGTGTAGAACAATGTCTAGGGATGATTTTTATGCTCTGTCTGGTTTTGGGTGCACAGCACACAGGTGCGCTGAACACTAAGGGTGGGAAGCACATTGCGAAGGGTAAAGGATATGCCTGCTGAATTGGCACATATTACATTCTCTGCCACCTTTTTGTCAGTGACATCTGGCATTCCTATTTAGGGCTAAGACACTGACAAGCTGTTTGGGGACAAATAAGGCACTTCCAAGCTGGTGGGGCGCAAATATGGAGCTGACTAACTGTTTGGGGGCAAATATGTCATGGACAAGCTGTTTGGGAGCAAATATGGGACTGAGTGGAAAAAAGTGCAACATTTATTGATGACCTGAATGAGGTTGGAGTGCAAGGTTTATTGACAAAACTAATAACATTAGACTGCAAACGACGAGAGAGTGTGAGGTGAATTGGATTTTAGTTTTAATTATCATGATATAACATAATGGATGTGAGGGGGGGGGTGTTTAATGGACAATGTCTTGGGATGAGCCAGGGTTTGGAGCCCACGTTCCAGCATTATGGGAGAATTAGCTGGTTTAGCATCACTGCTAAGAGACTGAAGCAAAGAAATACAAGCCATGCATTAATGGAGTAGGGAAAGCTTTTAGTAAAATATTTTTATGTATGTTATGCAAACAACCCAACATTTGAAATGTTCAGAGAGGAACACTTGTTTTCAGGGGAGTAGTTGAAGCATAGTTCCCAACAGTCCCATTTTCCTATCCTGACAAAGTTGGGTCTGTGCCAGCATTACTGCCACTGCCCAGTGCATTGCGTTGGAACTTTGTATGTATTACAGACACATACACAGCCTAAACTATGAAATGAGCACCAGACACCTGGTATCTGTATAGGGTAGCCCGTCACATATCACCACCCGCTTTAGGATCTGCTTCCTTTTCGTTCCGTGTCCCCAGCAAGCAATGTTGGCAAGTATGGAACGTTTGAAGTGAATTTACAGGCATTAAATAGCTAGTCATGGAATGGAAGAATAAAAAACTAAAATTTAAACACATTTACTGCAGTCCTTGAGGGACACTGGGATTTGGATCCAAAATAGGGACTGTCCCTCCAAAATAGGGACACTTGTGAGGTATAGTTATTTATTTGGGGGTTTGGCCACTTGTAGCACAGGCTGTCAGAGACTAGTTATGTCTTACCTCCTTGATCTAATGGTAGTGCATGGTAGGTGATTTTTTTTTTTTTTTTCACCATGTGGATGCAACTGTGACTCAAATAGCAATACAAAACTGCTTCCTCTAGCTTTAAACTAAATAGTGAATTGAGAACACGGGTCCATTAATCGTATCTTTCATGCTTGTAAGTAGAAATGATATCACTGAATAATCATGGATTTTTCCAGCCACCATAAAAGGGAAGTGTAATTTATAATAGCTTTAACATTAATTTCAATAGTTTGTTTTATTTAAAAAAAAAAATGGCAATGACATTTTTAAATATACACATCTACATTTTTGATGCAGATCCCGAACTGGAAAATGGATGCAAACAAATATTCAGTATGAGATCTTTCTGTCATAAAACAGAACATAGAATCTAAAAATAGCGGTCATGTATTATACATTTAAACAGGGTGACATCAGTTATTTTTTTTTTTTTTTTTAAGCTATAGTTTCTAAGAAATAGACCATTCATAGGTTTAAATTCAAAGTATTCTACTTTGTAGAACATAAAATGCTTTGCTCAATTTCCTTTTGAAAGGTCTAAAACTCATTTTACGTTTGACATAGCAAAATAAGAACATCAGCCTTCTATTTTTTTCTAATGGAATTTGCTGTGTTCTTCAGAGCCTCCTAAAACAGTAGGTCTGCTATTCTTTTCTAAGTCATCTGTTTCTAAAACTGGCCTTGAATTTTAAATGTAGTGAAAACATGTCACCAGGAAACTGGTGCTAGCATGAGTTTAGCTAAGACGAATACATTGTTCCATTAATTATCCATTTACCTTAAGCTTGGATGTGTTATCTAAGAACCAATACTGATGGTTTTTTTTTAAATCTTTCTTTATTTTTAGTTTTTTTTGTACAGCTAATCCAAATTTACTTAAACTTTGAATTAAAACAAACATATACGTTTTGTCTTGCTCATGTGATATTAATTTTGAGGGTACTTACTGGTAAGAAATTCATTTTATTTGTGACAATACTTTATAGTATTGATATGATAGAGGAAATGTTAATGATCAGTATAAATAATGGGCAAGATTTTGCAATGTATTTATAAAGGACACAAAAGAAGGTACATTTATTTATATTCATTGTGGACAATCACATAAATATACAGATTAATAGTCAAGAGTATTAAGAGAAAGCATACATTATGCTAAAAAAAATTCTGAGGCATATGTTAAAGGATTAGACACACATTTTTCAACGATGACTTGGGTCAATTCACTAAACAGGTATTAGTAGTTGTTTTGGCCACACAGCAAAGTTTGAGAATTTTTCCAACTCAGCTATTGATGCCTGATTTTTTTTCTAGGCCAGTTCACCACAGTTAGCTCTTTATTAGATAGACCCTACTGAAATTAAGAGAAAATAGTGTCAAATTAGAAGAAGAATAATATTTTTAAACTAATTTCAATTTTGTTTTCCTCAGAGGTCACCCAAATATTTTATTATTCATCAGCAGGTTTATCATGGGACTGACTTAAGAACATACTAGAAACATAGAAACATAGAATGTGTCGGCAGATAAGAACCATTCGGTCCATCTAGTCTGCCCAATTTTAAAATATTTTTTAATATTTTTTTTAATCCGCAGTTCCCTGTCTTATATCTAGCATAGCCTTGTGCCTATCCCATGCATGCTTAAAATCCTTGACTGTGTTTACCTCTACCACTTCCGCTGGAAGGCTGTTCCATACATGCACTATCCTCTCAGTAAAGTAATACTTCCTGATATTACTTTTAAATCGTTGCCCCTCTAATTTAAGACTATGTCCTCTAGCTGTGGTAGTTTTTCTTCTTTTAAATATACTCTCTTCATTTAATGTTTTGATTCCCTTTATGTATTTAAATGCTTCTATAATATCCCCCTGTTACGTC
Source organism: Pelodytes ibericus (assembly GCA_036172795.1). Lineage (NCBI taxonomy): Eukaryota > Metazoa > Chordata > Amphibia > Anura > Pelodytidae > Pelodytes > Pelodytes ibericus. The sequence continues at coordinate 42,161,774 of CM069860.1, forward strand.
TTTCCTCCAAGCTATACATGTTAAGATGCTTAAACCTTTCCCGGTAAGTTTTATCCTTAGTTTTAGCTCTTAGAAGAGCAGCCAAGCTATTAAATTAGCCAAGCTAATTTCCACTATGCCTTATATACACAACACACACCAATAAGCACATCCCCCAAGGAAGGTTTTAACACCTGAGTGGGCCTATGCCAATTAGAACCAAACAATGAAAAACACCTAAGTATTCAATTCAGATTCCTTAGCAGGAAATCAGTACAAAACACCACACAATAACTTGACTAAATGAATCTTACTTGTATAAGTAGAAAAGAAGATCTCAGCAAGTTAAAAAATCAAGTCTGTCTCCAGAATATCATCAAAATACTAAGGGGGGGGGGGGGGGGTCATATGTGAACATTGGCACTGTCTTATGTCTAATCTTGATTACTTCAGTCAGGTTTTTACTGTTGCGCCTGTATGGTATTTGTAAACTTGTCAGAATCTGCTTTCTACATAAAAAAAAAAAGAGGGACTTTCTAGTTGTGAAAGAACCCTCCAGTACTGAGGTGCTTGGAGAGAACTAATGGCGTGCCTCCCCCCTATAGTTTATGGGCCTTGTATTTGTTATATTTCATTTCATGTTTAAATCTGTGCAAGTTCTATGTGACTGTGTGACTCATCCATTGTTCTCTGTTAATTAGTTTTACTATTAAAGTAGTTATGTCCATTGTATGCCTGTACAAATGTTATGACTGGACCTAGTGGGGAACTAGATTGGCCTCCCTCTAGTATGGTATGCTAATCCCCTGTTTATGCAATTATGTCTGTATATATGTGTGTGCTGTTCCTGTAATAAATTGTCATTCTTACTTAACTATAACACTGGTATCGTCTAGTGACTTTAGAGCAGATCACGCTAAAGCTCTTGTAAGGGCTAACTAATCACAGCACTGGTTCCGTCTAGTGGTTTGGATTATTGCTCTTGGAAGAGCAGCTCTGAGCAATGAAGCAGGGCTTTTAATGGAGGTACTCAGTCGGTGTACTGCGAGTTCCGTTACACTAGTGTCACTTTGTGACTTTTTGTTCAGTTCAGATAACACCAGATTAGGAGTGGTGGTAAATTGTTATCCAACAAAGTGAGCTAAAATAGACGCAAATGTGTGACTTTTTTGTATACATAGTCTGGGACAGAATTCTTAAACAATAATTAGATCACTTTTTTTTATTTTGACGCAACAGGTGCCCAGTGGCTTTTTTTCTTGCAGAGATCATTTTATACATAACAGTAGACAAGAATTATGATGCAATTGCCAAGTACATTTTTGACAGAAACACCATTATCCATAACCCCCAATATGTTAAATTGAGTCAAAAGAGAAAATGTTAGGGGCCGATCCATTTTGAGTTTTTATTATCTCTGCAAACAGTGAATAGTGAGACATCTCAACAATGATTTATAAATAGCCTAAGAAGATAATTCTTTATGCTCTCTGTCGCGGTTTCTCTATTCCCTTCAGAATGTGTTGTACCTCAGATTGATGATGCTGCATCTTTTTCTCAGTCAGTGTGTGACCCAGAAATACAGTTTTACATATGCCAAAAGCTAGGTCAGAAGCTAAAATGCTAAAATTAAAATGGTTCATTCATGTAGAAACTGTACTTACTAAACAGACATCCTGCAACACAAAATAACAAACATGCACACATGTCTCAGTATGCTATTTCAATATATCTATGTATTTATATCAGCAGTTTATCTGGATTTGCAAATTGAAGTAACATTCAAATTGGAGAAAATATACAATGTATAGAATTATGAATTATTGCCAGGATACTGGGCCACCCGCTTCCCAGGGGGCACTCACCATCTCCAGGGTCCCCTGCTGCTACTCCTCTATCCCGCCGTGCGATAGCGCCATCGCGTGGTAGGTCGCATCCCCGGTCTTGAGTTACACGCAGACCATGAGTAACGCGTGCTTCCGCATTACACCTGCAGAGGGGGCGTGTCTCTGAACCTGACGGCGTCTTTGCATTGGTGGATGCAGGGGACGTGGGAGAGGGGGCTGACACTTCCCCAAAGTGCCCCATAGAGACCTATGGAGAGGGGAGGGTGCTACCTGAGCTGAGGGGCGGAGTCTGTACTGACAGCCCTATAAAAAACCCTCACACACTTCCTTCTTTGCTTGAATATTGAGCTGCTAAGTGTGGTTCTACCTGCTTAGCTCCTTATTCACTCCAGAATTCCTAGACCCCTCGTTTGTCCCTCTGATACCTGACCTCAGCTTATTATTAGTTTTGACCCTCTGCTACCTGCCACGACTCTGGCTTGTCTCCCCGTTTTGCATCTCCGCTGCCTGCATTGAACCCTTGCTTATCTATACCATTCTTGTGGCCCATTTGTCTATACCCTGCTCTATGCTCCCAAATACAGACCCGACAATTATTCCCAACATAAGGGGCTGTTTCACTACACGGTGAACTGACAATGGAATTGTAAAAGTGTAACACTTGCCAGGGGGTGTATCCAGTCCAGAAATGAGCACTATTAAAGTGCAAGTCATGGTGTTCACCTGACCTTACAGTAAGTAAGAGGTCAAGGCTGGCATGTGTCATGATTCTGGATGATGAATACAAAGCAGTCAAGCAACTATAGGTCAAAACTGGCAGTAATTAGAATAGTCAAACAGGCACAGGTCATTTTTTGGGGGTACTGAACAGCCTATCCCTCTCAGCCAGCTGAAATTTATGGGGGACTGCACTGCCTATCACTCTCAGCCAGCTGGTATTTATATGGGGGGATGGAATTCTTTGACTGACATTATGAAGTGACATGGCACTAAAGAACAGTGGTAGTTGTAGTTCCACAACTGCTACCTGCTAGCAAATCCTGGCCATAATAGTATACAGTTTAACTCCCAGAGTGCCAAGTGGCCAACTGTGCTGAAGTCTCCTTCTTGCATGTAATGCACCCGTTTCTATACATTGTGCAAGGCAGATGTCTAAGCAAATATATTAGACATTTTATCAGTATATTTAGAATTTTTTAGCCTTATCTCTGTGCCAACAGCATGGACTTTGAGTAAATTCTGCCTCTACATCCAGAAGTGCATCATTTGCAGACCCAAGCATGTGAGTTTCTATACTTGTATCAAATCTGTCATGGGCTCTAGCCCCAGATCTTTTGGCAACCTAGCAACGCCCCTGCGCATAGGCCAACTCCATCAGTAATAATCCGGAACTATTCTTGTATTAAACCTGTATTAGCCAAACCTGTGGGGGTAGGCATGTCTAGATAACTCTTTTAACATCCCCCAATATAATTAGAATAGTTAGAATAGTTTAACAAGGCACCTTCCACCCTGTGGGGTAGTAAATATATTCAATGGGTGCCACTTCAAATACGTCATGTCTAACACTGATATTATCAACCACCTTCAGGTATAGCCCACTTAGTGAGGGTTAAGAACTTCAATTCAACATTTACATAACAGCAGAACATACCAGCTAATATGGATTCAAGGAGAGACCATGCACATGTAACATCACATTAAGTGTATAGCCTCTTCTTTGGACCCTTCTGTAATATAAACATCTTATTTACGTCTAACATCGTTAGTTAAGATCAGAAGATAGGGAGGGGCAAAAAAGTGGAAAGACTGAGATAAGAAGTATTTGAGAAAGAAAAAGAGAACAGAGAAAAGGAAAAGAGAAGGAAAAACATAGAAGGAAAGAAGCAGAACTGGCTTAAGGTGAGGAAGTAGGAACAATGATGAAAAAAAAAAGTGGTAATAAACCACAACAGTTGTAAATATAAGAAGAAGGAGAGAAAGAGTAGGACTAAAGTGGTGAAAAGAGTGGGAATAGAGGAACAGGGAGTAAAGTGTAGAGCAGATTAGTAAGTGGAGGTAGCAAAGGCAGTTGGATAAGCACTAATGTATTAAGAGTCTGGGCCCCACTATTCATGGACAGGTGTGATGTTTGGGAGTATCTCCATTCTTCTAGAGGGTAAAGTTTTCATCTTCTGCGATTGTCCAGGAATATGATCTTCTCTGCTGCCCCCAGCGCTCCATGAAGAAGAAGGGGTAAAAGGTGGTGCATTTTGGTTTAGAGTACCTCACTGGAAGGAAGATAATTTAAAGATTGGAGAAGAAGGTAAAGATCTCTCAGATGTCTGTTAAACGGTGTACGAGCCCTTCTTTTCGAACTTAAAGAGATCGAGCTGGACCCCATTGATATTGAACCTGCAATGACCGGAGGTAGGTGGTGAGTGGTCGAAGAGAATGTTGCCATGGGTCAAGTCTAGGAACGCCAGTAATTTAGAGACTCAGTGAGCACGGGATCTGGGCCCTTACATTTTCTGCTCCTAAATTGTATTATTGAATCCCGTGGTGAATCTGATGGTGCAATAAGGGCCTTTGCTACTAGGAATACATCTTCTGTTTGTGTGAACCTGACTTGATTGTTGTGGAAGAGATGTGCCATCAGCCTTTGGATAAAATGTGTAATTTCTTGTCCACTACCTCAGTAATTCCACATAACCTTACATTTTTGGCAGCGTGACAGATTTTCCAGTTCTTCAAGCGAAGAGACTTCTGATGCCTTTCAAGTGCCCTGTTATGTTTCTCCAATGTATCCAGTAAAGTGTCTGAGTCCTTTTTACCACTTTCTAGATTTATCACCTTGGACTCCAGTGCCTGCACTTTACCTGCTTGCCAGGAGTCCTAGTGTGTTTATTAAAACTGGCCTCACATAGTAAATATATAGGGGGCGAGTTATAGAACTGCTAGGGCTTCCAATGCTTGTCTAGACAGTGTGGCTCTTTCGAATGAATAGAAGGCCTTCCATTAGGTAGGCCGCAAAAGCCTGGGACCTAGTTGGTGCACTCCACGATCTCGGTAGTTTGATTGCGGTAATTCTAAAAAGTGTCTGAACTGTTGACCAACTTAAGTACTTGAGGAGGGTTTAATGGTTGTGTCCATAAAGATTTACAGTCAGTAGGTTAGCAGACAGGAGGCTCCAGTAATGCCGGCGGCAGATAGATGATATGAATATGTGTCTAGAAGGTCCTCAGTGTGGTAACAACTCCAGTCAGTTTTTATATTCGGATGGATAGAGTCATTGGGTGATATTTGATGGCTGCTGAAGGGTCATTAAGGATCTGCAGGGAAAGCGTCCCGTTTACATGGCAGCCGAGCCAGAAGTCCAGGTCTTTGTATTTATAGTTTCCAAGAGCTTTGTGATGTCATTCTATGAAATTGCGGCATTTGTTTACTAAAATGCAGAGGTTTAAATGTAATAGCTAAAGAACACTTACAAGTAAGCAACCTATGTTTGATGGAAATAGACATCTGCAGAAGTTAGATAAAATTACCAGACATCATGGAGGAGAAATAATCTTCTAGGATGTTGTTCAGATGAATTTCACCTCCATTTATATTTGTTCATGCCTGTTCATTCAATTCAGATTATCTTAATTCTTACTACCATGAACCTAAAATCTAGCACAGTGAAAAAAGAAGAGTGGGGAAAATGAACAATTAAAGTAAATATAGCCAAAAAGAAAATGAACTGAAGACAGAAAATCAAATGGTATACTAATTGCAAACCTGGTTATTATTTGAAACATTAATGCAGTCAAAAGTGCCTTGGGTATGTATTGAGTGCCATTTTGTCCTGTCTAGAGCAGGGCAAAGTGTCACTTATCTTGCTCATGGTGGCCATCTTGGGAAGGTCTGGACGCCAAACTAATCATTCCGCATATGTGTGGCAGCCATTTTTCAGAGCCCGTTTCTATGTATACAGGCTCCAAGATCAAACAAACTGCACAAAGTGTCATGCTTAAATATTTAAAGGCAGTCCGATTTTTGCATACACCCCTTCCTTCCCCTTTTGGGCATGCACCAATCTACTCCACTATATTAATCCTTCTCAGACAGCAACTGGTGCTTGAGCAAAGAGTTCTCCTCTATTATTTTTGGGCTATTTTCTACATTCATTCCAAATCCTCATTTCTGACCTCGGCTATGTTCCAAACTATGCTTGTACTCTGCCTGTCCTGACCTGGGCTACATTTCAGACTCCGCTTGTACTTAGCCTGCCACGACCTCAGCTACATTCCAGACTCCGTTTGTACTCTGCCTGTTTCAACATTGGCTACGTTCTGCCTGCCTTCTAGTTCACTCCTTGTAACTTTGGGTTGTGGCTGTACCACACAAGTCCTCAACAAAATCGTGTCCTGGGCTCCACCTTCGGGCACATATTTGTTGAGGTGAACACCACTATACACAACCCAGAGATATTTCTGCATTTTGGATCCTTATAGCCTTAAAGGCTATAACCCAGAGTCAAATGATTGTATTAATATATATAACAGATAACATTTAAAAGAGTTGTATAGTTCATTTACTCACTAAGTTCCCATTCAAATGTAATTTGGCATGATTTGTCTGTTTTTTGTATTTAGCACTGCTTTGTTATAGATTTGTCTTATTGACTAAATGTAAACAAATCCCCTTACTTGGACACAAGGGAGAAAACATTTAACCTCAAACTCATCTTACAAAAAACCCCACAAACCTTTTTGTTTAAATCTTTGGAGGAAATCACGTGTCACACTGATAAATTACATGTAATCTTTGCAATTATATATTAGCAGCTAACATTTACCTACGAACAATAGTTATGTTTTCCGAAGAGGAATTATTTCTCCCCTGTATATGGTTTACGTCTTTTATTTGGGGTAATGTTTTCTTGTTGCTTATAATTAAAGGCATTTTTATCCATAAGTTCTAAAGGCAGTGGGTATAAATATATCCAAGGTTAATTAGATCAAATGATCAGAAAATCTAAATTCACAATCAGTACAGAACATAAATAGCAATTAATAAGATCACTGATTATTCAAATGTATGCAATTATATTTCTATAGATAGATACAATTTGATGCCAGAGGAGATATTATGTTTTATGATTAAACATTGTAGAACAAGATATTGTTAAGCATTCAACCAAAACATTTGCATAATGACCAATGCAAATGTTTAAACTCTGTTATGTGATATGCTTTGATACATAGGAATTTATACAAATATTATGACTCCAATGACTTCAAAGCAATGTTGAAATTCTAAAACGGAAATTATACTTTACATAAGCATTTATTATGGCTAAGAGAAGTTTTCAAAAGGTTAATTTATTATGATTAGGTTCAAACTGACTATTGGGCACAAATTAATTCTGGGTACTTTACTTGACCACTGTACTTGTTCCTAGCCTACCATTCAAAAGTTTGGGGTCACTTTTTTTTTTAAAGAAAAGCACATTTTGTCTATTAAAAAACATCAAATGGATCAGTCTATACATGGTTGATGTTATAAATGACTACTGTAGCTTGAAATCGATGACGTTTGATGGAATATCTACATAAGTATACCGAGGCCCATTATCCTCAACCACTCCTGTGTTCCAATGGTACGTTGTGTTACCAAAACCAAGTTTATCATTTTAAAAGGCTAACTGATCATTAGACATCCATTTTGCAATTAGGTTAGCACAGCTAAAAACTCTTGTGCTGATTAAAGAACCAGTAAATTTTGACATGGACATTCGTTTTTTGCATAAATGCCGATGAAAAACAAAATTTTGGGCCATTTGTCTAAAAACGAATGAAGAGCTGGAAATAAGCTGAAGTAATTCCCATAAAAGTTTATGGGAATTACTTTGGCTTATTTCAGAAGTGCCTGGGCTTTTAGGGAATAAGCCTAAGTCCTCCCTTTGACTTCTATGGGAGGACTTTGGCTTCTTCTAGAATAGCCAAGGTCCTCCTGAAAAGCCAAGGTCTTTCCCATAGAAATCTTTAACAAGATTAACCGTGGAGACTTGGAATAATGCTTTCCAAAATACTAGATCGGCTCTCCACGGTATTAATCTCCAGTAACTTTATTATAAAATATTATATAGATGGCACTATGTACCCTCTCGAATATGTAAATGCTCTTTGGACGCCTCTGACCTGTGTTGGAGATGTGGAAGACAGAGAGGATCCCATCTTCATGTTTGGTGGTCTTGTGAACAATTAATCCACATCAAAAACCTAGTTTCCCTTGTACTTAATAGGGTCCTAGAGAATAATACCCCGTTGTCACCCTACACATTTCTCTTCCATCTGAACACAGGTCAAGCTAAATCCCCCAGACAAATTCTTTCCATTTACATACTTATGGCAATCAAACTGCTGCTCTCCCACTTATGGAGGAAGCAGGAGGTGCCAGCCTGGTCAGATGTAGTGAAACAGGTAGATTTTCAACTTACGGCAGAAGAAGCATTCTTTTTCTCAGGGCCTGCTAGAGGCAAACTAAAAGAAATTAAAGTCATCTGGAGTGGAGTAAAAGAAGCCCATTTAGAGAGTGGACAATAGTCGCACTGCCGTGAACGGAGAGGGGGAGTGGGTAGGGGCCGGGGACGCTCTTTCTTTTTTCTATTTTTCCTTTTCTCTTCTTTTCTCTAGCTCTTTTCATAAACCCTGGGAGGATCAGACCCTTTCTATTTGTGTTTCATATATTGTGGACTACTCTGGACAGAACTTTATTTGCGAAACACTTGTATGTAAGATCTACATGTTTGTATGTTTTTATAATTGAATAAAAAGATTTATATATAAAAGAAATCTTTAACAAGATTACAATAAAACATGGATTTACACAAAATAAATTTGAGGATTTCAGTTAAACGTACAAGTTTTTACAATGCGATTTTGAACACACACATTAGCCTATTATCCAGTAATCATTTTCTGCACCACAAAAAGAAAGTTATTATCAAGCTTATATTTTATATTTCCCACATCCATCATTAAAATGCAACCTTTTTAAACAGAATTCAGCATACATATATTACACAATAGAACAACTTAAAAGAACGTCACGTGAGTTCCTTCAGTTAAAAGCTTTGGACAATACAGTTCTCAATTTTTTTTTTATGTCATTGACCTTTATAGGTTGCAGTCTAAGTGATCAAATATTTTATTCTGAGTTTCTTTTGATAAAATTGGTGTGCTTGTAGATCAAAGAGATGTTCTGGAAAGCTTTATATTATTAAAGCAGAGTATATCATGGATTTTTAAGCTCATTTAGATATCTTTTTAGTGCTATGTCGTCTGGCAAGATGTTTCACTGAATTGGAAGTTAGCAGTATTCCAGAGACCTGCTGTGCTGCACATGCTATAGAAGACATAAAACATTCATAAAGGGAAAGTTCATGGATTGTAATGGGCTTGGTTTTTAATAAATACAAAATACATTATAAAATGATTTTAAGGTATAGAATATATACTAAAAGATACAATAAAAGGACAACTGTAGGCAAAAATTGTACTCATGTGTAATAAGAAAACTTCCCTCTTCGCTTCGCATAGCTCTATTAGGGAGTGGACATGTTCAGAATCTAGGATGAGTTCTTTCTTTATCTCATCTAAGATATAAAGCTATACTGAGCAAATAAGTCCCAGTATGACACTTGATTTGTATTCTTTCATTAAATACGCATGAGGACACTTTTTTGCCTACAGTAGTCCTTTAAATGTCCACTTGGCTATACTTGGTGCCCACTAGCATGCCTTAGCCATTCCTCAATGATTTTTACTAATAAGCAATGAAGAAGTAGTTTCGATCAAGTTGGATGGATGAGAATGAAATTCTACAGGCACATTTATGAACATGCTCCCAAAAATATACCTTTAAATGTATTTTATGAAAGCAAAACAGGGAAATCAGCTTCGTCCTGGATGAATCAATGAACGTTTTATGTTAAAATGTTACTGACTTTAAATATAACATTTGCTTCTGTTGTAGATATAAAATAAACTGCATTTGTCTCACCACCCACACTCGGTATGCTTCTGCATTCAGGTTGATCGGGTAGGCAACTTTCAATCTGTAGGTTTTAAAGGGAATGTATCATTGTGTTAATGTGAATGTAGAGAATAAAAAAAAATGATAGCATATGATCTAGCCATTGTGTTAGCAACATTGCAAGCAAATGCCTAAATTTGGAGAAAAATGTGCTTTAAATGTGTCTATAGAGTCTCCTGCTTATGACATCACCTGTGGATTGATATGAAAATGAACTACTTTTTAATGGGAGATGTGTAATTTGCATATCAAGCCACAGGCGAGGTCATAAACTGGAGAATCAATAGAAACATTGAAAACACACTTTCTTCTAATTTAGTCATTTGTTAGCAATTTTGATAACACAATATATTCTCTACATTCACAGTTAAACTATGATTAAGTGATACAATTTCTTTAACCTAGATCACTAGTTGCTAACAATCTCCCCTCTATTGATCTAAATAAAAAGGTCTCCTGTGATCAGGACACTTGTAAGAGAATAACCACGCCTGTTGGTGATTGTACTAGCAGTCTCAAGCGGAACTGATGTGGGTGGAGTGCAAAATACTTCTTGAGGCAGCCCGTGGTTTGTTAGTTGGGGCAGGCACTAGTGAAGAAGCAGCAGGATCTCATAAACCACGTTCTGCCTTTTTAAGTAAAAGCCAATCAAATATTAGATTTTGTTAAAGAAGCAACATTCATTATTACAGTTGATTGGTCTTCTAAAAATATATTCTGACAGATCAACAATTACAAGAATAAAATACTGGTTATTTCAGGAGAAAAACTGGCTACTTAAAATCACCAATGATCTACCTTCTGACAAACAAAAGACTTGGCAGTACCAGCATGGGCTAGCATTCCCCTAGTGAATCACAGTTCAAGTACACATTTGCAGCATTACGTTTTTAACTGCCATATCTAATTATGCTCATTATTGCAAATACACTATGGGGTCTACTCAAAATGAGACGATTTTGGGCACTGAATTGTCCGGAAAAACTCGGAGCACATCAGGGACATATCAGAAACCAAATTATGAGCTACCTAATATGCCAGAATAGTGTTACAATTGGGACATCTTCGGCATTTACACAACGATAGTTTCTAAATTTAAATGCAGCCAAAATATGCCTGAAACACACGGACCCAAAATGGTAGCCTCAAAATCAAAATGAAATCCTATGGGAGATTTCAGACACACAAAAAAAATATCCTGGAAAGAAAATCCAAATTAAAACTAAAGGAGAAACAGAAATTTACATATTTTCAAACTTTTTAAAATACTTTTTGAAGGTTGAAAACAACACGCAGCTAATAACTGCAACCCGGGAGATAAGCAACATTCCAATGAATATATAATTGTTGCACAACTCCAGCTGCACATTTTGTGCTGATGTCAAAATGTGTTCAATTTAAAAATGGAAATGGGCAGAACATTTTACTTTGATGAAAATACGGCGTTAATTATGGAGCTCTCCAACTGTTGTCATGTCTTTGGGGCCACAGCCAGAAGATGAGAAATACCCCTCTGGAATAGGATCACCACGAATGTTAACACTGTCAAAATGCAGAACAGACCAATAGCTGTTTAGAAAAGGTAGGAAATATCAATATACTCATACACCATGGGCCCCAAAATACATTCCCATTCACACATAAACACAACTGCACTTTATATCATGCATCTGTTGCCTTAGTGAACATAAGTTGTCTGACAAAGATACATGTTTGCATCATGAAACTCATAACTCTTTATTCCTTGCTGTCATATTACAGGTACGCAGATATCAGGAGACAAATGCTGAAAAAGATGAAAAAGGCAATACCAACAGGTGTGCAACACTCATCTAACTTCAATGAGTATGAGCTGCTTCTTTGTAATCTCATGGCTCCAGCAACTACACGTAGATCTGAAGAGGTAATTGATACAAACACATCAGTTGGTACATATACTACATAAAGTGTTCTTTTGAAATATTCATCCCATAAGCCACAATTGCAAAGTAGACGTGCAGATACTTCAATAAGATTTTAACAATATATTAACCAAGATAGAATGCACATGCTGTATGATAACAGAAATAGTAGATGTCAAAGGAAATAATTGTCCTTTCTTTTAGATCAAATATAATTTATTTTTATCCAAATATCATAATGCTGGATATTTGTATTGGAAATATTAGGGCATATATGTAGGCATGTCCGTAGGAATTAAGTAGATTCAAATGAGGGCTTTAAAGCTGAATCTTCAGAATAGGAGAATTGAATTAAGCGAAGTGTAGCTATCATCCCTGATCCGGAATGTGTTTAGGGGTGATCATTGCATATTGGATAGCCGAGAGGAACAAATGAAAGGGAAAGTGCAAAATGATATGCTTTTTATAGCGAAAATGTCCTGATCCAAAGGCCTTTGATGCTTCAGGTTTGGTGTATATGGGGTATGCACATTTCGGAGATGCATATTCTTTGGCTATTTTGCAAGACCCAAATGCAATTAGGAACAATTCAATGTATAATTGAGTAGACTCTTAAATGGAAAATTGTGTGTATATAGTGTATATGCATGGTATTAATATTCCATAACTTTTCTTCAGTTTCTTTATGTGTGCATTGTTATGTCAATTGCTTCTTACTGCAAGAAAAGTGTATGAGACAAGTTTACATAAGGATGTGCACGTCGCGGGTTGTGACCTGTATAGTCTGATCCTTTGTTCAGAAAAAAAAAAAATGAAGACCATGCTGAACATTTACATGGCAATTTCTGGACAGATACCATGACCTTTTTTTTTGAGGTGTCTTGTACTTTTTAGTGGAGTCCAGTAGTTTATTCAAAGGCATCTGGAATACCTATAAGACAGTTCCCACTAGGCATACTCCAGTGACCTCCCAAATGTTGGAGGAGTGACACAGCTGACACTTGACCTCCAGAGCTCCGCCCCTGGCATTCTGATGTTGGGAGGTATGCTTCATATAACCCTTCAGGAGGGACCATCTCTGAAAGAGAGGATACCTTATCTCTGAGTTCAGGAGCTTGTCTTCCAAATTTCACTAATAAGAAGCAGTTTCTCCTCAAAAATAGATTCACTCCCAAGGATTTGTTGCATAGTTAAGTCTGTGATATGAAATGTTCATCTCACCTGCACCGCACTTTTATTGAATAGTTCCCTATTATCATCCTATTTCTGCTCAATAGCATACATTCATTTGAATACATTCCACAATCCCTTAAAGCCCTCCCCCCAGAACCCCCCACATAAAATAGCATAGTCTATATATACATTTTTTCAAAATACATTAATAGTCTAGTCACGTTTGACAAACTGTTTACATGTTCAGATCACCCTAATCCTAATTTACTCTTACATTTCACAGTGAAGCCTGTAAATTACCATTTAATTATACATTAATCATAAAATATTGCCACTTAAACTGATGTGAGAATTCTGCATCTCTCAAATTGTCAAGATTATGATTTGTTTCATATTTGCTTTGTATTGCATGTCTACCATAAAACAAAAGAGAATTGTGAAATGTGTTTAAATTAAACATTATATAAATACAGTTATGCAATATGGATATGTTATCATAAGTACATTTTGTGTGTTTGAATTCCCAGCGGACTTTAAAAAAATGCCAAATATAACCAAATTTGGAAAAAATTATGTTGACAAAAGCTAACTTGATCTGTTACGTGGCAGTGAAGAGATGACGTATCTGTATTTGATCACCAGGAAAAAAAATGAGCCTACTTTCAATGAAACTATAGCAACTAGTTATTTATAAATAGATTTTTTTTTTTTTTTTGAGGTATTGATTTTTTTGTTTACATTTTTTTAGGTTTCAACTCCGCTAACCATTTACCACAATTACTATAGCTCACAGAATCCAGAGCATGTACAAACTACTTCCTGCTACGGTCAGATTATATAAGGTGTTATGTGTAAGGAGCAATCTGAGTGTAGTAATTAGTAGGAACAGTTCCTTGTTTTTCATGGTGATTACTCATTCACCCATAATTATTGTTCTTTATATATCTTAGATCTTTTTTCTTTAATCCAGGACCTTTTTGCAATGTCTTTCTGATAGGGCCACTCTGGATTTATATCAGTACATAGATCAGGGGCGTCCAAGTTTATTCTGCAAAGGGCCACTTCGCTAGAAATGTATGCGTGCGTGGGCCGCATTCATTTTTCATTCATTCAGAGAATAATATATATAATTATATACATGTGTGTGTATGTATGTATATATATATATATATATATATTACACTAATGTGTAGTGGTCACATTAACTACAAACACACACATGCATACACAGTCACACTTACCCCCCCCCCCCATCCCACACACACAGTCACAATTACCCCACACACATTTATTCACACATACTCACATACATACACTTACCCCACACACATACACATTTATACAGACACTCACAAACATACATACACTTAACCCCCACACACATCCACATTTATACACACACTCACATACATACACTTACCCCACTCACACACATACACATTTATACACACACACTCACATACATACACTTACCCCACACACACTCACATACATACATACATACACTTACCCCACACACACACTCACATACATACATACACTTACCCCACACACATACACATTTATACACACACACTCACATACATACATACATACAATTACCCCACACCCACTTAACATGCACTCACATAGATACACATTTATACACATACTCGCATACATACACTTACCCCCCCCCCCCACACACACACACACACACTTATACACACACACTCACATACAGGGCCGGTGCAAGGATTTTCGTCTACACAGGCGAAGGTGCATTTTGGTGCCCTCCTGCTCTGATCCGCCACGCCTCCCATACCATTAAGCCTCCTTACATTATATATATATATATATATATATATATATATATAAATATATATATATATATATATATATATATATATATATATATATATATATATATATATATATATATATATATATGAATAATGTATAGTGTAGAAAATAAATACATCTAAATATTCAACTCGCATGCTCTAAATGTGTCACACATTGAAACCCTTAAACACAAAGACACCCAGTTCACTGTCCCTCAGACCGTTGGAGGGCCGGACTATAGTAAAAACAAAAACTATGAACAAATTCCTATGCACACTGCATATATCTTATTTTGCAGTGAAGAAACAAAACGGGAACAAATACAATATTTAAAATGAAGTAAAGTTAAATCAACAAACTTACCAGTATTTCAATGGGAATATTATGCCAGTCAGAGCCCAGTAATAATATGCCAGTCAGAGCCCAGGAATATTATGCCATTCAGATGCCCATGAATATTATGCCAGTCAGATGCCCAGGAACATTATGCCAGTCAGAGCCCAGTAATATTATGCCAGTCAGAGCCCAGGAATAGTGTGCAAGTCAGATGCCCAGGAATATTATGCCAGTCAGAGCCCAGTAATATTATGCCAGTCAGATGCCCAGGAATATTATGCCAGTCAGAGCCCAGTAATATTGTGCCAGTCAGATACCCAGGAACATTTTGCCAGTCAGAGCCCAGTAATATTATGCCAGTCAGAGCCAAGGAATAGTGTGCCAGTCAGATGCCCAGGAATATTATGCCAGTCAGAGCCCAGGAATATTATGCCATTCAGATGCCCAGGAATATTATGCCAGTCAGATGCCCAGGAATATTATGCCATTCAGATGCCAAGGAATATTATGCCAGTCAGATGCCCAGGAATATTATGCCATTCAGATGCCCAGGAACATTATGCCAGTCAGAGCCCAGTAATATTATGCCAGTCAGAGCCCAGGAATAGTGTGCCAGTCAGATGCCCAGGAAAATTATGCCATCCAGATGCCCAGGAATATTATGCCAGTCAGATGCCCAGTAATATTATGCCATTCAGATACCCAGGAATATCATGCCATTCAGAGCCCAGTAATATTGTGCCAGTCAGATGCCCAGGAACATTATGCCAGTCAGAGCCCAGTAATATTATGCCATTCAGATGCCCAGGAATATTATGCCAGTCAGATGCCCAGGAATATTATGCCATTCAGATGCCCAGGAACATTATGCCAGTCAGAGCCTAGTAATATTATGCCAGTCAGAGCCCAGGAATAGTGTGCCAGTCAGATGCCCAGGAATATTATGCCAGTCAGATGCCCAGGAATATTAAGCCAGTCAGAGCCCAAGAATATTATGCCAGTCAGATGCCCAGGGAAATTATGCCATTCAGATGCCAGTAATATTATGCCATTCAGATGCCAGTAATATTATGCCATTCAGATGACCAGGAATATTATGCCAGTCAGAGCCCAGTAATATTATGCCAGTCAGAGCCCAGCAATATTATGCCAGTCAAATGCCCAGGAATATTATGCCAGTCAGAGCCCAGGAATATTATGCCAGTCAGAGCCCAGTAATATTATGCCAGTCAGATGCCCAGGAATATTATGCCAGTCAGATGCCCAGTAATATTATGCCAGTTAGATGCCCAGGAATATTATGCCGTCAGATGCCCAGGAATATTATGCCACTCGGAGCCCAGTAATATTGTGCCAGTCAGATGCTCGTTATACCTCCCTCCTCCCCCCTTCCCCAGACCCCAGTACTTACCTCCATGCTGCTGTTCACGTCCGTGGCTGAGAGGGAAGCGCTGTGCGCTCCCCTCAGGCCGTGCGAATTCAATAAAGTGTGTTGAAAAAAAAAGTTTCAACACACTTTATTGAATGCGCACGGCCTGAGGGGAGCGCACAGCGCTTCCCTCTCAGCCTCGGATATGAACAGCAGCATGGAGGTAAGTACTGGGGTCTGGGGGAGCGGGCGATTTTCCCGCCCCCCCATTGGGGCGCCCTAAGGCTGCCGCCTGTGCTGCCTTACTGTAGCGCCGGCCCTGCTCACATACATACATACACTTAACCCACACACACACATTGATACACATACATACATACACTTAACCCACACACATTTATACACACACACTTAACCCACACACACATTGATACACACACTCACATACACATTGATACACACACTCACATACATACATACACTTACTTCGTTCCCCGACACAGCTTCTCGTGTGGTGTGCAGTTCGAGGTGCGGCTACCAGAGCAGAGCTCAGGCGGGCCGCACGTTGGACGCCTCTGACATAGATACTTGCCAACATTTTTGGTCTTGGTCCCAGGACCCAAAAAGAGGGACAATCCCAGCAAACTTTTATTTTCTATATTCACAATGTAAACACGGTGACAGAATCACTTTAATTGTAGGCATATTGTCATT
The DNA here is from genome assembly GCA_036172795.1 of Pelodytes ibericus. Classification (NCBI taxonomy): domain Eukaryota; kingdom Metazoa; phylum Chordata; class Amphibia; order Anura; family Pelodytidae; genus Pelodytes; species Pelodytes ibericus. The sequence goes on from CM069860.1 coordinate 42,178,978, forward strand.
CATTGTTTAATTACCTTGAAATCTTATTGTTAGAACAAAACCTACCGACTCTGCACAAACCATGAAACAATGTTTATTAACCCCTTCGTGACGCATGGTGCTTGCGTCCCAAACGACGCAAGCACCAAAACGCCACGATTTGTTCCTGGCCACCGATCACAAGGTGATCGGTAGCCAGGAACACTCTGGCAGAGACACGATCAGGGTCTTAATAGACCCTGTGGGTCCCTGCCAAAAAATCTCGAGACCTCCGGACGTCACGTGTGAGGTCACGGAGGCGTGCCCGAACCCGGAATTTCGGGCACAGCGCGATTTAGAAAAATGTAGCCGGTGCTCGCTTTGAGCACCGGCTACATTTTCCCTGTCAGACTGAGGCCACTCAAAGTGACAGGTGGGATCCCACTGTAAGTGCCTGCAGCGGGATCCGAAAACAGCTCATCGCGGGGAGCCACGATGAGCTGTTTAGTATAGGACGTACTATGCCGTCCTAATGACTTTAAGGCACTTAAAGTCAGGACGGCACAGTACGTCCTAACGTCACGAAGGGGTTAAATAAAGCTGTAGACAAACAATGAGTGAACGTTTGTTTGCATCCACGTATCTACAATACCCACAAAGAAACGTTATTAGACTTTATTCTCCATTGCTTTCTTCAGTAATACATTCTTATATTTAAGACTACATACTATAATCACAGGAAAAAAAAGAATGTGTTCTGTTCTAAAAATACAGGAAATTAGGACTATGATCTCACAAATACAAAGGGATAAAACCTTTGTATAAGGTTGCATTAAAACCAAGGGCTTTAGTAATTAAAATTAATATTGCAGAGAATTGAATTGGAAATGTCAAACTTAAGACCAAAGTAATGTTAGATTTTTTTTTTACATTCAGTTGAACGGGAGAATTATTCTGAATCGGCTACTTTGGCCTTAAATGGCAAAAAAAATGTTATATGTACATGTTCAAACTCATTTCCTTTATATAAAACAGATAGAGGAAGCATTCGTAACATTAGTATTTTTCATACATTTATCACTTTTTTACCCAACAGGGATGGCTCATGTGTGTTCAATCTCAGATCTGCTTTCTTCATTTGTTTCTGCTTGATGCTAGCAGTACAGTGCACTCTTGCTCTGTTGTCATGACATGGTAGCTTCTATATTGGGGATATGTATTTGCCTAGAAATAACTAAACTTAAACCAAAATGTGGGGTAAAACAAAGGCCACAGCACTTTATTTAAATAGTCATTGCATTCCAATCATATATACATTCCACATATATATCCATAATTATACAATGACTAAACATAAACATAAACAATCCATAAACAGAAAACCAACCAAGCTTGCAAGAGTATCCAGGTGGCTGCCGAATAAGTCCATGTTCTGGGCATATACCAATGCCCCCAATACCTGAGGTTCGAGGTACCACTTTCCCCTCGAACCTCCCACCAGAGTCCCGATTGACTCTCCCCAATCCATTCTTCCATTAACCCTCCTGGATACCCTGCAAGCTTCCGCCACAAGCCCATCACTCTGGATGGGCTCCCCCCCAAACAAAACTGTGGCCTTCTCAATTCCTTCCTGCAGAGCCAGGTTGAAGAAATCCAACCCCAGCTCATTCGGATGTACCCCACCAAACCTGAATAAACCCCCAATTTTCCCTTCCAAGTTAGAATGCCGTACTACTACTCCACCAATTTTTCTCGTAAAACTAACCATCAACTTGTTTACTTTCCCCCCGGCAACGGTTCATGGCCGCCGAATCCCTGGCGTGCCTCCAAACCGACCGGGGAACCATTTCAGCTTAAATTATCCTGATACCTTGTAGAAGAGTATGCAAGCGGGAAACACCCCGTTGCATAATCTTCACAGGTCTCTCTACTGCACTACCCCCAAATCATTTCCCCTAGCACGAACAAAGAGTGTGTCAGGGCGGCCACCCCGACACACTCTCTGTTCAACCTTGGACAAAACTGCTTGCCATAGCATCCCCTACACTCCAAACCACTTCAGACGAACCCGATCCAGAGGAAAGCCCAGCTGGATTCCATTCCTGCGAACTGCAGCTCTCCTCTCGGCCCAGTACTCGAATGAATGGCCGACAATCCACACCTCCAAACCGGAACCTGGAACAGAAAACAAATGTAAACAGAGCACCATACATTCAGCTCACCTGGAAACCAGATCCATCAAACCACCACTCCTCTTTTTTATTTTTATTTTTTTTATTTTATTTTTTTTGAAAACCCAAAATTCTTTTCATTTTTTTTTTTTTAGTTTTTTTTAGTTTTTTATTCATAACAGCAACCTATGAGGATGCACATATGATTTGAAACGTCCCGACTTCCATCGTCCAATCATCTTAACTATGGCCTCCCCCAGGCCTAGCCGTGAATCATCCGTGGCAGCCCCAATCCGGAAGGAATGGGTGCCGAATTCGTGTGCATGCACACCCAGGCGTTCCAAATCCATCCTCATCACCCTGAGGAATTGGAAACCTTGCCAAACCAGAAGAGTCTGCATGGACCAGGAGGGAATGAGACCCCTGCGCCCGTACCACCAAAAAACTCCCTGATGCAAGGTACCGGGCACACCCGTTCACCTGGTACCTTAAACCATTCCACCATACGGCCCCTCTTAGCCGTATCCCTTTAAGATGACCTGAGTCAACCAGCAGCTTCCATGGCTCACACACCAAGTCCACCGTCCAGATGCCGTCCAACCGGGCCCAGGAAGGACCAACCAGCTCAGATATACGGAGTGCCCCCGGAGTGCAAGGAAAAAACTGCAGTGAACAGCCGACCCTCGTATTCCGATATGCAAATAACTTGCAATACCTCCACCACTTTACGCAGCAATGCCACAGACACCGGGCGCCGAGCGTCAGCTTGCCGCTTGCCCTCCCAGAAACCCTTTGGCGCATGCCTGACCAAAATTCTTGCAAGCGTCCACCTCCCCTCGCAATTTAAACAAAAGGACAAAGCTGCCACCGCTTTATCCACTTTGGAAGAGGACGCTCCATCAGCCGAAAGCTGCACCAAAAAACCATAGCAAAGTGTCCAGCTGCGCCGCCTCAGAGCAGTGCCTACCCCCGTTCCTATTTGGTTCCATGAAAACCGCACCACTGGGGCCGAGGCTGTTGATAAGTCGTTTACCGAGTGCACGACCGCCAGGTTGTCAGAGAAAAGACTACCCGAATGTCCCGCATACATCCCCCCACCCCCCCTAGCGTTAGGGCCACCAGCAAGGGAAACAATTCCAGAAATGCCAGTTTTTTTTTTTTTTTTTTTTAAAGTTGCTGTCTGCCCTTGCCTCCGGCCATCGTTCCGCGCACCACCTACCCGCAAAGTATGCGCCGAAACCCACTACCCGACGCGTCGGTATAAAGCTCCCGCTCATCCGCCTTCGCCACTGCACCCTGAAATACCAATTAACCATTAAAGCGCTCCAGGAAGACCAGCCACACTGCCAGGCCTGCTCTCATCTTCCCAGTATAACCTGGATAAAATGGTGTCCCGCTGCCATACCCGCCGTAGCCCGTGACAGCGACCGAATGAACACCCGACCCACCGGAATTATCCGACATGCAAAGTTCAGGCACCTTATCAGTGACTGCCGTCGCCGTAAGGTGACTTTTTTTTTATTTTTTTTTTATAGCCCTACCGACCATCCGAATAGCCGTCCGTAGTACCACTAGCTTGTCCCCCGGGAAGCCAACAGACCCCTGCCACTGAGTCAATCACCCTGAAAGATTAAACAAGTAGTAGGACCCTCTGTCTTATCTGCCGCCAAGGGAACCCCTAAAGCTATGTGCAACCTGTCCCAGCAAGCGCAGCAGAACCATGCACGATCGGGCGCCCTCGGGGCCTACAAAGAATCGTCCCAGTAGTGTACTGTTGAACGATTATTTGCCACTTTCCTAACCACCCATTCAAGAAATGTGCAAATTTCTCGAAATAGGCGCAAGAAACCGAACACCCCATAGGTAAACAAAGATCCACGTGAAACCCCTGTTCAAACCAGCAGCCCAGGAGGTGATGACAATCTGGGTGGATGGGAAGGAGGCGAAAAGCCGACTCGATGTCAGCTTTTTCCAGCAGCGCCCCAGAACCCGCTTCGTGGACTAAATCAACCGCTTTGTCAAATGATGTGTACGATACAGAGCAAAGCTCCCTATCGATGTCATCATTTACCGACCCAACCTTAGGATAGGACAAATGGTGCATTGGCCGGAATTTCCCGGGCTCCTTCTTGGGAACCACTCCCAAAGGAGAAACCCGTAAATTCTCCACCGGAGGTTCTGGAAACGGGCCGGCCATCCTACCTGTCTCCAGCTCCTTCCTAAACTTGTCCCTCACCACCTCCGGAAATTGAAGCACCGTCTGCAAGTTCCGGCCGAAACCCATCTTCCAGAAAACTTGCATCTGCGCGTCTACCGTAGCGCCTTAGCCACGGCCGCATCGCGTCGCTGCTCACCGGTGTTTTCCCCTTTAGTCTATGACTGACCGGCCGTACACCCTGACTTGTTCCGTTTGAAGTATCTGGATCCACTATGGGACCCTCCGCAGACCGAGCACTCGTGCCGGAATTTGCACGATGCGCCCCACTTGTCCTGGCTGTCGTTGAACAGCCAGCACGCGCCATGTTTTCCGGTGGCCGGCGTGGAGCCTTGGGCTCCACCACCAGCCCCCCGGAAAGGGCGATGCCTTCTGCGCCATCATGATCTTTACCCAGAGAGTGATATCTACCTGGTCAAAGCTCATGCCATAGTGGGCCGCGAGGGGCTGACGAAATTGTTCGTCGTACCTCCCCCAGGCCAACCCACCATAAGGCGGTACGCCTCCCAAATCCCATCCACATAACAGAATAAGGAAGAGCACTGCTCAGGGCGCCTTTTTTTTTTTTTTTTGGAAGCTTCCTATACTGCTTTTTCCTTCCTCCTCCTCTTTCTTCCTCCTATCCTCTTTTTTCTCCTCTTCCTTAAAGTCAATGGGTTCTTCCAAAGGAAGTAGAGAAAGAAGCTCCACGTACTCCCCCCTTCCAGATCTTTTCCCGAACCTCTGCCTTCAAATGTGCCCCTAACGGGCCCGAAAAGAGGCGCGTAAGAAGAATATCGCGCCACTTCCGCTACGCTAACCAAACCTGTGCCTGCCATCCCTATATCGGTACCTGAAGCGCCCCCCGCTATTGCTGCACTTGAAGAACCCACATGAGATGATGATGATGATGATGATGATGATGATGATGATGATGATGATATCATGATGAGATGATGATGATGATGATGATATCATGATGAGATGATGATGATGATGATGATGATATCATGATGATGATGATATCAGGATGAGATGATGATGATGATGATATCATGATGATGAGATTATGATGTTGATGATGATGATGATGATGCTGATATCATGATGAGATGATGATGATGATGATGATATCATGATGAGACGATGATGTTGATGATAACATGATGATGAGATGATGATGTTGATGATGATGATGATGATGATGATGATATCATGATGAGATGATGATGATGATGATGATATCATGATGAGATGATGATGATGATGATATCATGATGAGACGATGATGATGATATCATGATGATGATATCATGATGAGACGATGATGATATCATGATGATGATATCATGATGAGATGATGATGATGATGATGATATCATGATGAGACGATGATGATGATATCATGATGAGATGATGTTGATGATGATATCATGATGAGATGATGATGATGATGATATCATGATGAGATGATCATGATGAGATGATGATGTTGATGATATCATGATGATGAGATGATGATGTTGATGATGATGATGATGATGATGATGATGATGATGATATCATGATGAGATGATGATGATGAGGATGATGATGATGATGATGATGATATCATGATGAGATGATGATGATGATGATGATGATATCATGATGAGATGATGATGATGATGATGATGATGATGATCATGATGATGATGATATCAGGATGATGATATCATGATGAGATGATGATGATGATGATGATATCATGATGAGATGATGATGATGATATCATGATGAGATGATGATGATGATGATGATGATGATATCATGATGAGATGATGATGATGATGATGATGATGATCATGATGATGATGATATCAGGATGATGATATCATGATGAGATGATGATGATGATGATGATGATATCATGATGAGATGATGATGATGATATCATGATGAGATGATGATGATGATGATATCATGATGATGATATCATGATGATGATGATGATATCATGATGATGATGATATCATGATGATGATATCATGATGATGATGATGATATCATGATGATGATATCATGATGAGATGATGATGATGATGATGATGATGATGATGATGATATCATGATGAGATGATGATGATGATGATGATGATGATGATATCATGATGAGATGATGATGATGATGATGATGATGATGATGATATCATGATGATGATGATATCAGGATGAGATGATGATATCATGATGATGAGATTATGATGTTGATGATGATGATGATGATGATGCTGATATCATGATGAGATGATGATGATGATGATGATAACATGATAAGACGATGATGTTGATGATAACATGATGATGAGATGATGATGTTGATGATGATGATGATGATGATGATATCATGATGAGATGATCTGCCCCTAACCCCGTCGAACCATTAGACTGGCCGCTCGTTGTGTGAGGAGACACCGGCGGGACCCAAGCGGACACCACCGTCTCAGCTACCCCTGCATTAGGCCTACTTGCCCAGGAGTCTAATAAAGCGCGCAGGCCCCCAAGCAACTCGGCCTCCCCCCTGTTACCAGGAGAAGGGGTGACAAGCAACTCACCGGTCGGCCCTGCGGCCAAGCTGCTCTGCTGATCTGTGCATTGTCCTACCCCCCGCCTGGGGCACCCCTTCAGCAGCTGGCTTCCTTTTCTCAGCCGACTTGTCCCGGCCGTATTGACTTCTTTCTTCGGAGAACCTCTTGATGCCCGATCGGTCCGCTCCGCGTTGATGCCTGAAAGAAGGAGAACAGGGTGAAAGCACCATAGATCCTTCACTCTCCCCCGAGGATGGAGGGGACTCCCCCTCCACCGTGCAGTCCGCCTGGACCTGCGAGCCTACCCTTTGCTACTCTGTTGGCCACACACCATGGGGGAGGAAGCCGTATTAACTGGGGACCGAACCCTACGCCGTGACCTACTGCGACTGCGCACCCCTTGTTGCATAAGCCGTCCCCTTATGCTCCTACCTGTTCCAGGAGATCTGGGGCGACCCCTTCCCCACCTCCATCGCTTAGCCCAGAATCATTCCCCCCCCCCATCTACCCAATGGGTGACCCACCCCGAATTACTGGACAGTGCGGGGGAAACAATTCCGGCGAGACCTCCCTTGCATGGGGGGGGGGGGGAGATGCAGACCCCTTGACCCCAGAGTCCGCCACAAACTGATGACGTCTGGCAGGGGCTTTTCCTGACCCTGCCTGTAGCTTTTTTATTTATTTATTTATATATATCTTTTTTTTTTTTTTAATTAAATTTTTTTTATTTTTTATTTATTTATTTATTTATTTTTTTTGAGGTGAGCAAGTTGACATTCTGCCCCTTTGGGCAATGCGGGATGCTGAAGAAGCAGGGCTAGGATTCCTAGATGAGGCCCTTTGTGGCCCAGCCTGAAACTGAGGGAGGGGGGGGGGCCTCTGAGCTATGAGTGGGGCAGTGGGGGCCACCATGGGGCCAGACAGAGACCCTAAGCCACTATTTCCCCCCCCCCACACCAGACCCGCTCACCTGGTTGGCTCCTTCCACAGCCGTTCCTCCTGTCTGCCTGCTGGATCTCCTTCTTCCTCCAGCTCCACTCTGCTGCGAAGTGGTGCTGGCGCCTGCTCTCCTCCCCCCTAGGCTCCCCTTTCACCGGCCGCCATCCGATGCCTCTTCCGGATGCGCGACCGCATCCATAATGCACCTCACTTCCGGTCCGGCCCTCACTTCCGCCGCGGCCTTCCGGTTTCGGCCTCCACCTCATGCAGTGTTCTTTTTTCGCGCTCAACGGAGCGCAATCCAGATCGCGATGCCGCTTCATCGGTCCTGGGGGGAGGGGGGAAACGACTTCTTGCGGTGGAACATCCGTTGGGCCCCGGTGCGACGACATCCCCGGGGCTCCGGCGATGAGGAGGCCTCACGGTCCGGCAAGGCCTTCCAGCTGCGGGGGCTGTCCCCCCCGATTAAGGCCTGGATCCATCAAAACGTCCATGCAGCCATCCTGGTCCTCTCTGCAGCGCTGCAGCCCTCATCTCCAACAAGATCCTGTCACTTTCAGCCTCCATGATCCTGCAAAAGAAGAAGGGAGACAGACAAAGACACACAACAGGTATTGGGAAAAACTTTTCCTAAAATGGCCCCCAAACTTCCTGTTCCTATCTTTTATACACTGCCAACTCCTCCCACTAATTCCCACTATAGGCTGCACATATCCCTTCAGCACCCTGTCATGATTGCCCCTCCCCGACCTTGTCTGGGGGCTACAAGATGTGAGAAAATGTGTTCCCATGAATCTGCTGTAACAACCAATAAGAGGCAGTTTTAGAAGTTACCTCTTTTCTGTTTTAAGGATTAAAAAAAGGTTAGAGTTGAGCGAACCCTAATCGGGTTTGTACCGAACATTAAGATTTTTGGGCCCCGGACCCGAACATGGACATTGCACTGTGTGTCCGGGTTGGAGTTCGGGGTTCGGCGATTCATATCGCCTAAACAAATTTAAAATTACAAGTGACTGGACAGCTATTGCTGCCCAGTCACTAGTAAAATAAGCCCCCCCCCGGTCCCCACCCATTGCCTGCGGGTGGGGACCCTAATAATGTTAGGGGGGACCTAATGTCCCCCCCCGGCCCCCACCCATTGCCGGCGGGTGGGGACCCTATAATAATTATGAGGGGGGGACCTAATGTCCCCATCCCCCCCGGTCCCCACCCACTGCCGGCGGGTGGGGACCCTATAATTATAATGAGTGGGGGATCTAATGTATATCTAATGTATACCTAATGTCCCCACCCGCCGGCAATGGGTCGGTACCGGGGGGGACATTAGGTCCCCCCCTTATTATTATTAAAGGGTCCCCACACGCCGCTCATGGGTGGGGAGTGGGGGGGAGACATTAGGTCCCCCCCCTAATTATTATTATAGGGTTCCCACCCGCCGACAATGAGTGTGGCCCATGGGGAGGACATTAGGTCCCCCCCTCATTATTATTAAAGGGTCCCCACCCGCCAGCAATGGGTGGGGCCAGGGGGGACATTAGGCCCCCCCTAACATTATTAGGTTCGGCCCCGAACCCGGAATTTTTTTCGGAGTTCGGCCGAACCCGCCGTACCCGAACATCCAGGTGTCCGCTCAACTCTAATAAAGGCACATTGAAACCTGGTTCCCCAGAACATAAAAAATATAATTATCTAAAGAACTGATTTCCAAAGGAAAAAAATTCAAAAATCGTGCATAATCACCTGACACAAGCAGACCATCGTAGGCCTGGTTCAAGTATAGTGTACTTGCCAGTGGTGTGTGGAGAAAGGTAGTGGGGGTGTATTGCACTGGTGGTATCATGTGTTGATAGGTTAAGTGGTCAGAGGGCCAATGGCAATCACTATGGCACAGTACCCTTTCATATTCGCAATGAACAATAACTGGTGATGTGATGTCAACCTATGCTAGCATGACATCACCGGTATTGTTATACCACAAGAGCAGTTTTGTCAATGTATTAAATTATATATGTTAACAGATGTATAAATGCATACATGGCCATTCCATAACTTTTATTTGAGTTCCTACGTGGCATATGAGATATGTTTATTACGACACATTGATTGATGTGGTAATTTGATTTACGGCGCAATAGCATATTTTAGTAACAAGTTGCAATCATTATTTTGGGATTATTAAATATGCTATAATGGCATATTAACACAATTACCATGAACATTTTACATTGCTTTATGATATTTTTAAAGATATGTTATACATTTTTTTTATAATGTATATAACATTAATATATGTGTATATTTATATTATGTTTAATTTATTTTCTATTAATTTTTTGTTATTTAACTTTATTTTATGTTAATATATTTTGTTAAATGTAATTATATTTTATTTTCAACATGTATTTTATTAAAGTTCTGGCCATTTTGGCTATATTGGTCTATTTTCCACAACAGTGGACGTAACCAAAGTTCTCCCATAGAAGTTTATGGGGTCGAATGAGGCTCTCATTTCAGTTGGCCAAACTCCTTTGGAGTTCAGCTGCCGAAATGTCGGCCAAGAGGGTGATGGGCCATTCGGACCAAAGTAATCTGATTGGGCTAGATTTCAAAGTTGAGATTTTCCAATGGAAAATCAGAGCTTCCTGAGCAGACCCTCATATTTCTTTCAGTTGATATATTACTTTACAAGCAATACCGTATACCATTTTTTTTATAGGAACTCTGCTAGAAAATCAAGATGTCTATGCAGCTTTTGTCTTAGACAAGCTTATGGATCAGAAGATTGTAATAACAAACATCAAAAGGAATGCTAGAAAAATGGCTACACGTTTACTAAAGATAATCAAGCCCTACTTACTTTTTGTTTGGAATTTGCATCGCAATTAATTAAAAATGCTTAAATAGAGCACTTTGAAATCTAATGACATTTATAATCAAACATCATCATTTATGTACCACTAACAGGATGCAGAAACAACAATTGATGTACGCGAATTGTTCTTTATCCAACAATTTGCTTTAATGAAATGTAAATAAACATGTGGGCTGTATCATTAGTTTTCCATTAATGTGTTTAATAGTGAACATTTTTTACATAGCACCATTCTCGCTTTTGTAGTTCTTTTTTTGTATGTAAAACCAGGTGCACACAGGAGAAATACATAAACAAAAATGCTCACTCGAATTTTCTTGACATATTCCCTGCTGTGCTGACCTTAGGCAGCAATGTGGAACTAAAAATTTGGAACCTTTGAATTATTTGTAACATTTTATGGCATCTAGTCGCAGACAGTATATGTTTAATTCATCTTTTCACCAAGAGCAGGTGTGTGCATTGCTGGAACAGGTGTTGCATTGCCAATTGTCAGGTGAGGAATCAGTTACTTATGTTAATGTATATGGTTTGTGCATGTCATGTGTGCTTCAAAATTAAACATTAAACAACCCCTTCAAACCCCTCCCCCTCAAAAAAATGATTAATGGTTAACAGTAAAGCCAACAATTGCAGTTTCGAGGGAGAGATATATATAAATGATCATTGTATTGTATTAATGTGAGGTGCTCTCTCTTTACAGAAATCTTGAATGACATGAGCTACAGACAATAGAACAAATTCCCATTAATGAAGCATTGCATTCTCTAAATGATATTTTAAAACTTCTGTTTCTTTCATAGAAGTGAAAGGTAAAAATGTTTTGGCACTGGTCCAGAGAAAACTTATTTGCAGAGACACATGAGTTTACTCTTAACTCACTCACAGCTTGCTCCTAAAGCACACTGATGTCGTCAGTACTAGCACAACCAATCAGAGCATCCGACTGCAGCTGGTATATGTCTGGTATCTAAGAGTGCCAACAGTCTGTCTCTGCAACTGAAGGGACAGCCTCATAATTACTAGCCATTACTGAGCAGATTTAAGGGTCGCATTTTGGGGATACCTTCAATTCGGCTAAGATGCCCGATCAAAATCCAGTTCGGAACGGATCAGTGCATATAGAGTACTAAAACTGAAACTTCAGATCAGGAGAAGTTTGCCTTGAAAACTATAGGTTTTCAGCTACCCAATATGCGATGATCACCCTGAATACAATGCAGATTTTGGGATTATAGCTGCATTACGTACATTTCAATCTTCCAGATCCGATCTTTATCATCAGGGTTCTACCCTGACCTTCTGACACATGCATTTAAAAGTTTAATGTTTAGTGCTCCTTTCCTCCTTTTAACTCTAGTGATCACCCCACCTTTGTTTTGCTTGTATTTCTTCTCCCCAGTTGTCCTTGTTATCTGGTGCAACCCGCCTGTTGAATACCTGCAGTTTATTGCAAACAGGGTTTTTGCATTGAAGTTGGTTGCCTACTTTTGTGAACTGCTTCAGCTGCTCCTGATCAACTGCTGAAAGCCACTTTTAACTTCAAACCTTTCCAGGAGCTGGGAAACCTAACTTGGAGGGCTCAACCAGTCAGGGGAATCCTGCTTCAGCCTAATTATTACAGCCAAGTTGCCCTCTCTTGGGCCTACTCCTGCTAAACTTTAGTCTTTATTATAATCCTTATTTCTTTCTGTTTCTATGTCTGTTCTCAAACTTTCAATATAAATACTAGCATGCAAACAGACTCATCGATCCCTGAACTGAAACCTGACCTGGTAACGGTCCTGACATTTATAGATGGGGGAGGGGGAGGACTACATGTCCTTACACCCCATATGTGTAAAAGGGGGATGGGAGCCATTTGGGATTTTTAAAAGAGGGATTCTATATTAGCAAACTCCTATGAGCCTCTATTATCTCAAAGAATTCTATGGGGGTGATATAGATATTTTTTTATTTTGGTGCAATGTGCCTCAAATCATTCTCAATGCCAGAGGCACCATTCTTGCCTCAAAGTCCAGTGCATATTGAGTAGATCCATAGAGTGCAAGCTTTCTAGACCATTTAGGTCTCTACTTTAGGCATGTCATACAAATAAATGAGAAAATCATCTCTCTTAAATGCAAATACACTTTGCATGGAAATCCAGGCACACATTTGTTGATCAGTAGAGGAGTGGGATGTAAATTGCAGTCATCCTCTGTCAAAGGTGTCAAAGATATTAACACTTCTAGTGGGAGTCAGGATGTTGGCTGTACAGGCTGATCCACAATGTAATAACGTGACAGAAATTCCTTATCCAGGTTCAGGCCATTATTCAGATGATTAAACTGGAGTAATCATTTAATTTGCCTAGTTTTCTCTCCCTCCGAGTGTGAAACAATTTCTTTAATACAGTTAGTTTAATGACCCTGACTCTGTGTCCACTTTGCTGGATCTGTGTGAATTAAATGTTTTGTGTAATGGCTGGCCTATTTCACCCAGATAGAGGGCTGTTAGGCATTTTGCACATATGGTGAGGTGTATTACATTGGATGATTTGCAGGTGAAGTCACCATTTTCACCAACTCCCATTTGGTGAAAATGGGAGTTTGATATGGGTACCTTGTCCGTGGTGTAAATTTTTACACCTTCTTTTATAGGCATGCAGATGTGCCATTTCTTGTGTTTGTGTTCAAGGCTCTCATTACTATAAGTTTTTTTAGGTTAGGGGGTTGTCTGAAGGACAGTAAAGGAGGCTGTGGAAATACATTCCTTAGTCTTTCATCCAAAGGTTATGCTGTTTTAAGGTCTAGTGATATCTGGAAAGGTAGTTCAACTTGAGGGTGGTATGTGACATATAGTAGCACACAGTTCCCTTATGCTGTTCTTTGTGCCTCAACAATTTTTTTGGGCATGCTGATGGCTTTCTGGATCTGATTTTCAATCAAACTAGTACTGTAGTGTTGTTTTATAAATGATCTTAAGTTTCTGGAGGCATTTGTCATGGTCTGCAGTATCAGAACAGACGCAGTCTTATAGCCTGGCTGTATGCTATGGAGTTTTTTTGTGTGTTTAGGTTGGAAGTTATTGTTTTTCCAGTAGGTTGGTCTGCCATTCAGTTTGTGTAATATGGATTTGTGAATGGAGTTGTTTTTTATTCTGATTGTGTCCAAAAAGTTAATGTCAGTGTGTGTCTGATGGTGGGTGGAATGCGTTAAAGTTCTCAATGAATCTCATAGTTCCTCTTCGCCGGTGGTCAAGATGATTAGAATATCATCTATGTAGTGGAGGTAGACCAGGGTTTTTGTTTGGCAAGTGGACAGGAAAGCCTATTCCAGTTCCCATGGCAGCCCCCATTATCAGAAGATAGAGGTCCTGACCAAACATGATATAATTGTGGATTGTCGATCGGAGGATTATGTAACTTAAAAAAGAAGATGCCAGTTTATCTTTATGCCCGTGCCTAAGGACTTTTCAATTGTGCTGCTACATTAGAAGTGAACGATTTATATATTTTATTTTATTTTGTTATAGTTTCTGCACAGCATACCTCTCCACTGTCATTTGGTTCCAATATACATGATTGGGGATGCCCAAAGTACATGTGCAAGACATCAATAGGTGTATGTATTTTTGACCGGTCAAGTGTTTACATGAATCCACAAAAAGGAGCACACAATGAGAGTATACACTTTATGTTGCATGTTCTAATATGCAACATTATGCATATTGGACCATGCAAACACATATTGCAAACAAACTCTCTAAATTATTTAAGATTATTTAAAATCTGTAAATAATTAATGACATTCAATCATTGTCACTCACAATATTTGGTAGTGCATAGCATTCTAGAGTGTATTATATTTTTTATAAAACATGAAATAAAAAACGAGTAATAGATGACATAAACAACACAATATTTGTTCATACAGAATACGTCTGTTCATACAATAATATCATGCAGGGTTCAGTCTCTAATTAGTTTTTTTATTTGGAATAAAGTAGTGATACTGATATATAATGACATACTTTGTACAACAATGGGTCTGACAGCTGAAATTATGCCACAAAGTCATTATAAACAAATTTGCATTTAATACAGTAAACTTATGTTTCCAAACTGAATCTTTAATTATATTTTATTACAATTAACAATGATCAAGTTGTGGTAATGTTTTCATTTGTAGGTAGGTATATGTGTGCTCATTGCCAAACATTTTCCTGCCCACCCCCAATTTATAATTCAATGCCAGATGGCCCTGAAACTCTAACAGATGTAGCATGCATCCAAATGCATCCAAATGCAATTCCACACTGTTGGTGAAATATACAATCTGGTGATTCGGAAATATCAAAGCCAACTTTTTTTTTCAGACTACAAATAGTTAAATACCTGCAAGCAATGTGTTGAATGGATATAGAGACACAAATATCAAATACATACAATTAATAAAAATGCTAAACAATCGGAACAGAAATATGACAATATTTTTGTTACAGTCATTTTATGATTTAAGTTTTCCATGTTAAAGGGACATTTCAACTTGTTTAACCTTTGCTTCGTTCAAAGTTAAACAAAACATGTCCCGGGACTTGTAAGTAAACCCGACGTGTATATCTTAATAGATGTGAGACACAGCAGTTACTGGTTGTCTCGTGTTAACCAACGTCAGGACGAGCACAGCTAATCAGAGCGGGGGCTCGCCCTGCTCTGACAGCCGAATGCAAAGGTCCCTCGCTGCTAGTGCAGAGAGAGACCCTTGTTTTTTGAATGGGATCAGCAGGGGGAACTAGTTAAGGAAGTATGGAAGCATGGCAGCTGTCAGTCAGAGGATAAACTCAAAAGTACATGCCAGTTTATCCTCATACTAGGGATAATGGACATTTCACATGTGCTTCTATATTTGAAGCATAAGTGGAAAAAAACATTTAGTGTCCCTCTAAGCAGGAGGAATAAAATATTTGATTGTATAATACATATTTAGCATTACAGTTCTTCTATCTAGAGAGCCTGGAAGGCATATCAACATAAGAAGAATGGGTTTCAGGTTAAATTACAACCAAGTGAGTCACTTTATGCTTAAAGAACAACTGTCACTCCTCTGATTGGGGTCTAGTTTTTCCGGGGATCTCTTAACTGATCTGAATTTTGCTTGAGTGAGTATTTATACATGAACAAAGGATAACAAGAAGGGCACATATAGTGTAGATTGTTTGTCCAAGATGTTATATCCACTTCCCAGTAGGTTATAACCCACTTGTTTAAGAGCTAATGTCCCTGGCTCATGGGATGATTGCACCAGACAAAAACCACAATAGTTTTAACCGCAGGGAGAATGATACAGCTTCACCTCCAATTTTACTGTTGAAATTGCAGCAGTGGACTTTCTGCATTCCGTACACGAATGAAAGTGCCTTAAATTACTAATTCATTTTTATTTTTTTTATTTTCTGGGGATCTCTCTCTGCTAGTACACGGGAGTTAAGGAGCTAAGGTCTCCTCTGCTGATCCCATACAAAAACGAGGGTCTCTCTCTGCACTAGCAAAGAGAGCCAGTCCCCAGCCAGACCTAGCTTCCTGCTTCCTATGGAAGCCCGGCAGCTGTCAGTCAGAGGATAAACTGGCGTGTACTCTCATAAGAGCATGCCAGTTAGTTCCCAGACTATAGTCAAGTAATTTTTCATTTGTGCTTCTATCTTAGAAGCACAAGTGAAAAAAAAAACTTAGTTCTCCTTTAATGAAATAATATAAATGATGTACCTTGCTGAGCTCTCTTTCCTCTAGGCAGAGCTCTCTCCTGTAACCCATGTGGTCAGGGCTAGCCAAAGGCCTTTGACCACCTTAAATTAATAAATAAAAACAAATTATAAAATACAACCTATCTAAACAAATGTCCTGCAATGCTCACCAAGACCCTTCATATCTCATATTTGGCCCAGAGAAAGAGGCCATCCCCCCAAAAATAGTCCTAAAAAACTGTGAAAAAAAATGCCTCTAAATGTTTCCACCAACAGTGCATTATGGAGAGGTTTCTTTCCATAAATTCATCCTCGTGGATAAACATATTTTATCCACCAGCAGAGCATTATGGGGAGGTTTATTTGCAGCCTGCAGCGTTTATTTGATCAGTATTTATTAGCACTTTTGTGGAGCTGTTTAACTAGCCCTTGGGACACTTTTTTACATTGGATACTCTATCCTTTTTACATGTACTGTTTCCATTTGCAGGCATCATGATCTGCTAATGCCAGACAGCCTAATTTCAGGAATGGAGCCTGCAGACTTATGCGCAGTATGTGAGGGGAATAGGTGCCTTTTGGCAGCTCCTAGCCCTGGTTTTTATACAATGAACTGTGCAGCAATTACCTCCCTTGACCTGCATTTCACCTGCCTTCATCACATGTCATATGCCATTCACATGCACTGTGGCATTGTCATTCTACCTCCCAAGCTCCGCCCCTGATTCGCCGCGGTGGAAATGTTTGGAGGTCCAGTCCCCTAGATTACTTTTAATGGGAAATCAAGAATAACTGCATTTTGTGCTAAACGCTGTTATTCCTTTAGGCAGTAGTACCAGAACCTTAACACCTTGCTTTAATACAGTGCCCATTGCAGTTGAATCGCACATTATTCCTTCAGGAATAACAGATGGTATTCAAAACAAACTTTTTTGTCAGACTTAATGACTAATAATTTTAAAACTAGGTTATTATATACAAATTACTGCAAGGCTTAGCAGAAAAATAAAATTGAAAACTGGCAATGCTCACAAAGATTAGATCAACCACATAACACACAAATATAAATGGAGAAGGCTTTCATTAGATTCGCAGCATCTAGCTCTAAATCTGTTATTACAATTTTAAAAAATGTATTTTAAAATAACCCTTTTTTTTTAAAGTATGAAAATATAACAGAATAAACTGAATGTCTGTATATTCAGTATATCAGCAGATTGACAGACATGCTTTAATATACATTTTTTCCCTGGTACTCTCCCTCCCACTGTTGCTCTGCTTATTCATTATTCTGTGCTTCTAATTATTTTGTCCTAAGCCCTATGCGACATTGACATTCCACTCAATTGTTAAGCCTGTATTTATAGAGAGACATGTAGTGCATATTATAGAAACTGTATATTAGTATCATTAGTAGATTTCAAAGTTGCCATCCTTCAAACTTGAAATAAGCCAGTCAAATCAATAAGGATAATTGGGGATTAGTGCAAAATGGACATGTATATACATACAATTGAACAAACACGTACAGAAAAGTGACCAAACCCATGGACAATTTAATGCATTGCATTGCACTATGATAATTAGTTTTGATATCCCTTTACCACTATATTAAAATGCGTATTTTCTTCATCAACAAAGAAACATTTTTACTTTATTATAGATATTTAATTTATTACACACATATATATATATATATATATATATATATATATACGTTAAGAAAATCACTGTTGGCATCTGACTGGCACCAGTATTAAGCTATGGCTCTTAATAAAGGCATTCACAGGATTTGGTAAAGTGTAACTCCCTCCTTTCTCCTAAATGTATGTTTTTTAATGTCTTAAGAGGGGAGTCCCTGTTGGTCCAGTGCTGTCTTTGCATATACTCCACTTTGTCTGCCCTTACACGCTTGTATATGTCATAGCACCAGATATCACGTGAATACCGGTCCTATGAATCTCTGGGGAGACCATAAGTGCAAGGGAGCAGAGGACGAAGTGTCTGTCTGTAGACTGCTGGGAAGAATGCACCACTTTAAGAGAATGAACCTGCCTTTAAGATGAATGGGATTGTGACTGGATAGGTTGTCCCTTTAACAACTCCAATCACAACGTATGGCCTTAAAGGCAGGCCCATTCTCAGCAAGGCCCAATTTATAGGCATGCCTATTCTCAGGAAGGCCTATTCTTATAACAAGATCCATCCTCTCCACTAGCCACCAGGGTATTCCGGACCATTATGAAACTGTCATTAAACTCCTTTGGATCACAGGGCATTATGGCTGTGACATTCCACGTCTTGTAGTATTAACTTGTAATAGCCACCCACGTCTCCTAGCATCCCCCCCCCCCTACTATTTGGAACTGGTAAAATGCCTCTGGCCAATAAATCATTTAATATATGGCCCCTCATGGGATCAGGCACTGGCAACATGCCCATGGTCTCATTAAATAGAATATATATGCCCCCTCAGGACCAGGGGCTGACATCATACCTGGGGTCCCATAAATAAAATTAAATAATTTAATGCCATGGGAACAGGGGCTGCCAAAGTAATCCTGACCCCATTATATATATCCCCTTGGGGCTACAGACTGGCAATATATCTTTTGGCACCACAGTTAGCCAATCAGATGCCTCAGCCTATCAGGCTGAGATTTCATCGTGCATCCATCCTCCGCTAAGGACAGATGTTTTGGCACATAATTTTAAAAAAAATATTTACTGGCTTTTTTTCAAGGTAAAGGTGGGGGAGGTAGGGTATTTAACATATATATTGTATTTATTTAATTAGGTGTATGAGGCCTTCGGCACTTTGATAATACCTGACCCCACAGGGTCAAGTTATTTTATTTATGTATGGGGGGGGGGGCTGAAAAGTATTTTATTGATGGGGTTCAAGACTAGGTGCATATTGTTGGCCCATGGTTCCAAATACTGCATTTATCTTTATTTAATGGGGCTGGGGCCATGTCTCCAGTCCCAGGGGCCATATTCATTTTAGTATTAAAGAGACCAGGGTCGTTGTGCCAGCCCCTGGTCCGACTAGGGGGCATTTTGTCTTCTCCTGTTACCATGTATTTATAGGCCATGCTCTCTACAAGATACATTTAGAGAACTATTTTGTCAGCCCCGGCCACCCAATTTGATGGTTAATGGGCATATATTGGCTGATTTCATCTTTAACTTGTACTTTCATGATGTTACCGCACCCATTAACTTTCTTAGAGGTTATTTTTTACTTAACAGGGGCCATTGAATCTAGCCCAATGTGTCAAATTCTAATAATCAAAAATAAACATTTCATAGCAATTTATAATTTAATTGTATTCAATAATAAGCATTTATAATTAAACTGCACTAGCCAGAAGTAATATGTAAACGTATATATATATATATATATATATATATATATACCTCCCAATGTTTGCCCCTAGAAATACAGGATGCCAGGGGGCAGAGCTTGGGAGGTCACTAATATTGACAGCTCTAAAAAAAAACAGGATTGCAGCCCCAAATCAGGACTGTCTAGTTTATAGACTGATATATGTAATATACATGATTTGAGACATATATATTCGAATAAGATATAGGATTGTGTTATTAAGACTTTTTATAGGTTAACAGAATTCACTCTTATACAGTAATATTACCTTCAGGGCCATAAATCTATGGTTTTGGGATCATATTAGGGTGCTTTGTGCTGTATACCTTTATAGCTAGACAATAGAAGTATAGCTGCACTAACTATTGTGCTTTTGGCACAAATATATTAATACATACTGATGATGCTATTTTTTCATTACTGCACTGTTCAGTTTATATATTCATGTATGTTCTCTAGTTTTAATTAAAACTTTTCTTCTAAGGTGGAAGTTGTTTTGATTTTAATGCACTCTGCTGAAGTGTAATACCAATATTTTTTTTTTTTTTTTCCAGGTAGGTATTATTATATGGATAATAGTTTCCAGAAGCATTTTGTTTACCCATTAGGAACTGCTAAGTGGGATGCCGGCCTACAATCATACCATCTTGTTTAAGAAAGTGTTTCGCTAGAGTTGGAGCGGTGAAGCAAAAACAAAGTGCAGTATAATTTTGGCACTAACTGTAATCTTGGTAAGTGAACATAATGCACTTTAAACATTTAACATTTCTAGTCTATCTTCAGAAAGTAAAACAAAACATCCAGGACAGATTTATCAATATGTACTAGAACCTGATATTTCACACAATCATATAGACAGACTAGATCCACAAAACCATAACTATCCCCAGAGGCGTCGCTAGGGGTGGGCTAAGGGGGCTGAAGCCCCGAATGTAATGAGCAAAGCCCCGAGTCTCTGCAGCTCCGTTATAGCTCCGCCCCCTGACATCACACAGACAGTGTGTGAAAGCCCTACACTGATAGGAGGCTGAGTGATGTGTCAGCCAATCAGTGCAGGGCTTTTACACAGCATCATTACTGTGTGTGAAAGCCCTGCACTGATTGGCTGACACATCACTGAGCATCCTATCAGTGCAGGGCTTTTACACAGCATCATCACAGGGATGTGAATGAAGCTCCACGTGGGACAGTGAAGCAGCTCTGAAGATATCCTTGGGAAATGCAGAACAGGTCTGTTCCCATTCAGGTAAGCTCTGGGTATGGTGGAGAGAAGGGAAGGTTGGGGTCACTTATTTACATCCACCTTTGTGTATTTAAGCTATATATTGTTGGTTTGAGATTCCTTATTACAGGACTGCCAAACAGCATAGGAATGATTCATGTTACATGTGTGTGTAGATATATATATATAACATAAATCCTTCCTATGCTGTTTGGCAGTCCTGTAATAAGGAATCTCAAACCAACAATATATAGCTTAAATACACAAAGGTGGATGTAAATAAGTGATTTATGCTATATATGCATAATGATTTATAATATATATATATATATATATATATATATATATATATATATATATATATATAATCATAAATCATTCCTATCCTGTTTAGCAGTCCTGTAATAAATAACGTCACACATGTGTGTTATGTGTATGTGTGACATGTTTTATTACAGGACTGCCAAACAGCATAGGAAGGATTTATGTTTATATCAGGGCTTGACAAATTTTATTTAGTTTTAGGAGCCAGCAAAAAAATTTAGGAGCCAGACAATGGCACATCAGAAAAGCATACATACACAGAGACATTCACATGCACACACCTCACAGACATCCAGTCAGTCACATACACAGCCAGTTACACACACACACACACCAGTCAGCAAGTTTTTTGTTTTGTTTTTAAACAAAAAAATAATTCCTTAATGTGTCCCACACGTCACATGCACAGCCAGTTACATACATATTCACATACAACACATACACAGCCAGTTACATGCATACACACACAACACATACACAGCCAGTTACATACATACACAACACGTACACAGCCAGTTACATACATACACACACAACACATACACAGCCAGTTACATACACACACAACACACACACAGACAGTTACAAAGATACACACAGCACATACACAGCCAGTTACATACATATTCACACACACAGCCAGTTACATACATACACACACAACACACTCACACTGACATACACACACTCTCGCTCACACTGACATACACACACTCTCGCTCACACTGACATACACACACTGTCGCTCACACTGACATACACACACTGTCGCTCACACTGACATACACACACTGTCGCTCACTCTGACATGCACACACTCTCTCTCACTCTGACATGCACACACTCTCTCTCACTCTGACATGCACACACTCTCGTTCACACTGACATGCACACACTCTCGTTCACACTGACATACACACACTCTCGCGCACACTGACATACACACACTCTCGCTCACACTGACATACACACACTCTCGCTCACACTGACATACACACACTGTCGCTCACACTGACATACACACACTCTTGCTCACACTGACATACACACACTCTTGCTCACACTGACATGCACACACTCTCACTCACACTGACATGCACACACTCTTGCTCACACTGGCATACACACACTCTTGCTCACACTGACATACACACACTCTTGCTCACACTGACATGCACACACTCTCACACTGACATGCACACACTCTCACACTGACATGCACACACTCTCACACTGACATGCACACACTCACTCACACTGACATGCACACACTCTCACTCACACTGACATGCACACACTCTCACTCACACTGACATGCACACACTCTCACTCACACTGACATGCACACACTGACACTGACATGCACATACTCACACTGACATGCACACACTCACTCACACTGACATGCACACACTCACTCACACTGACATACACACACTCTCACTCACACTGACATGCACACACTCACACTGACATGCACATACTCACACTGACATACACACACTCATTCACACACTGTCAGTTTTTAACTTACCTGCTGCAGGCATCTCTTTGCTTTGAGCTCAGTGTGAAGGAGGTCTCAGCCAATCATGGGAGGCTTCGGAACTGATTGGCTGAGACCTCCTTCAATCAAGCTCCCCTGGACAAAAAGACTGCGGCATAGAGCAGCAAAGTGCCGCCCCTGCCAGGGTGCTGCCTGCGGCAGCTGCCTTATTGAAGGACCGGCCCTGTGAAGGCTCCTAAATTACAAAACTGGCATGAAGCTCAGAGCGGTGAGCATATATTGGTAAGTGCCCGTATGGTTCCATTTAAAAAACTAAAAAAGTCTTATGGGCTATAGCCCCAGATCTTTTGGAAACCTAGCAACGCCTCTGACTATCCCACAAAGATAAAAGCTGAACAAAAGTATGTTAATAGATCATTAGTTTGGAGGTGAATTATTTAATTATATTTCCTAATGTGAGATAGTTAAAGGGACTGTCTGGTGCCAAAAATGAATATTCCAAATGCATATTAATGTGCCATCAAAGAACTTTAAAATGCATGTTTTAAATGTTGCATTGCTTAAAATATAAAAATCTTATAGCTAGATGAAACTGGAAAATTACAACAGTTTGCAAGAAGCCAGGACTGCCCGCAATAGTTGCGTAAAAGTAAATTTCCTTTTTTTGCTGCAGGAACCAATGAGAATGATGCCATTCAAATTAATGGAATTTCATGTCTCTCTAGTGATGTTGTCAGACAATGTGTTGCATTGCCATTGTGTACAAGAGCAAGGTCACTTACAGTCCACACAGTATATTGTATTGCAGTAGCACAGGAAGTTACTAAATGAAACAAAACTGTATCTGCTCTGTGTCTATATAAATCAGTGCTGCCACACCTGTAGTATGTATGCAGAGTGATCAATTGGGAGGGCTTAAGTCAAATATTAAAAATGTGATTTATGCAAAATGCCTACATCAATTCACACTGGGAAAAAAAGCCTGTGCACTATACAAGCAGTAGTCTTCATCTGGCAACAAAGTGAGTTTGGGGACTAGACTGTCCCTTTAAGTGCAGTTGTGCTTGAATAATAATAAATGAGAGAGACCTTATAATGTATTGAGGAGTTTGTCATTTATCCCCTGCAGAAACTGTCATTCTATTAGTCCCATTTTCTAGTGTAATAGAATGGAAATAATTAATTCATAATAGTTTGCCTTATAATCAGAGCTTAGGTTCAGTGGATGCAATGTCAGTCCAGTAGGTGCTACAAGGAGTTCACAGACCAGTCCAATGAGTGCTGGAGTGGGGTGTACTGGCAGGTCCAGTGGATGCTGCAATGTGATGCAGAGACAAGTCCTCTGGGTGCTGCAATGTGGTACAGGGGCAAGTCCTGTGGGTTCTGCAATGTTGAGACTTAAATGAAAGGAGAGCAGAAGAAATGGAATGAAGGAGAACAGAGAAAATAAATAAATACAAGACATTTATTTTCTTTTATTACATTTTTATGAAATATGAAAATAATATAATATGTGAACCAATATTTACTAGCAAAAAAATATGTTTACCTATAGAATCACCTTATAATTAGGCCTTTTGTTTTTTGACAGGTCACCTTCTAATCAGTGTTGCCTTATTTTTCCCGAAAATATGGTATATATGTAAATGTCTTTTGGCTCCACAGTTAGCCAATCAGATGCCTCAGCCTATCAGGCTGAGATTTCATCGTGCATCCATCCTCGACTAAGTACAGATGTTTTGGCGCATTATTTTTTTAAATATGTGCAATGTGATGCAGAGACAAGTCCTGTGAGTGCTGCAATGTGGTACAGGGGAAAGTACTGTGGATTCTGTAATTTTGCGACTTAAATGAAAGGAGAGCAGAAGAAATGGAATGAAGGAGAACAGAGAAAATAAATAAATACAAGACATTTATTTTCTTTTATTACATTTTTATGAAATATGAAAATAATATAATAATTTAACCAATATTTACTAGCAAAAAGATGTGTTTACCTATAGAATTACCTTATAATTAGGCCTTTTTTTTTTTTTTTTTTTGGCAGGTCACCTTCTAATCAGTGTTGCCTTATTTTCCCGAAAATATGGTATATGTGTAAATGGTGATAATTTTTCCTATTTAGATGCACAAAATAAAGATGTCAATAAAATACCAGCTTCTAAATAGTAAATTCAGCATATACTGTTCTTTCTGCAGTCGTACCAATTTCCTTGGTAAAAGCATGTTGTGGAAGAAATAGATAATGTTGCATTACTAGCTTGGAGAGGAACATAATTTGTATGCAGTGTAAATGTGTTTCCTGCATAAATTGTCTTCTGTTGACATACATAATATCCTGTACTAAAAGACTTGCCGTATGTCATTTTAGCTATGGTATTAAGGTTTAGGGTTGCCACCTGGCCGGTATTTTACCGGTAGGCCGGTAAAAAATTGGCTTCAGGCCAATGTTAAGTTAATGGAGACAGTACCAAGGCCGGTATTTTCCTGAAGAAACGGTGGCAACCCTATTAAGGTTATTGAGGTCCAAGTAAAGGCAAACATTTTCTGATACGGTTTAATTATTTTTACGCCTGGGTAGGTCAGCCAGCAAGTCACGCCTACTGTGCCCAGAATGTTGGTTCACAGGCATTCAGCAATGCAACTCCAACATGCTGGAGCACTTTGCCATATTAATACACCATCAGCACAGGCTTTTTCCCCTGCCATGTCAGGCATTAAGTCAGCTCATCTGACATGCTGTCGATTTATAAATGCATGTATATGTAAACAACTTCGAGTCTCAAAGGAAGAAAACACACAAAAAATTACAAATTATTATTATAATAATGACTGACAAAAAGTAAAAATATTGTATGGTCTGTATGGTATGTATTAAAAATTACTTTCTGTATATTGTACATATTGTACTAAACTTTTATTCACTATATTAGATTACAAAAAAAGACCACTGGCCCCAGCATTGGGATACACTGACATTACGTTTTAGAGCTGAGAGGCAGAGTAAAACTGTGTGAATCCCTATCTGTGGTGCCAGGATTACTTCAGTCAGATCACACAGGATTTTTATCTTTTGTTTCTATTGGTGAAGTAAACATTTTTCAAAAACAAAACACTTTAGTGGCACTTCAGTGGATGTGGCATGCACTGAGTTTCAATTGTCCTTAAAATCATTTCACAGAGGCCTCCTAATTCCGTGTCATCCACAAAAAGGAGTGCTTGGAGAAGTAGGCCATAGCAACAGT
This sequence comes from Pelodytes ibericus, assembly GCA_036172795.1. Taxonomy (NCBI): domain Eukaryota; kingdom Metazoa; phylum Chordata; class Amphibia; order Anura; family Pelodytidae; genus Pelodytes; species Pelodytes ibericus. The sequence goes on from CM069860.1 coordinate 42,205,086, forward strand.
AATAAAAACGCTATTTGCATGGTGAAGACAATTGGGGACAGAGGGGACAATAGATGAGGGCAGAATGGATGACATCTATAGTATGCTCCAGAGTGCTAGAAGGCTAGTAAAAAAAAAAAATAAAAAAAATAAAAAAAAAAGGGCGGGGAAGGAGAAGACAAAGGGGAAACACAACAGAACCAAAGGGTGGGAGACAGGGCTAGGATACGTTGTACTCGTGAAACGTTCATGGGTGATACTCGTCCCCTCTCCTGAGTACCCGTACCCAGGACCAACCGCTGTTTGTTTGTTTGTAGGCTATGATTGTTTGTAATGGGTCTGATGTTACAGGAGTCGGATGACGTTTACGACTCATAGAATTAATTATAGTCCTGCCTTTTCATATAGATATAAACGTCACTTGTAATTGAAATATGCTGACATACTGTACAAATAGACCTAATACGCTGTGTGTAAAAGGAAATGTATTTATTATATGACCTTTGCTACTTTCATAATAATTTTTTTTTTTCAAACGTTATTTGCATCTTAGAAAATGACATTATACAGTAGATTTGCCATTGCTTACTGAACTACACAAAGAGAAAATCAAATGTATGCTATTTTAAAACTGATTAGACAGGCAGGTCTCAGCTCTCTCGTGGGATTTAATGTTAGATATTGTTAATAGTGATCTATATCTTACACCTGCTTACGACCTGCATTTCTTGAAAATGAATTTACATTTAATTAAAACATAATGTTGCCCTATTGACTCTTACTTAGACACGAAACAAAAACACATACACTGATCAGCCAAAACATTATGACCACCTGCCTAATATTGTGTGGATCCAGTTTTTACCCAAAAAAAGCCCTGAGATTAATGAGATTGTATATTATTAAAAGCAGAGAACCTACTTGGCACAGAAACATGAGTTTTTGGCACTTTACCACAGAACTGACATTACACAAGGTGTTAAGGATAAATTATTAGAAGGATGTGTTTCCATTTAACTGGGTTCATTTAAATACATTGTCATGTTTCTTGTCTTTTTGTACTATTACACTGTATACTATTGTAACTTTGTAAGTTTATTTCTTAGATTGATGACTATTGAAATGCAAGAGATTTCACAATTGCAGGGATTTGTGTGTTAAATTAAATTACTGAATTTCTCATGGACGATGTTTTGACCTTTATTCTGATTGACCATTATGGAAGAGTGTTTATTTAATTCACTGTTGTGTTCACATCCCGAGGCTTGAAAAAAAAAAAACTGTAGTTGAAATGTTGCCATTAGGACAATAAATTCCACTTTTCACTGTAGTGCTGGTCATTTGGTCATAATGTTATGGCTGATCAGTGTAAATAATTATAGATATATAATGATTTGCTATCTAAAGTTACAGGTAGAATAGAGTTAATTGTTTTATTTCCTTCCATACACATTGTGCCTATCTAGAGGTCATGTGGTTCTTGTTTGCAAGGGGGAGCATTGCTAGATGTCTGTACGCATGCATCGGATGCCAGTATACAAGGCATTACATAAGCTGGCATGCACTGGATCACCAGCTGTATCTGCAGCATCAATTTATCAAACACAATTGGTGGGTTCAACAAATGATGAAATCTGTACTGCCAAAGGGCCTGGAGCACAATGAACTGATTTATAATCTGTGGATTGTATTTTACCAATAACATCTCTGTATCTTTTCTAGTTCTACAGATGCTGAGCTTCATTTTATTTTGGTTCAATATATTTAATTTTTTTTTGTTTTTTTTTACAGATAATATTGAACATTCCCTCGTAAAGTATGAGTGATTTAACGGTGAAAAAAATAGAATGCTACAGTAAATGTTGTTATTTAAAATATTGATTAAAATAATGCTGGTGAGTTATGTTTAACGGTCTGTTGTGGGGCAAAATGTGTCCAGTACCTTGGAAAACAATGTTTCTGCATAAAATATAATATAATATTAAACCAATTTTTTTTAAATAAAAAGGAAAAACAAATAAAAGTAGACAAACACGTCAATATAATAAAATAGAAGCATGCAAATATACTTAATAAAACACAGATAAAAGACAGGAAGACGCATGGTTTATTCATTAAGAGGTGAACTGTGGTGAACTGCAAAAGTCAAGTTAAGTTATATTTAACTGAAAGATTGCATCAAGTGTAAACATTTTGAATATAAATGCATCAATGAAAGAATACAAATAAATTGCCTTTTTGTTATGTGTAAGTCAGGGAGCTGACGTGGTTTAGAATCTTAAGTGAGATAGGTGAGATCTTCCTTCATCTGACCCAAAATTCGAAATAATATGTCAAAGACAAGTTGAATTAAGGACTTCCACATCTCCTTTTCTCATTCTTTTTATATATATTGACTCCTCTCCTAATTTACATTGCCTGAATATTGCCTGGATATTGGAACATAACAGCCTGAGGAAAAGGAAAAAGAAAGAGGGAGGGAGGAAAGGGAAAGGGAGAGGACAGAAAGGAAAGAAGAGTGGAGAAAGAGAGATATAGGAAGGAAGGAGGGGGCAAGGAGAGAGTAAAAGAGAAGAAGACAGCATGGCTAAATAACAAAAAAGGTGACTCCAAACAACAACAAAAGAAAAAGTTAAAAACCTCCGAAACAAAAGATCTTAAAAATAACTCTAAAAAGATTCCTTATATCTTCTCACCTGTGATACTACCAGGGCCGTCTTTAACGCGGGGCAAACGGGGCAGCTGCCCCGGGCCCACTTACTCGTGGGGGGCCCAAGGCAGCTGCCTTGTGGTCCCGCTGCCCCTCCGTATGCACCTGCACTATGCGATCAGCACTGATCGCATAGTACAGGTGCGGCCAGCGTTTTCTGCTCTCCCCGGCTCCCTCAGCGGGGAGACGCAGGCAGCATGTGCTCAGTGGGTGTTAAACACACTGAGCGCTCAATCCATGCTGCTCGCGCTCCCCGCGTGTAGTGTTGGTTCAGAGCATCGGAAATACGATGCTCTGCGTCATTACTACGCGCGGGGAGCGCGAGCATCATGGATTGAGCGCTCAGTGTGTTTAACACACACTGAGCACATGCTGCCTGCGTCTCCCCGCTGAGGGAGGTGGGGAGAAGAGAGAACGCTAGGGTAAGGAGGGCAGTGGAGGGGGGGGGATAGAGAGAACGTTATGGGTGGGGAGGGGGATAGAGAGAACACAGAGGAGGGGGGTTAGAAAGAACACTGGGGAGGGGGGGATATAAAGAACACTGGGGAGGGGGGGATAGAAAGAACACTGGGGAGGAGGGGATAGAAAGAACTCTGGGGAGGGTGTGACTGTGTGTAAGGCTGGCTAAGAGTGTGTCTGTAAGTGTGGGCATGCATTTATATGTGTAAGGGTGTGTATTTCTGTGTGTGGATGTAAGTGTGACTGTGTGTGTAAGGGTGTATTTGTAAGTGTGACTGTTAGTGTCAAAAAAGCATATGTTTATTTTCTTTCGGTAAAAAAAATATGTAAGTTTGTGAGTGTGTGTGTCTAAGTGTGGGCGTGTATGTAAGTGTGACTGTGTGTAAGGGTGTCTGTGTATGTATATGTGTAAGGGTGATTGTGTGTTTAAGAGTGTGTGTATTTCTGTGTAAGTGTGACTGTGTGTAAGTGTGTGTATGTGTGTGTATGTAAGTGTGACTGTGTGTATAATTGTAAGTGTGACTGTTAGTGTCACACAAGCATATATATTTTTCCGGTAAAAATAAATATGTAAGTGTGTGACTGTGTGTAAGGCTGTCTAAGAGTGTGTGTGTGTGTAAGTGTATCTGTAAGTGTGACTGTGTATGTCTAAGAGTGTTTGTGTATTTTTGTGTAAGTGGGACTGTGTGTAAGGGTGTGTATAACTGTTTGTATGTAAGGGTGACTGTGTGTGTAAGGGTGTCTGTGTAAGTGAATATATATGTGTAAGTGTGTCACGTGAGGGGGAAAATCTCCGCCCCCTCATAGAGCATGTTAGAGCACCGGATGTCCGTGACATACTGGTGCTCAGAACACATGGAGCCACGCACAGAAGAAACAGCCCCTTCCCTGCAAATGTAAGGTAAGTGAGCAAGGAGGGGGACAAACGAGTGTGTGTAAGTTTGACTGTGTGTGTAAGTGTGTCTATCTGACTGTGTAAGTCTGTTTGTGTAAGTGTGTCTACCTGATTGTGTAAGTCTGTGTGTGTAAGTGTGTCTATCTAACTGTGTAAGGTTGTCTGTGTGTGTCTGTCTGACTGTGTAAGTTTGTCTGTGTAAGTCTGTGTGTGTAAGTGTGTCTATCTGACTGTGTAAGGTTGTCTGTGTGTTAGTGTGTCTGACTGTGTATGTAAGTGTGTCTATCTGACTGTGTAAGGTTTTCTGTGTAAGTATATATATATATATATATATATATATATATTACACACAAACACACACACACACACAAAGCAAGTGTGTGTGTTTATTTTTTTGTAGGGAGGTATTAGGGTGGAGGGTGTGATTGCATGCCGGGAATGAGGGGTGGGGTCCAGGGGCCCCAAACAAATGTTTGCCCAGGGTCCAGTCAATGTTAAAGACGGCCCTGGATACTACCACCAGATTTGCACTCCACAAGATCTCAATTGGATGTATCCGATGATTCTGAGCCACAAATACTCACTGTGGAAATATTGAAGCGTGTAAGCAGGGCCGGACTGGGAGAAAAATTCGGCCCGGGCATTTTTTTATCACAGCGGCCCACTAAGAAGGGGGCGGGGCAGAGGAGGTGTGTTTTGTCATCACCAATGACAAACACGCTCCCTCTCAAAGTGAGCATGTTGGTTCAATGCTCTTCCAGGGCAGACCATGCGCAGAGCTCTGCTGAAGAGCTCTAGCATGAGAAAAAACCCTGTATTTTTTCTGCACAGTGCAAGCAAATTTAATAACATGCTTGCACTGTGTTTCCTTGCAACTTGTCTCTGGTGTCTCTATAAATGGATACCAGGAGACAAAAATGCCAGGAAAGAGTATTGAGCATGTGTTTGGAGCCTGTTTGTGGGATTGCGTGTGTGTAGAGTGAGCTGATTGTGGTGTGGTATTGTGTAATAAGGTCGGTTTTAGTTGTGTTGTGTTTGTGGTGTAATGTGATGCATATGTGGCTAGGGGCTGTAGAGAACATATATATGAGTCTAGTGTGTGTTTGAAGGACCCAGAATGTGTATAGGAGATCTAGTGAGTGTGTGTTTATAACGGTTTCAGAGTGTATATAGGGATCTAGCGTGTGTATGTGTGTAGATGATCCAGATTTGGGTAAGGGATCTAGTGTGTGTCTGGAATGTAATGTGTTTAGGGGTGCAGTATGTGTGTGAGGGGTGCTGTGTGTGTGTATGTGTGTATGTGTATATATATATATATATATATATATATATATATATATATATATATATATGGAAGTATTGTGTATGTCTGTTGTGCAGTGTGTTGGGGGGTTCTGTGTGTGTGTGATGGGTGTGAGAGTGCTGTGTGTGATGGGTGTGAGAATGCTGTGTGTGATGGGTGTGAGAATGCTGTGTGTGATGGGTGTAAGAGTGCTGTGTGTGATGGGTGTGAGAATGCTGTGTGTGATGGGTGTGAGAATGCTGTGTGTGATGGGTGTGAGAGTGCTGAGTGTGAGTGATGGGTGTGAGAGTGCTGTATAAATGTTAGACTGGATTGTGTGTGTGTGTGTGTGTGTGTGTGTAGGGGGGGGGGTAAATAAACAAATAAAATAACAGGCATTATGTCCGGGGGGGACATAATGCCTGTTATTTTATTTGTTTATTTACCCCCCCCCCCCCCACACAATCCATTCTAACATTTACACACCCATCACACACAGCACTCACACTCAGCACTCTCACACCCATCACTCACACTCAGCACCACTCTCACACCCATCACTCACACTCAGCACTCTCACACCCATCACACACTGGTACCTGGGACTGGCGGTGCGGTGTTCCCTGGTGGTCCTCGTGGTGAGTGAACTCTAGCCTGCATTTGCCCGGTGTGCCCGATGGCCAGTCCGGGCCTGCGTGTAAGTCTCTCTTGCTGCACCTATGCTTCTGGATACGCCCCCCTTAAGCCTGACATCACACAACGCGTTTTGTCCAATCTTAAAGGATACCATCATAAACTCTGCATGTATGCAGATGGTGTGGTTGTGACACTGACAAACCATGAATGCTCTTTAAAACATTTTATGTCAGAGATTGATAAGTACTCTGAAATGTCTAACTACAAATTAAATCACACATTATATGTTTCTCTTTTTTTCCTTTTTTTTTATGTACATATATATATCAATTAAGTACACTTTTGCCTTGAGATAAGTATTCTCTCTTTTTTTGCGCAACACTTATTTATTTGATTTATCACTGTTATTGTGTTTGTTTGGAGGAGCTACACTAGTGTTTTTGCTGCATTTACTTTTTGGATTCTTTCGTTATATATTCTATAGCGCTTATCACTTTTTCATTGTTTACAAAATATAACAGTGTAGACCCGGATGCAGTGTTGTTACTATGACATACACATCCAAAAGATCATTGCACAGACATCCACCGGCTGTTAGCGAGGGGGATCCTGGATCCCAGTCTTATAGTCAGACCTCTATTTGAGGTCAGACTAAGACGACCTCGAATATAAGACAATATATATTAGGTATATTAGGTAAGAAAAACTATCAAATGCTTAAACATAATAGAACTTCATTACAAGATTGTTCATAGATGGCATTTGGTTCCAGAAACAATGTTCAAAATCAAAAATAATAACTTCTCATTATGTTGGAGATGTAAACAAACAGTAGGTGATCAATCGCATATTTGGTGGAGTTGTCCATCTTTGAAACAAATGTGGGAAAAAGTATTTGGAGAAATATCGACTTTATTTAAAATTAAAATAAATAATAACAACAAATCAACCTTATTTCAAACAAATCTACCCCTTACATCATATCAGGAAAGATACTAGGTGATCGACATAATTATGGCGACAAAGATACTAATCTCTTGTAATTGCTACTAACACTCTTGTCCCTCATGGAAACAGATACTTACCCAAATAAAATATCAATATATCACGGAGAGAAGAGTTGCTAATGGTGCCGGAATTGTTGAAATTAATAAATTCAATAAAGGATGGGCTGTTTGGTGTGAAATATTTCCTGAATTTTTAATATAGAAAGAAAATTAATACCATAATTTTGGTTCGTTTCCAAACCCCACCCGTGCATTCCAAATGAAGAAAAACAGTGACAAAATAATAATAATAATAATTAAGGCAGTTTGTTCATTTTTGTAATGTGTTTATATCTTTGTGTGTTCTTACTATCTAAACATGTTGATATATTTATATACGGAGATATTTTGGATATTGTCATTTTCGTATTTATATGTAATTTATACGGAAAATTGTAATAATAAAAATTGATATATAAAAAAACACACACTCAAGAAGTACCATCTTAACTGCCATTGAGTAGGTAGACAAAGCAGTATATACATTTAACAATAAAAAGATAATGCTCTTGGACATAAGATCCAATTCCGTAATGGGTACCTCAGTGCAGGTTGCAGGGAGAGCCTCAATAACCAGATCCACACTGTTTTATTTGAGATGGGCGCTAGCAATCCAGTGAACTGTGAACTCGATGGATCACCCACTACATTGCTATTTATGTTGTGCTACATCATTTTAAAACAATAATTTGGATACAATAAAGTTTGATGTATTTTTACTGGAATGTCTCCATGTACTGGATTGAGGGCACCAGTGTCCCTGTTTACAGTCTATACATTTACCAAAAAGTTTTAATGTGATGGATGTAATCCAATTAAGCCTCCTCTATTAATTAGACAGCAAGTTACCAAACAAATCAACATCATCACCTATGTGCAAGCAGGGAAAAGAAAAATGTTGGTAAGGTAAAACTTGTAACAAACTATATATAAATAATATCATACTTACTAAATAGAGGGGAGGATCCTGCAGTACAAGCTACATAGTATATACAAAAAAATCGCAAAAAAAAAAAAAAAGGAATTGGCATTTTTCTGTATCTTTTTTATTATTATTACTTTGTTTTATCTATGAGCTGGGATGCTAACTCAATGCCAAGTGCATTGCCAACTGCAATGCCAAGCACACATAGTAAGACTGTCTTTTCAAAACAGTTTATTGCCAGGGCGAAAGCTCAGTTGGTAAATGCCTCTAACTGAAGACCCTATTCAAACCTCACAGGTTTCAATCAGCCTCTCTTTTTTTCCAAGGTCAGTCAATGGGTAATCACATCTATAACAGCTGTCAGTTTGGTTAATTCCGAGAGTGTGTACTAAAAGCTCTTTGAGTCCCCTGAAAGAAAGGTGCTAAATAAATACTAGTTATAATATTGTAACACTTAGATTTATTTAATCCTTGTCTGATGTTAAAACTCATTGATGTTGTATAGGTTATCATAAGTACAGATATTGGACGGCTTATTTGACAGCAGTTAAAGGATCTGTGTCACACATATATTACAGCAGGATGGCAAGCAAATTTATTTTGTTTATGACCCCATCTGAAAAGAATGATCATATATAGTTGTAGTTTATTTTCATATAATGCGAAATAGTGAGGTCTTAAATGGGAGACACAGATGAATATAAAATCCATGTTTCTGTTTGTGCTTTCCACTATGCTAAACAATGTATTAATTATTAGTTTATGAATTCACAAAATAGTAATTAAGTTAATTTCCCTGCTGACTTAACTGCTTTCCTTTAATGAATATATTTTATTTGGTTCATTTGGTTGCATAGGGTATTATACAGTTTTACAGATACTATGTTTTTTTTCTCTATACTTTTTTCTCTCTGTGCAAAATCCAGTACTTTGGTTGAATAAGCATGTTTGCAAGCACCACTTAACTGGCAAGCAAATGAACACTTTATTTTTCCTTCCCTGGTGGTTTGAGTACAGGAAAATAACAGCAATGCCTAGGCCCACACTTTAAACAAAATGTATTTTGAAAAATTGTCTGCTCTCAGTAGGCTAATGCACTTTGTTTTCAGCACCATTGCTCCACAGACAGTAGAAGTGAAGAGAGACAAGAGTTATCTTACTGCTGTTTAAAGGACTTGCCAGACAATATCCCTTCTACTGAATCACAAATCAGTTGCATCCTTTGACGTGGATTAAGTAAGTGTTATACATTTTTAAGGGAACTGGGACTATAGGCCCTAAAGTTATCTTTATCCAGAATACTGCTAAAGGACAAATAGTGGTCCTTTTTTTCTGTTACACAAAGGAAAAGCGTTTCATAAAATGCTGTGCCCTGTTTTTCTTTAATGTAAATATAGAATGTCATCCTCTTTTCTCCTCCCCAGCAGTTCTGACTATATGAGGATGGATGAGACATTTTGCCTAGACTTTGATGCAGTGATCAGTGCATTAAGCCCATGAGTGTGTGTACTGAGAGCACTGCGGACAGTGGCTATTGTACACAAGTTCCCATGTTGCTCAGGTACATGCGGTGGTCTGTTAGCCACTACCAACATGGTCATATAATTTTTCCTTTTAATGGGTAAAATTTTCATTGGGGTAGGACAGGGGAAAAACAGGGAGGATATTTTGCCCCTTTTCACCCGCCACAAAAATGTTTGTAAATGGCCATGTTACCACCTCTGCCTTTTCTTTTTTTATAGGCCACTATTTTTTATGTTGCCTTATGTGATCAAAAGGAAATAATGGAACTAATTAATGTGGTTCTGTGGGATCCACTACTTGGCATATACATACTGCAAAGCGTATCCAAAACATATAGGTGGCCTGTAACTAATGACCAAGGTGGTAAATTACACTTGTCCTTTGACTGTGATATTACACCTGCATCCAGATGTATTCTGGCTGACTGAGCATGGTGGGAGTTGTAATTCATAGTAGCTAGGGCAGTAATGGCTAACCTTAGTCAGAAAATCATTGGTTATGTACTTCCCAAGCACCTGTGGTGCTAAGGTAGTCATCACTATACCCAAGGATACCCATACCTACTAACAAAGCAGATTTGGAAACAAACTCAGAATGCTGATTGGCCGTCAGGAGTTCGCATGATCAAAAATGGTCTGTGTTCTAAGGTGCAACCATTGCTCCTTCTGCTTATTACGACTTTACTTCCCAGTTGACCTGTATTTCATAGTTATTGTGCTTTTATACCTCATCAAGTAGCCAGATAGTATCTGTATTTGTATCCTCCCATAACAATATTTGCATTTTATGATTGTATTTCTTTTATATATCCATTTTTAATGATGCATTAAAGATATTCATGTTTTTATTATAATACGCTTATCCTAGAGTATTTTGTTTCCTATTTTTTGCTTTTTCTGTACACAAAAAACCATGTTCCAAACAGGTGGGTGAAGCACAGCAAAAAATGGAATAGACAAAAAGTGGCAAACTAATAGTCCGAGTAGCTTGACGCGTTTCACGCTTTCTAGAGCTTGCTTATGAGTAAGCGCTAGAAACCGCAAAACGCGTCAAGCTCCTCGGACTATTAGTTTGCCACTTTTTGTCAATTCCCTTTTTTGCTGTGCTTCACCCACCTGTTTGGACACTATTAAATCTTTTTTTCATTTTTTACCCACTCCCGTGAGTGCCGTTTTCTACCTTGTCTTTATTGTCTATTGTTCATAGGGTACGAGCCAGACACTCGTAGAGGCACCGGAGCCGAAGGCTGGGGATTTCTTTCATCCTAGCCTCCAACGCTGTGAGCTCGAGGACTGATCTTTTGAAGTTATAACCACCATGAAAGATAGTGTCATAGTTGCCAATATCAGCCATATTTCCAGGGACACATATTTGTTCCACATGCTGCAGAAAGGGCATGCAAAGCGCAGCCCCACAGTATGGAGGATGCATATACGCACAGACACAATCCAATGAATTAATCATGGTAAGTCCTATGAGATCTCCACCCTGATTAATTAATTTTATTGTGTCTGTGGCCGATGCTGGCATCTATCGAGTGTGACCAATGATGTTATTTGATGCATATCTATTATATTTTCTCTTTTCAAGAATGGATTCCAAATTAACCTATTTAACTTTTTACCTCATTTGTAACTGTATTCCTTCCCATATATAAATATTATTATAAATAAGTATTATAGTAGCACTGCTCACAGAGAGGCACGGTACCAACCACAAATAAATCGATAAATAAAGCAACTAGAATGTGATATAACAAATGAAATAATAAATATTTAAACAAAATATAAGCAAATGGAAATAAAATAGAAAAAGAAATAAAAAAGCACAAGACATGAAATAACAAATTGAATTTAACTGAAATAAAATGAAATGATAAAGCTGTATGTAGCAAAAACAAAACAAATATAATAAAAAATAATAAGTGATAGCATAGTATATACGACTGGTTAAGCATAATCCACTGAAGGGTTACCAAATTAAAGCAGTGACCCCATGCAAGGAACAATATTTGAATGCATAAATATAAGGGTTGACTCAATAGGTGCTGATAATCAACCCTGAAATGGTGCCTCCGAAATCACGGACTCATTCAGGGCTCACTGGTGAAGCAACAGCACCTGAATGTCAAGCCACCCATGTAGCTCCAATGTGCATACAATGTTTGCAATACAGGAATCATACCTAATTCTAACTGTCTGCTAAAAGCCGAATGCAGCTGAAAAGCACAAATGCCTGGGGAGAGCTTTGGCTTATACCAGGACCATTTCGTGAGGGCATTGGTTATTACAAATATAGCCTACCAAAATGACCTGAATTGTAGTAAAGTGAAAATTTGTAAAAAAAAAAAAAAAGCCGACCAAACATTATACATTAGTTAAGTCAAAAAAAAAAGAAGCAAATAAAATATTTTTTATATACAATTTAAAATGCTATTAATGTAAATATACAATTATATGTAACATTAATTATTGTAAATAAATATTTTTGTGTTTAAAATATGTTTACTTTTCTATTCAATTATCTACGGAATAGAAACAGGCAAATTTCACCTATGTCACCTGAATTTGGAGGTGGTTTGGGGGTGATCACCGCATATTGGGTAGCTAAAACTCCATGCTTTTTTGAAGGCAAAAAGGTCCTGATCAGACCGTCTCTGATGCTTCCATTTCCAAAAGGTCGGAACTTCCAATTCACTCCTTAATTCAGGGATGTTGAGTAGCCGCATTTCGTCGATTTTGTAAAATTTGGCTACTGTGCCTAACCTAAATCCAATTCGGGAATATCGATGTATACTGATTTAACCCTATAGTGATAGTGCTCTTTAGAGAGAAGTGAAAGGAAAATCGCTTCAATAAAAGCTAGTTCAAACCATTAAAAGTGTTGAGGTCCGGCCACTGGCTGATCCCAAATGTAATTTGATGTTAATGTAGGTAAAAACCCTTCCCCAATAATGGTCTTAGTGACCAAAAGGATGCTTGGTGTAAATCAAAACATCCAATCTCCACCTTGAACAAAAGTAAAACCAAGTGTGCTCCTAGTGTAATAACATTTAAAACAAACTTTATTGCACACATGCACATTCACACTTACAAACAACGGTGGTAAAAACAAAACAAAAAACATTGACTTCCAAGACGGGGTGCTTCGGATCACTCCCACTCCAGTAGCAGGCAACAAATGTTACATGGCTTTGTAAGATTCCAGGTTTGTTGCCTGCTACTGAAGTGAGAGTGATCCAGAGCACCCTCTCTTAGGGGTGCAGGTAATGAGGGGAGCTGGTGGTAGTGAGGACCTTTTGCTTAGATTTTTCCATCACAGCAACCATTGTGGGAATAGCTACTTTTTAGGTTTTATAGAGAAATTGTGAATTAAGATGCAACGAGGACAAACATTTCCTCAACAATGGAATGGGTTAAATAAGTTCTTAGTCAGTGTAAGGTATGCAATTTAGAAACAAGGGGAAGCAAGCCTTTCAAGTGGAATGATTGCTTTTGTAGATAACAGACTGCAGGAAAAGTACAGATAAAAATAGTAACCCAATCTGTTTTACTGAAATGTAGCCAAAGAGTGTAAAAACGAACAAAGATCCACTTACTTTTTAGAGGATGGTGTACTTTGCAGTGTATGAGGAGAAGTTGGTTGTGTAACTTAATATTAGCATACATATGATTAAAGTTGTCCCATCTATGGTACCATTTTTTTGGCCGTGAATGGATGGAGAGTTCTTCCCTAGTAGATTAGAAATCAAGCACTCAATGACAGACCACACTCAAGAACTCAGAATACAAATCTCCTACTTCTTTGTTTACACCCTAAAAACCCAATCATATCATCTAAAGCAGTGCTTCTCAAACCTGTCCTCAGGACCCCCCAACGGTCCAGGATTTAGGGATTACCCAGTTGTATTTAAATAAGAATATGTACACCTGGTGTGGTTCTCTAACCATTAAGCAACCATACCAGGTGATCTACATATTCTTATTTAAATACAACTGGGTAATCCCTAAATCCTGGACCGTTGGGGGGTCCTGAGGACAGGTATGAGATACACTGGTCTAAAGGAATACGTTATATAGAGATGATGTAAAAAGTCAGCAGAACAGGGTAAGTTTATTAAAATAAGTTTTTAGACAGGCAATTATGTAAATATATTTTTATTTTATTTGGGCCGCTATCAGGGGGTGACAGATAATACACCTGTCATGGTCCTGAAAGCCCTGGAGAGCCCACTCAGCCCCCTTAAAATATGTAAACAATGTGGACTATGCACTGGAGCCTATCTGTAGTGATAGACTGCAGCACAGAAGGCTAGATATTGGGAATTAATGTGCGCCGTGTGGGAGTCATGATCTAGGCCCCCTTCAGCACAGATGAGTTTGATACCACTCTTTCACTCTGCCGAAAAGACTGGTATCACACCGATCTGGGCTCAAAAGGGCACAGTTCATTGCTCCCACCGCTGGATCTTCAATCCCCTTTCCTTGGAGTGCAAGCAGGTATTACAGGCACTTTAGCTGTGTGGATGCTCAATCAGTTCAATCAGAAATAAGCAGTTTCTCTCCTGGGAAATTGAGTCCAAGCGGGTGGCATGCCTAATGCAGTGATTTACGGCAAACCAGCCTTGGAGATTATATTTCCCAATATTCTTAACCAGCTAAGCATCTGCTAAATGGACTTACCCACTCATTTTCAGCTGACTAAGTATCATAACTACTAAAATGTTGGAGAAGACATAAAAACATGGTATAGTTTATTTTGCACACTCACTTTCATGCCACCCAAAACACAGTATGGCACCCTTGTGGTGCATTTCTCTAACAGACTAAAAATCCCACCTGAAAAAAAGGGGGTACCCTGAGTATCTAAAAAAGCAACTATAATCCAAGAAAATAAATGCTAGATAACATTTTATTTTATTTATTGATGTCCAAAGAGCCACCCACATTCCAAAGCTTTGTGTGTGAGGACCAGCCAGAAATGTTTGAATTATTCAGGTTAGTATACAGCCCTTCACATAAATAAGAAGGGCAACTACAATTTTTAACATTTCTTAAATTATGATATTAAATCCAGTTTTCTATATATATTTATATATCCGGTGCCTTGCAAAAGTATTCACCCACCTTGGCATTTTTTTGTGTTTTGTTGCCTCACAACCTGGAATTAACATGGATTGTTTGAGGATTTGCATCATTTAATTTACAGAACATGCCCACAACTTTGAAGATGTTTTTTTTTTTATTGTGAAGCAAACAGCAAATAGGACAAAATAACAGAAAAAGTAAATGTGCATAACTATTCACCCCCCTAAAGTCAATACTTTTTAGAGCCACCTTTTTTACGGCAATCACAGCTCCAAGTCGCTTTGGATAAGTCTCTATGAGCTTGCCACATCTTACCACTGGGATTTTTGCCCATTCCTCCTTGCAAAACTGCTCCAGCTCCTTCAAGTTGGATGGTTTGCGCTTGTGAATAGAAATCTTTAAGTCTGACCACAAATTGTCTATTGGATTGAGGTCTGGGCTTTGACTAGGCCATTCCAACACATTTACATGTTTCCCCTTAAACCACTCAAGTGTTGCTTTAGCAGTGTGTTTGGGGTCATTGTCCTGCTGGAAGGTGAACCTCCGTCCTAGCCTCAAATCACGCACAGAGTGGTACAGGTTTTGCTCAAGAATATTCCTGTATTTAGCACCATCCATCTTTCCCTCAACTCTGACCAGTTTCCCAGTCCTGGCTGCTGAAAAACCTCCCCACAGCATGATGCTGCCATTACCATGTTTCACTGTGGGGATGGTGTTCTTTGGGTGATGTGATGTGTTGGGTTTGCGTCAGACAAAGCGTTTTCTTTGATGGCCGAAAAGTTCAATTTTAGTCTCATCAGACCAGAGCACCTTCCTCCATACATTTTGGGAGTCTCCCACATGCCTTTTCGCAAACTCAAAACGTGCCATTTTTTGTTGTTGCTGAAAATAATGGCTTTCTTCTGGCCCAACTCTATGGAGCGTACGCTTATTGTCGTCCTATGTACAGATACTCCAGTCTCTGCTGTGGAACTCTGCAGCTCCTCCAGGGATACCTTAGGTCTCTGTGCTGCCTCTCTGATTAATGCCCTCCTTGCCCGGTCCGTGAGTTTTGGTGGGCGGCCGTCTCTTGGCAGGTTTGCTGTTGTGCCATGTTCTTTCCATTTGGTTATGATAGATTTGATGGTGCTCCTGTGGATCATCAAAGATTTGGATATTTTTTATA
Organism: Pelodytes ibericus; assembly: GCA_036172795.1. Classification (NCBI taxonomy): domain Eukaryota; kingdom Metazoa; phylum Chordata; class Amphibia; order Anura; family Pelodytidae; genus Pelodytes; species Pelodytes ibericus. The sequence continues at coordinate 42,220,794 of CM069860.1, forward strand.
ACCTAACCCTGACTTGTACTTCTTAACAACAAGTCCCTTACTTGTTTGGAGAGTTCCTTGGTCTTCATGGCAGTGTTTGGTTAGTGGTGCCTCTTGCACCACTGTGTTGCAACACATGCCAATTTTCTGTTTTCTATTTCTAAAAAATTGTTTTATGTATATATTTTTCTCATTTCACTTCACTAACTTAGACTATTGTGTTCTGATCCATCACATAAAATTCAGATTAATAAAACATTGAACTTAAGGCTGTAATGTAACAAAATAGGTAAAAAGTCAAGGGGGTGAATACTTTTTCAAGGCACTGTAAATACATATAAATACAGAGCGCAGCTGGACTTAGTGCACATCATTTCCCTCCTTTATCTGTAACTTCCTGAAGATTAACATACAGAAGAAGGGGAATGGATAGTTTTTGTTATGATGAAAGGCTGGAAAAGATAAAAATGTACAGGGACAATACAAAGGGTTCGCTAATATAAAAGCACAAGTGAAATGTCCGTTGTCTCTAGTATGAGGATAAACTGTCATGTACTTTTGATAGTACACGCCAGTTTATCCTCTGACCAACAGCAGCCATGCTTCCATAGGCAAGTGGAAGGCAGCTCTGGTCGGTGACTGGTTCTCTCTGCTACCGCTGATTGGCTGTACGTGTGCTGACATTTATCAGCAGGCTACAACCAGGAACTGATGTGTCTCACATTTGAGACACAGCAGTTAGTAAACCCGCGTGTATCTATTAAGATACACATCAGGTTTACTTACAAGTCAAACAAAAAAAAGTTGGCTTTGATATTTCTGAATCACCAGAAATAGACACCGAGGATATAAAGTTTTGTTTCATTTAGTCACTTCCTGTGCTGGTGAAAAAGAATACATTGTGCGGAATGTAATAAGCTTGCTCTTATACACAGTAGGATTTCCTAACAGTGAAACAAATTATCTGATGACATAATTAGAGAGACAGGGAATTCCATTTCTTTGAATGAAATTATTCTCAGTGGTTACTGCAGCAAAAAAAAAATAATGATTGATGTCTACTTTTATGTAAAACATGCATTTTAAAGTACTTTACAAGCATATTAATATACATTAACATTTGGAAGATTCCTTTTGGGCACCCAAAAGTTTTTTTTAATACTTCCTTTATCATAATTGTATTTAAATTAGTTTTTTTTCATGTGTTCTATCTTCCAATTAGTGATAGCAAAAATACACCATATGTCTGTGTACTAACAATATCATTATCTTCACATATAATTATCTTTATAGGCTCATCTTGCCATTCCAGACCCCCATGTGCTGTTGTTATAAAGAAAATGTAAATATAAAGTGTAATTTCTTATCTCACTGTGCCATATGCCAAACCTAACCCACAAATTCCCTCTGTTACAATTTCATACTTTACCATCTGCAAGTGATCTTAATTTATACATAATTAAGACTTTCTACTGCAAGCAGGTTGCAATATAATCCACCTTAGAGTTGTCGATATACTTTTGAAACTGTCAGTCTCCTTCATTTTATAAAATTAATTTCATAAAGTAGTCATTTAATCTTTGTGTGCTGTGAATTAAATGTTCCCCAAAACAAATCAGCCTGTATTACTGTACAGTGGAATGTGTTACTTCATGTACATCTTAATCTGCAGAGTACCATTGAAGTGTGGGTTTAGTCCAAACTGTTATTAAACATAAGCTTCTCAGCAGACAAATGCAGATCTGAAAAGCAATTACAAGTAGAACAGTAGTTGTAGAAAAAGATATAGAAGATAATGAGCATTAAAAGTTTATTTGTACTATACAGTGTATGAGAATAATATGAGATTTTCTTAAAAGAATTTGGCCAATTTAAATAATGTAAGATTTATTTCATTATTGTTTCTTTGAATATAAGCTGGCCAATTACTATTTAGGCAGGGGTGTAAATAGAATCCACCAGGTCAAATCCGCCCTCTGATCAAATAGCACATCACCACATGACATCAACATTGCAATGCTGTGCACTGTACAAGCTAGGTCCACGCATCACTTGTCAGGGCAGGGGATGTAGTGGTCACCACTGCAACTGGGCCAGCCACCCCAGGTGGACCAGCAACACTGAAGTGATGTGTGGACAAAGCTGGTACGGTGGACAGTGGGGGTTTATTGAAATGGTGATGTGCTACATGGTCATAGGGCCACATGGCCATGTTTCCACTATGGCCCAGTGGTTTCCATAAAGACCCCCACTTAACACACTTACATATGTAGTGGTATAACTTTCTTATCCCCATGTGACATAATGAAGGGGGGCTACATCTGTGGACGGTGAAAATAAAATGATGATGCTGGCATGACATCACCGATATTGTTATACCACAAGAACCGTTATGGCGGTGTGCGTAAAATAATATGTTTACTGCATGTACGTATATATATATATGGCAATTGTCTAACTTTTATTAGGGTTTCTAAGTGGCACATGGGATGTGTGTATGTTGTAATTGTTGTTAATTGTAATTATCTTTATTATATGCAATACATACTTTTATTATGCATTATATGTGATATACGTACAATACAGTGAAAAATGATTAGGCAGGTGTGAAAAAATTATTTAAAAAATAGACATGATAATAATTTAGAAGAAAAATGTAAATCAAATCAATATTTGGTGTGACCACCCTTTGCCTTCAAAACAGCAATATTTGTTCTAGGTACACTTGCACACAGTTTTTTAAGGAATGTTGGAGAGCTAACTGCACTTCTTGTGCTGGCAGCCTCAGTTGTTTCTCTTTCTTCATGTAATCCCAGACAGACTTGATTATGTTGAGATCAGGGCTCTGTATGGGGCCACACCATTCTGTTACATCCAAATATTTTTAATTTTGCCTCATCAGTTCAAAGTAGCTGATGATATTTCGCTGAACCCCAGTTCCTGTGGTTTTATGCATAGTTGAGTCACTTTGCCTTGTTTCTACCAGGGGAGGTATAGCTTTATGGCTGCAAGTCTTCAATGAAAATCGCTTCTGTCTACACTTCCCCAGACAGTAGATTCGTGTACCAAGGTCTCAATGTTTCCTGCCAATTCTGAGCAGATTGAACTGTAGGACATCTTCCAATTGTGAAGGGAAAGGAAGGAAGTTTCCTTGGCCACCAACTGGATCTACAGTCCTCAACATTGCCCGTTTCTTCAATAGAGCTTGGACAGCACATCTGGAAACCTTTGTTTTCCTTGAAATTGTTGCCTGGGAGAGAACTTGCTTGTACAACTACCTTATAAATGCAGAAATAGAAACACACCTGCATTCCAAGGAAGAATATCAATTTTCATACATTTAATCTTAAGAAGCGATAAAGTCGGGCAAAAAAAAATAGGCAGAAAGGACAGACACATTACGCGCCATGAGGTTCAGAGGGCATGGTAGTGTTAGGGAAAACAGTATTTCGACGGTTGAATTTAAAGCATTGCGCGAGAAGCAGTGGTGTGATCCTTGTGTCAATTGCTGATTGGCTAATTTTTAAATAGGTGCATGTGTTAGCGCTAACGGTAAATTTTGGGCTATAAATAGAAGTGTTTTGGACTGTATTTGGCACTGCTACAGCGGACTTGTGGGGAGCGTACAAGCATTTGTAAAAGATCGCCTCAGCCCTGTCTGATATTTTTAGGTTATTGACGTGGATTTGTATTGGGGGTATGGGTCACCCGCCCATTAAAATGGGGGTGGACAACAACTGGGTTCAAGGTTTCTGATCAGGCTAATAGGGCTGACATAATGTGATTTTTTGAGTTAAAGTTTGTGTAACGGAACTCCCCGTACTCCGACCAAGTACCTTCCGTTAATGGACGCTTCCTAGCTTGCGCCGAGGACCACAAGCACCGCACCGGACAACACAACCACCACAGACTCCACAACCGCCGTAGCTTAACTAGAGTCTCGCCGTCTTCTGTGCACCCTGGATCAGCTTCTGTCCTCCAGGACCGTGTGGGGAAGACCTCTCCTCCAGGAGAGCATCTAAGGAACGAGCTCTTAAAAGAGCTAATTGATTAAAGCTCAAGGTAGTATGAAGAACATAGCAATCCCCAGTGTGATTATAGCTGTCCCCTCCAATCATGAGATAGGACTACATGTTGAAGGTCAAGAAGATCTCTGGATTTTAATTAAACACTCTCCTTTTATGCCCATTTTCCACACATAGGACCACCTGCAGGGTTTTGAAGAACAACCAATCAATACGTACAATACATTCAGGCACTCCCAGCAATTACCGTAAAATCCCCCCCTCTGCCTGTGATACAATTATCTCCACACAATAGACTAACTTAATAATCACAGGCAGAAAATATACCGTTTTTACACAATATTAATAACTTTCAAAGTATGCATCACATTCACATAAAACATACATTTTCAGAATCAGCATACTTTAAATATGAACATAACTAAAAATCAGACAATTCCACCCAGTAGTTCAAAAGTTAGCTGGAAGTCCTTTATGACCGTCCGCAAGCACATTTTCCTAGTCTGGGGACTCAGGATACACCGTCTTAAAGGGGCATTGTTCCGATTTTCACCATGCCCCAAAAATGTGCTTAAAGGGCCAGCACCAGTCCCATAAAAGTCCATAATCCCCAATGCAGCTTCTTAAAGGGCCATACACAGTCCAATACAAGTCCATAGGCCCAAATAGCATTTTTAAAGGTCCATAAACCCCAGGGCCATAGTCACAGGGGAGGAGGCTGGCAAGCAGGCCTCTCCAGTACCAAGTGGCAAAGGGCACTTCGTCACAGTTTGGTTAATAAAAAAATGTATGTATTCCGTTTATTTAATTCATATAAGTTTACACCTCAATAAAGAACCACAGCCTTTTTCCACTATTAAATGGTCTGTTGTGTCTTTTATTTATGTTTAAATGTCAGTTATTTGCTTCCTGCAACACTCATGTATGCCCAGGATCGTTTGGTGTTTTATTACAACTACCTTTTGTCTTATTGCTATGCTCAGTCTTAGTTATGACTTTTCATGTTAAATTATCTTCAGCAACCTCACCTGGTTAGCTTGGTTTCTCCCTCCTACACAAATGTTTCTGTTTCTGTTAATGATTGTGTGTTAACCGACATATTACATTAATGGTCATTAGCAACTGCTTGGTATAATTGTTAATTTATACATCTGACTATATGCTTACAAAATCCCTGACTAAACTAATGAAAGCCGAATGAACCAATGGTTAATAAACGAAAATCATTCATCCATTCGTCCATTCGTGCTATTGGCATTCTATAAACCGAAATAGAGTCGGTTTATAGAATACCAATAGCATTACATACATTCCATAAACCGACATAATGAACGACTTTCGGTTTATGGAATGCATGTAATACTTTCTTTCTTTCGGTTTATAGAAAGCCAATAGTATTACATGTATTCTATAAGCCGAAAGTATATAAACCGAAGGTCGTTCGGTTTATAGACTTTCGACTTATGGAATACATGTAATTCTATTGGCTTTCTATAAACCGAAATAGAGTCCCCATTCATAAGACCGCCCGGGCTTCTGTGATGAAACCGGGTACTTCCGCTTTCGTCACAGAAGTCCCGGCGATTGTGCCTGGCGACAGCAGGGGAGTCTGCGCTTATCGCGCAGACATCCTCTGCTGCCCCACTAGCCACCAGGGTGAATCGTGCAGCTGGGGGATGTCTGCACGATACGTGCAGACATCCTCCATGCTGCCCGACACCTCCGTCTATTATGACGGACCAGCTGTCCGTCATAATAGACTGCCGTGTCGGGCAGCATGGAGGATGTCTGCACGTATCATGTAGACATCCCCAAGCTGCCCCCACTAGCCACCAGGGATCAAGTTAAAGGTGAGGGGGAGGGAGGGGGCCGAGAGACAGGGGGAGGGGGTGGGACAGAGAAACAAGGGGAGGGAGGGGGGCAGAGACAGAGAAACAACGGGAGGGAGCGGGGCAGAGACAGAGAAACAAGGGGAGGGAGGGAGTTAAGAGACAGAGACAAGAGGAGGGAAGGGGTTAAGAGACAGAGACAAGGGGAGGGAGGGGGTTAAGAGACAGAGACAAGGGGAGGGAGGAGGTTAAGAGACAGAGACAAGGGGAGGGAAGGGGTTAAGAGACAGAGACAAGGGGAGGGGTTAAGAGACAGAGACAAGGAGAGGGAGAGGGTTAAGAGACAGAGACAAGGGGAGGGAGGGGGTTAAGAGACAGAGACAAGGGGAGGGAGGGGGTTAAGAGACAGAGACAAGGGATGGAGGGGGTTAAGAGACAAGGGGAGGGAGGGAGAGGGGAGAGAGAGACAACACTAAGGGGAGGAGAGAGAGAGAGAAAAATGGGGGCAAGGGATAGAGAAAGGCAGCATTGGCACATAAAAATAAATAAAAACTAGAAATACATTTTTTGATATCATAATTTTTTATTAAAAAACCAATTTACATGTGAATATATACAAGTTGAACTTTTTTTCCTATAGGGTAGAAATTCTTATGAATGGGGACTTTATTTCTGTTTATAGAAAGCCAATAGCATTACATGTATTCCATAAACCGAAAGTCTAGAAACCAAAAGACATTCGGTTTATAGACTTTCGGTTTATGGAATACATGTAATGCTATTGGTATTCTATAAACCGAAATAGAGTCCCCATTCATACGAATAGGTCAACTCGTATGAATGAGGACTCTATTTCGGTTTATAGAATACCAATAGCATTACATGTATTCCATAAACCGAAAGACATTCGGCTTATAGACTTTCGGTTTATGGAATGCATGTAATCCTATTGGCTTTCTATAAACCGATGTAGAGTCGTTTTATAGAAAGCCAATAGCATTACATACATTCCATAAACTGAAAGTCTATAAACCGATATGTCTTTCGGTTTATAGACTTTCGGTTTATGGAATGTGTAGGTCAATTGATTCGTACGAACGAATAAAACGAAACGAAAATAATGAACGAATTTCGTCTGAAACGAATGCAGTAATGAACGAAATTTGTTTTAGACGTAAGAAATAACATTTTCGTCCGAATGTTGAAAACTAAACGAAAATTTTAGTTTTGCACTAGTCTAGTGGTCACATTAAATATTGATTTGATTTTTCTTCTGTTCACTCGCTTTATTTTTATAATTTAAAAAACCGCAAACTATTAACATTCCTATTTTTAATGCATTCTTACTTTACATTTTTGCACAACACTTTTGCACACTGTAAATATATGTATTACTTTATAATTTTTTAATTACAAATCACAAGTAGTTTATTTATATAGACAAACACACACACATAATCACATTAAAGGGACAAATACCTATCAAATATAAATTATGCAGGCCTTCTCTTATAAAAACAGGTTTTAATTTTTTTGCTACGCCACCCCATACTGTAGTTCAGCTATTTGTGAAGCAAAAAGGAAATAATGGGACCTCGAAGCTACTATTTAACTTCACAATTAGCCAAAGTAGAAAATAATAGAGAGTTTGAAATGAATATACACACGGGCACTTAAAGAGCTAAGCCAGGTTCTGGCCAGACCGTTATTTTTGATTTTCATGGATTCCTTTATTTCAGGCATGGTGCCCACAGATTGGCGTAAAGCTGATGTGGTGCCCATATTTAAAAAGGGATCAAAATCCCAGCCAGGCAATTACAGACCTGTAAGCTTGACATCTGTGGTGGGGAAACTGTTTGAAGGGTTGCTAATCGAATATATTTAATATTTCATATTGAACAGGAATCTCATTAGCAGGAGCCAACTTGGTTTTGTGAAAGACAGATCTTGTCAAACTAATTTAATTGCATTCTATGAGGAGGTGAGTAAAATATGGATATGGGTGCTGCAGTGGATGTGATATATTTATACTGCTAAGGTAATGGATACAGTTCCACATAAAAGGTTACTGTACAAATTGACTGAAATAGTCTTAGGGCTATGTTTGAGGTTTGTTTGAGACTGGCAACTGGTTGAAAGACAGAAAGCAAAGGGTGGTGATGAATGGGACATTCTCAAACTGGACAGATGTAATAAATGGAGTACCTCAGGGTTCTGTCCTAGGTCCACTTTTTTTTAAGTTGTTTATTAATTATCTCCCAGAAGGCATAGGGAACCATGTCTCAGTGTTTGCCGATGACACAAAATTAAGTAGGGTAATACAGTCTGAACTAGATGTATCTTCACTGCAAGAGGATTTGGACAAATTGGGTAATTGAGCAGACAAATGGCAAATGAGATTAAATGTAGACAAGTGTACAATTATGCATTTTGGGTACAATAATAAAAATGCAACATATATTTTAAATGGTGTTTAATGAAATCTACTAATGAAAACGATGTGGGAATAGTTGTAGACAATAGACTTGTAGCATTAGTGCACAGAGTCAGCTGACAGCTGCAAATGCCAATAAGATATTGGGGTGTATTAAAAGGGGTATTGACTAACTGGAGGAGGATATTATTCTGCCTCTCTATTGATCCATGATAAGACCTCACCTTGAATATGCAGTTAAATTCTGGGCGCTTAAAAAAAAAAAAAGAATGAAAAAATTATGGAAATAGAGAAAGTGCAGAGGAGGACTACAAAACTAATCAGGGGAATGGAAAGTTTTAGTTATGGAGAAAGGCTGGAAAAGTTAAATCTGTACACGCTAGAGAAATGGCGGCTTAGTGAGGATATGATAATGTTATATTAACAGAACAGTACAAAGGACAAGAGGTCACCCACTAAGACTTGGAGATTTAGTCTACGACAGTGGAAGGGATTTTTTACAGTAAGGACAATTAAGTTATGGAATTCACTGCCTGAAGAAGTGGTTCTAGCAAATACCTTAGATGCTTTTCAGAGTGACCTGGATACTTTTTTTAATAAAGGGCTATGCATGTTAGTGCAGGCATTAATATTTTTCAGTGCTTGTTGATCCAAGGAGAAATCTGATTGCCATTTGGAGTCAAGAAAGAATCTCCCCCCCCCCCCTGCTGAATGCAGAATTTGAAATTGCTGAAGGGCAATCCTTCTTTTGGATCAACAGCAGTAAACATGGGATTGGAAAAGGGTTGAACTCGATGGACGCAAGTCTTTTTTCAACCTACACTACTATGTAACAATGTAACTATAAATTCAGTCGCTGAATTGTTGACCCAACATTCAGCCAGAATTGCCATTATCATTTCAGTGATCCCTGTATTGCCCTATTTAAGGATCTATTAAGTTCAGTGTTAGTGTTATTCTCTGCTACTGTTATTCTCTGCTTCTTAGTGTTATTCTCTGCTACTTTACTTCTTCATATCCAACATACAGTAATTCCAAAATTCTGTTCTTCAAAAATAATTCTTTATAGTCTTAACATTTGCCTCAAGCCAATTTGTACTGGCTTGTTTCAGTGGCAACCCTTAAGTCAGTTTAAAAGAATATTTCCAACAAATATAATAATTACCATGTGTAGGTTTTACTACACTTTGGTGTTGGTTAAATAAAACCATGTATTTCCTTCTTTGGTGACCCCTTTTATTTTAGAAGAAAATGCTGCTTCCTGCAGCCAGCCAGAAGCTTAGATTTGCTAATTTGAGCTGATTACCGACCAGCACACCACAATGCTCAAAAAATAAAATGATTGTGGTGCATGTTGCCCTAGCACACTATTTGGGGGCCACATGGCACTGACAAACTGTTTGGGTACAAAGGTATACTTTTCAAGTTGTTTGGGGACAGATACAACACTGGCAAGTTGTCTTGGCTATGGAACTGGCAAGCTGTTTGGGGACAGATATGGCACTAACACACACATATATTTTGTCACATATTGTCACATACAGTCACAGAGATAAACACACAGTCACTCAGACACACACTCTCACACACACACACACACACACAGTCACACACAGTCTGGGTTGCTTAGCCTTGTGCTGCCTGCAGCTTACACTGAGCTTTGTTTGAAGGAGCGAGTCAGGAGAGGCTTTTTAACTCTAAACCAATGAGAAGAGTTGAGAAGTCTTTCCTGATTGGTTGAAACCTCTTTCTCTCAGAGTTCGCATTCTGGGACATTGCATTGCCCCCAGATGAGGCTGCCTGGTACCAGAACATTGCAGGACTGTCCAGGGCAATCTGGGATATGTGAGACATAATATGAAAACCAAGGCTCTGCCTCGCTAGTTCAGTATATAGTTCTGTGTAAGGCAGCACACTTATGGATCATTGGAGGTGCTCAGACTGCCTTTGACTGGATAGGACACAAAGCATAAAACAGTAAAAAGTTGACACTCACAGATCCAGCAATAAACTTGTTTAATCCAAAATAGTGTAGTACATGGAATCTGACTAAACTGTGAAAAAGGAGTAGGTGAAATCACACACTTTAAGAGTTGCAGAATGGAAAACGTGTAAAGTGTCATCTTTCATCTGCTCATGTTTCAAAGTTTATTTGGTTTCCATTTACTACACTAATCTGGATTAAACAAGTTTATTGGTGGATCCGTGAGTACTGACTTCTTCCTGTTTTGGGATATGAATACCTCCCAACCACTGCCGCGGGGCGGAGCTTAGGAGCTCAGTATGCATTTTCTGCTGTCCCAGAGAATGAAGTCAGTTGTTTGGCCTGTAAACTTAACCCCTTAAGGACAGATGACTTGTCAGGCACGTCACGGCAAATCGAGGACTTGCCGACAGGTGACGTGCCTGGCACGTCATGCACTTAACAGAGTAAAGAAAGCGACCAGCTTCTACCTCTAGGTAGAGGCATTGTGCAACACCCCCAAAAAGTGCAGGAGTCCCCGGAGTGATCGTAGCAGCCATTTAAAAATGGCTGCTCCCCTGCACACATGTGCTTAGAAAGCGAACGATCGTTCGCTTTCTAAGCATCTCCGGTGTTGCTAAAGTGCCTCGCTAGCAACACAATGATGCTCCCCAGAACCGATGGTGGTCGCTCTTCTGAGCGACCCGATCGGCTCAGTAGAAGGGAGCTTCCCTTCTAATGGGGAGCCAATCGATGCCGGCACAACAGATCTGTGTGATCTGTGTGCAGGCATGTATGGTAAGTGCTCTGATGATTAGTAAATATTGCCTTTGACAAGTATTGATCTGCCTCCCTCACCTTACTAGTTTTAGTAAGGGAGAGAGACAGATCAGATAAAGTAAAAAATAAAATAAAATAATAAAATAAAATATTTATTAAAATTTTAAACACCAAGGGCTTTTATAAAAGCCATTTAACCCCTTCCCTGCCATTGATCGCTGTGTACGCAGTGATCATACACAGCAGCACATTTTTTGCTGTCTGTGCATTTTTTAGGGGTTAATTTTTTTTACTGTAATTCATTACAGTATAAAAAAAAGCTCTTTTAAGAGAGATTAACCCCTTGCTTGCTGTAGATCACTGCCTAAGCAGCGATCTGACGTAAATGCAGCAATCTTGCTGCAGAAGCATTTTTAATTTTTTTAAAACTTTTTTTATTACAACCATCACATGTTAATTATACCCGCTAAGGGACTACGTTTAACGCCAAAAAAAATGTTTCCGCTGTCTGAGCGCATGTATAGCGATCAGTAACAGCTGATAAGTGACAAAGGCGGGTTGGCGTTTGCTCAGATGAGCATCACCATTCGCCTGGTTAGATCAATATTTGTAAATATTTGATCTGACCGTGTAGATCTGCCTCCCTCTCACTTGAGTTTTAGTGAGGGACAGACAGAGCAGTAAAATGTAAGTTTTTAATTATAATATATTTAATAGAATTGAGACCAAAAGGCTTTTATAAAAGCTGTTTCCAGTATTTAACCCCTTCCCTGCAATTGATCGCTGTGTACGCAGTGATCTTACACAGCAGCACATTTTTTGCTGTCTGTGCATTTTTTTAGGGGTTAATTTTTTTTACTGTGATTTATTGCAGTATATCAAAGGCTCTTTTAAGAGCTATTAACCCCTTCCTTGCCGTATATCACTTCCTAAGCAGCACATATGGTCACTGCCTAAGCAGTGCATATGGTCACTGCCTAAGCAGTGCATATGGTCACTGCCTAAGCAGCGCATATGGAGCAATCTAGTCGCAGAAGGATTTTTTTTTGCTATCAGCATTTTTTTTGTCACACTCGCTAGGGGTTAATTATACCCACTAGGGGATTACGTGTATTCCTTTTGAAGCTGTCTGAACGCGTGTATAGCGATCAGTAACAGCCGATCAGTGGCAAAGGTGGTTTGGTGATTTCTCAGATGAGCATCACCATTCGTCTGGTTCGATCAATATTGGTAAATATTGTTCTGACCCATATGGATCTGCCTCCCTCTCCTCACTTGAGTTTTAGTGAGGGACAGAGACAGATCTGTATAATATAATTTTTTAATTGTAATAAATTAAATAAAATGTTAAAAAATCCCAAGGGCTTTTATAAAAGCCATACCCTTTGTATAGTGTAGCCTGTGTATTAACCCCTTCCCTGTCACTGATCACTGCACAGCACAACAATTTTTCTTGTCATTTTTAGGGGTTAATTTTTTTGTACAGTACTACAAAGGCTCTTATAAGAGCTATTAACCCCTTCCTTGCTCTACATGTTCAAATTCCAAGTTTGAAAAATCAAAAAGCGTACCTCTCAAATGTAGCCTTTCATCCCCAACAAAGCTGCCAAAGCTATGCATGGGTGGTATCCCTGTGTTCGGGAGATGTTGCTGAACATATATTGTGGTATTGGTATTGTTTGTCAGTGACACATACCGAAATATGTGAATTTGTGTCTAAAGTACAATGTATGTGGGAAAAAATACACAATAAAATGACTACCACAAACTTTGACAAAGGCTGGTGGTAGAATTGGTGCATGGAAAGTGTTAAAATACCACCATTTAAAATAGCCTATGGTGTCTACTTTTTACAAAATATATACTTTTTTGAGTAAAATACACTGTCCCACTTTAAAAAAAAGTCCCAAATGCAAGATGGGTTCAGGCTGACTACCCGTCAAAATTCCAAGTTGAAAATGTGCTCCTTCAAAATGTGGCCCTTTAGCCCCCAAACAACCCAACAAACCTATGCATGGGTGGTATCACTGTACTCAGGAGATGTTGTTGAACACATATTGGGTTATTGTTTGGCAGTGACACATACCAAAATCTGTGAATTTATGTCTGAAATACAATATTTGTGAAAAAAAAACACACAAAAATTACTACCACAAACTTTGACAAAGGCTGGTGGTAGAATTAGTGCATGGAAAGTGTTAAAATACCACCATTTGAAATAGCGTAGGGTGTCTACTTTTAAAAAATATATGGGTTGATGGGGTAAAATACACTGGCTGGTTTCAAATATGTCCCAAATGGGACATGGGTGCAGGCGGTCTGCATGTCAAAATTTCAAGTTGGAAAACCAAAAACTGCACCTCCCAAATTTGGCCTTTTACCCCCCAAACAACCCAACAAACCTATGCATGGGTGGTATCCCTGTACTCAAGAGATGTTGCTGAGCACTTATTGGGGTGTTATTTGGCAGTGACACATACCAAAATCTGTGAATTCATGTCTGAAGTACAAGGTTTGTGAAAAAAAAACACCAACAAATTACTACCACAAACTTTGACAAAGGCTGGTGGTAGAATTAGTGCATGGAAAGTGTTAAAATACCACCATTTGAGATAGCACAGGGTGTCTACTTTTAAAAAATATATGGGTTGATGGGGTAAAATACACTAGCTGGTTTCAAATATGTCCCAAAACTGCACCTCACAAATTTGGCATTTTAGCCCCCAAACACCCCAACAAACCTATGCATGGGTGGTATCCCTGTACTCAGGAGAAATAGTAGAATCTATTTAGCAGGTTTTTTCGTTCGCTTTTGTCGATGAGGAGAAGTTGTTTCAAATAAAATTCAGGAAATTTGTGTATTTAAAGCCATTCTTGTCCCGATAAAAACAATATATAATATGTGTGGGTACAGCAAATGACAAAGAAGAAAATTACTGCTAAACACAAACAGCACAGAAATGTTAAAATAGCCATTGTACAGAAAGGACAAAAATGTTTCAAAGGCTCTGTCCTTAAGGGGTTAATGGTACACTCTCCGCTATACAAGAGCTGCCTGTTATCATTACATTAAATTAAAATAAAGACTTTTTGATAAGGGGAATTACATTATTATTTCCATACAAGCACACACTAGATGACGGATTGTATTTAATAAAACAAGGGTGCTTTAGTTGTAAGCAATAAACATCCACTTTATGCAGATCATTCATATGATGCCCAGCAAACATATAAAGTGTATTTTCAAAGTAAATGGATTTCTGTCATGGCAGCAAGTGGCAGTTCAATTATGCAATGCCTAAAAGTCTGTAATACACAAGACAATATCTTTAGTGAAGTACACTGGAAAACAAAACAAGAAATGAAGGGAAAAAAACTGTTGACAACAAAGTTATTTTTTAAATCAGATATTCTTGATTGCATTATAAATGCAGCAGGTTAATGTTTAAAAATACCATGTTTTTCATATTTTTCTTTGATAAATGAAGTGGTTACACTATAATCATCAAAATGATGCTTCCATCCGTAAAATGTTTTAATAGACTGTGGATTAGGATTTTTTTTACATTTATCTTTCAGAGGTTTAATCATGAAAGAAAGAATTGTAGGCATTTGAGAAAGAAAGATAGGTCAATTCTTCCTTCATCTGACCCAAGATTCTATACAACATGTCCGCCCCCTGATAGGACTATATGGAACAAAGAGGACTCAATAAAAGGTATTTATTCTTTCTGAAAGATTTCTATTTAAAAGTGTACACTAACAGCTATCGCCCATCCGGTATTTTACCTGCAAACTTGTTAAAAAAGAGCAATGTTACATCTATGGAAGCAATAGCATTGCTGGTATTCAATGACTAAATCCCTATATCTTTAATCGGTCATAGAGGAGCATTTTACAGTCGGAACTTTGCCATATAAAAAAAAATGATCTGTATGTTATATTAACAGAATTGCAAGTGAATGCATAGTACAATAGAATAGTCTCTTGTTTATGACATCACCATGCACAAATGTACACTCTGTGATTTCCCTCCACCCCCCACCCCCATAGTCTCTGCCAAGTAAACAAAGATCCCCACGCAAGTTAATGGAGTTACATAAGTGTGGCAGTTAAAAGGACTTTTTCAACTAAACATTGTTCATACTGTAAATATAGAGAAAATATAACTATCAAAAATGATCTCTATATTTTGCTGGAAAAATTTCAAGCATAGATTGAGAGAAATAGATGGATAAGGTGTCTCTATATGACACCAGCTATGCCTTGAAAATTGTATGAGAACTACCGTATTTGCTCGATTATAAGATGACCCTGATTATAAGACTTGTATATATTAAAATGTAAATTGCTTTTTTAATAAAAAAAATTAAATAAAAAAATGCATTTATTTGTTTTTATTTCCTTTTATGTGCCAATGCTGCTTCTCTCTTTCCCTTGCCCCCAACTTTGTCTCTCTCCCCCCCTTAGTGTTGTCTCTCTCTCTCTCTCCCCCTCCCTTTGACTCCCCCTTTGCTCCCCTTGTCTCTCTCCCCCCTGTGCCCCCCTCATCTTGTCTCTCTCTACCCCCCTCCCTCCCCTTGTCTCTCTCTTCCCCCTCCCTCCCCTTGTCTCTGTGTCGTCCCCCCTTCCCTCCCCTTGTCTCTGTGTCTTCCCCCCTTCCCTCCCCTTGTCTCTGTGTCTTCCCCCCTTCCCTCCCCTTGTCTCTGTCTCTGCCCCCCCTCCCTGCCCTTGTTGCTCTGGTCCCCCCTCCCTCCCCTTGTTGCTCTCGTCCCCCCTCCCTCCACCCCCCTCACCTTGTTCTCTTTCCCTGGTGGCTAGTGGGGGCACATAAAATAAAAAAATCATTTATGCATGCTCCCCCCCCCCCCCCCCCCATTCAGGACCACAATCCTGTGTCAAAAGATGTAATTCAATTTATATTAAACATATAAAAAAATAAGTCTGCCTTATTTATAAAGTGTTCGGCAATGTAGTGTGTTAATGTGCACCCAAGGAAGCAGATGAACAGTACAATATCAAAGTTCCTGCATAGAAAAAAACACATATTTACAACTGTATATTGTATAGATACAAACTACCTCAATAGCTGAGACAATATAATTTTTAGGATTGCTTTTCTTCTTTGAAATACAATCCTTTTTTTTGTCCATTCTGGTACATTAAACACATTATTTCTTTTATGTGAAATTATTCTCAGGTTCATATATATGTATTATCAGTGATCTCTTTCTCATGTTATCTTTCTTAGTAACGTGTAATAACTAGTGTTGAGCGAACCAGAACCACACTGTTCGGGTTTGTACCGAACATTACGGTTTTTGGACCCCGGACCAGAACACGGACATTTCACTGTATGTTCGGGTTGGAGTTCGGGGTTCGTGATTTAATGGCGCGTTTTGAAAGGCTGCAGGGCAGCCAATCAACAAGCGTTTGACTTGTTTGCCCTTAGAAGCCATCACAGCCATGCCTACTAATGGCATGTCTGTGATTGGCCAGTGCAGCATGTGACCCAGCCTCTATATATAAGCTGGAGTCACCGCACATCACACGAGCTCTTCTTAGTGTAGGGAGAGGATGCTGCAACTGTGAGGGACAGTTTAAAAAAAACACTGGTGTTGAATCTGCAAACTACAGCGATTATTCAAATTACAGTAATTATTTTAGTGGGTGCTATACTACATATTTGTACCCTGCCCTGAGCCCAGTGCCACAGAGAGTGCAGTGCACTTGCAACTGCATGTGTGCCAGGCACATGACTTTAATCCTGTTCTGTTAGCTCAGTGGGCAACATCTAGGCATTTTTAAATACTGCAATTTGTTGGTGTTAAATATTACATTTGCGTCCTGCACTTCATATCTGAGAGTCAAATAGAACCGTCAAATACTGTGCTTACAGCGCACTTTGAAAAATTCTAATAGTTTTGGGTGGTAAATAGTACATTTGCGTCTTGCGGTGCACTTCATATCTGAGAGTCAAATAGAACCGTCAAATACTGTGCTTACAGCGCACTCTGAAAAATTCTAATAGTTTTGGGTGGTAAATAGTACATTTGCGTCTTGCGGTGCACTTCATATCTGAGAGTCAAATAGAACCGTCAAATACTGTGCTTACAGCGCACTTTAAAAAATTCTAATAGTTTTGGGTGGTAAATAGAACATTTGCGTCTTGCGGTGCACTTCATATCTGAGAGTCATATAGAACAGTCCAATACTGTGCTTACAGCGCACTTTGAAAAATTCTAATTGTTTTGGCTGCTAAATAGTACATTTACGGCCTGCACTTCATATCTGAGAGTCAAATAGAACAGTCCAATACTTTGCTTACAGCGCACTTTGAAAAGTTATAATTGTTGTGCTAAATAGTACATTTACGTCTTGCGGAGCATTTTTTGCAGTCCAATAAACAAAAAAAACAGTGTTGGCTACCTCCTCCTCCTCCTCCTCCAGCGCCGCTTCCACCTACACCGCCACGGTCACCGCCTCCTTAACCTATGGGTCACTTAGTATAAACTGAAAGAGAATACCCTGCACTCCAACCCTCTCTCAAATGGATAATTCTGTTGATCCTCCTGGCAGCCATGCTTTAGATTTAGATTTATGTTCTTCCAAAGCTAAAATCAAAGATTCCATCTAGTGCTATTTTATGGCTCAGCTGTATTTGTAATTTGTATGTATATTATGTTTTTTTAAGTTATTTCACTATCCACATTTGCTTGCACGGCACTTGTCCTACTCTTACCCACTTGCACCCCTCTAGCCCTTTCCAGGACTTTTTTAGAGACATTTTAGTGGCCAAAAGTTTGTGTCCCCATTGACTTCAATGGGGTTCGGGGTCAAGTTCGAGCACGGACAGGGACATTTTTTCGAACTTGCCGAACCCGAACATCCAGGTGTCCGCTCAACTCTAGAAATAACTGGAATAACCCTGAGTGCCCAATAATGAAATACAGGAGTCACAGGGCTAGGTGCAGGGTAACTACACTCCCCTGAAGGCTTGACCCTTCGGGTGGTGCAACCATTTACCAGGATTCTGAAATACCAGTGACCGGTATACTGGACAAGGAATGGGGACTGACAATACCCTGCAGACCCCTTTAACCTTTAACCAGACTTAAGACAAGAATCACACAGAACTAGGCGAAGAGATACTATACAGAGACAGATAGGGCACAAACAAAGGACATGAATAATAGAACTAATGGACAGAACAAAACCAGACAAAAGCACAGGACTAGTCTAGGCCCCAAAGTTGGAATGGTGAGTGTTTGGTGACACCAAATGGTCATGAAATGATAAGCTTATTAACCTTATTTTTAAAATCTACCCAAAAAAATATTTTGCAGAGACTTGATATAAAAATAGGAGCATATTTGAGGTTAACACCCCAAATTGATAGAATTGTCCCAAAAAAACGACTCCATTTTGTTATCAGAACTGCAAAAAGAAACTAAGAGATTGGCTAAGGGGGAATTGTCACGGTTTGGGCGTATAAATATTTTAAAAGCTTATATTCTCCCGAAATTGACCTATTTATTTAGAGTTATCCCATACAGAGTGTCGGCTGGGACTATTAAAGATTTTGATCTTTTGTTCTCTAGGTTTATAACCTAGAATACCAAGCCACAGTTTGAAACAACCCCTGCAGAAAGGTGGCCTGGGATACCTAGATCTTTCAGAGTTGTCAATTGGCACACATAAATGCCTGGAAACAGACCCGAAAGAGCAATCCTCCCAGGAAAGAGATTGAGAGAATGCAGACTCAATTGACAGATTTATCTTTAATCCACTGGTTACCTCCTATGATATTTAAAAAATTGAATATCTCAACTAAAATAGTAAAAGATATTATGCAGACGTATTTCAGATTTAAAAAAGCAAATTCTATCCCTAATATAATATCCAAAATGGCTCCACTCCACACCATTTCACTATGCATACTGGACTTGAATTTGTCCTGTTGGCATTTAGTGGGGAGTGAGAAAATAGGAGATCTTTATAATGAAGAAGGACTAATGCAGTTCCCAGAAGTACTTCATAGATTTAACCTTACGTCAAGCCACATTTTTAGCTATCTAAGGATAAAAAAAATTCTAAAAAAATCAGACTCTGGAGGATCAATCACAATGGGATGCCTTTTTGGACCATCCACCTCACAGGAATGCGGTCTCAAAGACTATAAAACTGGTTGAATCCTTTACACAGGGAAATAAATCTATGGCGATAGTTAAATGGGAGAACAATATAGGATTTAACACTTCTTATAATGATTGGTGTGAAGCATGGAATGATATTAGGAAGGCATCACACTGTATCAATATTCAGGAACTATATTTTAAATTATCACATAGATGGTATT
This sequence comes from Pelodytes ibericus, assembly GCA_036172795.1. Taxonomy (NCBI): domain Eukaryota; kingdom Metazoa; phylum Chordata; class Amphibia; order Anura; family Pelodytidae; genus Pelodytes; species Pelodytes ibericus. Next base: position 42,240,163 of record CM069860.1, read on the forward strand.
TGGTCCCTACTCGGTTAGCAAAATACTCACCAGAAGGAAGTGATCTGTGTTGGAGATGTCTAAAAACGCAAAGCTCCACATATAGTGGGAATGTGAAGCCCTTAAAATATATAAGGAAAAGCTGACCTAGGTGTTAAACCTTGTTTACTTGTGATGTGGAATTGACACCTCAGCTATTCCTTTTCCACCTCGATTTGCCAATTAGAGATCGGTTCGATAAGATATTGCTTATTAACATTCTCTCCGCATTTAAAGTATGCCTTTCCAGATATTGGAAGAAAACCAACTTACCATCTTGGACTGAAATTAAAAGTCAAATTTAAGTTGAGGCAGCAGCAGAGAAATATTTTTATAGGAACGTCTCTAAGAATATTGCTAAGTATGAAAAAGCTTGGTCCCCTTGGTTCCTGATAGGCGAATAGGTTCTTAAGATAAAACCTCTAATTATTTCCATCACCCTTTGATTGCCCTGGACATTAGAGCCTGAAGGAGAGTCATATCGGAGCCATCGCGGTTCCCGCCCCCCCCCCCCTCCCTCGTGCCAGCAATGTAAGTATGAGTGAGTTGTGTAGAAGATATCAATGTGTAAGTGCATTGAGATTGACAGATAGGGCCCTTCGGTAACATTGATCTGGAACACAAGATGACGGGGGAAAGCTGAGATGTATATATAAAGCCTAGAGGTTAAAAATTATGTATTATGATGAACGTGAACCAGAACTTAAAATATTAATAAGGAGCTAGAGACAGAAGGGAAATGTGGGATGGGTAGAGGAAGCTGGTCTACAAAACCTCTGCCCCATACCTTTAGGCAATGTCATCATGTAACTTACAGTGTATTGTTTAAAGAAATTGTTTGTCTTTTTATATGATATGAAAAATAAAGAATAATATATAAAAAGGAATGATAAGCTTGCCAACTACGTTAAGGTACACCACACTATGGCAAGTCCTAGCACTACCCCTGCCTAGATAAAAATTATACTAAAACAAAAAAACACAAAAGGACAAACCTGTAATGAAATACAAACCCACAGAATAGAATGGTGGGGCACATATCAACAGGAAGGGAGAAACAACGCAAAAAAAAACAAGGAAAACCAGGAACCAGGAATGGAAAAGAGCAAAGAACAGGCAAAACAAACAAGGGGCAAAAACATCTGAAATCTTAACACCAGACATATCTCCGTCAGCAACTGTGGTTGCCATTGCCTTGCAGTGGTGATACGAGGAGCTAAACCAGAAACAAAATGACTTGAGTTCTGACAGCAAACTAGCCACATACCCATAACTCCTAATAAGCCTTCCAACCATCCCAGCTGAGCTGCCAGTCCTGCATCCATTGAATAGAGAAACACAGAAGTGGCTGCCATTGCGTGCTGAAGTTACTTGGGTTGGTTGGTAAGGGGAACTATGGACATCACTGCCACCATGATAAGATCTGGAAATAAAAGAGTAGCAAGCCAGTTCACTTCCAAGATCCAGGATTAGGCTTCTAAGAAAGGGCAGGCAGAATAGGACATCAGAACATTGGGAACGACAATAGGGCATCATCAAGGAACCAAATACACTTTGAAGCTATGAAGCTGAAGAGCTTTCCATGGCTTTGTATAGTGCTTACCTAGGTGAATAAATATGTTTGTATTGTCAGTACAATCCATAGGTCAGATGGGCGGGCCACTATGCAAGGATGATGTAGTCCAGTAGTCCAATGAGAAGCCTACTAAGCACTGTGGCGTTTTTTCAAGAAAATAGTCTTGAAATTTTGCTCCTAACCTGCCACAAACGGGAATTGGGGGAGGAATCATAAGTAAGCAAAACGGCACATTTTGGATGAGTTGGTTCATTTAGTGATTTAGCATGCATGAGATATAATTTATAAACAAGCTTGCTGTGTGTATCTTTGTTATATTTAGGAGCAAAGATTTAACACAAGTTTCCAGTCAAACGGTTTATTCCTTAGAATACAATGGAGAATAGGAGCATAATTAACATGACTATCATTTCTGTTAATTATGTGCTGTAGTTTAGTATTCCATCAGTAACTCTCCCTTAAGTAATTCAATGGTCCCATTGATAACTAAATTATTAATCTCTTTTTCTGAAATAAAAGCTCACCTTACAGATAGTATGAGGCTGGTGCATGGAATAGCCTTCTAGGGTTGCCAACTTTTGCCATGCCAGTTCAAGTGAAAGTGTGAGGGATGTGCATGGTTTTACAATGACTGCTAAAATGTTTAATTTAATATTTTTTGTTATGCATTTCATAGTTAACTAGGCTATGATATAGTATCACTCCCATAGGTATCCTATTTGCTAAATTTTGAGGCAAAATCCCAGACTTTGGATGTCAATAATTGAGGAAGAAAATTAGACTACTGACAGGTGGCAAGCCAACAGAGGCAGTTTGCTTTGGAAAATGTTTTGGTGGGAAACCCTGGGTCCTGCCATTCATGTGGATGTTACTTTGACATGTACCACCTAAGCACATGTATGTGGACACATTAATTGGAGGAGCAACACTGGTAAATACCATTCCCTGAGCCTTTCAAGTGTGTGTATGCGTGTATATACATATACATATATATATATACACACACACACACTTGAAAAGCTCAGAGAATGGTATTTACCAGTGTTGCTCCTCCAATTAATGTATATAGATATGCACACACACACATACACATACACACACATTTGAAAGGCGCTTGGAAAAATGTAGAAAAATCTAAAAAGAAATACACAATAGTGTAATATGTATAGAACTGTGCTCTGACTTAATTGTATAGAATACATGCACAACCATAAGTGGATAAAGTGCTCCAATAAAGACAAGCAGATCATATGTCCTTCCAATTGATTTATATAACAAATGTATGTATAGAACAGATTCATTGAGTACTACTGTACTTTGAGTTTTTAAGACAGTTATTTCAAACTTAAAGGCAAAAGTAAAGGAGGGAGAAACAGTCTTATATTCATCTCCAATGGAGAATTTTTTCCAACTCGGCAACATTGGTCTAAAGTTGAAATTCCGATCCTTGTATTTCTCTCTTTATTGAGGCCCTACATAGTCTCCAATCTAGATTTTTAAATCATATCACAATACCTTGGGTCATTTCATAAAGGGGTTCTGCACATCTCATGGCATGACGCTAAAGTCTGGGAATCCCTACCCCAGCGCCTAAAACTTATTTAATATAAATTTAGAAACAAAATGATATCATGTGAGATTATATTAGTATATCAAATTTGTTTTATTTGATTACATTATATATGTAACGTTACACTCTCAATGAATAGAAAAGAAATCTATATTTCGCTTTTCTAGATTTAATACAGAACATTTTCCTTTACTCCAAAAGCCATAAATCTAGATTGGGTAATATGTCTTAAATTCTGTCCATAATTGCTGTAATGCTTTCAGAGAAGAGCACATAATAGAGTTTCAATTACAGAAATAGTGTTTGTACAGGTTGGCATTAATTTCAATCAATGTGTGTGAGTTAAGATGCCGAGTTTCACTTAAGGTGAATTAAAAACGTGATTTATCAAAATTCTGGTCAACAAAACAATTAAGAATTTACTTTAGAAAGATTTAAGTAATGACTAATTTATATACTTGGCATGCTATGTAACTCAGCATTATTCTTCGTAGTTTGCAAATTAAACACTCCAAAAATTATATTTTAGTTAATAAAAAAGGATTTGATAGCTTTTGTTTGTACAATTTCTATAAAAGCAAAGGAACAATACAGCCACCAAGTGTACTGCAATGCAACCATTAATATGCTGCTAGTTCTTTTTTTATTACAGCGGTTCATCCGCACCATCTAGGATATAATAAGTAATGGAAAAAAGAAAGAAAAAATAATTATATATATCTCCAATTTTGTTATCTTAGAAAGAAAGGTGTTTTTAGGTAGCTTTAATGAAACCTATAGCTTTAAGAGTTTTTCTCCTAACTGCTTTGAGGTGAGTGCCCTGATCTCTTTGGATTTTGTGTATATATATATATATATATATGTGTGTATACACACACATACATACACATTTGAAAAACACAGGGAAACCTGTAGAAAAATCTAAAAAAAAAAATGAATGCAAAATAGAGTCATGGGAAAATTCACAATAATACAGCCATGGGAAAAAGAAATTGCACTCTATTTTAATTATACAGTATACAGTTTTACATATCAGGAGAATCATATGTTTCTTATCAGGTCTTAAAATTAAGTAAATACAACCTCAGATGAACAACACATATTACACCGCGTCATGATTTAGTTAACAAAATTAAAGCCAAAATGGAGAAGCCATGTGTGAAAAACTAAGTACACCTTATGATTCATTAGCTTTGTAGACCCACCTTAAGAAGCAATAACTTTGCAGTCTGTCACATGCAAAATCTTATTCTTTTTGCTAGCACGTCCACTCCTGGGAAGACTGACAATGGGGTTGAATGTCTTACACTTTTGAATAATCTTTCTTGCTGTAGAATGATGGACTTTAAATTGTTTGGAAATGCCCAAATAACCCTTCCCAGTTTGATGAGCAATTGCTTCTCTAAGATCATTGCTGATGTCTTTCCACACCTGAATACAAAGTGCTAAAACTTTGAGTGGTCAACTTGCTGAGGATCAGTTAATTTGCTACTTAGCCTGTTAATTCCTACGGAAGCAATAAGGGTTTACTTTGTTTTTCACAAATGACTTCTCCATTTTGTCTTTGTCATTATTTAACAAAGAAGTGAAATTTGTCATGTGTTTTACTTCCCTTCCACTGATATATCCACTAAACCCCTCCACTATTCCCCAGTCTCAGCCTTCTTCCCTTATTCTTGTATGGTTTTTTCTTTGCTCCTTTGTTTGTTTATTTTCTCTACACTTGAATAGAACAGTTAATTTTCTGGGCCCCCCACCCTTTAAACTTTGAGCCTTATTAGTCTTTTCACAATGACCAGTACTAATGTTTTTGTGATGTTTTAAAAAAGTAGATAAAATGTTGCATCTATGACACCAATTTTTTTTTGTCAAAACAACTGAATTACACAACAAATACATAAAAATCTTAAGAGAATTATGAAATGGCCAACAGTATCTCAAAAGGTATTTGTAATAGTAAAAACAAAAGTATTGTTTCATAGATTATTTGTACAGAGATATATGCATAACATTGCCATAGTATTTGATTTTTTTTCTTTTTCCAGTTTGTAGTTTTCTAATTGGCATGATATTTTAACATAAAATATTTTTTTTTTTTAGGGAATATTCACTAAATGATGAATATGGTAAATTGACAACCAACTTGCAAAACCTACACCAAAAGAGTTGATAAAAAATATATAGACAGGTTGGACAATTGTTCAGTCTCTGCTTTTTGAGCCTGAATGGTGCAACTCTTATCAGTTCACCATAGTTCATTGTTCAGTAAACAGATCCATAGTGAAATAGCCTTAGTAACCTTCCAAATACAGTAATGCATTGTTAGTATATTTTTAGCACATACGTGCTTCCTTTTATCCCCCAGACATTCATTTGCATAATGACTGAACAGCGCAACCTCTAGAACAGTTTTAACAAATGACAAAGCTTAATGAATGGTGGCAAAATTAAAAGAAGGTGATATTTTTGGTTTCCTGCACAAAACATGTTATATCAGAACATTTACATGTTAATAGTAAATTGTGATGCACAGAATACGGATCAAATGACCAATTTCAATGTCAAAATAAAGGAAACTGTTAATCCATGCTTTTGGCATGCGTTTTTTGAGCATAAAGGAGAAGAGCAAGAATTAATTTGTTCAGTTTAAGAGAGATGGTTAACTAGTGCAGTACAAGAACAGATGAATGATTGACAGTTTAAGCCTTGTCGGGAAACTAGGCTATGGCTTCTATTAGAGATATGTGTAAAAGAAAAGTTATCACTAAAACATTTGCCTTATCTATTTTAACTGCCATGTATCAGGGTAGGAGTAAAGTAAAAAAAAAAAAATCATCAAACAGTTTTTGACTTAGTTTCTACATTTAACCCTTCACAAGATGATTTTTTTTTTATTTAAGCACTTATTTTTCATGATAGATTTGATTTTTTAATTAAAAATGCTGCTTGATTAAGGAAGTTAGTAACTCCTCCGGTGACCTTTCAATGACGGAATCTTTATACCTCTAGCGCATCGGAATAATGCAAGATTGAGAAGTCACTGGGAGAGCAACACAGAAGAAAATACTGAAATAAAAGTTTAATACATCAGAAACAGCAAATCATAGCAAGAAAGTGGCCATTCAGTTCAGTAGCCTTTTTCTTATATATGTTATACCTCTTCCTAAAATAGATTAAGTATATAATGCTCCATGTGTAGATCATAAAGGATCATGGATGTCTGCAAGAGGATAAGTTATTAGTGAATTAACAAAATCCTTTAATTCCATTTTAATGACTTTTTGTGTGTGTGAAGCTCGTTAGAGGTTCTTTGAAAAGTTTTAAACACATGAGGATTTAGTCAGATTTCTCCGATATTCAATCGCAAGTCAGGATGCATTTGGAGCACATTGGTGTGAACTTTCCATAGGACATAGGTATATCTTTAAGAAATCGATACAAAATGTTGTTACAATAAACTCACAGCCAATCACTGTAGAGGAATGTGGGTATAAATACTGACAAGATGGACAGGATCTGCAGCCACGAGCAGCATCAAAAAATAAAGAAAGAAAAGAATGATGGCAAGCCAAGAAGTAGGGTGGGAGGTAACAGGACTGGTATCAGGAGAGGTTGGAAGGCAATGGCAAAGCATTATGCCTAGACATTTTCATGGAGGAGAGCATGGCATTGGTGAGAAGAGTTTACCAACACTATAACTAGGTGATGGGGGCAGCAGCAAAGAAAATAAGCCTGAGGAGGAAGAATGACATGTGACGTCATGTCTGTGTATCAGTATAACGGTAGGTTTGTGTTAGCACATGTACATAGGTGTGTATATATGTAGAAATCAAAATGTACATACATATATAGATAATTGTATAGATGTGTATAGATAGATGTATATGTGTAAATAGGATAACATATACAGGTGATTGTAATGTTTAAGTCTTATGTTTCAGATACTCTGATGAGAAAGCTAACCAAGGCAGCCACCAAACACCAGATGCACTGCAGGTCATGGGGACTGAAACCATCACTGTTGAGGGTACCCTGAACCTGGTTGTTATTATTGAACATGCATTGATGTGTTATGTATGTCAGTTCATATGTATTGACCCTGTTCTCTCCCTTTACTCCTAGCATCTGAAGCTATGTCCCATCAACCCTTTGCAACAACTGAGTACTGGGCCCCATGGGCTGCACAGTCCACACAATATTTGGCAGCAACTTCCTTGGACTTCACCAAGATGGGCGATTCTGCAGGCTTTGTGTCAGCCTTCAGTTTACCTGTCTCCAGTAAGTCAAACATACAAATACATGTGCATGGCTTGGCATGTGCATGTATTTGCATGTCACCAATAGTAGAAACCTGGACAACAGATAACACTTCATTCATGAAAAAATAGCATGGAATAGAGAATGGACATAATGAGTTAAGGCCAAAATCAGCTGGGTTGAAACATTCTCAATATCAGCATCTCTTGATAAATTATTACAACTTGTCTCTAACGGCCTTAACTTGGGAATTCCATACTATATCTCATGCAGTTCCCACTTTCATGAATTAATATGAATGCAAATGTTGAAATGACATGTTCTGCGCCCAACTGTATGCATTCAACATTAACAATGCATTCTTCTTCATCCCAAAAGGGACATTCACCACCCCGGACAGGATTACTCCCACCAATTTCTGTCTCCTAAAGTTCAGGTGATGGTTCTACCCAAGATAGATACACATTTACACCACATTATTCTTCTGAACGACCATCTACTTACATTCTACTATACTTCTATGTACACAGAAATATGGACATAAATATACAGTAGACGGACTGTCTACTGTATATTTAAACTCCAGCGCACAGTGCATGGACACCATGCTTATGTTCTATATTAAAAATGTGAACAAACAGCAGGATCCACATTTTGTGATAAGTTTACATGTGATAATATTGGTTATCATATTGGTTATCATTTGTTAACTTATCATATTGCACACTCCGTGTCAATAGGGAAATAGCAAATTATACTTAACAAAATAGAACTCCTGTAATATAATAAACCTGAAAAATAGAAATAACCAAAAGCTAGTGCAATATGTACTGTATAATTAAGTGATCAAAAGAAATATCTGAGTATATTATTCAACTCACAATACAGTTTGAAGCCATCTGTTGTTGAACTATTAAATATTGACTTTATTACCTTATTCTTTGACTCAATAAGCTCCACATCTAAGCATCCAAGGACTTTTCTGGTCAAACTTAATTCAAATTTATCCTACACAGTATTACAAATACTAATAGCCTGACCATCAGAAACAAGCAGCCAATTACTATATACTCCTGTACGGTTTTCCCTTTTGTTGGATTATCTTTATTGACCAGAATAATCATAGTATTTCATGTGTCTCTCTTTTATATTAATCAGCTTAGTTTGGGGGAACTCACAATTCATATACATACTAAGACATTACTCTTTTACGATCATGCATGACCTCTGATGAAGCCTTTTTAAAGGGACAATCTACTCCCCAAACTCAGTTTCGTGCAAGATGACAATTACTGCTTGCATATTGTGCAGGTTTTTTTTCTAGTCTGATTTGATGCAGGCATTCTGCTTAAATCACATTTTTAATATTTGACTCAAGCCCTCCCCAGTGTTTACTCTGCATGTTTACTGTAGGTGCGGCAGCACTGATTATATAGAGGATATAAAGTTTTGTTCAATTTACTCATTTCCTGTGCTCTTTGAATTGAATTGTGTGAATTCTGAAAAACGTGCACTTGTACACAGTAGGATCTCTGTGTACAAGAGACAGTGCAACACATTGTCTGATTACATCACTAGAGATTCCATTGACTTGAATGAAATTATTCTCATTGGTTCCTGCAGAAAAAAAAAGAAATTACTTTTACTCAGCTAGTGTGGGCAGTCCTGGCCTCTTGCAAACTGCTGTAATTTCTCAATTTCATATAGCTGTAAGTAATTAATATTTTAAGCAATACAAAATGTAAAACATGCATTTTAAAGTAATTTGAAAGCACATTAATATGTATTAATATTTGGAAGATGCATTTCGGGCACTAGACTGTCCCTTTAAGTGCGAAACATGTCAGGTCCTGTCACATGAAGTCTCTTTCTTTATTAGAACAATGTTTGTTACAACTTTGTCAATAATCAATTATGGTGTATGTACAATCTTTTGTTTAAAAAAAAATCATATCAAATTATAAATGTGTATATGTAACCGGTATGGTCTGTTTTGTGTATGGTGAGCGCTCACCCCAACACACCACATCCGTACTCAGAAATGTGAACATAAATGTACAGTAGTCTGACATCTACGTACATGCGTCCTACAATGTTTAACTCTTCATAGACTCAATTACAAGTTTAGCGAGCAGTGAGTGTTACATAGATTAATTTTATCTAATCAGTAACAAATTCAGGAAAATAGCTATAATAAATGTACAGAACATTTAGAATCAAAAAGGATTTTAATTAGTATTAGTAGAATGTCAGTGTGCAATAGTTCACGATGCAGATCACGGCTGCATGTTAACCGTACAAATATGTTCTAAGCATCTTGGTTTCCTGCAGTAACATATGTGGAGGAGGAGAAGGAGAGCATCCTACTCATGGTGGATGAATTGAGTTTAATGGCCGATGAAAATTCTCAGTCTGTCGGGGAAATGAGTTAGTCCGAGGGGAGAGTGGAGTTGTTTAATCCTCTCTTCAAAGTAGAAGGGTTAGGGGTGAGCCATAAATAGGACACACTTTCTGTATAATGTTGTTGTGTATTTTATTGGTATGTTGTATTTCACTGTTGATCTTTGGAAATGGGTGACACACTTAAGACACTTACACTTAATATTCAAGGTTTAAATTCTCCCCATAAATGGCTTAATTTGTTGAATAAGAAACACATTGATATATGTGCCATTCGGGGGGGGGGGGATATAATAAGGTTACATAAAAAGTATACAGTTATTGAATACTCTTCTCACCCTCAGAAAAAAAGGTGGTGTAGTTGTTTTGATCTCTAATAGTGTTAAATATGTGATTATATATAAAATGAGTGATCAAGTGGGTAGATTCTCATTTCTGGCTTGTAAGATTGAGGATAGAATATTCTCATTCCTAAATATTTATTCCCCTAATCAGAAACAGAGTTTTTAAACAGTGCTCTAGAGAAGGTTCAAGCACATTTCCAGGGCACTTTCACCTAGACACCAATAATTATCTCGGATCGATATGACACTGACTAGAGCTTCATTATCATGGACTGTGGGAAAATTGATATAGGAAATGTAGTTTGGTTGGATCATGATCCGGTGTTTCTTGAAATCAAAAAGAAGTATGGGAGGTTGGATACGCTTTTGAAATTGAGGGAACCTCTACTAGCCATTAAGGACAATACTGAAGAGTTACAGTCAGTCTCTAAACAATTAAAGAGAACCATACAGGGGACGTAGTCTGGGAAATGTTTGGGCAACATATAAATGCTTTGTCAAGGGACACCTTATTAAGAAAGAAACATATCTTAAGAAAAAAATCAGGGGAAGTTATCTGATTTATACATTGCCTTGAAATTTATGATTTACTAATTAATATAACTCATAAGTACCTTATTAAATTAAAACATAAATTTTATTATACAGGAAATAGAGCATAACAGATGCTCACTAATCAACTAAAAAAATATACCCCCAAATCCTGTATATATAAGATTCTAGATAGGGATACATGTTGCTATAGCCAAGAGGAAGTTGGCAGAGTATTTGAGAAATGTTACTCCAAATTATAAAATATAGAGGAGCAGCCACAAGAAAAGGCAGGAGTAAATGGAGTATTTTGCTGGCTCAAACTTAGAGACTCTCCAAGGAAGAGACTCCACTTATGGAAACACCATTCTCAATGGATGAGATATGCAGAGCAATTAAGGCTCAAAAAGTTAACAAACACCTGACCCTGATGGCTTCCCAGCAATATTTAATAAGCAACTGGCATATCCTTTAGTACTACACCTCACTAATACTTTTAATGAGGTCAGAGACACCAGCATATTTCCAACTGACCTGTTAAAAGCAGCTGTTTAGCCTATCCCAAAGCATGGAAAAGGTAATACTGGAATGGCAAACAGACCAATCTCTCCGATCAGTGTTTGTTAGGGTTAACTCATATTTATTGTATTAATTGCATCAACAGAGTTGATTCAGTATTAAAAGAGTTAACTTCAGGGAAGGGTTAAACCCCCCTCCCCTCTTGGAGGGAGCATATTTTCTTGTCTGGGTATGAAAACACACAGATGGTTGTTCTCTGGTAACCCCCACATTCACTGGCATAGGAAGGGTCTTCTCTCTGTCAAGCTGAAGGTCTAAGTTGAGGAGGTAACCTTAGGTTACATCCTGTCTCTGCATCCCAGGAGTTTTGCTATTCTTACAAGTAGTTACAAAGAACTAAAGATAAATTGCTTTTAGTTAATTATATAAATATATATTTGTAACACGTATATATTCTGTGTCTACACCCCATTTTATGCACCAACACTAGCCAATGCCTTGCTTCTTCTACAGGAGTGCTTGTCCAAACAATAAACTGCAGAGTTACTGAAGAACAAACTATGTGTGTCTGACCGTTCGCAATAGTTCAACTCCCACCATGAGAATACAAATCATAGCTGATACATTGCTGTATACAGAGATGTGCTGAGTAAGACCCCTCAGTGGAGTCTCGGTCCATTTTCAATGTTAACATGAAAATTTACTCAGCTATATTGTCGGAAAGACTTAAACATCTACATTAATTGGTAGAGATCAAGTTGGGGTTGTCAAGGGGCGCCATTTTAGTAACAGCACTAGGAAAATATGGAATCTGGTTGTTTATGTGACATCTAAAAAAAATCCTTCACTTTTTCTCTCCCTAGATGCCAAAAAGGCCTTGACAGGGTTGGATGAGCTTTCCTTGAAGAGGTTCTTCTGAGCTTTGGCTTTGGGGACTGGCTCTGTCATGGCTCTGTCATGACCTTCTATAATTCCCCAACTGCAAGGGTCAGGAAACTAGATCTGGCTAGTTTAAGACAAACAGTGCTACTAGACAGGGTTGTCCATTGGCACCTCTGTTTTACATACTTTCATTGGGGCCATTGGCTAATAGGATACAAGCAAACAAAGATATTAAGGAAGTTAAGACCTGTGATCTGGATAGTAAGCTCAGCTTGTACGCGGATGATGTGTTCATTTCACTATATGATCCAGTGTGTACTCTGACACCATTAATGCAAGATATTGAAGTATATAGTTTATATTTAAACTACAAGCTAAATTTGAATAAAACTCAAGCTACGTGTATAGCTATTGGTGAAGAAAAAAGGAAGCTGGAGAGTAGTTCTAATTTCCAGTGGGAGAATAAGGGCCTTAAATACTTTTTTTATACCAATAGATGTGAATACAATCATTGAAGCCAACTATTCAGTCTTACGAATGGAATTAAATAAATAAATTAGGGAATGGAAGGGCATCATTTTATTCCTGGTTAGGCAGGATGAATATAGTGAGGGCTTTTATCATCCCAAAAGGGCTAAATCTACTAAGAATGATCCATATTAGACTCCCTCTACCTTTTATTAAACTTGTTAGAGGTTCATTATAAAATAATGTTAAGGTGGTACATGGTCCCAGAAATATTGGTAAAGTTTGATCCTGATGTTAATGCTAACTGTTTGAGATGCGAACTACAGACTAGCTCACTAGCACATATATGGTGGGCTTGTAAAAAGATTAAGAAAATGTGGGAGGAACTCTTTGCTCTTATGTCTAACAATTAATGTTATTATACTTCCGACTATAGAAAGGGCTTTATTACATTTGAACCTTAACTTCTTGCTGAAGAAATTTAGAGTTTTGATGATTCAATGTATAATGGCCGCCGAAATGGTAATAGCAAGAAGATGGCGTAAACAAGATGTGGTTAACCTAGATAAAGTAATATAACAGATTAGACATCAATTTCAAATGGACCAGGGTTACTATTCAGCTATGGAAAGATTGGAAAATTTCAAAACATATGGGAGAAATGTATTTGTAAGTTTTCAATACAAATGGGAGGTTGTAAATGGTAGGTTTGTATATTTTCTCTTTTTTTCAAAGTGTTTTCTTTTATGTTTGTTTTTATGTTTTATTTTGTGTGTTTATTTGTGATGTATAATTGTTATGTATAATTGCGATGTTTATCATACGGGCTACATAGGTGCAGACGTATCTGATGGAAGGTATATATCTAGACTACTGAGTATTAAAATAGCTTTTATGAACTGCAATGGCTAATAAGATTACTTAGTGAATTATTGGAGCATATTATTGGGAATATATGGGAAACAATGCAGTTTATTCAAGTAAAATTGTATATGGATACCTGCCTATTTTGTATTGTCATGCATATATATATATTTAAAATGAAATTGATCCCTGTTTGGCTGTGTTGACTCCTCCCTTATTAACACGTGCACACATTAAAACCCTTTTTGATATAATTAGCAATGTTTTTTTAACGACACATACTAGCTTATGATTAAGCACTATAAGTGAAAACTCGTTAAGCGTGTGTTATTTTTGACCTGCACTGGTTAACCTGGGTTTAACCATATTTATTTGAATGAATCATTGTGTGGATTATATTACTTTTCAGGGTTTGCCAATGACCGTACTGTTGCAATATACTTTATTCCTACGTAGCTAATAATTGACTGGCAAATGGCCGAATCAAACCATTTCAACAGCTACTGTTAGAATCTTGTCTCTTAGACAAATACATTTTTACATCTATAAGAATTAGGGTATTTTTGAAGGAAGATGTGTATCAAGCGGATCTTTTTTTACATACTGCAGTGAATTCATTGTTTAATAGGGGCACTAGATTCCCATTTAAAAAATGCTAGGAAACGGTAAACAAAAATAAATGAATGAAAAAACGTTGCTTAAAAATATATCAATAAAGGATCGGATCTTTTTAATAACCAGAGTGAAAAATGATATTCATTGTTTGTATGGGAAACTTTTTGTATATATTCTGGAGATGTGAACAGGAAATATGGGATTACATCCAGATATGGTGGAACTGTGAAAATATTAGTCACCTGTACATTGAAGAAGATCCACAATCGCACAGGTAAAAGCTTGATCATCATCACCTTGAGCAAGTCTCTGACACATTTATTTTTTGTGGGGCTGTAGACCATTTAGTTGGCTCACAGCTCCCTTAATTATAATGGGGTGGCTTGGAGCCATTTGGCAGGCAAGATGCCAACCATATCATTGTAGTTAGGGCCACGACCACTTGCCCTTGCTCCCCATATTGAATATACCGGTATGTGCCAGGAGCATTTCCTGGAAACATTTTTAATGAGGTGGGGGAGCCCTGGGACACTGTTTTGACAAGGGAAAGAGTTTTTTTCAAATAATTTTTTATGCAACATGCCACCTGTAAAGAGGCGAGTTGGGGGAGGGGGATTGGATGGCATCTCGATTTGAACTCACTAAGTTTTTTTAGTGAATAGCAAATTATTACTTTCACTGAAGGGAATTTGAGATTGGGTAGGGGGAGAAGAGGGTTTGTATAAGTGTTAGTGAAGGTCGACTTGGGAGGTAGACTTTTAAAATGGAAGACGACCAGCCAAGTGAACCTACTCATACTGTTCTCAAATTTTAGTTCCCACTAATAATTACTTCAGAAAATGTTATACAAATCTTTACAGGTTTCATACAAATAACAAGAAAATAAAGATAAAATTCATTACAATAAAATATCTTCTAAATACTGATATTAAACCCATACATTTTCCATTAATGAATTAATAACGTACAGATGGGGAAGTGAGGCAGCTAAACTGAAAAGCTATTTCTATGAAAGAGGGTATGTGAGGGTGGACTCTCACACATGTTTATGGCAGCGACATCCATCAAATGACTCATCTGACTTTACTACACATGTTTCATTAGCACTATAAATGTGTATGTTTTCTTCAATGAAGTGGAGTTTTTAGATTGCTTATGTCTGCCTGCCAAATAAACACACTTTTTTTCTATGGCTAACATAGGGTCATATACAGCTCCATAGAATGAAGTGCTTCTTACAAGTCTGTTTATTAAACAATAGTCATTGTTTTGAAGCTTTTTAAAGAGATTTATTAATCCGGGTTACTACATGGCCAAACACATGAGATAAAGAAAACACTAACTGTAGGGAGCTCCATTCCCACCATTGTAACTATGTGCAGTCATCCATTTCAAGAATTCACACATATAATTAAAAAACATCTCTTGATCCTGCATAAGACTTCATTTAGCACAGGGTGTAAGATGTGTAGCTTGAGAGGGAACTACTATTCACAATATAATATCTCTTTTCTTAACCAAAGCACCCAGAAAAATAGTGCACAGGTATGTGGCAAACATGTGTAAATGTTACCAATATACTGCCAAATGCAGGACATTCACATCTCTTGTCACCCAAGAGTCATTTGTTTCAAAGACTTCTTAAATTGTGATACAAAATGAGTTATGGACTTGGTAACGTGCATGTTCTGCAAACAGCAGTTGGCAAAACGAAGATGTCTAAAAGAGAGAATTTGAGAACTAATTTGAAACTAATGACACGAGATCTACCGTATTTGCTCAAATATAAGACGACCCCTGATTATAAGACGACCCCCCAAACTTTTAATATTCCTTCAGGAAAAAACTAAAAGCCTGACTATAAGACTACCCTATAGGAAAAACATTTTAACTTGTATATATTCACATTTTTTAATAAAAATGATGATATAAAAAATGCATGTCTTGTTTTTATTTCCAATGCAGCCTCTCTCCCCCTAAACACTGTCTCTCTCTCCCCTCCCTCCCCCTCCCTCCCCCAGCTTTGTCTATCTCTCTCCCCCCCTTCCCCAAAGCGCTGTCTCTCTCCCCCTCCCCCAACCTTTACTCTCTCTCCCCCAAACTTTTTTCTATCTCCCCCTCTCCCTCCAAACATTTCTCTCTCCCCTCTTCCCTCCAAACATTTCTCTACCCCCCCTCCAAACATTTCTCTCTCTCCCTCCCCCTCCCCTTGTCTCTCTCTCCCTCCCCCCTTGTCTCTCTCCCTCCCCCCTCACCTTATCTCACTCTCCCTGGTGGCTAGTGGGGGCAGCCGGGGGATGTCTGCACGATATGTGCAGACATCCTCCATGCTGCCTGATGCTTCCGTCTATTATGACGAACAGCCGGTCCGTCATAATAGACGGAAGTGTCCGGCAGCATGGAGGATGTCTGCACGTATTGTGCAGACATCCCCGGCTGTCCGAATCTCCGGGTGGCTAGCGGGGGCAGCCTCTGCTGCTGCCCGGCACTTCCACTGGGACATTTATGATGAAGCCGGAAGGACCCGGCTTCATCATAGAAGTCCCGGCGGTTGTGCCGGGCGGCAGGGGAGAATGTCTGCGTGTATCGTTAGTGAGGGGGATCCAGGTCCCCTGCAGCTCTGCAGGGGACCTGGATCCCTGTCTTATAGGCTGACCTCAATTTGAGGTCAGACTATAAGACGACCTCGATTATAAGACAAGGTAGTTTTTTCAGAATTTTTTTTCAAATAGTTATACAGAATCCAAAGATCAGCGCATTCACATCAAAACAGGAAGGAGACAAACTCTTACAGCTATAGCTTTCATTAAAGCTACTTAAAAACACCTTTCTAAGATAACAAAATTGGAGATTTGGTATATGTGACTAATGCTGCATTATATCATTGAAATAAAGTGTGTGGGAGGTGTGTTATGCCTCCCACACACTTTACATCCTTGTGTATTCCTGCATATCAAGTGTATGAAGTGGGACATTTTTTGATGTAAACATTTATTTTTAAATACACTTGCTGTATTTAGATTTAATGGGGTAGATTCTATCGCCCCCATTTAAAACTGCTGCTATCAGGAATTTACAAGGCAGCTATGCCCCCCACTAACGAGTGCGGCAATATTATTAATGTGGTAAAAAAAAATATGGTACAGAAACACCAGCTGGTGAGGTGATTACCAATCTGACCCCCCCATCCTCCCCCCACCCGGGGTCAGTGACTGCAGGTGGAGCCTTGCCCCAAAGCCCCATAGTAAAATAAATAATCCCTACCTCCCTCCAATCTAAAAAACACCCTTTGAGTGCCATGTGCCAGAATGTGAAGCCCCAGGACGATGATTACCACAGGCACCGGTATACAGGTAATTCAATATTTTACAGGGCACCCCTGGTGCCCCCCCCCCCCTACCTAGACAAAGTAGAAGTGGGGGGGTAGGTAGGGATTTTATTTTAACTAATTAATTTGCCAGGGGCATTTAGTCAGCCCCTGGCACATTGGGTAGTCTGCTGCTTCCCATGGGGCCTTTTAATTAAGGGGGACCTCAAGAATCATGCTGCCCATGGGGCCTACTATTATTTAATTAAGGTGTGCCTCTGGCAGCGCACTGCTGTGGGCCCCCATAGGGGCAATATTTACTTAAGGGGGCCCCAATCATGGTAACAACCATGACCCCCACCATGGGGGCAATATTTAATTGATGGAGGCATTGCACTAGGTGACTGGGGATGGCCATTACACCCTTCGTCTACACACTCGATTCAGTTGATTCGTACGCTTTTCCATTTGTGTTGTCAACCAAATTTCTTGTCATGCTAAATGGAGCCATCTGACTGACTCTCATGAGAAGCATACAGCTAGGCTTTGTCAGTTCATTTGTCCACAAAGAACTTTCCAGTACTTTCATTGTACTTAAGCAGCTTGCCAGTGCCATATATGTCCCCAAACTGTTTTTCAGTGCTATCTTCCTAGACGGTATTTGCTGCATCAATTAATCACTACGCCCATTAATTCACAACATGATCAGCATAGTGCCATTTTGGAACGTTATCCATAATGTGCTTTACCTGTCTTATAAAAAAGGTAACTGCCAATATTAATCTCACTGATCAAAGAAAATTCAAAGTGCAGCTGATATAGTTCTCTTCTAGTGTAATGAGATGAGATTTGAATGAACAGCCGACTATTAGGATTAGCAAAAATTATTACTATGTCAGTGTGACATATGGGCAAACAGTTTGCATTTATTTTATGCTCAGAGGCAAAGACTATATTAAGCAACCTTTGCATAATGCATATCTACTACATTAAGAGCATATTTATACTTTAATGTTTATTCTGCTTTAAATTTCCCAATTGCGGAAAATTTATTAGTGCCGAAAATGAATCATATAACTTGTAATAATATCTGCTAACACTATATGGACAAAAGTATTGGGACACCTGACCATTACACCAACCGGAACATTGCATTGTAAATGCATAGACATTGTCAGACTATGCCATTGCGCCCGACCTTACATTCGCAGTGGTTCCTGCATCTGGCCACAGCTCTGGAGGTTAAAATCTCTGGAGGGGGACTTTCTCCTGACCTGCACCGGGCAGGCAATTGGTTTCCTGCTCCTCAGAGGGATGGGTTGCTACCTCACATCCTCTCATGCGGCAGGGTGGCGGTCCTTGTTCATTGTAGGGGGTCAGGACCAGTGCTTTCAGCCAGTACTGGGAAGTTTCTTAGCTTCTGGTGTCTCTGGGCCATTGTGCATGTGCAGTGCCTCGCCCATGAAAGGGTTCTGTGCAAGTTGTTGCAGTAGCATTTTTCAGCCACTGGATGGAGGCAGTGCTCCATTGACCAGCCCTGACAATGCTATAAATCCCTCTCTTACAAAATCAGTCAGTGCTCAATTGTCCTGTTGCCCTCGTGGAAGCTAGTTCACTCTGTTTTCTGTTCTTTGCCTTTGACCATTTTGACCCTCTATGTTGGCTGCCACCTGCCACAACCCTTGCCTCTTGCCCTCGTTTATGATCCCAGTGTGCTTGCCTATGACCTTTAGGACCATCCTGATCTTGCCTCTGCCTCTCCCCTTGGTACATCATATTGGATCCAGACCTTGTGCCTCTGACCCTGTCTGTGGGTTTGATCCCTATCAAATTCCCAGCACAGTGACATAAGAAGAAACCTTCCTGCCATCGAGTTCCACAACCCAACTCCTTATATTAATATCAAGTTTGTCCCCCTTTCCTCCTTCAATTGGGTTAAGGTCAGGGCTCTGTGAGGGCCAGTCAAGTTCTTCCCCACCAAACTCATCCAACCATGTCTTTATGGACCTTGCTTTGTGCACTAGGGGACAGTCATGCTGGAATAGAAAATGGTCTTCCACAAACTTCCCCACGAAGTTGGAAGTATAGCATTGTGCAAAATGTCATGGTATGCTGAAACATTAAGATTTCCCTTCACTGGAAGTATGGAGCCTAGCCCAATCCCTGAAAAACAACCATCTGCTGGACTACATTCTGCACAATATAGTACGACAGGTAATGTTCTCCTTGCATGCTCCAAACCCAGGCTCTCCACATAAGACTGCCAAAAAGTGAATCGTGAATAGTCTCTCCACAGAATGTGTTTCCACTGCTCCAGAGTCCAGTGGCAGTGTGCTTTACACCACTTGAACCGATGGTTGGCATTGTACTTGGTGATGTGAGGCTTGTATGCAGCTTTTCAGCAATGGAAACCCATTCCATGAAGCTCCTGCTGCACTGTGCAGATATTAATGTTAATGGATAAAAGGTATGTCCAAATACCTTTGTCCATATAGTGTATGTAAAAAAAAAACAACTTTGATATTCAAAAAGGAAAAGTTAAGAGTTAAATCACTTCTAAAATTATATATAAATATATTCTAAAATTCATGAATTATAGAGGCCAAACATGTGTTTCATTGCTCAGTGTTATGTTTCACAGTCAAATGTAACTGTTAATAGTCAATTACCACCATGTTCAGTCTGTTCTGAAAATGTTACAGTAAGGTAATGTTTAAGTGTGGTTCAGAGTACCAACCAAGCAAATTAAGTATGACAGAAGTAAGCAGCAATGGGAAATATGCTTTCATCTTCATGCCAATTTCCATAATTTCAGAACAATTTTTGATGCCTTTGGTTAAGGGCAAGAATATTATGTGATATATTTATTTTGAATCTAGAATTATACACAGACACAATTTTATACATTTTCTGAGTTTTTCCCTCCGTAGACTCCACTAGTCCTGCAGACATAATCCCAAATTTAATAAATAATTCCGTCCACATCGACCATTCCCATGATGTCCTATGATTCTGACCTGCCCACATCAAACATTCCCTTGGGTTTTTTTTAAACAAACTTTATTGAAGCCGCACGGCTGGAGGGGAGCGCACAATGCTTCCCTCACAGCCACGCGCACCTGCAGAGCAGCAACGAGGTAAGTACTGGGAAGGGGGGAGGAGAGGGGCAAAATCCTGGCATATTGGAGGGGAAAATTTCTGGCATATTGAAGGGAAAATCCTGGCATATTGGAGAGTCAAAATCCTGGCATATTGGAGGGGCAAAATCCTGGCATATTGGAGGGGCAAAATCCTGGCATATTAAATGGCATTGAGGGGCAAAATCCTGGCATATTGTATGCAGGGGCAAAATCCTGGCATATTGGAGGGGCAAAATCCTGGCATATTGAATGGCATTGAGGGGCAAAATTCTGGCATATTGGAGGGGCAAAATATTGACATATTAAATGGCACAAGAATTGCATATTGAGTGGCAAAATACTGGCATATTGAGGGGCAAAATAGTGTGTCTCAGGTTATGTGTCTGTTGGTGTCACTGTGTGTGTGTAAGTGTGTCACTTTCTGTGTAAGGGTGTGTGTGTGTAAGTGTGTCACTGTGTCAGTGTAAGAGTGTATGTGTAAATGTCCCTGTAGGAGAAAATGCGCGTTGGAAGAGGGGTAGTCTTATACGGCGAGTATATCCCAAACTCTATATTTTAACTGGAAAAGTTGGGGGTCGTCTTATACGCCAGAAAATATGGTATATATTGTATCTATCTATCTATCTATCTATCTATCTACCTATATATCTATATATATATATATATATATATATATATATATATATATATATATATATATATATATATATATATATAAATTATATTGGAGTAATATGAAGGCAGCTGATCTATAGGATTATATGAGATTGGAGTTTCCTCAAACATGTCCTTTCAACATATGCCCATGATACAGACATATTGGAGGAAACTCCACTTGCATATAATCCTATAGCTCTGCTGCCTTCATATTACTCCAACGCAACAGAGAAGGAATAGAAAGATCTGTCTTAGGAACATAATCCTACTTCTCCTTCCCATTAGGCATCATTGTCCAGGCTTTGTGGCTTAATATAATTTGCTTCAGTCTAAATATAATACATTTCCATGCTTAATATATCACATCCTTGTTGTCATATTTCTGTTTATTATGTTAATGTGTATGACCAATATTTGTTTCAAATGAAATATGGGTTTTATATATTTAGGTGTACATAGCATTTACACTACAGAACATAATAATTTTAGATTAACATTTATGTAATAAAACATCTGTGGCTGCTTAGCATGTGGTCCAAGGTTAGAAAATTAGAGCTATGAGTGTATTTTACTCTTTATTAGTCAAGAGAATTTTTAAATTGGGCCTAAACAGACCAACTACTACCAGTGGTTTCAGAAACAGTTGCTGGAATTTTAAGGTAATCTTTGACATCCATACTATTATTTCGTAATTCTCCTTACATCTTTTATAATGCATTTCTCTCAACTTATATTAGAACATTGTTAAAAAAAAAAGGACTTTTTTTTCCACAGTATATCTTTGTTCCTAATTATTTAAGGCAATTATGTTAATGTGTTGTGGAGGATGTAGATATAAAAAGAAAATAATGTGACACAAATGTGTGATGTGTTCAGAGATTATCACATGGAAATGTAGGATTCGTTAGAGTGGAAACATGCCTCTTCACAAACTACAGATAATTTTATAAGCAAGTAAATACAAAGCAATTTAAGTTTTAGCAACTGGATAATCCAATTTTTATGTTTTTCTTTGTGAACAATTTCATCCCTGCTAACTTATTTTGTTACAATTTCTAAGTCTGAACATGACAGTTGTAACTAGACATGTGCATTCGTTTTCGTCCGAAAATAGCATTTTCGTCCATTCGTCCGAAAAACGAATAACGAAAATGCTAAACTAACGAAAGACGAATGAACGAATGGTTAATAAACGAAAATCATTCGTCCATTCGTCCATTCGCGCTATTGGCATTCTATAAACCGAAATAGAGTCGGTTTATAGAATACCAATAGCATTACATATACATTCCATAAACCGACATAATGAACGACTTTCGGTTTATGGAATGCATGTAATACTATTGGCTTTCTATAAACCGAACTAGAGTCCCCATTCATAAGAAATTCTTATGAATGGAGTCCCCATTCATAGGAATTTCTTATGAATGGGGCTCTCGTTCGGTTTATAGAAAGCCAATAGTATTACACGTATTCTATAAGACGAACGAATAAAACAAAACGAAAATAATGAACGAATTTCGTCTGAAACGAATGCAGTAATGAACTAAATTCATTTTAGACTAAATAAATAACATTTTCGTCCAAATGGACGAAAACGAAACAAAATTTTTAGTTTTGCTTCTGTCTAGTTGTAACTGTATTTTTTTCATTAAAAAAAAAAGTGTGGACTTGCACCTTAAAGGGAGGCGAGATTCGACTATTGACACTAAGCTAGTTCCTAATCTAATACTTAACACTTTGTTAGCGCATTAGGAAACAAAAGGTGGGAGAGGTGAAAAGATAATAAAAAGAGAAGGAATGCAATTTGACAACAGTACACAACTGTTCAAAAATAGGTAAATACAACTAGAAGATAGAAGTGTGTGAAACAATAACATGTCGTGTGGTAAAGTTCACCATTTTGTTGTTCCTTTGTGCCATTGAAGAGAAATTATATCCAGGAAACATATCAAACTTATCCTGCCAGGAAAGGTAGCCTGAACCCCAAATGTCTTTCAGTTTATCTCTTCATGAAGAACATAACCCAAGACAAACATTTTGAACTCTCATAGGCTTCAACAGTGAAGTACACAGCTGTATATCTTTAGGTAGAATACTCCACATCTTGATACAGTGGCTTAGCTTAGGGAGATCCCTGAAGGGTATGCAAAAACAGAAAAAAGTGTGTGAAACAAAATGAGAAAGGACACTCAGGAGTGTTTTTCTGCTCACTTGTGCCTTTGCAAAGCTTCAACAACACAAAAGCTCCGAGATACTTGCAGAATTGTCTCCATATGTAGAGACATAAAACAATAAATACTCATTTGTGGGATGAACGAAGTTGTGATCACTTCCTGCAGAGATGTAACTTCCTTTCTACTGGCAAGAGCAACGGAAGTGATGTTTTTTTCACTTCTGATCTGTGTGCTGGCAAGTATGCGCTCAGATGAGTGCTTGCCATCCAGTCAAATTCAAGTGACAGATCAGTTTATTGTAGCTTTATACTTGTAAACATTTTTTTTAAAATTGTGATAACCAAGGGCTTTTATAAAAAGACATTCCTGTGTTTTAACCTCTACCCTGCCACTGATCAGTAATCTTGCACAGAAACACATTTTTTAGGGGTTAATAATGTTTACTGCAATTTATTACAGTATAAAAATGGCTCTTTTTGGACCCATTAACCTCTTCCTTGCCGTAGATCACTGCTTAAGCATTGATCTGGCCACAAAGCATTGTTTTGCTATATGAATTTTTTTTACATTTTTGTTACACCCACTAGGGGTTAATTATACTTGCTACGGGATTACTTGCAATGCAAACATTTTTTTAAGTTTTTTGAATGCATGTTTAGCATCCAGTAACAGCCGATTAGTAGCAAAGGTGGTTTGTTGATTGCTCAGATGGGCATCACAATTCGCCTGGTCAGACCCATCTGCATCTGTCTCCCTCTCCTCACATTTTTGTGTGAGAGAGAGAGACAGATCAGTATAAGTATAATGTTAATTATAATAAATGTAATAAAACAGTGTGACCCACAGGCTTTTATAAAAGCTATATCCTGTTTATTAACCCCTTCCATGCATAAGAAGTGATCTTGCACAGCAGCACATTTTTGCCTGTCTGTGCATTTTTAGGGGTTACAAGGGCTCTTCTAAGAGCTATTAACCCCTTCCTTTCTGTAGATCACTGCTTAGCCTTTTTTTGCTATTTCTTTTATTATTACACCCACTAAGGGGTCATTTAGCCCCCACACAAGTTGACAAACCTCTGCATAAGTGGTATCACTGTACTCAGATGTTGCTGAACACATATTGGTATGTTGTTTGGAAGTGACACATACCAGAATCTAAGGATTCATGCA
Source organism: Pelodytes ibericus (assembly GCA_036172795.1). Lineage (NCBI taxonomy): Eukaryota > Metazoa > Chordata > Amphibia > Anura > Pelodytidae > Pelodytes > Pelodytes ibericus. Next base: position 42,264,657 of record CM069860.1, read on the forward strand.
TGAAGGATGTGTGTGGAATAAAAACACACACAAAATTACCACCAAAATCTTTTTGTATACTTAGTGCATGAACATTTTTAAAATACCACCATTTGAAATTACCTGGGGTCACTACTTTTCAAATATATATGTTTATTTGGGGGTAAAAGGTTTAGACCAGCATCAAAAATGTCCCAAATAGGATATGGGCGCAGTTAGGCTACATGTCAGAATTCCAAGTTGGAATATGTAAATACATAACTCCCAAATGTGTCCTTTTAGCTCGCACACAACCTGACAAACCTATGGGTGGTGTCAATGGTTTGATATTGTATTTTACCCCAATATGGTTTGATTGGGGTAAAATACATTGGCTGGCTTAAAAAATGTCCCAAATGGGACATGGGGGCAGGTTTTCAAGATGTCAAAATCCCAAGTTTTAAAACCAAAGCACACAACTTCCAAATGTGGCCTTTCAGCCCCCAAACAGCCCGACAAACCATGTGGGGGTATCACTGTGCTCAGGAGAAATAGTAGAAATTATTTAGCAGATTTTTTAATTAGCTCTTGTAGATGAGTAATAAATTTTTCTAGTAAAATAGTCATAAAACTTTTTTTTTCACCATATTTTTTTTAGAGTTTATTATATGTTATGATCAAAATAATGGTATCTAAAGCCCTTCTTGTCCCAATAAAAATAATATATAATTTGTGTGGGTACAGCACAAGAAGAAAATTACTGCTAAACACAAACAGCACAGAAATGTTAAAATAGTCATTGTCCAGAATTACCAAAAAAGTTCCATAGGGGTTTATCAGATCAAAATGAAAACATAATAATCAAATAAACAATTTGATATTGTGTATGTTGTGCATCCAAAGTTGGTTTTGCATACAGCTTAAAATATTATCCATAAGACTGTTGGAAAATTCATCGTTAAAGAGATGGTATAGTGCATCTTCTTCAGATTTCTCTGTCATCACACAGACTCATTTTGAACTTTTGGATATTTTAAAACTTTAAAACCAGTCCAGGAGTATTGATTACATTGAAATGTGCTGCTAACGGACGATACTACATTTGTGATAAGCTATATATTTAAAAAGATAGTTATGTAGTTATGGGGAAAAATTACCATGGTTACCTTTCTTAGAACCATCTTCTATTGATCCAAGGCAAGACAAAACAGTAAAATGAATTTTTCAGAAGTGTACTATATGTCTATTTGCTTCTAAATAAAACAAATCTTTTTTTGTTCTACTAAACTATGGCTTTCCCTTTTTTGATTGTCTGTTTAATATGAAGCTATGTCATCTGTAGAATTTGATGAGTCAGATGGCTTACGGAAAATTGCTGTGTATGCCAGAGATCAGAACTCGAGGGCATTTTAGATCATCGCTGGACATTTGTTAACGGTATGTTTGTTAAATCACCGTCCCTTTATGTGCAAAGGGGATGGGCAGTAACTTTCAGTGACCACCCTCATGGCACACAAAGGGAGTTTTTCTTTTTTTTTTTACATGTTGCATCTATCCCCTACTTTGGCAAGGTAAAAGGTAGGGGATAGGAGTGATAGGTAGAGTAGCTAAATAGATGTTATTTTTATTGTGTGGTTGTCAGCGAAATCACAAACTGTCCTGTTAAGGGGGGTACTTGCCCAGTTTCCAGTCCTGTTTTTCATGGGGGCGTTGTGGTTATTTATCCTAACCCCCTCATGTGTGTCATGGGTGGGCTGGGAGCCATTTTGAAATCTCCCATCCCAATTTTTTTTTATTCCTCCGTATATTTTATTACTGGCTTTGGAGGTAGTATTGTAATACTTAAAATAATCACATGGTAATAGAAATATGAGGATCCACACAATATAGGGTCCCAAACTAATTGGCATTAAATTTTGTATTTATTTTCATTTTTCCAAATCTTTATGAACTTAAGGCCAACTAGTTTGGGACCCTATATTGTGTGGACCCTCATATTTCTGTTACTATGTGATTATTTTAAGTATTACAATACTACCTCCAAAGCCAGTAATATTATCAGTATTGCCGCATTGGCTACAAAGCCAAGTTGAAAACTGCCAAGGAAGCAAAATAGTTGTAAAAAAGGCCACATGAGAGATAAAGGATACCCACATTTCATACAAAGGGCCTACTTCTCCCAACAGTGATACGCATTGGTTGTACACAGAGGTGAGCAATGCTCATGTTTGATAACTGGGTTGGCTACATTTTTCAATTAAATCTAAAAATAGACATTAGAACAATTACACCAATTTTCTAGATGAGCTAATTGTTTCCAGATAAATGATCCCTACATGTTTAAAAGGTTGTGCCAAAAATGTGTATGCTACTTTGAAGAGACAGATAGTGCCTTTTTGTGAAAATAGTCATATATTTGATAAATAAGTGGTAGTTTTAAAATTCACTGTCACAGAGATAACTTGGCTTAAATTAAGGGTGGGAGTATGCTAAGGCTGACTGTTGTGTTGAGTTACAAATTACATGCTTTCAAAAAGAAAGAGAAAAAAGTTCTTATCTGCAGACAGAGTTTAATTCCTAGTTTTTAAAAAAAAAAAAAAAAAAGTATATATGTCAGACCATCATTTTATGTTCAGCATAGGAAATTGCATTTTTAAAGCACATTGAAAAATAAACTGTTTATAGGTTAGACACATAAAAGGACATATAACTGTATATTTTCTCCTTATGCATAGCCCAATGAAACATGCTCTGCCAGTCAAAGGCAATGAGTGATAACTTTATATCTTATCTGATAATAAAAAATCCCTTTACTCCATTTCTCCTGCCCTTCTTTCATTGCCCCACATCCCTTGCACTGTCCCCACAGCACATGATTGAACTCTCATAACTTGCCATAGCACCATCTTGCACCCACAAGTCTTGCCAGATCATCAAGACTACACACACAGTACTTTCCAGAGCACCCATATTGCACCCTCAGGTCTTTACAAGGCACTCAGAATGCATCCACAGTTCTTGCCAGAGCACCTAGCTTGTTCCCATAGTTGTTTTTTTTTTAGATCACCTAAACTGAATTGAACCCAGCACCAAGATTGTACCCTAAAATGTATTGCCAAAGCACCTAGATTGCACCCAGATTACACCCACAGTTTTTGCCAGAGCACCCAACTTGCACCCACATGACTTGCCCAACACCGAAACTGCACACACAGGAAGTTGCCCCAACACACATATTGCTCCCACAGGATTTCCATTCGTACACAGCCAGCCTATACAACTCAGCATTTGTTCTCTTGCACAGACGTCAGATGGCTGTGTTGGGGTATGCATCGGGTAAGTCAGGGGGGCAGATGGCTTTGTTGGGGGATGCATCGGCTAAGTCAGGGGGGCAGATGGCTGTGTTGGTGGACGGTATGGCAAATAAAAGGAAATAAAAACAAGAAATTCATTTTTTTAAAGAGTTGATACCAGCACATTTTTGCATGCATGAGCACATAAAACAATGTTTTGTCCTCACGTGTGTTTTCATGAGCAGGTTATGTGATGTACCGGTCATATAGATGACAGAAGCACAGAAAGGAAACTGCAAGGTTCTTTGTACTGCTCATAAAAAAGCTTGGCTGATAATGTCAAAAATTGTTTGATACTAAAGTGACACTAATTGATACATCCTGCTTCACATTTTGTCAGTGTTGCAGGTTTCTTTGCTCTCATTCTGTCCATGAATATAATTCTAATAGTAAGGACATGAATGAAGTGGATGCATATTGTAATCAAATTCTGCATATTTTTGATCATAGCGTATTTTTACTCCCTTTCAACACTGGCTAATCTATATATAATTACTTCTAGTTAACTTAGTATACAATACACATAAATTAATTTTTGTGTAATGTTTATATATATTGTGCCAGAAAAAAATACTACTTTCCTCAGTACCTTGTCCTGGGGCAAAGGTTTTGCACAGTTTTTTCAAACTTCAGAGACACTTCACATGCTGGATGAGGTAAAACTCACTTGGCCTTTTAATTGTGGCTCCAATACTCTTCAGGATACAGCAGAGTATAATAAAATAAACAAAATAAAATCCTTGCTCTTCTGAGCACTGAGTTAAAAATATTGTAGACTAACTTGGATAGCTTGTCCATTTCCCAACAAAAAATATCCACATTTCTGTTGAGAAAGATGGAGTGTGTGTGTGAGAGAGATACTGAGTGTGTGTGTGAGAGAAAAATGGAGTGTGTGCAAGAGAGAGATGGAGTGTGTGTGTGTGACAGACGGAATGTGTGTAAGAGAGACAGAGTGTGTGTATTTGTGAGAGATGCAGTGTGTGTATGTGAGATGCAGTGTGTGTGAGAAAGACACAGTATGTGTGTGAGAGACGCAGTGGGTGCATGTGTGAGAGACCCAGTGTATGTGTGCATATGTGAGAGATGTAGTGTGTGCGCATGTGTTAGAGATGCAGTGTATGTGCGTGTGTGAGATATGCAGTGTGTGCATGTGTGAGAGGTGCAGTGTGTGTGTGCGTGTGTGAGAGACGCAGTGTGTGTGTGTGAGATGCAGTGTGTGTGTGAGAGACGCAGAGTGTTTGAGAGAGAGACAGTGTGTGTGTGAGAAAAAAATGGCGTGTGTGAGAGAGAGATGGAGTGTGTGTGAGAGAGAGACGGAGAGCGTGTGTGAGAGATAAATGGTGTGTGTGTAAGAGATATGGAGTGTGTGTGAGAGAGAGAGACGGAGTGTGTGAGAGAGAGATGGAGTGTGTGTGAGAGAGATGGAGTTTGTGTGTGAGAGAGATGGAGTGTGTGTGTGTGAGAAATATGGAGTGTGTGTGTGAGAGAGAGACTGAGTGTGTGTGTGTGAGAGAAAAATGGAGTGTGTGTGCAAGAGAGAGATGCAGTGTGTGTGTGAGAAAGACACACTATGTGTGTGAGAGACACAGTGGGTGCATGTGTGAGAGACCCAGTGTATGTGTGCATATGTGAGATATGTAGTGTGTGCGCATGTGTTAGAGATGCAGTGTGTGTGCGTGTGTGAGATATGCAGTGTGTGCATGTGTGAGAGGCGCAGTGTGTGTGTGCATGTGTGAGAGACGCAGTGTGTGTGTGTGTGTGTGTGTGAGATGCAGTGTGTGTGTGAGAGACGCAGTGTGTTTGAGAGAGAGACAATGTGTGTGTGAGAAATAAATGGCGTGGGTGAGAGAGATGGAGTGTGTTTGAGAGAGAGACAGAGAGCGTGTGTGAGAGATAAATGGTGTGTGTGTGAGAGATATGGAGTGTGTGTGAGAGAGAGAGACGGAGTGTTTGAGAGAGAGATAGAGTGTGTGTGTGAGAGAGATGGACTGTGTGTGTGTGAGAAATATGGAGTGTGTGTGTGAGAGAGAGAGACTGATTGTGTGTGTGTGAGAGAAAAGTGGAGTGTGTGCAAGAGAGAGATGGAGTGTGTGTGTGAACAGACGGGGTGTGTGTAAGAGAGACAGGTTGTGTGTGTGAGAGAGGCAGAGGGTGTATGTATTTGTGAGAGACGCAGTGTGTGTAATGGAGATGCAGTGTGTGTGAGATGCAGTGTGTGTGAGATGCAGTGTGTGTGAGAAAGACATAGTATGTGTGTGAGAGACACAGTGTGTGCATGTGTGAGAGAGGCAGTGTATGTGTGCGTATGTGAGAGATGCAGTGTGTGCGCATGTGTGAGATAATCAGTGTGTGTGCGTGTGTGAGATATGCAGTGTGTGCATGTGTGAGAGGTGCAGTGTGTGTGTGCGTGTGTGAGAGACACAGTGTGTGTGTGAGAGACGCAGTGTGTGTGAGAGAGAGACAGTGTGTGTGAGAGAGATAAATGGCGTGTGTGTGAGAGAGAGAGATGCAGTGTGTGTGAGAGAGATGCAGCAGCATAAACCCTAGAGGGCAGGGGGAACAACTAAGTTTTATTGCAAACGGAGTGGGGGGCAGCATAAACTTTATATAATAAGTAGACCCTTAACTGCATCTAAGAGCCCAGACTCCCGTCTCCTACTGGGTTTGTGATGGTCTGGGCTTGTCATCACCAGCAGGATGTGGATCTCCTCCTCCCAGCACATCCTCCTATAAACTGCAAGAAGAGAGGAGGTGCTGGATGGGAGCAGATCCCCCTCCAAGTCCTTGCAGGGCAGTGTCACATGTGAGAGAAAGCTTTCACCATGTGATCGTCGGCCCTGCATTCACCTCTGCAGTATTGATGAAAGTTCACTGTCTCTTGGACAGTTTTTTTAAACGAGGCACCTGAACGTCAGTTCTCAGGGAGCACTGCAGCGCCTGTCAATGTCCTGCACCCGTCCTAGCCGGCTGGAGGAGCAGGACTAACTTGTCACGGTATCACTGTTTACACTGCTGGGAGGTTGGAGGAGCAAGGCTGGCCAAAGGTTAAAAAATGGCCACCAAGTGCCGTTACTGCTCGCACAACTGATATTAAAAAAGTAAAATCCACTCGGCGGTGCCCACTCTCCCTCCTCACCTTCTTGCCGCCCCAGGCATGGTGCACCCTGTGCACTGGCCTGGGAACAGCCCTGTACCAGAAAACTTTACAGTTCTGCCATACCTGGAATCTGTTTTCTAACCCATGAATGTTTGTGAGTTGAACGAAAACCCTCCCAAAGGGTGGACATTCATCTAGACCAGGGAATCTGTATATGTGATAAATTATGTTTCCCCAAACCCTTGTTTTAAGAAGTTACACAGCTAAGCAGTAGTGTTTGTCACGCCCGTAGGTCGCTCTTTAATAAAGGGGCTATGTCAGGCTCATCTAGACTTGAACATACAGCATGCTATGTAAGACTCGTCCAGGCTGATTCCTGTTTTCCCTTCTAGCTGAATCCCTTTATGCTTGCAGAGTTCCCTTAATATTATTATGTATGCTAGCTTTTGCCCTATGCTGGTTATACAATGTTTTTCCTCTGATCTGTTCCTGGTTTTCCTTTTTACTTATTTGTCTGCTCCTCTGTAATATGCCCCATCCATTTCTGCTCTGTGTTTCAGTTTCAGTCTGTGTCAGGTTTGTTTAGACCAGTTATTCGTTATTATTAGAGTTGAGTGGACACATCGATGTTCGGGTCCGGAGGGTAAGGCCGAACTTAAAAAAAAAGTCCGGATTTGGGCTTGAACTCGCCCCCGAACCCTAATAATGTTAGTTGGAACCCAATGTCCCCCCCAGGTCCCCACCCATTGCCGGCGGGGGGGGGGGACCCTATGGCAATAAGGGTGGGGGGGACCTAATGTCCCCCCCAGGTCCCCACCCATTGCCGGCGGGTCGGGACCCTATAACAATAATGAGTGGGGGACCTAGTGTTAATTGCAGGGCGGGCAAGGCTTTATAAGCCTTCCCCCACCCTGCAGAGCTCAGTCTGCACGGGGCCCTCCATGGGCGAAGATTTTTTTCACCAGTGGATTTTTTTTTGGGGGGGGGGGGGGGGGGCTCGGTTTTTTATTTTTTTTATTTGGCCTTTTTTGGTTCTAAAGAAAAGAAGAAAGAAAAAAGAAGACATCAAATGGTAAGTAGGAAATTGTTATTTTTGTACCGGTTAGTTTATTGCCCACCCCCCTCACTATTATTAGGGTGAGGGGGGTAGGTAGGCATTTTTTTTTTTTTGCGGGGGGAAGTGACTAGGGGCTGGGCACCCCTATTCACTTTATTTGTGGTCCCCACCCGCCGCTCATGGGTGGGGACCGGGGGGGGGGACACTGGGTCCCCCCCTCATTATTGTTATAGGGTCCCCACCCGCCGGCAATGGGTGGGGACCTGGGGGGGACATTAGGCCCCCCCACCCTTATTGTTATAGAGTCCCCACCCGCCGGAAATGGGTGGGGACCTGGGGGGGGACATTAGGTCCCCCCCACCCTTATTGTTATAGGGTCCCCACCCACCGACAATAGGGGGGGACCTGGGGGGGACATTAGGTCCCCCCTAACATTATTAGGGTCCCCACCCGTGGGCAATGGGTGGGCAATAAACAATCTACAAGGCTGGGGGTTACAAGGCTGTCTGTGGACACTAGACAATAAGTCTTATACATTGAACTCGATTACAACATATATTTTGTCCGTGCCTGCCTCGCTACACAGCGCCTTTTTCTAAAAAGCACGATTCAGCATAAATAGATACCACTTTTTATGGCGTCAGTCAGACCAGATGTAGCAATTAACATTACCTGCTACTTTGTATCTGCAGCATGATCTCTGAGAGCTAATAACAGCACCTTGATATACAAATGGTTTCTCTTGTAATATTATAACAATTCCAATTTAGATACATTGTTACTGTCAAAATAATTATTGCTTTGAAACTTCTCAATTTACAGCTAACTGCCTAAGAGAGATTGGACCTCTGTTATTAGCAGCCTAAACTTTAAACACTTGATACTAATACTGTATTTATATATTAATAATAGTATTTATATATATATTAATTAATAGTATTTATATGTGCTAAGTGCACCCTAATATTCCAGGAGCGCTGACATATATCAATTCGCAGAATATGAATAGGGTTGCACACAACAGATTGGTTTTATTCACGTTGTACTCACGTTTTGCACTTATGCACTGTTTTGTTATATGTCCATTTTAACATACGAAATAAAAGCTACGTTTTATTTACATTCTTCAAATTAATCTTCTTAGTACTCCGTACATTTTTAGGGTTACCCCCATTCTTTGGAATCTCTTTTTACAGTATTGCTGTTGTAGAGACTTTATTATCACTTGAAAACATTTAAGATCACTTCTGACAACACAAAAATATAGATATATTTATCCACATTTAGCACGTTGCTCCATTGCTGTATGGGCAAAAGTATTTGGACATCTGACCATTACAACAACAGGGACTTTTATGACATTGCATTCTACATACATAGACTTTAATGTGTGGTTTGCTCAAACTTTGTGTTTCTGTGGGACTTTTTGCCCATTCATATAGTAGGGCAATTATGAGCTCAGGTAGTGATGTTGGTTAAGAAGGCCTGACTCACAATTTCCATTCCAGTTCACTCCAAAGGTGTTTGATGGGGTTGAGGTCAGGGCTCTGCGTAGGCTCGTCAAGTTCTTCCACACCAAACACATCAAACCAAGTATTTATGGGCCTTGCTTTCTCCAAACTGTTTCCATTATTATTGGTTTTCATTACATTTATTTACATGTGTCAAGAGATAGATTCATTTTAAATGTTGTGTCCTTGCCACATTTTTTCTCGGTTATTTAGTGATTTTCTTTTGATAAAAACATCAAACTACGATACACTATGGAATACTTAGATTGAGGTATTCACATATTAATATTTTATTAAGACTATGCAGTAATATGCACAAATAGGCTAAAAGTAATAATGTATATGTTGCACTATGTGATTTTATCCTTATGGTTATGTTCATTTATATGTACACTTTACATAAATGTTTATGCTTTTATTTTTATTTTTGCATAATCTTTAGGATGCATCTGTCATTCATTCATATAATTATATGAATGGCAGTTTACCTTGTTTTGAAAGCACTATGGTTTAGCATCTAATGAACCCACCTGAAATGAAGTGGAGTCTCTAATGAATTCGTACCTACTTATTAACAATCAAAGTTTCTTCCTTCAGCTTATGACTATGTGTTCTAAGGCATGAAACGCGTCAAGCTAGTCCGTCTATCCTCCTTTGTATCGTCTATTTTTCACGATGTGCTTCTTTTTAACCTATTTATAATAAAGGATTAAGTTGTATGGGATCCTACATCGATAGTCGTTGCAGTTTCTTTTCTCAGCCTTTGTTTGTCTTGCCAAGTCTTTACCTACGAGAAGCTCTGACATGTATATACTGCAACTGAAGATTCTATACATCATGTCAGCACCTGGATAGTACCAAACAGAGGGGAGAGCGAGAGTACAGATAGGCATATAGTATATGCTTTCATTTAAGCATTTCATTTGAAATCACCCCAACTTGCTTGGATTATTTTTGCTTACCATGTCCTTTAACTTTCCATGTACAGAACAAATAGCAGACATGATCTATTGATTAAATTATGTAACATTCGCATAATTCTAAAATGTCTTCCTTTTGAATAATTTTTCAGTCAGCAAATGTAATATTTTCATTGTTATTAGGAGAATGATGTGAAATCCCTGGTTTTCTAAAAAAAATAACTAAATTAAAATAACACATATATCTGTATACCCAGGAAGACATCTGCAAAACCAGCCAGGACTCCTTATATTACTTCAAATAAAACATGATTTCGGCTGGGAAATATTTGTCATAGTTGATATTCGTCTTATGGCAGCAGAGATTAAATATTTTTTTGAACTGGTCACAAATTTGCTAGCGGGAGAAAGGAAAGGGAAGTATCCGGAGTCATTCACTCTTTATTAATAGCTAGGAATTTGCTTTGAGGTTTTTTTTTATTTTTGCATGCAATCAAATATATATTTTTTTAACAACCACAGGTATTTATGTAAAAAAAAATGTAATATATTTTGGGTTGTCTAATCAGCCACCAAAATATACCTTTTTTTTATTTTTTATAAAATTATAAAACATCATAAAAAGTATAACTAATGCAAACTTGAGTCATTTTGTTGATGATCTGTAAACTCCTGACAGTGTGTGAAGGATTCAGATTTTATGTTTATCACTAAATGGATAGCAGGTTTGTCTCTGAACACTACACCCTTTGCTACAATACATGAACATTGTTTTTATAAATAACAATTTATGCAGCACTTGCTACAAATTATGAAGGAGATTTAGAGTTTTAAGTAAAACACATGAGGTAAATGAGTCAGGAAGGTGAGTGAAAAGGTATGAAAAAAAAGCTTGTGGCAATAGAAATACATTAGGTAGCATGTGACAGCTAGATGTGTCTGACCAGACATTACTTAATGAGTGTTCTACTTGGAAAATTTGTAAATCTCTTTGAAGAGGTGAATTTTGAATTTAGACGTTTAAGGAGTTATGTTGACTATTTCTGAAGGTCTTGGTCCTTCAACACAGTTTTCTCGCTTATTGATCTGCTATAAGTTTTTATACTCTGGCTAATATTTTTTGATGCCATTATTTAGCATGTTATGTAAATAAAACAGTATACAATTACAGTGCCAGGTGCACAAACAGTATACAGCAGTCAAGATTATTTCATTAACATTTCTTGATGCATATTGATTGTTGTACAGTAGAAAAGGTTGTAGGTCAGGCAATGGAAAGAAATGGTTTGGGTAAGAAAGGGAAAGTTTGTTATGGTATGTTTGTGATATACTTCCTTTTTAGTATTTTGTCTATCTAGAAGTGTACAGGGTACATTTCATAAGATGGGGCAGCTTTAGAACATTGAGGAATTCAAGTGGATCTATTTCAAAGATGGAATATAGTTTGGAGAACACCAAACCATTCAAGGGTTGGCATTCAAGACAAGGGTCTAGTTGAAGATAATAAAGCATGAATAAGAGCTTTTGTTGCTCATTGCTAAGGGAAGGAGCAATATAAGCTATGTATTTAAAATCTGGAAGCATGATTTGGAAATTGATTGGATGAACCATTCCCTTGTCATTTTGCAGTATTAAGGCAAATAGACCCCCCAATAAGTGGCAGATTCGTATTTAATGTTAATGGAAGCCAGTGTTATCATCTTTTTGTCAGACCCACATACTACCATCATAAACATGAGGTTTTTTTAGACTCCAGCTCACTGGTTTGTTTAGCACAAAACATTATAACATTAAGTTGATATTATACATGGTTTTAGGATCATGGTGCATTGTCCACACAGAGTATATTTTTTAATGTCTCCTATGCCTTAACTGCCACCAATCCTTGAAAAATGCCACCAAAACTTTGTCTCATTCAAACCCTATTCTCTCTCTCACACAGAATGTGCCACCAATGGACACTTTCTACAACACAGTATCACTGATACTGCACTTCACCCAATAGTGCCCCCTGTTCCACTAACACCTTCTCCCTAAATCAATGTGTCATTCTTGTCTTGTTTGAATTAACTCTTTCCCCTCCAAACCCTCACCCTGCCCAAATCCCTGCCCCTGCCAGTATGCAGTATTAGCTGAACCCCCATTGCAATGTGTCACCACACCACCTCAAACAGGGGTGCACATACTGCACATACATTCCAAATGTGAAGCAAAAACAGCATGAACTATAGGGCTTCATTAGTAAGCTACAGAGTGATTTGACTCAGGGCAGCAATCACAGCACCCATCAATATATTGGAAGAATGGTTCAAACCTACACGATCGGCCGTTATCAGTGTATTTTCTACGGTGAGATGCATTTTCTCAAAGAGTTCACAATTTAAATGGCCTGTCACTCTAAAGATGACTGGTGTCCTAAATGTGTCCCAGAAAGCAACAGGACAATTGGTTTATAAACTGTGTCACACCAGTTGCTTTTGATCATGTTTGAAACCTTTTATATATTTTATTTCATATACCTGATATATAGTTTATGATATTATGTCCCAGGGGCTGTGAATTACAGTGAAGCAATTTCCTAGTAGATAAAATGATTTGGTTAATATAAAAGTAATACAGAGATCAAGCAAGGGGTCAATTTAAAAAAAAAAAGACTGTGGGGATCGGAGCACAAATACGTATTATCTGCCTGCAAGTCTTTTCCAGCTCTGTCTCTTATATAAATCTTATATAAATCTAATCACATTTATTCCAAGTCATGGGGCATGTCACTCACATTCTGCTCATATGTCTTGCATAGTTTGAACTGTTCTCCATTGAGAAATTGAATTAGACATCAAATGTATTTTCTTTGAGTACCCAATTAAAATGTACTGAGTTGTTAATTAAAGTCAATATTAAATATATGTAGCATGTATATTGGTTTTATATATATATATATATATATATATATATATATATGTGTGTGTGTGTGTGTAATCTGTTAAACAATTTAATAAATGACACATTGATACAATGTAATATTTAGAAGATCAGTTTTAATCTAATAGATCCAAATAAACATATGTAAAAAAGTATAATTTTTTTTTTTTTAAAGTGTGTGTATCAATCCAGATAGCGAACAGCATAAAAACGTCTTTCTCGTCAAATTTGACATAACCCGCCTATTTTAGAATCCACACCATGCTACAGAAATTTGGCAGTTATGATATATCAATGTCAAACGCATTCAACCCTCTTTTCCTTGCATTCTGTATTGAAGTAGCTTTCCACACACATTACAGCCAGGCAGAATCCTTAGCTTAGTACTCATGCTAAAATAATGAAATGTATAGAATGTATATTACCAATGTTACTGTACATGTGAAATATGTACAAAATATTTAAAAATCTCCTTTCTATCATTTTCTTCTTTTTTTGAGGGCGCCCGTATACCAACTTCCAAGCGTTCAATGTTATATTTAAGGGAATTTCAATTTGCAGACAGCGCTCTGAGTCTAAGGAGGAGGTTAGAAGTTTCTGCGGACGCTGAACATTTTTATATGTATCACTGATTTCATATTTTTATACCTGTTTATGTTAACGTCGCTTTTTACTACTTAAAGTGAACTCATCCTCTCATTATTTCTACCTCCAGACTGCAGCAGGATTATTAGTATTGGGCCTGATCATGTTGCTCCACATCATTTTGGAGCCACATTTGTGAGTACCAGTTCTTCCAGTATACTCCGGTAGTTTGTACCATCTACACTATATACTTCCTCTTTTGGTGGTGACCCAGGACTTACCCCAGGACATGCCCCATCACCCACATTGCAGACCCTGGGCATTCTTATCACCCACATTGCCCAGAATGGACAGTCAGTCAGCAGACACCTTGGTGTCTTGTTGCAGGCAGCATGGTGGCTGTGTGCTGCCCAGACCATGCTGCCTCGCCGGTGCTTTGACATCAGACACGCGTGGGGAATGCGAGAGGCAGCTTTCTATTACATGCCTACCAGAAATGGGTAGCACTACACAAAGGTCTTGGATTGGATACCTGTATGTGAGTTAGTAGGAGATAACACCTTAATGAACATTTGTAGCACCCAGTATTTCAATTTTAGAGTATTCATTTAATCAGTACTGGAGTGTATAAAAAGCTGTTTTTTTAGGAGTCTTAAATGATAAACAGGAATTGTAAATATAATAATTTAGCTGCACATATTTTTTATATTGTAATAAAAAAAAATCTGCATTACTTCTGCATCATAAATTATTAATACATAAAATATCTGTACACCGAACTCCTGTGGAACGCATTGACTCAGTACTTCAAAGAGCAAAATTAATTATTAAAGGCTTATCACATTAATGCAAATGAAATTCACAAAGGACTAGCAAAAGGTACAATATGGCGACAACAACAACACTTAATTGACGTTATATAAATTAATGATGCAAAATCACTATTATCCCTCGTGGGCTGCAGATAGAGATGTAGCCTTTCAGTATGTATCATTTGAATAAAATAGTGCTAGAATTAATATTAACATGTTCTCCGCTTTATACAAAATGTTAAAATAAATCCCCCTGTTATAATATAATAACATTTAAAACTGCAATATGTCTAAAAACCTTATTAAACACATTTTAATGTGGTTTGCACTGGGGATTGCATTGTTTAAGCATTACATGCTAAATAAAGTGTAATACAACTATGTATAATATATGGTAATAAAAAGTGAGCACGGCTGAGCCTAAGTGATTGACTATGTGTACTGCTATGTGATTTTAGTGGACAGGGCCGCAATCAGAAATGTTATGGCCCCTTACTGAATAAATGGTCTGGGGCTCCCATACCCCACTCCATTTCTCTTGCATTCTTTTTGTTATTGCCTCCACATCCCTAAACATAACACCACCTTGCAGCACCCATGATTTTTCAAACAGCACCCTTCCACTGTCTCTCTCTCTCCCCTTCCACTGTCTCTCTCTCTGCCCCCCTCCACTGTCTCTCTCTCTCCCCCTCCACTCTCTCTCTCTTTCTCTCCCCCTTCCACTGTCTCTCTCTCCCCCTTACACTGTCTAGCTCTCTCTCTCTACCCCTCCCACTGTCTCTCTCTCCCCCTTCCACTGTCTTTCTCTCTGCCCCCTCCACTGTCTCTCTCTCCCTCCCTTCTTCCACTGTGTCTCTTCCTTCCCCTCCACTGTCTGTGTCTCTCTCCACAATTCCACTGTCTGTATCTCACTCTCTCCACCCTCCCACTGTCTCTCTCTCTGCCCCTCCACTGTCTCTCTCTCTCCCCTCTTCCACTGTCTCTCTCTTTCACTCCCCCTTCCACTGTCTCTTTCTCTCTCCACGTACACTGTCTAGCTCTCTCTCTACCCCCTCCCAATGTTTCTCTCTCCCCCTTCCACTGTCTCTCTCTCTCTCTGTCCCCTCTCCATTGTCTCTCTCCCCCCTTCCACTGTGTCTCTTCCTTCCCCTCCACTGTGTCTCTATCCCCCCTCCACTCTGTTTCTCTCTCCCCCCATTTACTGTGTCTCTCTCCCTCCATCGCCGTGTGACTCGGTGCAAAGCTGCGGCCAGTCTCAGCTTTGTGTGTTAAACGGGGAGTGTGACCAACACTGTCTGAGCTCTGTCACACAGAGCTCAGACTGGCCGCAGCTTCACACCAAATCACAAGGCGCCGCTTCACAAGGTGGGGGGTGGACCTCCACCTGGCACCGGTGAGGTCTGCCTCATCCCCACTGCAGCTGCTATCTTCTCCTATTTAAAAAGGCATTCAAGGCTGGCGCCTATTTCACCCATAGGTGGCGCCGGCCTGAACCCAGGACATGCCCTAGCACCCACTTTGTACACCCAGTACATGCCGCAGCAACCACATTGCACAACCAGCAGGTAGTGTGAGAGACATTGCCTCTGCCTGTAAGTTGTGTTGAGCGAGCCCAAACCGCACTGTTCAGGTTTGTACCGAACAATACGTTTTTTGGACCCCGGACCCGAACACGGACATTCCACTGTATGTTCGTGTTGGAGTTCGGCGATTTAATGGTACATTTTGAAAGGCTGCAGGGCAGCCAATCAACAAGCGGTTGACTCATTTGCCCTTAGAAGCCATCACAGCCATGCCTACTAATGGCATGGCTGTGATTGGCCAGTGCAGCATGTGACCCAGCCTATATTTATAAGCTGGAGTCACGTACACGCACATCACATGAGCTCTTCTTAGTGTAGGGAGAGTATGCTGCAGCTGTGAGGGACAGATTAAAAAAAATTCTGGTGTTGAATCTGCAAACTACAGCGATTATTCAAAGTACAGCGATTATTCAAATGACAGTGATTATTTATTTAGTGGGTGCTATACTACATATTTGTACCCTGCCCTGAGCCCAGTGCCACAGAGAGTGCAGTGCACTTGCAACTGCATGTGTGCCAGGCACATGACTTTAATCCTGTTCTGTTAGCTCAGTGGGCAGCATCTAGGCATTTTTAAATACTGCAATTTGTTGGTGTTAAATATTACATTTACGTCCTGCACTTCATATCTGAGAGTCAAATAGAACCGTCAAATACTGTGCTTACAGCGCACTTTGAAAAATTCTAATAGTTTTGGGTGGTAAATAGTACATTTGCGTCTTTCGGTGCACTTCATATCTGAGAGTCAAATAGAACAGTCCAATATTGTGCTTACAGTGCACTTTGAAAAATTCTAATTGTTTTGGGTGGTAAATAGTACATTTGCGTCTTTCGGTGCACTTCATATCTGAGAGTCAAATAGAACAGTCCAATACTGTGATTACAGCGCACTTTGAAAAATTCTAATTGTTTTGGGTGGTAAATAGTACATTTGCGTCTTTCGGTGCACTTCATATCTGAGAGTCAAATAGAACAGTCCAATACTGTGCTTACAGCGCACTTTGAAAAATTCTAATTGTTTTGGGTGCTAAATAGTACATTTACATCTTGCGGTGCATTTCTTGCAGTCCAATAAACAAAAAAACAAAAAAGATACAAATAAAAATTGTTGACAATTGGCGGTTACATTGTCGGATGACATAAACCATCTGTTACTTTGGTGGGTGACCGCAAAGAATGAGGAGAGCGTCAAATAAGGGACTTGGCCCTGGTCGTGGTGCTGCTGGTGTTGGTGGAGCTCCTGTTGCAAGTAGAGGATGTGGTTGATCTGTGCCAGCTACACGCACAAGTGAAACACCTTCCTCAGGTGCTAGCACGTGACAGAACCTTCAGCTTTATTTGGTAGGCCCGAATGCCGCTCTTAGAATGGTGAGGCCAGAACAAGTACAGGCAATAGTAGATTGGGTGGCTGACAGTGCCTCCAGTTCCTTCACATTGTCTCCCACCCTGTCCCCTGCTGAAAGCTCAGAGTTGACACCTGCAGCCCATGGCCATCTGTCTTTCGCCAAGCAGTCTGAGCCACAAGTCATGCAGCATTCTCTTTTGCTTTTTGATGACTCTGCTGGCGGGGTCATCAAACCTAGCCTTGCCCCAGAAGTGGAAGAGATTGAGTGCACTGATGCACAACCACTTATGTGTCAGGATGTGGACATGCGAGGACCACCGCAGCACATCTCTGATGATGACGAAACACAGGTGCCAACTCCTGTGGCTTTCGGCAGTGTGCAGACCGGCAAGGAGGGCAGGGTTGAGCACAACATGCATGACCAGGCATCTACATACAAAGCACGAGCTGTAGTGGAGGAAGCATCTTAAAACCCAAGAAAGGTCTCAGGCCTTTGAAATGCTGTCATTCCGCCTGTTGGAGATGGACAGTTTTAAAAACCTGATGGAGGTGGCTGTCCCACAGTACGTGGTTCCCAGCCGCCACTACTTTTCCCGGCGAGCCATCCCTTCCCTGCACAAGCAAAATCAGGTGTGCACTGCGCAACCCCATCTGTGGCAAGGTTCACATAACCACAGATACGTGGACCAGTACGCACGGGCAGGGACGCTATATCTCCCTAACTGCACACTGGGCAAATGTAGTGTCGGCTGGGCCTGAGGCAGATAGCAGTTTGGCGCATGTCCTTCCGCCACAGAGGATTGCAGGGCATTTCTCTTTGCCTCCTGTTGCCTCCTCCTCCTACTCAGCTTCTTCCTTCTCCTCTACCACCTCCTCTACCACCTCCTCATCCAGTCAGCGTAACACCTTCACCACCAACTTCAGCACAGCCAGGGGGAAACGACAGCAGGCTCTTTTAAAACTCATATGTTTGGGCGGAAAACCCCACAGCGCGCAGGAGCTGTGGACGGGCATGGAACAACAGATCAATGAGTGGTTGTTGCCTCTGAGCCTCAAGCCCGGCCTGGTGGTGTGCGATAATGGGCAAAATCTCTTAGCAGCTCTGGGTCTAGCCGGTTTGACGCACATCCCTTGCCTGGCGCATGTGCTGAAATTGGTAGTGCAGAAATTCCTGAAAAACTACCCAGATATATCAGAGCTGCTGCAAAAAGTACGGCCGTCTGTGCGTACTTTAGGCGTTCTTACCCTGCTGCTGCTCTTCTGTCTGCGCTGCAGCGTAACTTAGGCCTTCCCGTTCACCGCCTCATATGCGACGTGCCCACAAGGTGGAACTCCACCTTGCACATGCTGGAGAGATTGTGCGAGCAGCAGCAGGCGATAGTGGAGTATCAGCTGCAGCCCGCACGGGTCAAACGCTATGCTGAACAGCACCACTTCACCACCAATGAGTGGGCCTCCATGTGAGACCTGTGTGCCATTTTGCACTGTTTCAAGTACTCCACCAACATGGCCAGTGCCAATGTATGTCTGCTTGAAAAAACGCTTAGGGCGATGATGGAAGAGGATGTGGGACAGGAGGAAGAGGAGGAGGAAGAAGAGGGGTCATTTCCACGGTTATCAGGCCAGTCATTCACAAGTGGCTTGGAGGGTGGGTTCCTGCACCAGCATAGGCCAGGTACACAACTGTCAAGCCAGGGCACAGTTTTGGAGGAGGATGAGGATGATGATGAGGAGGAGGAGGAGGAACCGTGTTCACAGCAGGGTGGCACCAAACGCAGCTTGTGTGCATCACTGGAGCGTGGCTGGGGGGATACGGAGGACACAGATGATACACCTCCCACAGAGAACAGCTTGTCCTTGCCTCTGGGCAGCTTGGCACACATGAGCGACTACATGCTGCAGTGCTTGCGCAACGACTGCCGAGTTGCCCACATTCTAACTTGTGCTGATCACTGGGTGGCCACCCTGCTGGATCCCCGTTACAAGGACAACGTGCCATCCTTAATTCCATCACTGGAGCGTGATTGTAAGATGCGCGACTACAAGCACGTAGACGTGCTGCTGAGGGCATTCCAAAATGACACCGGGGACTCAATGGAAGCACAAGGCAAAGGCAGAGGAAGAGGTCGCCAACGCAGCTGGGGCACCACCAGCACCTCAGAAGGCAGGGTTAGCATGGCCGTAATGTGGAAAAGCTTTGTCAGCACGCCACAACAAGCAGCACCACCATCTGATATGCAACGTCTCAGCTGTATTTGTAATTTGTATGTATTTTATGTTATTTTAAGTTATTTCCCTATCCACATTTGCTTGCAGGTCACTTGTCCTACTCTTACCCACATTTCACTTCATTTTGCAGCCCTCTAGCGCTTTCCAGGACTTTTTTAGAGGCATTTTAGTGGCCAAAAGTTCATGTCCCCATTGACTTCAATGGGGTTCGGGTTCGGGGTCAAGTTCAGGGTCAAGTTCGAGCACGGACCCAGACATTTTTTCGAAGTTCAGCCGAAACTGCCGAACCCGAACATCCAGGTGCCCGCTCAACTCTACCTGTAAGCTCTTTTAAATTTTGTTTAACCATTACTTCCCATATAGACACATTCAGCTCTGCCTCTCAGCTGCGATAAAGTCACTGTTAGCATGAGTACAGCCATTAAGAGTCAGGCCTCTCACTGTGCTAACAGAAAGAGACAGTAGGTTACTAGATTCCCTTTGCTTAAATCTTCTACCAGATTCCCCTTAAAAATGATGTCCATTTTCCATGTTTTCTCTGTCTGCAGCTTTGGCATCTCTCTCCACATTTCGGCCATATTCTCATGCCTACCTCTAATGGAAGCAATGGAAGTCAGACAATCAGCTGGTATAAACCTGTAAAAGTACATGCCAGTTTATCTTTATACTAAAGCCACTAAACAATGCACTTGTGCTTTTACATTGAAAAAAAAAGTTTAGTGGCCCTTTAAATACTTCAAATATATAGGAAATGATGATAAAGCCCATGCTCTTAAGCTTAACAGAATCAGCAGCTAAAAACAGATGTTTTCATCACCCAGTTAAATGGTACTCATTTTATTGACCTCTGAAGGATGAGAGCTGGAATTTGAACTTCAACTTCTGAATAGACTCAAACACATATGGCACAAATTAAAAAAGTATGTGTATTAATTAAAGAACAAAATTATTCAACCCGCTATACTGGATGGCCTTGGAAACTTTCCCATTTTACTTCATTGGGATTGTAATCTATTACAAGATGATATCTACTCATTAACAGCCATCTACAATTACGACTGCTAATTTATACAATTGCTGCACAAAATATAATGTTAGCGGATTTCACATGACACCTATTTATTTAAGGAGTAAAAGCTTAGATATCTTCATCTCTAAATCTGATAATAAGTGTGTCTAGTAGCAGGAAACATTTGAGCCAGTATTTGCATCTGTGCATAAGACTAATTAAATATAAACAAGCAAAAGAACTTCCAATTCAATCTACAATTATATTGTCATAACAATTCTCAGCAGCAAGTCCAAAGAACCCAAAGAATAACAAAATAAAAACTGTAAATACAGTGCAAGTAAATGGGTGAAGAATCACAAATGGTTCAAGGATTCTTTTACATGGATTTCAGTTTTATTTTGAAGTCATGTACAGTAAATAATGACTGAAATATTGTAATTAATATATATCCATATATATATAAAGAATTTAATATAAAATAGCTGCTTTGTGACTCGTATATTTTCAAAATAAAATATAAATATCTTGTGCTATAACATGCTTTCTTTAAAGATGAGGTTCTACCTAAAACTTCAGAAATGTATGTTGCAAAACCCCTCAGGGTTTAAAAGACAACTATGAGCAAAAAAATGTGACTTTAATTGAATCACTGCATGACAAGCAGACAGTTTACATCAAAATGCATTAATGAAACAATGCCAGTGCCTTATCGAGCCCTTTGTGATCTATATATCTCTATCAGGGGCGGACATGTTTAGAATCTTGAGTTAGATGAAGGAAGATCTGTACCATCTGGCCCAAATTTCTGAACAATATGTCAGCCCCCTGATGGAGCTATACAGAGCAAACAGAGCATAAGACAGTTTATTTGATTTCATTAACTAATTTCTATTTAAAATATCTACACTTGATGCAATCTTTTAAATAAGCATATATTTATTTAAATTTGTTGCCTACAATTGAATTTTAAAGTTACCACCAAGCCAGGATTTTGGCAGATGATAGGTCACACTTTTTTGCACAGAGCACCAGAGTCTTTCGGGTGGGGTATTCACTGAAAGGTGAGTTGAGATGAGATGAGTTGCGGTGAGAGGAACATGTTTCGCTCGCTTAGGAAACTCAGCAGGATTGTCCCTGCATAATGTATAGTTTCATTGGTGAGATAAAAAGTTGCAATGTGGTTCTGGGGCATGTCCTGGGTATGCAATGCGGGTGCTGCAGCATGTCCTTGGGTGTTTGGGTATGTCCTGGATGTGTAATGTGGATGATGGGACACACAGTCTTATTGTACCCATTATGTATTGTCTTTTTATCACTTTTCTTCTTTCTCCTTCTCCCTCTTATTTATTTTTCTCATATCTTTTACATCTGTCTGCCACAGAATTTACACTGAACAAAATTCTAAACGCAACACTTTTGTTTTTGCCCCCATTTTTCATGAGCTGAACTCAAAGATCTAAGACTTTTTCTATGTACACAAAAGACCTATTTATCTCGAATAGTCTTCACAAATCTGTCTAAATCTGTGTTAGTGAGCACTTCTCCTTTGCAGAGATAATCCATCCACCTCACACGTGTGGCATATCAAAATGTTGATTAGACAGCATGATTATTACAAAGGTGTGCCTTAGGCTGGCCACAATAAAAGGCCACTCTAAAATGTGCAGTTTTATCACCCAGCACAATGCCACAGATGTCGCAAGTTTTTAGGGAGCGTGCAATTGGCATGCTGACTGCAGGAATGTCCACCAAAACAATCAGTTTGCATAATTAAATAATTTCCGCACAAACTGCCAGAAACCATCTCAGGGAAGCTCATCTGCATGCTCATCATCCTCATCAGAGTCTCGACGTGACTGCAGTTCGTCGTCGTAACCGACTTGAGTGGGCAAATACTCACATGCGATGGCGTCTGGCACTTTGGAGAGGTTTTGATTGTACAGAGCAGATGGCAGACAGCGTGCATGGTGTAGTGTGGGTGAGAGGTTTGCTGATGTCAACGTTGTGGATCACGTGGCCCATCACGTGGGGTTATGGTATGGGCAGGCGTATGTTATGGACAACGAACACAGGTGCATTTTATTGATGGCATTTTGAATGCACAGAGATACTGTGACGAGATCCTGAGGGCCATTGTTGTGCCATTCATCCACGACCATCCCCTCATGTTGCAGAAACTGCACATTTTACAGTGGCCTTTTATTGTGGCCAGCCTAAGGCACACCTTTGCAATAATCATGCTGTCTAATGAGCATCTTGATATACCACACCTGTGAGGTGGATGGATTATTTCGGCAAAGGAGAAGTGCTCACTAACACAGATTTAGACAGATTTGTGAACAATATTTGAGAGAAATAGGCCTTTTGTGTGCATAGAAAAAGTCTTAGAGCTTTGAGTTCAGCTCATGAAGAATGGTGGCAAAAACAAAGGTGTTGTGTTTATAATTAAATTCAGTGTATATAAACCATAGTTTAACCTACATTTTGCAGGGTAACTAGATACTACAGAGAACATTATGTCTGTGGAGCCTGCAGTCTTTGGGTGGCCACTAAAATCTCCACCTTTGTGCCTTTCAAGATACTCACACACAAAGGCAAAGGTTTACATACACTATAAAAACATAGTGTTACATTACGAGACTACATATCTTTAAATGCTGACATTGTGATTCGTCAAGGGACACAATTTAAAAAAAAATACACTCACTCCCAAGTTCTGGGACTAGCATATGTTTCTGCAATACCATGCCACCAATTCCACTAAATGAAATAGTTTCTCCATGCTAATACATAATCACGAGGGATATATGCCAGGATTCTCATACATAAAGGCAGTTTTCAAGACCAAAATATCTCCTTGGTTAATGTGTATGTACCTGACCAGTAATTCTTTATTTCTTTCTTTAACCCCTTAGTGACAAGACATTTTCACCTTGACTTTCCCTTGGTGACAATGGCTATTTTGACATTTCTGGGGTGTTTGTGTTTAGCTGCAATTTTATTATTTCTCACATACAGCACCCACACAAATTATATGCTGTTTTTATCATCATAAGAAGGGCTTTCATTAGATACCATTATGTTCATTATATCTTTTAATTTACTACAAAACAAATCATAAAATATGATGAAAATGTAAAAAAAAAACCACTTTTTCTAACTTTGACCTAAAATATAATTTACACAAATAAAATCATTAAAAAAGATCCCATCTAAATAGTTTCTAAATGTTGTCCCGAGTTCATAAATATGCATTTTTCCATATTTTTCAGAATTTTTTTGTGAGTTATGGGGCAAAAACCAAAAATTGTGTTTTTTGGTTTTTTCCTATATTGACCTTTTGACCCCAACCCGAACCCAAAATGTAACTCTAACACTAAATATAACCCTAACTCTAATCCTTATTATATCCCTTGATATGTTTTCATTTTAATTACATTTTAACCCTATCCCTTATGCTAAAAATGTTTTAATTTTAAGCCTATAGGCTAATCTAACTATATAACCAGTTTTTAATTAATTAAATATTTATTTAAAATTGTTTCCATTGCTATGCTACTTAACTACCACTAGGGGCAGTCAAGTAGCATATTCAGAGCGACGGAAGTGAAGTTACTTTCACTTTCGAAGCTCAGACCGGCAGAGGGCATGGCCATATTGACGGAGCAGCATGCTCCGTCAATATGGCTCCCACGATCGCTCGTGGGTGCCCCAGAGCATACATTTCAGTGCTGGCTATTGCCTCGACATCGAGGCAATAGACCAGCACCATTGATCGCGAAAACCGCTTGATTCACCGCAGGACGTGCCAGGCAAGTCCTTTGTCGTTAAGGGAGTTTCTCCCAGGACGTGCCTGACACGTCCTTTGTCGGCAACGGGTTAATTTGATCAATATCCTTGGGGGGGACTTCAATCATGGACCCTTGTATGTACAGCACGCACCCCATCTCACAAACATGCTTTATTGGATACATGGATAATTTTGCACCCCATTGATAGGGAGTTTATAGCTCAGGCACTAGCCTTTTGTTTAATTTCAGCCAACATCCATGAGATATCATGGTCTGACCATGCTGCTTTTGAATGTGTGCTGATTGTTATAGCTGCACCTTGCACCTTTAAATCATGGAAACTCAATGACGCTTTACTTTTAGACCCCTTTATTCCCAATGAAATTACAGATTCAGTAGAAGAATGTTTAATGGCAATGTAATGTAAAGAATACTATGATCTCATCAGATACCCGGATGTGGGCTGCCCATAAATTGGTAAGGGGAGAAATTATGGGGATAGCTGCTAGGAGACGTAGATAAAGATCTGAACAAAAAGTCTCTGTGCTCATCTTCATAGACTGAAACTTCAACACAAATTTGCGGGAAGCATACAACATACAAAAATTAATATTCTGCTCACACAGGATACCATTGAAGCCACTACATGGACCAAACACACTTTTTTGAGAAGGTAAAAAAAATTGATTCTTTCCTGGCAAGGCACCTTAGGACATTTACGTGCGCCTCCTGACAGACCATGTGTTCGAACAGCAGTGAAGCAGCTTTGTAGCCGCTACAACCAAGAAAAGTCTTACTGCACTCTGTAGAATTATTGTATGACCATCTTAAAGGGATCCCCATGGACTGGTTTGTTGAGCAGAGATTATATACATCACAAGCAGCCCCCCCCCCCTCCCCCCATATTAATAACAGGTCTGGGAGCCAGCCAAATGGCTCCTAGTACATATATGGTGGGTCAGGGCAAGTAGCTCTGAACCCCTGCTATAAGAAAGGGGACTGAGAGCTGGGCAAGTGCTCCCAGCCCCATATAAAATACATCAACATGAGTGGGGGTGGGAGCCAACCAAATGGCTCCTAGCCACATTAAATAAATCAGGGGTCAGGGCTACTTGCACCCCCCCATACACTAAAACATCACCCTGGGAGGTTATAACCCCATAACCCAATAAAAAATACAATTTCCCCCATGGGGTCTATGAGCTTCTCAAGCAAACCGAGACCTGATAATAAGTAAAAAAGACCACATGTGAAACATTTTAAAAATTATTGCTACCTATACAGGTAGGGGGGATGATTCACCTGCTACAAAATCACAAGACCTACTAATAATTAAATAATATCCCCCAGCTATTGATGGGCTCCCAGACCCCAGGGGACCTCATATTTATTTATTAGGGGGAGGGGTATTTATTTTTTACACTTTCATTTCAATTCTTTTTGATTTCAATTCACATATTGAGTAGTGACATTTCAAGGATCCCATCGATTCAGGTAATATGTCCAGTCCAGTGCATATTCAGTACACACTTGGGAGTATATAAGAAAGATGGATGAAGGTCTTGAGAGTGGTTAGTCTAAAAAAATTTTTATAATTATAACCAAAAGGTTAAATTAAATAGATAGTTAAATTAAACTTTCTCTGAGCAGAACTCATGTGAACGATACCTTTGACACCATTACTAATTATTGGTAAATTACCTAACACAATGACATTCAGAGAATGTTGAAATTAGGGAAATATGCATTTTGCGTTGAACAAATACAATGAAAAGCTGTATTAATCAAACTGAATAACACTTTCCAGTAATGGAACAACATACAATTAGAACCTTTTGTTCTTATTCTCTTCAAATACAATATATTGCAGGTGCTAAAGCTTTGAAGGTAGGTGTTGTCTTTGAAAGCTGAAATCACTTCATACATGAAAATTGAAAACAAAGTGAAGATTCATTAAGATGAGGAGCACGTTTTAGATGCCTACATCAAAACGCAGTATATTTATTTATTTTTCTATCAAAACGACAAATCCTCAAGATGTTATAGCACATTATTGGATAAATTGGTATCTGTCTTTAAAATCGCTACTATAAAACATATTTAAAATCTTATGTCAATATTTATCATTTTGATTTATATGCCCAGACCCTGGCCTAATGACTTCATACAACACGGCAAATGTTGTCATCTAGTACAATAATGGTCATACAGCAATGTGCATGTGGCCGTCTTTGACTTCTTCTACATTAATGTAATAATTAAAGTAAAGCAGCCACAGTCACGGGGCATGCAGCCTACCAGGAATTTTCCCAGTATCCCAGTAGGCCAGTCCGGCCCTGCTTTGCAGGCAGCCGGAGGATGTATCCTGCAATGCTGTTCAACACTTCTGCTGGGTCTTCTGAGATGGAATACGTGACATATTCTGCTTGCTCAATAACAGAGAATATACTATTTTCAACAAACCAAACTGTGTTCTTTATTGTTATATCTATATTTTTACTTTGTCATAGAATGCAATTAAGTTTTTTTTTAACAAAATCTATATTTCACAATGCCATGTTGGCTCCTGCTAATGAAATTCCTGTTCAAACCTTAGCAACCCTTCAAACAATTTCTCCACCACAGATGTCAAGCTTACAGGTCTGTAATTGCCTGGCTGGGATTTTTAAATATGGACACCACATTGACTTTAGTCTGGTCTGTAGCGACCATGCCTGAATTAAAATAATCCCTTAAAATCAAAAATAACAGTCTTGCCGGGACTTGGCTTAGCTCTTTAAGTACCTGTGGGTGTATTGCATCCAGCAGCCCCGGGGACAGAAACTAAAGAAATAGTGACACCCCCCCAAGCCCCCCCCCCACACACACACACACACATTGAAGGTTAGGACTGGGGTGTATTAACCAAATCTTGTTTATAAACCTGTACACAACTATCAAACTATGCCTTTAAGTCCCTGAAATATAATTCTCATGCAGTATCATCACCATACATAAGATCCCTGCTGACAGTAAGATTTTTCATATCAGCATGGGGTCTTACAGGCCCAGATTGTGATGCCAGCACAGAACATCATTGCTATTTAAGAGATAAAAGAAAATTGAAGGTCTCATGGTATTTAATATGAGAGACTATTTTAAGATTTTTATTTCCATCTGTAACACATTAAAGATGATATCTGAAAGTAAACTTTACATCTTCCTTAAAATCCATGATTGCAATAACTGCTTATATTAAGTTTTCACTTCAGTCTCTTGTATCAATGTGTTTTAAATGTGTACTGCTGTATTACACAGGAGTTATTTGATCATGAGCTATACTTTAATGTGTTCTTCCTGGTAAAGCACTTAGTAAATAAATAACTATATCCTTCAGAATCCTTCTGAGACAAGCATTGTGTTCATCACACACTGCTTTTACTGTCTAGTTCTGCTATCTGATACAGACTCAGAGCTAAGTGCAACCAGGTAATTTAACCATTAATGGATAAATCAGTGGTGATTCACTTCCCTGTGTTTTATCCTATGTTGTCCACTCCTAATGACTAGAACACATCAGGATAAAAAGCATTGTCTGCTCCTCAGCATGCTTCTGCTTCATGATCAGACCTTCCCACAACTACCCATTTGTAGTCTTAGTTTGTTCAAGTTTATGCTGCCAAGATGCAGTGTCTCTACCAGTGGGGTTGGCTGATAATTATGTCTATATTCTTCAGGTCAAGCCTTTGGTGTCCAGGCGCTATGTGCAGGTCATAACCATGGTCCCCCTCCCTGGCAAGTCACAGGTGGTGGTAAAGTATAGTTATATCCGATAATAAAATAGTTTTTGTAAAAAATGCATTCCTTGTTTTTATTTCCTTCGTCTGCCCCTTCACTCCATTTCTCCTACCCCCTTTCATTATTACCAGACTAGGGGATGAAGATAAAATGCAGATATCCTGGAGTAGGCATGGTATACCACCTTGGCAGTGTAGCAGGATCTCTGTAGGCTAATGAAAATAAGACCAAGCAGAGCAGAGTAAAATACATAAAGAACACAAGCAAGATGTTTGAAATACAGATCAGAGCAAAGAACAAAGGAAACATGGAAACTGGGTACAAGAGCAAATCATAACTAAGAAATGAACCTGAGACAGGACAGGGCAGAACACTATGACAGGGCAGAACACTATGACAGGGCAGAACACTATGACAGGGCAGAACACTATGACGGGTCATCACATTTAAGGGACCTCAGATTATGCCATTTAAGGGACTCTCTCGTTATCCCATTTCAGGGACTCAAGTAATCCCATTTCAGGGTCTCAGGTAATTCCATTTAAGTAAAACAGAACTTGGGGAGAAGCCCCTCTGGGGACAACTGAGCAGGTGCCACTCTGGGGCAGACGCTGCTTTTGCTGAAGCCTCTAGCCAATCTAGGCAGATGCTGCTTTTGATATAGCCTCTCTGGGACCAGGTTAGACAGGTGTTGCTCTGGGAGAAGGCTAGACAGGTGACTCTTATGACAGGAACTGAGGAAATTCCCCTTCTGTGGCCAGAAATAGGAAAGCACCACTCTGTGGCCGGAACTAGGAAAAAGCCACTCTGTGGCTGGGAGTCCGAAATGTCACCATGTGGCTGGGACTGGGAAATGCAGAACACACATGGATAACTAATAAGCAGAACAGAATAGCAAAAGACAGAAAAGTAAACCAGAGAAACCGAATACAAACTGGACACAAGATGGTCTGAATGCAGGATGGAACCTGATAGCAGGATGGATTGTGACACCATTTCACTCACAGCCCTTACCCTAGTACTCACATTTCCCCAGCACCCAGACTGAACCAAATACTTGTCTCAGCACCTGTATTCCACACACAGGACTTGCCCAAGCACCCATTCCAGTCACAGGACTTGCCCCAGCACCCGCATTACACTCAGGACTTTCCCCAGCACCCACAATCCAGTCACAGGACTTGCTCCAGCACCCAGATTGCACTTATAGGACTTGTCATCAGACCAGTAACACACCTGAGTCCATATTTTTAGTATATATACAGAGATAAACCATTGATGCTTGGGTAATCAATTGTGTGCTCTAGTGCTATACCCCAAATTAATTACAAAGATAAAAAACACTCTGCACCCCTAATGACACCTTTCATGCTTGTTTATGCAATTCAGGGATTGAAGCATGTAGGGGTTATGTAAATATTTTCACCACACCACACTGGTAGAATTGAAAACAAAAGGCACATTCACCATTTGTCATGTATATCAGCGATTGAGTTTCTTTTTATAAATCCCTACACTACAAAGGGTTTTCAGCCCTTGGTTACTCTTACATGGGTTGCACCAGCGCATGGAGCACAGGAAAAAATTAGAAGTTCAGAACCAGCACAAGCGGTCGGGAGTCTGCTTTATACACCCAGACACGCAGAGATAGTGCCCTTTTTGGATGCTAGCTTTGCTAGCCTTATTTGTACACAACCCCCAATGCCCTGATAATGGCGTTACAATATTAGAAGCTGTAAAAAACATCAACATAGATTTCATGTGTTTCTGTGGCCTGTATTGAACATCCAATTTCCCTTTAATTGTTTTTTTTGTTCTTGCCATGATTATTGGATTGTACAACTACAGCTTTTGGACTAACCCTTGGCTCTTTCACTGTAGATTCACTACTTAGAGAAACCCCTTATGTTCTACAGTATCAGCAAATAAATATGCCAAGCAAAGCAGTCAAAACAATAGCTTCTGGCATCCATTACTTTCTATGACTACATATGCAGGTGTTATCTGGTCACCTCTAAATCTCTCTTAGTCACCTAAGCAGACTGGCACCTTGAATTACTAGGCAAACACAAGAGATGCAACATAATGAATTTATTGTGCATCATCAT
This sequence comes from Pelodytes ibericus, assembly GCA_036172795.1. Classification (NCBI taxonomy): domain Eukaryota; kingdom Metazoa; phylum Chordata; class Amphibia; order Anura; family Pelodytidae; genus Pelodytes; species Pelodytes ibericus. Next base: position 42,294,717 of record CM069860.1, read on the forward strand.
ATTAGAAAAAAGCACACAACTCTACAGTGCAACACAGACTCCATCCTAGATAGGGAACACCCACTGCAATCTTCAGATATTGGGATAGGGTCCGCAATGCAGATGTGATGACAGACACTCTCCAATAGACAGTACAGATAGTGAGGTTGTTTCACCTTAATAATAACACACCCTTGGTGGAGCCACAGATGGTTAACCACCAAGGACTTAGAACCACACACACTGAATTCTAAATGAGAGGAGGTCTGATACGAGTCTGTAGGAAGACAATATAACAACAGGAAGACAGGAACTGAAGGCTGGCTGAGGTTAGGACTAATGGAGATACTGGATGGTCAGGATGACAGACGTGGTCAATGCAGGCAGCAATTAGAATAGTCAGGACAAGCTGGGTCAGAACAGGTAAATGAGAACAACTGGATAAGGCAATCAGATAGTCAGGAACAGGTAGAGATCAGGACGGGCAGCAATCAATAGAATAGTAGGGAAACAGGCAGAGGTCAGAAACAATAATCAAAAAAATCAAAGAAACACTAGTGAGGCTGAAATGAGCACTATCACAGGCAACTACTGTTTGGCAGACTGGGATTTAAATATCCCTCCTAGAATTGATTCCGCCCATGGGCAGAGTTGGATGGGAGGAGGAACATTTATAAAAATGCCTCCTTGGCTGTTGGTAGATTGGTGGCGTTTGCTCCCTGCTTGTTAGCGGGTAGTGACTTCGGCAGAGCCGTGTGTCCACTCTGTCTCTGAGGACACGTGGTGTGATGGTTTGGAGTCTGCCCTTCAGAGTGTGGATCTCCCGGACCTCCGTTCTCACTGTTACACCAACCTCCTGACGCGTTTCATACTCTACAGGTGCTTAATCAAGAGATAGCTGGGGTTAAGAAAACCCTGCTGCTTTAGGATCCCTAAAGCCCCATATGTCCAATATGTACATCACTAATGCAGATGCAATTAACAAAATCAGGGTTAGTCAGTAAGGGCATCAAAAGCCTACTAAACATATAAATTCTTCAGTGATTTCTGACGTCATCATTCTCCTTGCTTGCCTACATGCTAACCAAAGATACCAATGTTTGCCAGGAGAAAAAGTGTTGGATAACATCTTTAATGCAAGTTCCTGGTTTGGGCATAGGCTTTATGTATTAACTTTTTTATTTTTATTTTTTGTTTTTGTTATATTAGCTCTGATAGGACAAATTTTAGCCAAACTATATCAATAGATGATCAGCATGTGTGATAAAATGTAATCTTTATTAGAAATTCTGTATAATAAAATTAATTTTCCCTACACTTTAATAAAAATCCTCCACATACGCCAGTAGAAGGCTAAAAATATTCAGAGGCGAGAAAAGTATAACCATAAATATCTAGACAGCAGCATTTATAGCCCTCAGTGTGGGGTAAATAGAAAGATATAGCAGGTGAGGAAAAATAAAATTCTCCAAAACCACATAATCCATAGCTGCACAAAAAAGGTATCCAATATACATATAAAGCGCTCAGTAAAGTTCCTCAATATCAGTCGCAGCCGATGCAATTGCAAAAAAAGAGTCTCAAAATGCACATGTATATCCAGCAAGTCAAAAAAGTGGTAAGATCATTAAGTCGTTATGTAGACCTCGGTGGACCCCTGGGAGCCATCCTCTTCTTCATGTGGACCAATTCAGCACTGTCACTTATAAAAGTGTCCAAATATGAAGCAGGAAGAAAAATCAAGCCAATGCTCTCTCTCCCAAACTTCACACTGAGTGGGCTTGCGTTCGGACATCACATCCTTCCCAGACCATCATCTACTATTCTATGTGACCTTTATATAACATCTACGTGAATCTGTTACCTGCATGACTGAGGAGCTCCGTGAAACGTGTCCATAAAAACCCAGAAAACCACTTCTTAATCTCCCCAAAATGAGGAAAAACATCCTTAAGAGGCACCCTGAGAGCCTGGGACACACTCTAAAAGCTTTCCGTCCATGAAAAAAAACTTTCAGGCAACACTGGACAAGGAGGTCTCCGACTCAGAGCATGAAGCTGCACCTTCACAAGCTCGGGCCTCATCAGCTGAGTGATGCTGACCCTGCTGAAGTAACAGCATTATCGAAAAATATCCCCACCAAGAGGGATTTCAGTGACATGGTAGACAAGTTAACAACCACGCTAAATAAGAGATTTCGGATCTGCGTGCAGATTTTGTTAGTATGGACGAAAAAATTTCAGAGGTATAGCAGGCGCAAGACACCATGGCCCGCACAATTCAAAACGTTGAATCTTACTTACAATACTTCTCGGCCAAGCAAGTGGAAATGTTTTTGCATTTGGAAGACCTGGACAATAGGGGAAGAAGGAACAATCTGCGTATCCGTGATCTTCCTAAACCTTAGGAGGCTGAGAACCTAAATGCCAAACTTACATTATTTTTTAATGAATTACTAGGTGAAGACCCATCGTCCCCAGTCTTATTGGATAGAGCTCATCGTACGGCATGTCCAAAAAACATCTCGGACAAGTTGCCCAGAGATGTTGTTTACAGGGTCCACTACTTCTCTTTGAATGAGAGTATAATACAAAAATCCAGAACCAATATGACTTACCTGCGTGATCACAATGTGATGATTTTACAGGATCTCTCCTGATCCACTAGAAGATTGCTAAGACTACTGATTACGGCTCTTCGAGAGAAGGGCCTGATATATAGATTGGTCTTCCCCTTTAATTTATCAGTGAGACGCAATGGTTCATTATATGTTCTACGTACCCCTGGAGATTTAGCTGAATTCTTGCACTTATGAATCTCCCTGACATCTCAATCCCTGATTGGACTATAGATTATTTTCGTCCTCCTACTATCGACCCTCCATCAACAGATCACTGGATCCGGCTTCCTCAGAGGGCCAGATGTCGCGGGGATTCCTTTCCTCCATCGGGGGGTGCACCCCGGTAAACCTCCACCAGAGTAACTCTCTGTCCACCGACATGGCGGATGCATTGGACAATACTATTATAGATATGTAGAGGTTTCTTTTTCTGTTGGATTGCCAACACTATTTTGTTATTCTAATATTTTTTTTATTTATTTAGTGAACTGTAATCCAACATTAATCGCTAGGTTTGATTGGCTCCCCCACACAACATCTTCTAATTTTTTGGCATACTTACAGTTTTAAAGTGTGGTATGGTCTTGCCACGCATGTCCTTAAATTAATCAGAACACTGACTGGCAGAGGTTCTTCACACAGGATATGACTTGGTTAAGCAATCGTTTTTACTATAGGAAAATTATTAATACACATGTGGTGAACTGTAATCTAGCATTAATCCTTACAGGGAAAACTACCACCTTTTTTCAGTAAACATTTCCGTCCAGTGTTTTTAGGATCCAATATTGAGTCAAAATCAAAAGGTGTGGCAATGTTTCTTGCAAACTCCTTACATTTTTCCCTTCTAGATTCATTATCCGATGAGTGGATTGCTAGATCAAATGATACTCTTCTGATGGAGGAACTAGTACTTAGAGGTCGTGGTCATTTCACCAGGTTCCAAGACACTTGACAATCATGGCAAGATTTTAGGACTTCCCCCGCGTACTCTTCTCTCACTATATGACACAGCTCCCTACAAGTTATCTTTCCTGTTTCCCAGTTTTCTTTTTATGTCTGGTTTGGGTTTGTACTGATATCATATATCTCCTAGTTAAGTGTTATTTATATATATATGCTTATATCTTATTTAAATATGTTTATTATATGCATATTTATATCCTATTTATTTATGTTTATTTATATCTTATTACTAAATATATAAATGTATACATGTAATGCCTTATTTATAGGTATGTAATTATAATATGAACTCAATATCATATAGCTTCATGTTACCGGATTTGTTATTTATATATTTATTTGTATATCTTATTTATATGTGTAACTATACTGTGAACTCAATATAAATATAGAAGCTAAAAAAAAATGCTTATCAAAAGCAATTTCCTCAAGATCTCTCTGCAACCGACATCAAATACAGCTTCATAAATTAAAGCCTTTGGCCTAGATGTATCAAGACGTTGTGCTGGACAAAAATAAATGGTTTATCTGTATGTGGATAGGGCTTTGTATCCACAGTTTTCCTTAGTTTATAAGTAGACATATTTAGTGAGAAAACTACAAAACTTGAATATTGACATTTCTACTGTGATTAATGTAAAATATAAAATAACACCTAATAAACTGAGCTGACTGAGAAAAAAAAATAAAATAACATCTACGTGTAGAGCAAGTGAAAAAAACATACAAAGCTTTCCCTCAATGATAAGTGTCAAAATGTAGAAATGGTAGCTTAATTTTCCCACTGCATGAGTATGAATGAACTATATTTTAAAACCTTCCATAGATGGTATAGGGTCATTCTCAAATTCATAAATTTGATACTTCCAAAGTGTTGGACATGTGTGACAGAAGAGGGCACCATATGTGGTGACAATGGGAAGAGGTAATGAGAATCAGTGAACTGATATGTCAGCTTACTCAGCTGAGGTTAAACCCTCTCCAAATATATCCCTGTTAAATGTGGGCCCCCTAGGTGTTCATGGAACCAAAAATACCAAACAGTCATATTGGCATGTAAGATCTGTATGGCAAGAAAGTGCAAAAGAGCAGGAAAAATATATTGGGGGATATACATTTCCAGTTTTAACTCCAATGGAAGAGGGCTGACATAGGAGCAGAGGCTTAGAAGAGAAATTAAATGACCCTTTGTTTGGATCACGACCAGACACTTGAAATGACAGTTTAGGAAAATCTAGGCAATCTAGAGTCTCTCTCTGAAGTAATAAGCAAAATAATCTCTTAAATTTGTAATTTAGTACAGCAGTAGTCTGTTGCACCCTGGGGAGAGGCTTTTTTTTTTTTACTTTTTACATTTTTTTATTTCAATTCTACAGATCAGGTCTATAGAATTTAAATGTCCAATAAGTGGCTATTTTAACAAATTCGGAGCATGTAGGTCAGAAATGTCCAAAAATCCGGCCGTGGGCCAATTGCGGCCCATGTCCCAGTTTAATACTGCCCTACAGGTAATTTGGCAAAATCTATCTTTTGTGGCCCCAGTGAATTGCGTGATTTGGTGTTCATAACTATACGCCGCGGAAGTCACATGACATAGGTCACATGACCTCCCACGATGTTTACTATTGACGCACACAGCCGGTCCTTGAAGTAAGAGCCTAAATGGAATTGTAATACTAATAATACTAATACAATTAAAAAATGCTTTTAATTCAGCCCGGTGTGTGTGTATGTATGAGGATGGCATTTTTTAAGTCTGTGTTGTATATGAGGATGGCATAGTGTAAGTGTGTTTGTGGCAGAGTGTGTGTATGTGTATGAGGATGGAATAGTGTAATTGTGTGTATGAGGGTGGTATATTATATTACATTACATTACCTTTTATTTATATAGCGCCAAAAATTTACTCAGCACTTAGTACAGAGCATAAGAAGGGAGTTACAAACAAATTTAGACAAAACATTTTCAGACTAAAACATGAGGTAGAGGGCCCTGCTTACATTCTTAAGGGGATAGGGAACATGAGACACAAGGAGAGTGTAAGGCAGAAATAAAAAAGGGGTGAGGTAAAAATAACTGTAGATTGTGATAATGGAAGGTGTGTGGAGGTAACTGAGAACTGAGTCACACCAGAAGTTACTAAGTAGGAGAATAGTTGGGTGCATTGTAAGTCTACAAATGGCAGGTGATTAAAGTATGTGACAAGGTTAAGATATTGTTAGTAAATATGTGCAGGAGGGGGAAGTATGACAGGTGATTAATTAGAGGTCAAGTCACATCATCTGATTAACCAGACCTATAAAAGAAATCAAGCTGGGGGTAGGTGGGTTGTGGGGAAGGGAGGGATTCTGTGTGTATGGGTCCAAGTGAGATCTCAGGAATATGTAGGAAACAGTCTGGTCTGGTTGCAAAAGGATTCTGTGTGTATGGGTCCAAGTGAGATCTCAGGAATATGTGGGAAATAGTCTGGTCTGGTTGCAAAAGGATTCTGTGTGTATGGGTCCAAGTGAGATCTCAGGAATATGTAGGAAACAGTCTGGTCTGGTTGCAAAAGGATTCTGTGAGTGAGGGTGGCAAAGTGTAAGTGTGTCTATGAGAGTGGCATAGTGTAAGTATTTGTGTATGAGGGTGGCATAGGATAAGTATGTGTCTGTTAATTAATTTGCATTTAATTTTAATGGTTCAAAGAATGTCTTTTTTTCCAATTTTATTACTGACACTAAGTGAATTCTGACAGCCTGCCTGACTGGGGTTCTTGAAGGGGCCTGAGGGCGAAACACCTCCCTGTAGATTATGGGCCCTGGCTTATGTGCCATACATTAATATTGTTAGTTAGTCATATTCTGTTAGTATATTGGTTTATGTGTAATGTTTAATTCTGTGAGTAGACCACTCTCAAGGATTATATTGTGTCAGTAACATTAATTGATAGTTTACTCCAACATCCATTGTTCTGTATTAACTGGATTAACTGGTAAACTTATTATATTGTGTACATTATGTGTCTTACTGTGTGTTTTGTAATTAGGTCTACTCACTGTATGGTAATTCCTATTTGGTTTGCAGTCTGAAAGACCAATGTATTCCTAGCCCCAGTTAGTTGGAGAACTATGTTTAATTCCATCCCCCCCATTCTATACTAATGTCTGTGATGTCAGGTTTTTGTCTTTTTATAAGTCTGTGTTGTTTCACAAATAAAGGAGTTGTTATTCTTGCTGTACCTAACTACTAGTGGTCTCCTGTCTGCTATTTGGGTACAAAGAGCAAGGATCCAGAAAGACTTGCTGGGTGAATGCTGAGCTGTAATCCCCCCGATTAAGGAGGTGATTTGACACAACGGACAGAGGGTCTACTACGTCTGGTAGACAGTCTGTTACAATTAACAAAAATACAAAATATAGATTAGCTAAAATTACACATGACATAAACATTTGACAGTACATATAGACAGTACGTTAACCTGATTCTAGGACAATTTGTTAGGATGTTATAACTTTAAATTTAAGAAAATAAAATATATTTTTGTAACAATTATATGTACACAATTTCTTTCGCCCTTAAGTCCGGAACATCATAGATATACTTACATAAACATTTAATAACAACTGAGAAATGGTCTTTCGACCTGGCTTAAGTTGGTAAATGTTTTAATTATTTTTTTCCCCCTAACAGTTAAACCCAAAATTGGTTTGGGTGAGCTATGGGTGAGCTGGGGGTGGGGGAGGGAGAGGTCTATTTAAAAAAAAAAAAAAAAAGTTTCTTACCTTTACAGAATCAGAGAGTCACAGGTACGATTGTCCAGATTCAAAGAATGTGAGTCAAAATGGTCGCCCCTCACGCATGTTCACTTCATAAAATCTTGCATTGTTTGAAAAAAGTTTGGACACCCCTGGTGTACATGTTAAATCGGAGCATATTAGGTAGTCTGAGTTGAGGGAGACCGAGTAGCCACATTCTGGGAATGTGTTCAGTTATTTAATCTAACTAAATCCAATTTGGGATGGATCTGTACATAGAGAATAGACGCACTTGAGTAATGTGTTTCTTTGGTAATCTCGTTTTGTTGTGGTTCATTGTTCTGATTTGGAAATAGTAGGAAATTGTTGGGTTTTAACGTTATAATTTTGTTTTCTATGATTGCTTTGTGCTTGTCTTATAAATGTACAGTTAGCAGTCAGGTACACTTCTAGAAAAAACTCAAAAATAAATAAAATGCAAATGATGATGTGTTATTAATATAACTATTGTCTCCCTAGTACTAAAAATTATTCATGGAAATATATCAGGCACAATTGTACATTTGATTTTACATAAACTATTTACCTTAGAGTTGTGAAAAAAAATCAACTAGAAATAATATATTTTGATACCAAAATCTCTCCTACGCAAAGCACTGAAAGGTGTTTTTCTCATATAACCAACACTGATTAAAAAGAAAGATTATTAAGTCGGTGATTCTGTTATGTAACTTTGCTCTGTGACATGTGTGGCTTTGGAGATAGACTTCAATGAGAACAGATGAATATGGAACAGAGTGAAGTAGAATTAAGGAGAAATGTATATCTAGAGCAATTTGAAACATAAGTGGTAGGGGGGGACTTGCAAGTAAGTTTTGGGTGTGAGGAATAACATATTAAATGGACTCTAGTTTTTAATTTTTTTTTATTTATATTATACAAAAGTACAAAAATCATTATACTGATCAAGATTTTAGAGAAGATTATACTTTAAAAACACAATGTTATTTTAATGTGGGAGGTGTAAGTTCCATTTAGTGGCCCCACTGTGCTTCAAAAATTTAAAGAAGCTAAGAAAGAAAGAAAAAATGGATTTAGACCAGAAAGGATTTGATAAATGTGCTATGTATGAATTACAACCAAGAGAAAAGTTTGAGTTTAGAGTAAATTGTAACAATTTTTAAATTAATACTTTTATTAGCTGTAGGACAAAAAGGTGATCTATGCCCTGCAGTGCCCCTGTGGTTAGAACCTAAGAGAGAGAGGATTTCGAAGGTATCATAAATAAAGACATTAAGCTATGTGTACCCAAACATTGTATAAACTCTCCTTTTTTCTTCCTCTATAATTTGTATGTATTTAGGTAGACGCGGTTCAATCAACTTGGAGAGGGGGCAATATTTGACACACTTTATACACAAAGAGAGACCATGTGGAGTTAGAAGCTATGCATTTTAACCCCGTAGGGACAAGACAATTTGACATTGACTTTCCCTGGGATGTTTGTGTTTAGCTGTAATTTTCTTCTCTCTCACATACTGTACCCACACAAATCACATGTTGCTTTTATTGTCATTAAAAGGGCTTTCATTAGATACCATTATGTTCATCATATCTTATAATTTACTACAAATAAATCATGAAAAAATGATGACAAATAAATAAAAAAACACTTTTTCTAACTTTGACCTATAATATAATTTACACAAATACAAGCATAAAAAAAAACTGTCTAAATAGTTTCTAAATGCTGTCCCGAGTTCAGAAATATGCATGTTTCCATGTTTTTCTGCATTTTTTTGTGCGTTATAGGGCAAAAAACAAAAATAGTGTTTTTTGCTTTTTTCCTATACTGACCTTTAGACCCCGACCCCAAATTTAACCCTAACCCTAAATTTAACCCCAACTCTAACCTTTATGCTATTCCTTAATATATTTTTATTTAATTATAACCCTATCCCTTATGCTAACCATAATTTAATTTTAAGATAATCTAACCATAATTCCAGTTTTAAGCTAATTAAGTTTTTTTTTTTTTCCATTGCAATGTTGCTGAATGCCTCTATGGGCAGTCAAGGAACATATTCAGAGCGGTAGAAGTGAATTTTTTTTCACTTCCGAAGCTCTGACCACAAGAGGGCACAGCCATATTGCCTAAGCATGGTGCTCCGTCAATATGGCGCCCACGATCGCTCCGTGGGGCTATAGTGGGTGCCCCAGAGAGCAGATTTCGTTGCTGGCTATTGTTTCGACACTGAAGCAATAGACCATCACCGCCAGAGTGGTTTTCGCGATCGTTGATCCCGAAAATCGTTGTTTCACCGCAGGATGTGTCAGGCACGTCCATTGTCGGGAACAGAGTTCCCAGCTGGATGTGCCTGACACGTCCGTTATCACGAAGGGGTTAAAAGGCAAATGTTTACATAACAATATTGATTTTAAATTATGATTATCATAAGTTAATAATTCAAATGTAAATAGTTGCTTGCATTCAACAATGTATTATGGTATGTTGGCCATATGAATGTTTTACAGATAATACATTATATGTTTTTCTCTTTGTCTCTCTCAATATACTAGAATTCACTGACATCTCTATAGAGTTAGAGGTTTACAAGTATTGAGGACCTCATCTGGTTTATGGTATTTTCTTTATAATTATTTGTGTATACCCTTTTATATCTTTGTGTATATTCTTTTCAATCTTTGATCCGTCTATTGATATTTCTCTTAGCAATGTGTTTCATTTATCTTATATTGATCAACGTTTCAGTATGTTCTTTAATGGTGCATCCAAGACATGTGCCTCACACCTTCCATTAGGAGATTAGGTCATTGTGAATCATCAAAGTTCAAGTTCTTTGTTGTTCTGACTAAAACAATATGTTTTTTTCCCCTAGGTTCTTCCCATTCCTTCACTTGGTTTATTGGACATTCTTATGTCTATCAGGTAGCTAGCAGATTGTGTTTATGCTCAGAGTGTTAGGATTTCGTACAAGAATGAAAGAATTCATTGTTTATTTCAGGGCCACCAACAGAAATGTCAAGGCCCCTTACTGAAAAAAATGCTGCCCCCCCCCCCCCCCCCCCATATCTCCCTCTCTCACCCCTACCCTCCCAATGTCATTTTATCCAGGTCTTTGTATATCATGCCAATGATTTAAATACACTCCAGGAGATGCCCCATCACCTGTATCGCACAAACAAGGATTTGTTTCTGCCCCATTAACTGCATTGCACATGCTAGACTTAATATGCCACAGCCATTAATATGCCACTGATAGTTTGTCCATTCAAATTCCACTGACAATTTGTTCATTAATAAGCCACTGATATTTGTCCATTAATAGCCACTGTTAATTTGAACAATAAAATGCCACTGGTAATTTGACCATTAATAGGCACTGATAATTTGCTCATTAATTGACACTAATCCTTTGCTCATTAATATTCACTGAAAATTTGCACAATAATATGCCAATGAAAATTTGACCATTAATATGCCACTGATAATTTGACCATTAATATGTCACTGATAATTTGACCATTAATATGTCACTGATAATTTGACCATTAATAGCCACTGACAATTTGTCTATTAATAGCCACTGATAATTTGTCCATTAATATGCCACAGCCAATCCCCCTTCCTCCCCCTTGCCCAGTACTCTCCTGGATGCTGTTTGCCCTCTGCAGTCTCCCCCGCAGCATTTCTTCCTGCATGCACACTGCGTGCCGGAAATACAGCCACCGGATATGACTTGCCTTTATTTCCGGCGGCTGTGACAGTGAGCCGCTTCCGCATCCGCTGGATGATTGATCTGCCAGGCTCCTGTCTGGTCGTGACTGTCTCAGTGTGAGACAGTCACGCGGGCAGAGGGGGCCCATGGGGCAGCTAATTTGGGCCCCCAGGAATGAATGGGCATCTACTCCGTTTGCCCACACTTTTTTTTTTTCTTACAATTTTGGTATTGTGAATAATAGTTTCTGGGCAAGTTATCATTACAATTCATGCAGGGCAATGGCTTTGGTATGGTTTCAGGCATTGATTTAATCTATGCAAAAAAGTTTTTGACACAGAGTTAATACATTTAGGGTCACAGTTATTAATAAATCTCTTGTAATATGTCCTTGGCATCCTATTCATAAAAATAAATTATATGAATGAAACATAATTTTTATGTGTTCTCACTTATTGTTCTTAACCTATAAAATGCTTATAAACGTGGAAATATATCAGACGTAAATTTCGAGCACATAGACAAGAGACGAGATCATTGTTAGTTACTATAAATAGAGTACCAGGGCTGCAAAATGAAAAACAAATGCCCCAAGAACATACTAATATGTAAGAGTGTTAGTAAGAGGCTACCTGATGTCAAAGATGCTGTATGATATTGGAGGAAAAATGAACTCTGAGCAAAGGAAACCCCTAATTGGAAAGGATGAAAGAGAAATTGATTTATGAAGGCTTAATGTATATAGCAACTTCATTTTTATGTTGATTAAAGAGGCAGAAAAGCACAACATATATATTTTTTGTTACTATTAAGGGATATTTGCTTTTTTGAGATGCTTCTGATTAATGTGTTTTAGGAGTGCTAGTCAATTGTATAATAATAATTTCAGATTTCTTCTCAAGGTCGATTATAATAATAAAAAATGAACTGCTCTACTCAGATTCAGAGAGAGAGAGAAAAATATGGATGGTTAATTTGAGACAGTGGTTTAATACCATGATCACTTATCTTAGTTATGTTAGAAAATTCCTGTCTCATTACAATATTTTGGATTAAACTTGTGATCAGGTTTCTAGAAACCCTGTCTCATGACAATACAACATTTGAGTGCTTGAAGGATGTGGTTAGGTCACTTGGTTTTATTTGCCCATTAGTCAGGACTGATATTTTACCCAAGACCTATGACTAAAAGGATCTTTTCCAATGGGCCTCCGAAAGTGCTTCAATTTTTTAAATACCGGTTGTGCATGTTTCTTTAAGACAGAAAGATGCTCCCAGCCTCTTAAATTATGCCTGAAGAGGTACCTACTGTTCTTGGAAACTTACATTTAAATTCTCAGCTAATACTTAACCCCTTCATGATGCAAAACCAAAATGCCACTTTTTGATCCTGGTTACCGAACACAAGGTGATTGGTAGCCAGGAAAAGAATGGCCATTCAGAGTCTTAATAGACCCTGTTAGAGATGGGATAAAATGAAACTTTTAGTTTAGTTTTCGTCCATTTGGACGAAAAAGTTATTTGTTTCGTCCATTGCTGCATTAGTTTCGGATGAAATTCGTTCATTATTTTCGTTTCGTTATATTCATTCGGACGAATGGAAAATAATTCACCTTTTGGAGAATTCGGTCAAAAGAGTCAAAATCATCCGAATTTCATTCGAATTTCATTGAGTGTCATAAACTTGAGTAGGATAAGCTTGGAAGAAAACTGATTACAGTAAAAAAAAAAAAAAAAACTATGATCAGCAGGGGAAGGGTTAACTTTTTTTAAAACAGGAAATGAGTTTGTTTTTTTCCTTTCACTGTCATATTGCTGTCATTCTCTCTCTGTATGTCAAAATCAGTATCTGAAGTGCAGGGAGTGAATTGGAGGCTAAGTCAGTGTATATAAGCATTTAACATATAACATAGATTGTATTACTAAGTATTTTGATAATTATGGATATGAAATTTTAACTTTTTAATATTTATTACACGTTTAAAAAAAAAAAGCATAGTAATACATTATCCGTAACTGACAAATACAGAAATACAGTTTATACATTTTTTTTATTAAACTGAAAGCAATTCCCAAACCTTACACTAGTAGTATGTCTGAGATCTGTGAAATTCGTCCATTCATTCAACTCGGCTTTTAGGCTGTTGTATCTAATGCTAATAGCATTAAACACGACAACTCAAGTCGAAATTGAGGCGAACTCGAGTCGAAATTGAGTCTATTGGATCTATTGTTTAAAATTCTAATTTTAGTGAAATAGGTCCACTTTACATAAACAACTGAATTTGACATGTGTCGAAATTAACCCATTACAGAATGGCCGAATTCCATTGATCAGATCAGAGTCATAAAACATTATTCATTTAGGATCAGTTTTCTTCTGCATAGCATAATGTTATGCAGAATAAAAACTAATCCGATATGAATACTGAATGTCTAATAAGTCTGTACTGTGGAATTCGACAGTTAGGTCAATTAAGAGGAATTCGACATATTTCAACTCTATTTTAACTCTAATAACTCTTTAACTTTAATAACTGCCGAAATTGAGCCTCAATTTCAATTTGACATATCAGAGTGGCTGTCACATCCGAATGAACGAATGGACAATTGAATTTTGGGTAATAAGCAATCGTTCATTCGGCTTTCGTTTTGGTTATTCGTTGTTCGGACGAATCCGAAATAATACATTAGTCCTAAAACGAATGCACATGTCTAGACCCTGTTGACCCCTGCAAAAAATTGAGATCCCCCTCTCCATCACGCATGACATCACAGAGGCGTGCCCGAACCTGGAAGTATGGGCACGGAGCGACTCATTTCTACCTGTCAGACTGAGGCAGCTCAAAGTGGCCTCATCTGACAGGTGGGATCCTGCTGAATGTCCCATTTAGGACCATAAAATTAGTATCGCATAGAACATCCTAGCGTCACAACGGGGTTAAGATATCATGTTAATGTTTCCACAAGACTGTACTACCCTATCACTAGGTTAATGTGAAACAGTAATATCTATTCCACAATACAAGGTATGTTCTCCAACAGTAAGAATTACTTTAGTGTCATGTGTATACCATCTGATCATTGTGCATCAACAATGACACAAAACAATCAATGTATTTTCTAAAAAAAAAAAAAAATAGAAATGTATCCGCACAAGAAACTATAAAACACTAGCCATATACACTGATCAGCCAGAACATTATGGCCTAATATTGTTTAGTTCCCCTTTTGCCCCCAAAACAGCCCTAACCAGTCTAGGCATGTATTCCACTAGACCTCTGAAGATGTGCTGTGGCATTAGGTGTGCCACCTTTTCCTCAAAAAAATACCGATCATGGCTGTAGGTTGGTGAGGACAGAGCCACAAAAGCGTACGGCAACAATGGGTGCAGCAATAAAAGGGACAGCACCACTCAATGTCCCTACTAGACTGAGCTTCATTATGGATATCCATTCAATTATTGATATCCCCTTATCATAGATATCAATTTTTGTTCATTTCTGCCTCAGCTTTAATTTTTGTCAGTGTCTCTCTCTTTCTCATACCCCTTTTTTTGTCAGTGTATCTCTCTTTCTCATATTCCCTGTCTGTCTGTGTCTCCCTCTTTGTCGTCTCCGGCTTTTCTGCCTCTATCTCAATCTCACCACTTCTTGTATCTCTCTCCCTCACCGCTTCTTATGTCTCTCTCCATCACCACCTCTTATGTCTCTCTTTCTCGCTCTACTTCTTATGTCTCTCTCTCTCACCACTTCTTATGTCTCTCTTTTCTTTCTCTCTCCACTGTGCACTTCCTGCGAGATATGAGAGTGACAGACACAGATCACGTCTGGAGCAGTGAGTTACTCTCTCTGCACGCTGTTCATCCGATGTTAACACCTCCTCACCACTGGCACATTGCATGGCCAGTATTTTTGTTTCACTGGTACCGGCTCCAAAGCCTGCTTTACCGGCTATGCTGGTAAATACCGGCCAGGTGGAAACCCTATGTGGCATCTGACACCAAAACGTTAGCAGCAGGTCCTTTAACTACCCGAGTTGGAAAAGTTTTCCCACCAGAAGCATTTTCAAACATAAATCTACACACACCAAACTAGCAAGGAGGCCTGCTTTTACCACAGCAATCCTAAGTCTTTCAGCTGTAAATCATGGGCGATACTCATGAAAGAGACAATTGTAGGGAATTTCAAACTTAAGTCCAGAGTAGCCGAACTGGAACACTCCAATTCAGCTATACTTCAAACTTGGCTATGTTGGTCTATCATTTGAATACAATGGTCAGTTTCATGACTAAAGCCCAAAGTACAGTTTAAATTATTGTAAAAGCGGTTCAAACAATACACATGACATTTCATATCATTTGAATTTCATGCATACATTTTTCTCACAAATGACTTGTGTTTTTCTCTATTTTGATCTTGCACACACTTTTGAACTACATACATTTTTCAGCAAGATCTCCTTGATGATAGACCAAGTGAATGAGTCAACCTACTCACAACACTGACCTATTGAAAGGTGTTTTAAACATTTTGTAGACTCAAATCTAGAAAATAAGATAATAACAACATGTTTAACCGTAAAAGGATATGTTCCGACATTTTCGGATTTGTCCTAATTATGTTATTCTTGCCCAAAATCCATTGGATGCTGCTATTAACCAATTTAATGGTTCTCATTTTTATCATGTCAGAATGATGAAGGGCTCAGTCACTGACAGAAATCGAACCTACAACTCTGAAGGCCGAACCCAATCTGCAGTTGATGCATCAATAATATCTCTCATACAACAGGAATAAATGTCCAAACAAATGACTAGCAGTTATAATTCAATATTAGTTTTAATATATAATAGCATAATAGCATTCTCTGTAGAAAGTCTTGCTGTCCTGCACAGTTGTATGCTCAGACGCAAGTTTGGTGCTTGCGTCATCTAGGATGCTAGCACCATGCGTCACAAAGGGGTTAAGGTGATCTCTTATGACACTGCTGTACAATTAAAAAAAATGAAGAGACAAATTAAGGAGAGCAACAGTGCATACATTTAATATAAAATGCTATGATACCTGTTACTTGAGCATTCTATTTATATCAGTGAATGTATTTACAGTGAACTGCCACTGAAGATATGACAGCTCACCATAGCTCATGCTTGTTTAATGAAATGTTGTCTTAACCATTACATTTCTGTTTTATCTTTATGATTTATCATTTTATATCTTACAACATTTGCACTTTCTTGTATGGTTTACTGAGCTGGCTTGCCATTACTATAACAAAGAAACGTTATCTTCTAGAGTACCTGAAGACAGTCATTACTCAAGCATTTTGAAAATAGAAGACTGCTGAGAACTAATGAGACATAAATAAAAACTGGGAAGAGAAACAAAGAATTGTAAATAAATCATGCATATAATGTTTATCAAACATCTTGAGGGGTTTTACATGTCAGCAAACTTTATTTTTATATAGACGCCTGAATATATATAAAAGGGACTCTATCACCTAAACATTGTTTAACGTTTGAATGTAGAGAATAAAAAAAATATTGACTATGATCAATACAGCGTGTTAGTAAAATTGAAAGCAAATGCCTAAGTTAGGAGAAAAAAATGTATTTTAAATATGTCTGTGGAGTATTTTGTTTATGACCTCACCTGTGACCTAATATGCAAATTAAGTGATTGTTAATGATAACTGTGTAATTTGCATATTAGGCCACAGGTGTTGTCATAAACAAAAGACTCCATAGACATGTTTAACCCCTTAACGACAGATGACATGCCAGGCACGTCACGGCAAATCGAGGACTTGCCGAGAGGTGACGTGCCTGGCACGTCATGCACTAAACTGAGTAAAGAAAGCGACCAGCGGTCACTTTCTTTACTCTAACGGTGTTGCTACAATGCCTCTAGGTATAGGCATTGTGCAACACCCCCCAAATGTGCAGGGGCGCGCTACGATCACTCCACGGAGTGATCGTAGCAGCCATTTAAAAATGGCTGCGCCCGCTGCACACATGTGCTTAGAAAGCGAACGATCGTTCGCTTTCTAAGCATCTGCGGTGTTTCTAAAGTTAGTAAAACTTAGTAAAACCTTCCAGCTCCCCAGAACCGATGGTGGTCGCTCTCCTGAGCAACCCCATCGGCTCAGTAGAAGGGAACGCTGCCTGTACAGGCAGCGATTCCCTTCTAATGGCAAGAGCATCGGAAGTGAAAGTATTTCACTTCCGATGCTCTAGGGGGAGCCAGTCGATGCCGGCACAACAGATCTATGTGATCTGTGTGCAGGCATGTATGGTAAGTGCTCTGATGAGCACTTACCATACTGTCAAAGGCAATATTAGTAAATATTGCCTTTGACAAGTATTGATCTGCCTCCCTCACCTGACTAGTTTTAGTAAGGGAGAGAGACAGATCAGATAAAGTAAAAAATAAAATAAAATAATAAAAAAAATATTTAATACAATTTTAAACACCAAGGGCTTTTATAAAAGCCATTTAACCCCTTCCCTGCCATTGATCGCTGTGTACGCAGTGATCATACACAGCAGCACATTTTTTAGGGGTTCATTTTTTTTTTTACTGTAATTCATTACAGTATAAAAAAAAGCTCTTTTAAGAGAGATTAACCCCTTTCTTGCTGTAGATCACTGCCTAAGCAGCGATCTGACGCAAATGCAGCAATCTTGCTGCAGAAGCATTTTTAATTTTTTTTAAACTTTTTTATTACACCCGTCACGTGTTAATTATACCCGCTAGGGGACTACGTTTAAGGTAAAAAAAATTTTTTTAGCTGTCTGACCGCATGTATAGCGATCAGTAACAGCTGATAAGTGACAAAGCCGGGTTGGCGTTTGCTTAGATGAGCATCACCATTCGTCTGGTTAGATCAATATTTGTAAATATTTGATCTGACCCGTGTAGATCTGCCTCCCTCTCACTTGAGTTTTAGTGAGGGAGGGAGACAGAGCTGTATAATGTATGTTTTTTATTATAATATATTTAATAGAATTGAGACCCAAAGGCTTTTATAAAAGCCGTTTCCAGTATTTAACCCCTTCCCTGCAATTGATCGCTGTGTACGCAGTGATCTTACACAGCAGCACATTTTTTGCTGTCTGTGCATTTTTTTAGGGGTTATTTTTTTTTACTTTGATTTATTACAGTATATCAAAGGCTCTTTTAAGAGCTATTAACCCCTTCCTTGCCGTATATCACTTCCTAAGCAGCACATATGGTCACTGCCTAAGCAGTGCATATGGTCACTGCCTAAGCAGCGCATATGGAGCAATCTAGTCGCAGAAGGATTTTTTTTTTGCTATCAGCATTTTTTTTGTCAGACTCGCTAGGGGTTAGTTATACCCACTAGGGGATTACGTGTATTCCTTTTGAAGCTGTCTGAACGCGTGTATAGCGATCAGTAACAGCCGATCAGTGGCAAAGGTGGTTTGGTGATTTCTCAGATGAGCATCACCATTCGTCTGGTTCGTAAATATTGTTCTGACCCATATGGATCTGCCTCCCTCTCCTCACTTGAGTTTTAGTGAGGGAAAGAGACAGATCTGTATAACATAATTTTTTAATTGTAATAAATTAAATAAAATGTTAAAAAATTGTGAGTCCCAAGGGCTTTTATAAAAGCCATACCCTTTGTATAGTGTAGTGTATTAACCCCTTCCCTGCCACTGATCACTGCACAGCAGAACATTTTTTCTTGTCTGTGCATTTTTAGGGGTTAATTTTTTTGTACAGTACTACAAAGGCTCTTATAAGAGCTATTAACCCCTTCCTTGCTCTACATGTTCAAATTCCAAGTTTGAAAATCAAAAAGCGCACCTCTCAAATGTAGCCTTTCAACACCCAACAAAGCTGACAAAGCTATGCATGGGTGGTATCCCTGTGCTCGGGAGATGTTGCTGAACATATATTGTGGTATTGTTTGTCAGTGACACATACCGAAATATGTGAATTTGTGTCTAAAGTGCAATGTATGTGGGAAAAAATACACAATAAAATGACTACCACAAACTTTGACAAAGGCTGGTGGTAGAATTGGTGCATGGAAAGTGTTAAAATAACACCATTTAAAATAGCCTAGGGTGTCTACTTTTACAAAATATATACTTTTTGGGGTAAAATACACTGTCCTACTTTAAAAAAAAGTCCCAAATGAAAGATGGGCTCAGGCTGACTACACGTCAATATTCCAAGTTGAAAATGCGCACCTTCACAATGTGGCCCTTTTGGCCCCCAAACAACCCAACAAACCTATGCATGGGTGGTATCCCTGTACTCAGGAGATGTTGTTGAACACATATTGGGTTATTGTTTGGCAGTGACACATACCAAAATCTGTGAATTTATGTCTAAAATACAATATTTGTGAAAAAAAAACACACAAAAATTACTACCACAAACTTTGACAAAGGCTGGTGGTAGAATTAGTGCATGGAAAGTGTTAAAATACCACCATTTGAAATAGCGTAGGGTGTCTACTTTTAAAAAATATATGGGTTGGAGGGGGCGTGGCCTGGCGCTTGATGAAGATGGCCGCATACTGAAGAGCTCTCGCCCGTCTCCTGAATAAGCTACAGCCTTCAAAGCTTCCCGTCCACTGAATCCCCAATTTTATACCCTAAAGTACAGCCGGCATGACAACAACCCGCAGAGGGGGTAAGTCGGGACCCCCGTCGGAGGTCCCAGAATACTTCCGCAGAAAAGACACACAGTCGGACATGGGCCCTGACCAACATGGCGACGCAGCCCCGTGCACGCGACAAGACATTGCAGGCCTGAAGGCCTTCATGCAAACAATCAAAGATGATCTCAGAGCAGACTTCAAAGCTGGCATTACAGCACTCTCGACGGACATCTCAGCCTTATCAACTCGCACAGACTCCCTTGAAGCTAAATGCGACACCATCTCTCACGAATGTGACGCACTCCGATTTGAGTTGTCGTCGCTACAAGCCGCGCACATGGAGCTACAGGACTCCTGCGAGGACCTGGACAACCGGTCCCGAAGGTCAAATTTGAGAGCGAGAGGGGTCCCCGAATCCCTGACAGATCTCAGAGACTATTTTCACAGATTTCTCCTCAACCTCCTACCTGACGCCCCAGAGGAAGAACTCCACATCGAGCGCATCCACAGAGCTCTCCGCCCAAAACCGTCTGAGAAAGACCCCCCGAGAGACATAATCATGAAGCTGCACTACTACACCACTAAAGAAGCAGTGCTCAAAGCTACACGCCGCAAGACCCCAACTTTAGACGGCATCACCCCTATTTGGTACTCTGACATTGCACCTCAGACCCTTCGAAAACGAAGAGGCCTTAAACCACTTACCGATTTTCTTAGAGACCAAGAAGTACCATACTATTGGGGCTTCCCATTTAAGCTCATTGTCCAGCGGAACGGAGTCCCCGTCATCCTGAGAACTCTGGAAGACGCAGAGAAATTCCTGAAACGCTTGGGCCTACAGCCTCCTCCGAACCTGAACACCTTACTACGACAAGCCCATTTCTCAGCGCACCAACCAGGTAGACGAGAAAGAGAGGCCCCAGAAAGCCGACAGCGATCACGCTCCTCTCCAGAAACCCGTACGACCAGCGAACCTACTACCCCGGTGGACCAGCAACACTTTCTGGAAAATGAGGGACACTAAATCTTGAAATATGGCACCCAGCTTCTAGCCGTCCACAGGACACAATTTGCTGCCCTTTTTGCATTTTTTCTCCCCTTGCCATACTGTTCCTTATGAGACACCAACCGGACTACCTCATTTTTTTTCTCTTCTGCACTCACCCCATCCAGGATTCAGCTGAAGCTTGCACCTGACCTGAGATCTGAAGAAAACGGTTGATTGCTGTCCCTTTTTGCATTAATACCAAACGTTTTTACTGTTTTACGAACAATGTTTTACTGTTTGCACCCTGTTCCTTGGTGCACATTGAGGACCCCACCCCGGGCTCTGAATACCCACACCATGGAGCCGAGAGCATGTCCCACACATACACCCCACCTATCCATTGTGCACACTGTCACCCCCCACCAGAGACCATAATCTCACCACAACCCCATGCTCCACTCCTTAGCCCCCCTAACATAACGTTGCCCTAAACTCACACTCCCCCCAATCTGATGGAGACAAACCAGAGAGCCCACCTACCCATATCTTATCCTACAATTAATCCCCATTACCCACACTTAGTCGGAAGCCCATATATACAAACATCCCAATATCCCACCTAAACACAAACTCGAATTGCCCATAGCCCCAACACCTGCAACACCCCCCCCCCCCCCACAATCATCAACTATAGGTAGCTTTTGGGAGATGGACTCCGGCATCTTCCACCCGGTCCACCCTCTGATTGTTTATTGACCACTAGATATATTGACTGAGTACTCAGACTTTAGCACTTATACCACCACACCATTGCTTACTAAGTTTACTGTGGTCTACTTGTTTATTTGTTTTGTGAAATATCTTTAGTGGCCTTTCCCACTATCCTCTATCTTTTCTTCCTTCTCAGCACTCTCTCTCTTCTCTGCATCTGTGACCCTCTCTCCCCCCCCCCCCCACATCTTTATCTTTCCCTTAAGCAATATCCCCACGATCTCCAAGCAACTAGTTAGATTACTGGTAATCTTACTGTGTGTCTTTCTATCCTCTGTAAGCTACTCATCAAGCATGGAAGACCGACCGTCTGACCATCCCACCACCTCAACACAACGACCACTCCTCAAGGTTATCTCCCACAACGTGAAAGGTCTTCACTCCGCCAATAAGCGCCGTATGGCAGTCAGAAACTACATCCGTCTCCAAGCCGACATAGTATTACTCCAAGAGACCCATTTCAGCAAAGGTAAAGTTCCCAAATTTTGGGACCGTCACTACACTGAACACCACCACTCAGTAGCCCCCGACAAACACAACGGGGTCACCATCCTTATTCATAAGAGACTGCATTTTCACACTCTAGCCACATCTACAGACGAGGAAGGAAGAATACTCAGGTTGGACGCCCTGATTGACAACCAGCCCATAACACTATTGAACGTATACGCACCAAGCCCACCGTCCATAAGTTTTTTTCATTCCCTCTCACAATTAGTTTTGACAAGACCACCAGGGGGACTTTTGATTGGGGGAGACTTCAATTCGGTCATGGACCCTTATTTAGACAGAACCCTTTCAACTGCGAAAACATGCCCAAAAACACTATACAAACCATTACAAGATTTTGTACACTCGCTTGGCCTCTTCGACTCCTGGCGACTATTACACCCAACAGACCGTGACTACACTTTCTACTCCAACCCCCACCACATGTACTCCAGACTTGACTATATCTTCACCAACCAATCATTAGTTCATTCCTTATTCACTTCCAAAATCCATGAAATATCTTGGTCAGACCACGCAATACTGGATGTCACCCTACAAAATATACATACCCAACAGACTAGGCCACTATGGCGACTGAATGACTCCTTATTATTAGACCCCACCACTAAGTCCGAAATTGACAACACCATTAAACAATATTTTGAAGAAAACAATACCCCAGATATTCCCTTATCCACAATCTGGGACGCTCATAAGGCAGTCCTCAGAGGTAAACTCATTGCCCTCGCATCCAAAAAACGCAAACAATTTCAATCCCAAGTTAAAACCCTTACGGACAAGCTTAAACAAATGGAAAATACACACAAACGAACAGGAGACCCGACCCTACTCCCCACCATAACCGACACCAGGGGCCAACTAAATTTACTATTGACCAACGACACAATCAAAGCGGCTCGTAGAACACAACAAACTTATTTTGATAAAGCCAATAAACCCGACTCAATGATGGCCAAAAAGCTACGCAACATGATTTCTAGCCGCACCATACGAACCATCGTCCCCAATTTAGGCGAGGCGACACATGACCCTGCACAAATAGTTGAACACTTCGCCACTTACTATAAAGCTCTATACGATGGTGCCAAAACATCCCCCCCCAACAGTCCGGGCAAATCCCTAGCGCAAATTCTTAGCGACAGTAAACTGCCACAAATTTCCGAGAACTCCAAATCTCAACTTAACTCACAAATCACGACAGAAGAGGTGAAAGCCACTTTGAAGCTGCTCAAAAACTCAAAAGCCCCAGGCCCAGACGGCTACTCAGCAAAATACTACAAATCCTTTGCCCACCACCTCCTGACACCTCTCACTACACTGTTCAATCTCTACATGTCGGGGGATGAATCTCCATCCCTGGACATGTTGAGGGCCAAAATAGTGGTGATACCAAAAGAAGGGAAAGACCCCTCGACATGTTCTAGCTACCGCCCCATATCCCTGATCAACACGGACATAAAACTTTTCGCAAAGATTCTGGCCCTTAGACTGAACAGATTGCTCCCCTCCCTGATCCACCCGGACCAGGTGGGATTCATCCCGGGCAGGGAGGCCCCTGATGGCATTAGACGAGTGTTTGACCTGATCCACTCGTGTCGAAGGGCGAATACGCCTACCATGCTATTGTCACTGGACGCTGAAAAAGCCTTCGACCGAGTGGACTGGTCGTACCTGTGGTCTACCATGAAAGCTTTCGGGTTTGACGGGGCCTTCCTGGCCGGGATCCAAGCCCTTTACACCAACCCCACCGCGGTGGTAGACATAGGCACCGCCAGGTCTTCCTCATTTCCTATCAAAGGAGGTACCCGGCAAGGCTGCCCCCTATCACCACTATTATTTGCCCTGGCCATAGAACCTCTCGCCCAGCTGATCAGACACCACCCTGACATATCAGGTATACACATCGCGAACCATCAATATAAGCTTAGCTTATTCGCGGATGACGTGCTGCTGACCGTCACCTCCCCTCTGGTGTCCTTACCCAACCTTTACAATCTCCTAGACTCTTTCGGGAAGGTCTCAGGGTACAAGATAAACAATAGCAAATGTGAAGCTCTCAACATCAATCTCCCACTGCCCACAGAACGACTCATCACCCTGAACTTTAATTTTAAATGGCAAAAACACGCACTAAAATCACTGGGGATCTATATCACCCCACACCTACAACAAATATATGATGCCAACTACCCTCCCTTACTAACTAAATTAAAAGCAGACTTGAACACCTGGTCGAATTACAACATTTCACTTATGGGCAGAATCTATTCTGTTAAGATGACTTTGCTCCCAAGGCTCTTGTATTTGTTTAGGTCCATCTCCCTACCAATTAAGAAAACCGACATTGTCAACATGCAACGCGCAATTTATCTTTTTATCTGGCAGGGTCGAAAAAGCAGAATAGCAAAAACAACACTATACAAACCTAAAATCACAGGAGGTCTGGGTACTCCCCACCTCTACACATACTACTTAGCCGCACAACTCGCAAACACATTATCCTTAGCAGCATCGCCATCAGCACATCGTTGGCTCCAAATTGAGGCAGACCTGTGCCCCCAAATCGACCTTTCCTCAGTAATGTGGTTACACAAAAAACCTAAACAAGACATCGCAGGGTGCCCAACTCTAGAACATTCATTATCCGTTTGGTACACTAATCGTTACACTTATCATTTTTCTAACAAGGGCACTAGAATGACCCCACTCTTTAAAAACCCGAATTTCCCCCCTGGTCTGCGCACTACCGCCTTCCAATGGTGGAAAGACAAAAACCTTACCAAGATTGACGATTTACTAAC
Source organism: Pelodytes ibericus (assembly GCA_036172795.1). NCBI lineage: Eukaryota > Metazoa > Chordata > Amphibia > Anura > Pelodytidae > Pelodytes > Pelodytes ibericus. Next base: position 42,319,475 of record CM069860.1, read on the forward strand.
CCATGACAGAATACGGACCCACTCCAATCTGACAGAAACACACGGTCTCCCCCGGTCAGAATCCTACCGCTACATGCAACTTAAACACTACCTCCTGACCTTTCTAGCTCAGTACCCTACTGGGGAAAACACATTTTTTGAAAGACTGTTTCAACGCCCCCCGAAACCTAAAGGGGCTATATCTCACCTCTACTTACACATAATTGACAAGAAGTTTCCAAACCCACCACCCCATGAACAAAAATGGGAAACAGAACTAGGCGCCACTCTGGACCCGGTAGAATGGACAGCAATTTACACAAACGCCTGGAAAGTCACCTCCTGCACTCTGATCCAAGAAAACTGCATGAAGACAATTACAAGGTGGCACCTTCCCCCCACACGCCTCCACCATATGTTCCCAACCGTATCCCCACTTTGTTTCCGTAACTGCGGTGCAGATGGGACTCTGCTCCATATGTGGTGGCAGTGCCCCTCGATACAACCAATCTGGACATACATATTTTCTAAATTAAGTCAAGCTCTCCAAATTACTATCCAACCAGAACCATGGACAGCACTACTCTGCAGAAAGCCCCAATTATCGGAAACTGATAAAAACGCAAATCGTTTAATCTTCAGAGTATGCTCCGCCACTCGCCTTTCCATAGCCCAGAACTGGAAATCAGCCGCCCCCACTGTGACCCAAATCGATAACAAAATATGGCACATACTCCGTATGGAAAAAATCACAGCATACATCAAGGACTCCTCCATTCAATTCCATAAGATTTGGGACCCGTGGCTCCAATTCTACTCACCTCCAGATACCCACCAACTCCTCTGGCAAACCATGTAATCTTTTGAGATGAGTTTCCGAAAAAGAAATCCTCTCCTCTGCAACATGAATGACCCACCATCTCCTCAAGACCTCCGAACCCTTAACCCCTCCCCCCCCCCTCAACCCTTCTTCTCTTCCTCCTTTTCTTCCTTCCTCCTTTTTCTGGTAAATGTACTTCTCTCAAATTTACGAATATCCTATGTTTTGAGTGGACTGGATCCACCATTGTTCTTGTTTTATGTACCATTATATAGGGACGAATTCCCTTATACTCAAACATGTCAGTTTATATATCTGAATGCAATTTGCAATAAAAACTTACATTAAAAAAAAAAAAAAAATATATGGGTTGATGGGGTAAAATACACTGGCTGTTTTCAAATATGTCCCAAATGGGACATGGGTGCAGGCGGTCTGCATGTCAAAATTTCAATTTGGAAAACCAAAAACGGCACCTACCAAATTTGGCCTTTTACCCCCCAAACAACCCAACAAACCTATGCATGGGTGGTATCCCTGTACTCAAGAGATGTTGCTGAACACTTATTGGGGTGTTATTTGGCAGTGACACATACCAAAATCTGTAAATTCATGTCTGAAGTACAAGGTTTGTAAAAAAAAAACCACAAAATAATTACTACCACAAACTTTGACAAAGGCTGGTGGTAGAATTAGTGCATGGAAAGTGTAAAAATACCACCATTTGAGATAGCCTAGCGTGTCTACTTTTAAAAAATATATGGGTTGATGGGGTAAAATACACTGGCTGGTTTCAAATATGTCCCAAATGGGACATGGGTGCAGGCTGTCTGCATGTCAAAATTTCAAATTGGAAAACCAAAAACTTCACCTCCCAAATTTGGCCTTTTACCCCCCAAACAATCCAACAAACCTATGCATGGGGGGTATCCCTGTACTCAAGAGATGTTGCTGAACACTTATTGGGGTGTTATTTGGCAGTGACACATACCAAAATCTGTAAATTTATGTCTGAAGTACAAGGTTTGTGAAAAAAAAACACAAAAAAATTACTACCACAAACTTTGACAAAGGCTGGTGGTAGAAATAGTGCATGGAAAGTGTTAAAATACCACCATTTGAGATAGCCTAGGGTGTCTACTTTTAAAAAATATATGGGTTGATGGGGTAAAATACACTGGCTGGTTTCAAATATGTCCCAAATGGGACATGGGTGCAGGCTGTCTGCATGTAAAAATTTCAAGTTGGAAAACAAAAAACTGCACCTCACAAATTTGGCATTTTAGCCCCCAAACAACCCAACAAACCTATGCATGGGTGGTATCCCTGTACTCAGGAGAAATAGTAGAATCTATTTAGCATGTTTTTTCGTTCGCTATTGTCGATGAGGAGAAGTTGTTTTAAATAAAAACAAAGAAATTTGTGTATTTTCTTTTTTTTTTACCATATTTTATTATTTTTTTTTAATAATATAATAAGATATGATCAAAAATATGGCATCCATAGAAAGCCCTTTTTGTCCCGATAAAAACAATATATAATATGTGTGGGTACAGCAAATGACGAAGAAGAAAATTACTGATAAACACAAACAGCACAGAAATGTTAAAATAGCCATTGTCCAGAAAGGACAAAAATGTTTCAAAGGCTCTGTCCTTAAGGGGTTAAAACACATTTTCCTCCTAATTTAGGCATTTTCTTGCAGTTTTGCTAATATAATATATAGATAATTTTCAATAATTTTTTATTCTCTACATTTACAGTAAAACAATTTTAGGTTATATTTAGGTTTTAGGTTATATTTTAGTATAGCTAATGAATATTGTGCTGAAAGTCCCATATTATAGGTTATTTTGGTGCACCATAATGGGCTTTCCTGGCAAAGGATTTTTACTAAATAGCAACAATAAACACAGAGGTGGTGAACAGAAAGCGGAGTTATACATTTTAGGCCAGAATAAGCCAGTTGGTAATTTCTCCAATTTTTGTTTTCCAATTTTGTCAATAAACTTCAATATTTTGTTTAAAAACCTCAGAGGGGTGTGTGGGAATATATATGAAAAATTCAGAGGGAAATCTATTGAAGTAGTAAAAATCAAGATAGTGTAAACATTAACCGCTGGCTCTCCCCCTTGACCTGAATTTTTATTCCACTAGGCCTGTGAAAATCTAGCACTTTTCCTTTTGTTTAGAGGAATAACATGATTGCATCTAGAATATGAGACCTGTGTCCACACACAAAAATATATTTATAGAGACGCGCACCCTAAGCAAGATAATATTTTTAATATTCCTGAACTTGTTCTGAAAGGTTATACAAGGTAATTATTTACAATAGCTGTACTCAAATTTTTGCCTTATAAACTGGGATTGCTAATTAAAGAAATATAGGTATGCCAGACATAAATCTAAAGAGTTTAGTATGTATATGACCACAAAATACGTTCTATGCATCATATAATAGGAAATAACATATTGCCACGGAGATACTTGTGCATATTCATGTTGTATTTCAGCATTAATGCAGTGCATTGGGGTGAGCGCTAACAACACACAAAGCTGACAATACAGGTTACACATACAAATTTATAATTTCTAACAATTGTTTATACACTATAATTATTTATGTACAGAGACATAATAGAGTGTTTTTCTAATAAAAAAGAGACTTCTTAAAACAGGACCTGATGTGTTTCGCCTTACAAAGGCTTCATCAGAGGTCGTGCTTGGTGGTGAAAATAGTAGTCTGAATATATTAATGTATTAGAAGTTCCAGATAAGCACGTTGGTAAGTAGTTAAGAAAGATGCACATAAAGCTGAGAATATTAATCGATTAGCGATTCCAGATGAATAAGTGCTTAGTGTGGCAGAAAAATGTGTAAAAGACTATGGTTATTACGATTAGTAGGGATAATCCACCAAAAGGAGACAATATATGAATGTAGAGAAGTGAGATGTTTTGACAATCTGGCTGATATGCTATTTTAGCGTTAAGTCAACAATGCATAATCTTCCATTATATAATTTGACATCTAAGGGCTATAGACATAAACACATATAATGTGTTGGCAGATAAGAATCATTTGATCCATTTAGTCTGCCCAAAATAAATGCTCAGTGTGACAGACACTATGTATTTTTGGCACTAGATTCCAGACATTATCAATACATAATTTTTACATAAGCAACTGCAAACATACTGTATATGGCAGTGTTAATGTTGATGACAAATTTTTTGTCATAGTCTTTTGACTAAAATGGCATTTTAGTTTAGTCGTATTTTGAGTCATCTGAATTGTTTTAGTTTTAGTCTACTAAATCTCCAATAGATTCTAGTCAACTGCCTCTCCAGCAGGGATGGAACAGGTCTGAGAAGGCTGTTACAGAGTTTTAAGTTAACTTGCTAGGGAGTTGGGAGGGGAAACACTCATGTGACAGTACCAGGAGATTCAGATGGAGGAGTATCCTCTTACTCTGCTGTTTGCAGGAAGTTGTTCCAGGGGGGACACAGGCACAGGGAGCCTGTATCCCAGCCAGTCCAGCTGCAGATAGAGTCAGGGACTTGGCTTTGGCAGAGATTTATGGGAACCAGAACCAGAAGTCCACATAGGTAACTGCATTAGTCCCTCACTAACATTTTACTCACAGTTTTTTTCAGTTGATGAAAATTGCAATGGATTTTATTCAAATCAAAATATTGGTGGCTAAATACTGGATACACCCATATTTGAAAAAAATATTCTTACCAAAAATGTTAAAATAAATTCAACATTTAAAATAAAACAAAGAAACACCCAATAATGTATTTTAAACATATAATAGAGTTCACAAACATTTGAATAAACACATAAACATAGGAGAAGCAGAGGTTCCACACATGTATAGACTTAATGTGGACAGCAAGAAGTTGAAAGAAGTATCACCTTATGATAGGTTTACCCTATATAATAACTACCATTAAACCTATATACAAAATACAACCTATTGCCTGCTTGCAATATATTTATGATGGGGCTTTAATGAAAGTCATAGTTTCTATAGCCTATAGCTCCGGACTTTTTATACCGTTGCCAAGTGCAAATTGATTTGCATTAATTGCGCTGATACTAAGGCAGTGCTGTATTTTTTGTGTATTATGTGCAATTGAACTTTGAATTATTGAGTAGCCTGCATTTCCAGAATACCAAGTTGGCCCAGATATTTGAGGTCCAGCAGTGGCGTCACTAGGGGTGGGCTACTGGTGCTATAGCCCCAAATCTATGCTGCATAGCACCAAATGGAAACTCCTGTTGTTGATCAGAGCTGGCACTTTAAGGGGCGCCTCTACTCAACAACAGCATTCTACATTCAGGGCTATACTGAGGGCTACTCCAGTCACCTTGGCAACTGGCTACTCCATTCAGAATTTTTTCCCTCTGTTCTAGTGCAATGCAAAGTCCCAACTGAGATATCTGATAGAAGGAGGTCTCAGCCAATCAGGTGAGACATCTCAACTTTCCTGATTGGCTGACAGTTCAGAAGCCTCTTCTGATTGGCTCAGTCCCTCCTTCACATGCAACTCAAAACTAGAGATATACCAGGTAATGTAAGAACTGACAATGTGAGTGAGTGACAGTGTGAGTGAGAGAGAGTGTGTGTCAGTGTGAGTGAGTGTGTCAGTGTGAGTGAGAGTGTGTGTCTCTGTGTGTATGTGAGTGACAAACTGTCTGTGTATGAGTGTGGGTGTAATGGATAAAGGGGTTAACTCCTCTGATACTGCCTATATCTGTCTAGCCACCCAGGAGTTAATGCCTCTGACACTGCCTATATCTGTCTAGCCTCCCGGGGGTTAACTCCTCTGACACTGCCTATATCTACCTAGCCACCGGGGATTAACTCCTCTGACAATGCCTATATCTATCTGGATTTTGTTATAGGTCATTGGTCCCATAATATGGTTTAGGGATTTCACAGCCTATTTTCATAATAATTTTTTTACCATTACTTTGTTTTCATGTTATGGGTGAGCTCTTTGAAAAAAATGTTTATTATGTATATAATAGGGGTATATCAAAATAATATATTTTATTTATAAGAGTTCACCCACAAGGTGAAAAGAAAGTAATGGTAAAACAAACATTATTATGAAAACAGGCATATTAAAAAACATAATATGTGACCACTAACCTATAACATGACGTGTTCAAATATTGTACATTAAGTTTAAATGTTCAAACATTTAGGGCACACATTTTAATCATGGCCTGCCTATACTCGGGCCAATACAGTATTTCATATTTGCATATAGACAAGGTGCTCTTGCATTAAAATATCACTTCCTGATAAGTTTCATTTTAGTTTGAATTATCACAACTGTGGGCTTTTTTTTAAGGAGAGGGAGCAGGGTGGGAGGGAAGCATTTCATTCTTTGCCACAGACAGCACAATGTCTTGGGCCGGCCCTGGCTATATTCACTACTATGTTGTTTTTTTTAATATGCTGCTCCTTGCGTTACACCATGACCACACGCAAGTTACAGGCGTTGCCTCTCCACCATCCCAGAGCTCAGAAGAGCCAACGGACCACTGTGCCCTGAAAGGTAAAGGGAAGGGGGCACATTGAAAAAATGTATGTGTGTGTGTGTGCATGAGACAGTGTGTGTGTGTGTAACAGTGTAGAGATCAGAATTGAGGATCCACAATGCAGGGCCTGAATATACAGGATTTTGAGAGCTTCTTGTACAACCAATCACCAGGTTCTTCCATCCAATTCAGAGATATCCTTGGTTGAGCCGCAGACAATGATGAAAAGGTAAATTGCTGCACCTCTACCTCTCTCCGAACACTGGGTATGGATGCATGATTGACAGAAGATTCACGAATGAGGAAGCTAGGTGAGTATACTGCAGAGGAGCGTTGCGGCAAGGAACAGGTAAGGTTGTTGCAGTGTATGTCTGTGTGAGTCTGTGTGAGACAGCGTGTGTTTGTGTGAGACAGTGTGTATGTGTCTCCGGTTGAGACAGTGTATATGTGTGTGTGTGTGTGTGTGCACCTGTGTCAGAGACAGTGTGTGTGTATCTGTGACAGAGACAGTGTGTGTATAAGTGTGTTCAGAGACAGTGTGTGTGTGTATCTGTGACAGACAGTGTGTGTGCATGTGCATGTGCATGACAGAGGCGGTGTGTGTGTGTACCTGACAGAGACAGTGTGTTTGTGGGAACAAGAGACAGTATGTGTGTGTGTGTGGGAGTTAGAGATGGTGTGTATGTGTGTGGGAGCAAGAGATGGTGTGTGTTTGGGGGGAGCGAGAGGGTGTGTGTGTGAACAAGAGATTTGTTGTGAACGAGAGATGGTGTGTGTGCGTGTGCATGCGAGAAGCAGTGTGTTTATGCGAGCGAGAGACGTGTTGTGAGCAAGAAATGGCGTGTGTGTGTGTGTGTGTGAGCAAGAGACTGTGTGTGTGAGTGAGAGACGGTGTGTGTATGTGTGTGTGCAAGCGATAGACATGAATCTGCAAGCGAGAGACGGTGTGTGTGCAAGATGGTGTGTGTGAGAGAGCCCATCTGCCATGGGCTCTAGCCCCTGAGAACTATTGAACAATATGTCAATGTTTGGGGTTTTGTGGGTACTAAAAAAGCTTATGACTAGAACCGTGAAACGCGTCAAGCCCATCCTCAATTCTTTATTTTGCCTCCTTATCCTCTGTGATTTACCACCGTTATACTGGATATTTTTTCATTCCAATTAAAATTACTAGTTTTTACACTTACCATCTCGAGAGTGCCATTTTTTGCTACCTCTCTTTTTTCTCTCTCGTATGTTATCACTGGTGTGGGTCTCACACCAGCAAAAGGCACCAGAGTTGAATTAGTGGGGATTTTCTACACCTAAACGATTTTGCTCACCTGGGCAGCCCGGATTACCTTGCTTCTTTTCTGTTTTGTGGGTACTGCCTATTTGATATCAACTTTCACGCACCTATAATTGTGCCTATATTTGTGATATTACTGTATTATCACTGTACTAAATGGCACTATACACTAGTAATTACATTAATCAAGAATTTGATTATTCCCAATTATCTGAACATAGTAATCAAATGTCTTTAATGAGAAGGCCTCAGTATTTCCAGTTACCAAGACCTCAAGATATTATGCAAGATATATTGAAATTGATAAAGTTACATGGTCTGGGTCCATTGAAAAATCATGAGCAGACGTTTTCTGATCTCATGGATAGTTCACGAGATTATACGCAAAGTATTCCTGACTCTGAGTCCAAAATCAAAGCCTTGAAAAAAAATAAAAAGCTTAATAACATGTAAAATACGCAAAGGAGGAATAATATTACAATTATAGGTATTCCAGAAAAAGCTGAAGGAAACAATATGGAAGAATTTCAGTATGGAAGATCCATTCATAATTGAACACGCTAAAACTAATAGCTACAATTCCACCTCCAGGAGCAACATCTACGGTTATTATTGGAAAACTTCTAAAGTTCAGAATTAGAAATGATATAACATATACATAAATTAAGGTCCAAATGTGGTGGTGTTTAAGGATTAAGATTGCATTTTTAAAATATGCTTTCTATTCCTCCTTTACTTTATCAGAAAAGTTTATTTTAGACATGTGCAAAACTAACATTTTCGTTTCTTTTTTGTCCATTCGGACGAAAATGTTATTTATTTAGTCTAAAACGAATTTCGTTCATTACTGCATTCGTTTCAGACGAAATTCGTTCATTATTTTCGTTTCGTTTTGTTTTATGCGTTCGTTATATAGAATACGTGTAATACTATTGGCTTTCTATAAAGCAAACGAGAGCCCCATTCATAAGAAATTCTTATGAATGGGGCTCTCGTTCGGTTCATAGAAAGGCAATAGTAGTATTGCCTTTCTATGAACTCATTCATAAGAATTATGAATGGGTTCATAGAAAGGCAATACTAATATACGTTTTCTATAAGCCGAAAGTCTATAAACCGAATGTCGTTCGGTTTATAGATTTTCGGTTTATAGAATACATAGAATTACATGTAATTCTATGTATTCTATAAACCGAAAATCTATAAACCGAACGACATTCGGTTTATAGATTTTCGGTTTATAGAATACATAGAATTACATAGAATTCTATGTATTCTATAAACCGAAAGTCTATAAACCGAACGACCTTCGGTTTATAGACTTTCGGCTTATAGAAAACGTATAGTAGTATTGCCTTTCTATGAACCCATTCATAATTCTTATGAATGGGTTCATAGAAAGGCAATACTACTATACGTTTTCTATAAGCCGAAAGTCTATAAACCGAACATTCGGTTTATAGACTTTCGGCTTATGGAATACATGTAATCCTATTGCTATTCTATAAACCGAACGTTCGGCTTATAGAATAGCAATAGGATTATATGTATTCCATAAGCCGAAAGTCTATAAACCGAACGTTCGGTTTATAGACTTTCGGCATTTGTAATGAATGTAATAGTACTATTGGCTTTCACTACACAGAGACAGAGTCTCCATTCATTTTATAGAATAGCAATAGGATTATATGTATTCCATAAGCCAAAAGTCTATAAACCGAACGTTCGGTTTATAGACTTTCGGCTTATGGATTACATGTAATACTATGGGCTTTCTATAAACCGAACTAGAGTTCCCATTCATAAAAATTTATGAATGGGGACTTTGTTTCGGTTTATAGAAAGCTAAGAAGTTGAACGAATGAACGAATGGTTTAATATAAACGAAAATGATTCGTCCATTCGTGCTACAGTATTGGCATTATTATAAACCGAAATAGTGTCGGTTTATAGAATGCCAATAGACTTACATGCATTCCATAAACCGAAAGTCGTTCATTATGTCGGTTTATGGAATGTAGTGTACTATGCTATTGTATTCTATAAACCCACTCTATTTCGGCTTATAGAATGCCAATAGTACTACGAATGGACGAATGAACGAATAATTTTCGTTTATTAACCATTCGTTCATTCGGCTTTCGTTAGCTTAGCATTTTCGTTATTCGTTTTTCAAACGAATGAACGAAAATGCTATTTTCGGACGAAAACAAATGCACATGTCTAGTTTATTTTCTAATTAACATCTGTCTATTACCTCGTCTTGAGGTCTCGGGGTGGGGTCGGGTAGAGTGTGGTTTATCATCCACCACAAATTATTTATGTTCCTCATTTCTTCTGGGGGAGACAGATGAGCCAGGTATTACAAACAATGTTTTGGTTTTTGGGTAGTAAAAGTAGTTTTTTGGCCAATGGGGTATATATGGCTTAGGTTAATGTTTTGGTTTTGACTATTGCTAATCAGATATAAATAATGATTCATGGTTCATGATTTAACAATTATATCTCAGAATGGGAGGGGTATTAATGATAAACTGAACCGTGATTTTTAAATACTTAAGTTTATAACCCTCAAATAATTATTTTTTAAGAGACACATCTCCAAGGCAATAAGAAATGATCATTGAAAAAGTGTTCGGTTGGTTAACATTTTCAGTCTATTCATCTTTTTCCATGGATGCAGTCCATCTTGATGTATGAGACTATAGTCCCTCCTCACTGAATTCGCCCGCTGTGCTCAGTTTCTACACCGACAGCACCGTGAAGAAGGCTGTATAACAAAAAACATAGTAAGGATGTCTGATGTCAGAGGGTGGCTTAACCAGAACTGAGCACTGTCACGAATGCACCCTATTCCAAGAGTACATGTGACTGGGCTATGATGGTTGAAGGGGTTAAAATTACCTCACTGTCTGCCATAGACTAGAAATAGTAATATAAATCCCCCTTTAGCACCACCCACACTTAATTATATCGATATAACTAATGTCCTAACACTGCCACCACCAAGACAATTTATTAATGGGGTTCCTTGGTCCCGCAAGCAAATTAGACTAAACAAACAAAATATGCCTTAACACAATATCTATGCAATTTTAAATTACCAATAGATTGGTCTTATCAAGTTAGTTGAGTCTCTTTAAATAAATATTTATTATGAACAAAACAAAAGTCACAGTGCATACGAAAAATAAAACAAACATAAGGCAAATTATTTACACCAAAACAGATAAAAATAAAAGGGAGAAAACCTAACTACTCACTTAGATGGAGAAGTACCAGTATTTTCTGTCCGAGGGACTGCAGCAAGGAATAGATGGTGACTTACGCAAAATTAGAACTGGGCCCCTAGTAAGCACACTAGACATTTTACCATCATTAGATTTATACCTTCTCAGGTCAACTTAGGTTTCCAAGCCGGCCCAGAGGTAGGAAGTTGTACCTAGGAGTGTCCTCCCCCTTGTGTGGTGGAAGTAACCGAGTCAAAATAGGGAATCTTGTTTAAAATTTCCCTCCCATGCATGTCACATAGATAATTCTTGCCTCTATTAATGTGTTGCAATTTGTGAAGTCGATAGATATGTCACACTTGCTACCCATGACTCTATACCACAGACTTCACAATAGCTTCCAAATTACTCAAGTTGCCCTAGCCATATTTGTACTCATTTTGTAGGGTGTACTCTAAATATTCACAAAAGGAGGCATGATTAATAATCTGTGAGTAATTATGAATACATGTTTGGGATATGGCTTTTGCGGGACTAGTCTCCTGGCTAGTAAGGGTCACATATCAAAAGAACCTACCATACATGAGGGGATACAAACAAATGCTAGATAAATTTACTGGCAACTCAGTGTAACATTTCACACCTTGTACCATCAGTTCCAGCTTCAAAGGAAACACTCAAGTTGTAAAGCTTTTCAGATCACAAATGTTATACCATCTCTACCTGGTAGTAGCTGCAGGTATGCACTACACCAATTGGCAGCGGGCAAATTCAGTGAGGACGCGAGCACTGACTGCCAGACACTCCCTCTACAGTTTCTTACTCGTGCTGTACTCGAGAGAGTTATGGATGCTTTATATGCTATTTTATTTTGTTTTTAGTTGTGTTTTGGTGACTAGTTCAAGGTCCCTAGATTGGATAGTGGGAATTGGAGTCCAGAGGTTTTTGTACACCAGAGACAGTCCTTGGACTCTATTCCATCTTGTTTTGGTGACCACTTCATGATCCATGGATTGGATAGTGGGGACTGAATTCCTGAGGCGTTCATATACCATATATCGTCCTGATCACTGCTCCAGGTGAGTATATCCTAAGGGGGGACTCATAAGGACCATCATTTATATACAGTGTCACTCTGTCACGGCCTTTACCAGGTTAGGTAGGGGTTTCAGTGCAGGGATAGTTGAGGAGTCTGGTTGCATGTTAATATTCATTGTGCAGGGCTGAGAACAGATACTGAAACAAAGATATAAGGATTGAAATAAGGACTGTAGCAGAGGCTAAAGGGGACTTTAGCAAGGAACTGCAATATAGGAAAAGGGTTTTAGTAGGAACTATTATTTGTATAAACAAAGCTTTAGCAGGGACTGTGGAAAAACAGGTATGGGTAGAGAGTAAAACAAGTGGTGAGGCCTTTAGGAAAGGCTAATGACGGAGAAGGGTAACTAAGCAGGAAAGCCCTATAGAGGGTAACTAAGCAGGAAAACCCTATAAAACAGGAGAACCTTTGAGAGGGTAACTAAGCAGGAGAACCCTTGAGAGGGTAACTATGCAGGAAAACCCTTGAGAAAGTAACTATGCAGGAAAACCCTAGAGATGGTTTTTGCACAGCACTTTTGCACTTTTACTAAGCATTGGAAAAGTGTTGTGCTTTTGTTGTCCATTTCTTTAGGTGACGTTAATATTTGTATTGATTCAAAGCTGGACAGATTTAATAGTACAGTGCCAGTTCAGAAAAGGAAGTTGTCAGTTTGTTTAATTTATATTAATGTTTAAAATAATTGATATTTATAATCCTACTGAAAAAAATATTGTGTTTTTGCTTCATATAATGCAATGTCTAGAAATGACGTGGCTTTGTTATCTAAAACCGTGGTCGATTGGACAAGTGAGTTTAAATATCTCTCAAGAGTTATTCATGGTCACTCTCCTGTATTGTTAGAACTGGGTTTAAATACTTCTCCTTGAATAAGTGCTTGGAAAGTACAATATAAATGGCTTTATCAGCCATCAATGATCGGGTTACTATACATGCATTCCAATAAACAAATCCAAATACTTATTGGGAAACTTTGAAGAAGGTAGTCAGAGAGTATTTGATATCTAAGATAGCTGGAATTAAAAAGCAAAAAGGGTAGAGATTATTCAAAGAGATAAAAAGGTTAAGGAAGCTAAAAATAATTATATTCAATCACAGGAATTATTAGACAATTGCCTGCGGTAAGGAATTGAAGGCTTAGCAACTCTGAGGGATTTATATGCTAGAGCTAAAAGGTGCTCAGAGGATTTAAAAAAAAATGTAAATCATAATCTATGCTTTCTAAGGAAGATAAAAATATAACACAAACTATGCAAATATAACTTCCAAGAGGTAGTTATTCTACCAATCTTATGTTAATTAATAGTTGTTTTAAAGATTATTATAAAGGTACGTAGTTATAAAAAGATATCGTCAACTTATTGTTTGTCCAAATCTTAGTGATGAAGATAAGAGTTGGTTAGACTCACTTTTTCACTGGAGGAAATAGGTGGCTAATGATTATATGCAATCTAAAAAAGCCCTGGGGCCAGATGGTTTCCCGATAGATTGGTATCAATGTCATAATGAAAAACAATGTAAGGTATTTATTGCACATTTTGGGATATTGAAGTAAAAGTCTCCATTAGTGTTGGAAACAGATATACTTTTATTGTTAAAACCTTGTAAGGATCTAGTATGGTGTGATTCCTCTAGACCCATTACACTCTTAGGGGTGAATGTTCTAGCTAAAATATTGTCTGCTAGATTAACAAGGTCCTGCACAGACTGATTCATGAAGTCCAGACTGGTTTTATGCCAGGTAAAAACGTTTCTCTGTCATGCATTTACCACATTATGACAGTTTGGTCCATGTGATTGTTTAATGGGACGCTATTAAAGCTTTTGATTCAGTAGAATGGAAACGTACATTTTTTTAATGTAGCTTTGGTTCCATTTCTATTAATTGAACAGCATTCTGACACCTTCTATGTCCCCAAACTGCTTGCCAGTTCCATCTATGTCCCTGAACAGCTTGCTTGTGCCCTCTATGTCCCCAAACAGCTTGTCAGTGCCCTCAAACAGCTTGTCAGTGTCATATGTCCATGTCAGCTTGTCAGGGCTTAAAGGTGATACAATTCACCTAGCTGATATAAAGGATATGTTGGAGGGAATGTTGTGATTAGAGTTGAGCAGACAGGGTTCGGCAGGTTCGACCGAACTTCGAAAAAATGTCTGGGTCCGTGCTCGAAATTGACCCCAAACTTGACCCCAAACTTGACGCCGAACACGAACCCTATTGAAGTCAATGGGGACACAAACTATTGGCCACTAAAATGCCTCTAAAAAAGTAATGGAAAGGGCTAGAGGGCTGCAAAAGGAAGTGCTTCTATAAACTGAACTAGAGTGTAGGTCAATTGATTCGTACGAACGAATAAAACGAAACGAAAATAATGAACAAATTTCGTCTGAAACGAATGCAGTAATGAACGAAATTCGTTTTAGACTAAATAAATAGCATTTTCGTCCGAATGGACGAAAACGAAACGAAAATTTTAGTTTTGCACATGTCTAATGGTAAGTAACCAAGTGGTTCTATGGCTACTAACAAGATGCTAAGCATGAATTACTTATCAAAATCTGACAAGGAGAAGGATGATATACTGAGCAACCGTACAGTCATGTCTGTTTCATCGTCACCTTTACCAGACTGACCTTCAACCGATGGAGATCTGTTCAGCACAGGAATTGCCACAGGAGTAAGGGTATGCTGGACATAAGCATGCTGCAATTCCAATTTAGCGTACTTGTATTGCAAAAGTCAGCTTTAGCCTCACACTCCTGTTGGTTCATCATTCTCATCAGTGCCTGCTCCTAAGCAGGGTTGGATTAAGAAACTATAGTTCCATGGGTACAGGTACTGTAAGGCCCCCAGTAATATCAGATAGGGCATAAGTTGCTTGACAAATGTTCCAGTACTCACAGTACTTGCCCTACCACCTGGGATTTACCCGAGCACTGAGATTGTACTTTGGATATTGTATAAACATCGCATAACATGGCAAAATCATCAGAATTTTATAAACATGGTATAACATGGCAAAATCAGAAGTAATGTATAAACTTGGAATGTCATGGGAAAATCAGCAGTAATGTATAAATTTGGGATATTAATTTAGGGGGGGGGGGGCCTAAAAATAATACTACATTTAAACAGTTTTTTTTTTTCATATATAATAAATTAAAAATGCATTTATTGTTTTTATTTCCTTTTATTTGTTAATCTTCCCCTCAGACTTGCCATTCTGCCCCCCAGATTTTCTATTTTGCCCACAGCAAATGCAACTCCAGAAGTGCCAATCTGCCCTTCAGACTTTTGCATTTCCATGTTGCACACCCAGGACATGCCACATCGCACTTAGTGCGCACCCAGGTCTTAGCCCAGTACCCCAGGATATACACAATCACCCACATTGCAAACCCAGGATTTACCCCAGTGCCCCAGGACATGTCCCAACACACACACTGCAGACCAATGTCCCAGTTTATGCCTCATCACTCACATTGCACACCCAGGTATTTGTCCAGTACATGCCCCATCACCCACAGTGGATTCTTAAGCCTATTGGCAGGTGGTGGGAAAACCCGTACTAGAGGTGGTGAAGATAGGTCTATTGGAGATGAAGAAGAATGCACCTTTACTGTTGAGTGCATACAGTTGGGTGCAGAACATTGCACATCCACATCTAATCTGTTGCATATATTTCTACTACAGGTGACATGCACATATATGCACATTTATTGGTATGTTTGACCATATACAGGTAAAGAAGTTCCTGACACCAAGGCCAGTTTAGCCATCTGAAATGGTGAAGTCTGATGAGGAGCTGAGAGTTCTTCTGTGTCCTGTGCAGGCCATGGGGCTTTGTCATCGGTTGTTGCTGGGGGTTGAGAGGCACAGTACCAGATTCCAGAGGAAAAGTGAGAGAATAGTGTTATTACCTATCACTTGACACTGGCGGCTGCCTTGAATAGCTTCCTCTTAACCTGTCAGAATTGTTTGATGTCAGAATTCCTGAAATATAACAGTGGAACATTGCTACTGGTACAGTATCATTGATAATCTGTAAATGTTATCCCATTTACACATATACATCTGTCGATATTTACATGTATGTGTGCACATGTTGATAGATGTCTTTATCTGTATATTGTAAATCAAACATACCAATAAATGTGCATGCACATAAGTATGCACATGTATAGACACACCTATGTGCATGTGTTACCACAGATGTATAGTTCTACTGATACACAGACATTTGTGCATATTAAGTGCTGCAACCTGCTGCTTGCCCACCCTCTTTTCAGCTAACATGGACTGCACAGCTACAGTTCTCTACACAAACTCTTGCCGTTTCTCCAGTTGTGGAAAACATGGGCAACCACATGCAACATTCCCTTTGAGAGTACATTGCTAGGTATCCTTGCACAGCTTATACACCGGTTACATGAACTACAGGTATGGGTATAGGAAAACAAAATAAATCAGAAGAACTCAGTTACGAGAGGGGAAAAAAGACAAAAGGCGCTGTAACTTAGTCTGAAAAATATTCTCCATCGCTGACTTAGAGGACCCATTATCCTGTGCCTTTAACTTTATGATGTTCTACAAACCAGCAAGGTTAATGCATCATTTATTTTTCTTTCTGGGCTTCTTCTTGCCCTGTGACCCCATCATCGCCCAATAACAATGAAAAAGACCCGAATGCTCTTCATAATACATGGATGCCGTATAATTATACATCTCCAGCTTCTCATATTGTTGGGACCTAAAGCTTAACATTGGATTTTTCAAACTTTGCTACAATTAATTCAACTAATATAAATCATCTTCCTTATAAGTAACCTACATCAATACAAATGAAGCTTTCTAATTAACCCACATTCCTTGGCCACAGTAAACCTAAAGGCCTAAATTACAATGTGCAATTGGATTATTTATTATTATTCCAAAACTTTTTAAACCTGATCAGCCATGCAAAAAAATATATTTTCTTTAAAATAGAGCAACATAAAAAAGGTCATTTGTGGTATTTGTTATATAACTATGCCTTGTTAATAATGCTTATTACTGTGGATAATTATTAATAAACATAATTCAATGCAAAGTTTGAATGTAAATATGACATTATTGTTTATATCTGTCAGAATCACTGAAACTCATAACATTAGATAATTAGAACACAATAACAAGAGATGTACAGCTGTGCAATAAGTCCTATCAGTGGGTGAGTGAACTTTCAGATAGTTTCCTATCCTAGGTAAATAGATACTGGCGCAAAATGCCAGAAAATGGGAATTATGTGAAAAGGTGATTCTGTCAGAAATGTAGTGGAATTGTGCCATAATTAATGTATACCCTATGGATAAAATGATTTGTGCCAAAGCCAGGATGCGCCGAGAAGGAGGGGCCAGAGTTTGTCAGGGAAGGTGTACAAGCAGGTAATAGGAATGGTGAGTAGCCAAGGGTTTCCATGGCTACTATCAAGATGATAAGGTATGGTTTACTCGTCAGTATTGGTTGATGAGTAGCATGGTGTGCTTGGCAGTCCTCCAGCCATGTTGGTATCATGGTCACCCTCACCTCTGTGACTTCTAACCGCGTATGCTGATGGAGCAATGTTACCTGGGGCAATTGCCGCTGGACTAGCGGTACACTCTAACAAAGCATGATGCACGTCTAATTTAGCATACTTGTATTGAAAAATATGGCTATGGTGTTAAGCTCTAGCCTCAAACTCCTCTTGGTACATCAGTCTCATCACCTCAAGCTCCATAACTAACTCGCCTAACTGACTACACAACTCATTCTGCTTCTTCAGCAACTTGGCATGGAATCATTCTTGGTTGCCCACCATCATGGTCTGTTAATAGATGTTACCAATACAACGCTGTGCTCCAGCAATCAGACCATGGACAGCACCTTTGATGCTATCCTTGAATAATGGGGAGCAGATTGTGGAGAGGCTCCTGATATGCTCGGCTGATCTTGACCGATGGGATCCACCACCTTGGGGAGCACTAGAGGTGCCCCCAAAGATATTGCTGCAGTTCACATGCATGGCCATCTGAATCCTGAACTATGGTACACTGACATTACTATTACTAATGAACACCTTATAACAATCTTATGTTGTCTCTGCACTTATAGCTTTTTACAGAATTTTTTTTTTCTTTTAACACTCTGAATAGCCACTGAACTTATCTTGAGGAGGATATAATTCCCATTATTCCTGTATCATTGAATTTCACCAAATCGCACAGCAATTCAGTGATTTCATACAAAATTCAAGGATTACAATTCTCCAGATGGGATTTGGCAAACTGCGCATTGTAGGGCCAATAAGTACCTAAAAAGGAAATTGCTTAAGGGTCGCCAAAATAGACACTGATTTGTACCCTCCTGCCATCATGTCGTCTACCAGAGTACCATTTAATTGTGGATGCCAATACTGATTTGTAATAACCATGAACGCAGGAGATGTTGTGGTCAGGTGAAAACTCATTACATACGTTTTACCATATGCCTTATTGAATGCTTCCCCTAATTGTAACCTTTTATTATGTTGTAATGTGCTGGAACATACAATGTACCTCTAAATCATGTTCTGTGCTCTTTCTTATACTACAGTGCCAACATATTGTGTTTGTTTTACTGTCCGCCTGCTCCCTCTCACTACAGTGTTATACTTCCTAGTTTTTCATATAACCAGAAAAGCAAATATGTGAATATACCCCTAGTCGCTTTATTTGTGGTCCCCAGCTGCCGCTCATGGGTGGGGACCGGGGGGGGGGACACTAGGCCCCCCCTCATGATTATTATTAGGGTCCCCATCCGCCGCACATGGATGGGGACTGGGAGGGGACACTAGGTCCCCCCTTATTATTATTATTAGGGTCCCCACCCGCCGCTCATGGGTGGGGACCGGGGGGACATTAGGTCCCCCTAACACAAGGTCGACCCCGAACCCGGACTTTTTTTACGAGTTCCGCCGAACCCAAAACATCCAGGTGTCCGCTCAACTCTACTAACGACTAAACAGAAACGGGTGTGGTTTAAATAGAAGTAAACTGACAAGGCAGACAGAATCAGAAAACCTGGAATGAAACATAAGGACAGGCAGGACAGGAATACAGGGCAGGACAGGAATACAGGGCAGGACAGGAATAAGCATAAATAATAAACAAGAAAGCAAAGCAAGAAAGTTACAGAAATGCCTGGATACAGCCTGGATTAGCCTGCACAAAGTTGCATGGGTACAGATGTGTTTTATAATTCACTAGTTACAAAGATTCAATAAAGCTTGCAATAAACCATACATTTTCCCAAGAGACCAGAAGTATTGTACGCTATTGATATTCTGATTCCACTAGATGTGCGATTTCACCACATTTACAGCAATACGACAGTCAGGGTTATTGATTGGAGGTAATGTTTCTAAGAGCTTTCTATCTTAGGAAAACAATTTTGTAAAGCATACAGATACATAATTCTCCTTTTCGTTACACTAATAGCAACAGATTAGTATATTTTAAATTTGACCCTAAAGAACACTGGAATGGGTCTACTGCAGTGGTAGTCCCCAGAGAGTCCCTTAAGGTGCTAGGATCAAGTACACAATCTTGTTTTTGATCTCTGTATCATTTAATGTACACATGATGCACCCATCAGATATTCTCCTCCATCAGAAAAGTGAGAGTATAATCAAAATTTCCAAGGCACATTTTTGTCTTTTACTCCTATGATTACTCAAGTGATTTTAATTATCCCAGATTTGCACAGAGTTAGCATATTGGGAACTAACACAATTATAGCTGTTCCTCTCCAGCATACTCTGAGTATTGCATAGCTCAGCCAACAGTGACAAGCTCATGGTCTTCAATAACCTAACATCACTTAGATTATACAGATTGATCACCACAATTTGGGTGCCTATTTGGCACCCATTCATCCCGGGTGGTGTTAGAAACTGGAAGGAAGTCAAGGATTATCTGTCAGAAATATAAAACCATACCCAGGCATGAATGTACACCTCATTCTGATTCATGCAACCATTCAACAAAAATGATAGAAATGACTGCTATTTAAAAAAAAAACATATATTCATCGTGAAATCTAGACAGGTATGTATTGTAAACTTCAAGCAACTGTACGCCAACCCCCAAAACACAACATAGTATAAGTCTTTATAAAGAAGTGTACACATTTTATTGATCTAGAATGTCTTCATTAAGTAAATAAGTGGGTCTGGAAATGAGCCATCGCTCTTCCTCATTCTCACGAAAACAATGCAATTAAGGAATGTTGGATGGTGACCTTTGCTAGGTTTAGTCAGCAGATCAATAGTGAAAGGCATTGTACATAGTATCAGCTAATTATAGTGATAATCCTGCCTCCCAGAGTAAAGGAACTCCTGATAAAGATGTATTGACACAGGTGTAGGTAGCAATCCGTGTAAACCTCAGTCATGTGGAATGTTTTTAGTACAAAAAATATCAAAATTATGTATGCACATAGAATGTTATTTATGAAACCTATGTCCGCAGAGATCCGTCTCTCCATTTTTTCCTACCATATTTTTCAGGCAGACCCAAATTATACAGTATACTAATATACTAAAAGGGTTTTTAAATACAATGTTATACGTTGATAATGATTTGATTTTGATGATACTATTTTGTTTTCCTGAATAAATATATATCAAATTCAAAATTATATAAAAAATGTAGGTAACGTTTTTTATTATCTGGGGTCTGACACCAAAGGAGTGGCAGCTGTAAATGCATGGTCATTACAATGTAACCGCTATCTCTAGAAATGTGGCCTTTACAAGTACATACAAATTCCTATATGACTCTCGGCAGTACTTTCGCGGTGCTTGGTCATTGGACGTTACCAGCCACTGCCTATGCGGAATTGTGGGTTGAATCTCCCAACTCCACTTTTTATTAAATTATGTTCCCATCCCTGCACCTAGTGAATGGGAAAAAGTACACCTGCCCTCTGATTGGTTATTATTACCCCCCAAACTACCAGACAACAGCTTAAGTATCTGCTGTCTCCCACTGGAATCCCTGCTTGTATCTTTACCATGTGATGCCCAAATTGCTGCTCTGTGTTTCTGGACTTGATCACATAGTGATCAGATCACAGGGACACTGTAGTCTGATCAGGATCATTACCAACATTGGGTGTCTCTGCCTAAAAATTGACATCACTCTCCACTTTAAATATCAGTTGCATTTAACCTGTCTGCAGGAACTGCAGCATCGTGTGGTCCAGGGAGACTGCGCTATGCTGTTGTTTAGAGGATGGTCTATGCCACTAAGACCATGCATTGAGAATGGTACAGAACATCCTCCTGCAATAAATGTGGTAAAACAACCCAAATCCAAAACCTGATACTGTGTGTTTATACTTAAAACTTGTGTGAAGATCACTCTGGGGAGTTTTGTTTATTTTATTTTAATTTTTATTTTGTTTTATTCTACGTGTAATGTATTATACTGTGATTGATGAATTGATTCAGTTGAACAAATGCTTGGGGGAAAGACGAAACAGGGGGGATATGATAGAAACATTTAAATACATTAAGGGAATCAACACAGTAAAGGAAGAGAGTATATTTAAAAGAAGAAAAACTACCACAACTAGAGGACATAGTCTTAAATTAGAGGGGCAACGATTTAAAAGTAATATCAGGAAGTATTACTTAAAATGAGAGGGTAGTGGATGTATGGAATAGCCTTCCAGCAGAAGTGGTAGAGGTGAACACAGTCAAGGATTTTAAGCATGCGTGGGATAGACACAAGGCTATCCTAGCTATAAGACCGGGAACGGGGGACTAATAAAAGTATTCAAAAAATAGGGCAGACTAGATGGACGAATGGTTCTTATCTGCCGACACATTCTATGTTTCTATGTTTCTAAATCCAGATAAAGCTTGCTGTGTCAGGGGGAAATGTGTTGCATTAGCAGGCAAGCCAAGATTGTGGAAAAAACAGAATAAGGTAGGACCACTAGACAAGAGAAAAGCAGAATACGTAAAATAAAACTAATATTAGTCTGCATGCAACAAAGGGTAGTCCCACACCACCCAGAAAAGCAATTCTATACAAAAAGGCAGCACACCAGTTTAAGCACACTTAAAAAATAACCTTTAATATAATCCTTAAAACATCAAGAAATATAGAGAGATACAAATACAAAAATAAAACAAATGTTGGTCTAATACAAGCCAAATCCAGGCCAGTAATAGTGAATATATAGCAAATGAAAACGTAAATACATATACCATTAATAAAAGGAAGCAGAACTAGAAAAATGAAAAAAGAATAGAAAAAAAAAAAACAGCTAAATAAACGTACAGAAATGCTGAGACCAGGTAGAAAATACCCAAAACGAACTAGCACCCCAACGTTTCGGCTGAATGCCTTCTACAGGAGGAGCCAAGATTGTGGACCAGATCATTTCAATCGGTTATCATAGCCAATTGTTGCTACATTTTTCTCTTTTTTAAGAAAATCTTTAGCTGACCCAAACATAGCAAATTATGGAGATAAAAGTTGCCTGAATAAGATGAATCTCTAGCCAAATGTGGCTCATTAAATGGAGAAATGACAGATTCTCTTATCATTCAGCCATTTCTGCTCATTCAGCTTACATTCAAGTCACATTGATCTATTCATCAAAATAATAGCAGCTTTGGGGGGAAATGCTAAATAAGGTACTTGTTAAGCATATGTATACAGTATATGTAAGTATTGTTAATATGACAAGTTACTTTATTTTAGAATAACAAATACTCTTATCTTTTTCAATGTAAGAAATAAAACCGTGTGGTAATGTGAAGTGCTTGGGAATTACTTTTATTGTCCATGAAGAAAGCACATGCTGCCACCTAGTGGATTAAAAAGTTGATGTCAGTTCTGAAAATGTAAGTTTATTAACGTAAAAAAAAGTTTCAATATTTAATGCATCATTTTTAGGAAGATATTCCTTAGCAAAATATATTTATTTGTCACAAAGGAATCATTTCTAGAACATGCTGTACATCATAAACATAAAAAGAACTAAGCGTACAAAAACCCTTCCGGTACCCTAGCAGCTATGTGTCATGTTCCCACAACGAGAGGACATAGTCTTAAATGAGAGGGGCAACGATAGCCTTCCAGCAGAAGTGGTAGAGGTAAACACAGTGAAGGATTTTAAGCATGCGTGGAATAGACACAAGGCTATCCTAGCTATAAGATAGGGAACTGGGGACTAATACAAGTATTTAAAAAATTGGGCAGACTAGATGGGCTGAATGGTTCTTATCTGCCGACACATTCCATGTTTCTATGTTTCATATTTTAAATTATAATTTTTAAATTATAAGAGCTGTCAGCTCTTACAAATGTAAAAGTAAAAAGAAAATAACCCCCCCTAATAAATGATTCCCAAACCCAAATACTAAAATTAACCCCAATACTAAAATTAACCCAAATACTAAAATTAACCCCAAACCCTAATACTAACCCCTGAACCCTAACCCCTGACCCCTAATACTAACCCCCTAAACCCTAATACTAACAACCGAACCCTAATACTAAAATTAACCCCCTAAACCCTAATACTAAAATTAACCCCGAACCCTAATACTAAAATTAAACCCCTTAAACCCTAACTTACTAAAATAAACTAAAATAGCTAAAATACTTACCTTTAGCTATGAAATGTCCCGCGATGAAATCTCCAGCGACGATCTTCTTGTGAGAGTCAGCGGTGAAGCGGAAGCAGCCGCGATGAAGTGTCCCATCCCCAATATTACTTAGGGGCCCTATTGGTAATCTGTATATTGATATCTGTCACTGATGTTGTGTGAGTTATGCACTTCAAAAAGATTAGATTTGTTTTCACTAGTTTTTATTTTAGCTTAGTGCACTATATGCATGCAAAGGTTTAATCCCTATCTTTATGTGTATTTGGATTGTGCATGCATATTTGTCCATGTATGGCATGATACACTGAGATTTGATTGGTTTTGTATTTTCAATGGACGATATACTGTACTTTTTGGGTGTAGTTTAAGGAACATACTGTCACTATATTGTAGTGTCTAGACCCTATTGCATTTGTGTTACTTTTTTGTATTTTTCACAAAATGAAAGGGCCATCCAAATTGAAAAATTAACCCATTTAACCGTATATCAAATAGCCAAAAATATAAAAAAAAACATTGTGCTGCACTTAACTAGAAACATAGAAACATAGAATGTGTCGGCAGATAAGAACCATTCGGTCCATCTAGTCTGCCCAATTTATTTTTTTTGAGTACTTTTATTAGTCCCCAGTTCCCGATCTTATAGCTAGGATAGCCTTGTGTCTATCCCACGCATGCTTAAAATCCTTGACTGTGTTTACCTCTACCACTTCTGCTGGCAGGCTATTCCATACATCCACTACCCTCTCAGTAAAGTAATACTTCCTGATATTACTTTTAAATCGTTGCCCCTCTAATTTAAGACTATGTCCTCTAGTTGTGGTAGTTTTTCTTCTTTTAAATATACTCTCTTCCTTTACTGAGTTGATTCCCTTTATATATTTAAATGTTTCTATCATATCCCCCCTGTTACGTCTTTCCTCCAAGCTATACATGTTAAGATGCTTTAACCTTTCCTGGCAAGTTTTATCCTTCAACCCATGAACCAGTTTAGTAGCCCTTCTCTGAACTCTCTCCAAAGTATCAATATCCTTCTGGAGATACGGTCTCCAGTACTGCGTACAATACTCCAAGTGAGGTCTCACCAGTGCTCTGTACAATGGCATGAGCACTTCCCTCTTCCTACTGCTAATACCTCTCCCTATGCAACCAAGCATTCTGCTAGCATTTCCTGCTGCTCGATTGCATTGCCTACCTACCTTCAAGTCCTCTGAAATTATTACTCCTAAATCCCTTTCCTCAGATGTTGAGGTTAGGACTGTACCAAATAGTCTATATTCTGCTTTTGGGTTTTTACGCCCAAGGTGCATAATCTTGCACTTGTCCACATTAAATGCCAGTTGCCACTGCTCTGACCATTTTTCTAGTTTATCTAAATCATTTGCCATTTGGCTTATCCCTCCATGAATATCAACCCTGCTGCAAATCTTTGTATCATCAGCAAAAAGACATACTTTGCCAACAAGACCTTCTGCAATATAGCTAATAAAAATATTAAAGAGAATGGGTCCAAGAACAGATCCCTGAGGTACCCCACTAGTAACAAGACCTTGCATCGAATATACCCCATTGACTACAACCCTCTGTTGCCTGTCACTCAGCCATTGTCTAATCCATTCAACAATATTGAAATCCAAACTCAAAGATTTTAGTTTATTGATAAGCCTTCTATGTGCGACAGTGTCAAAAGCATTACTGAAATCTAGGTAAGCAATGTCTACTGCACCACCCTGATCTATTATTTTAGTTACCCAATCAAAAAAATCAATAAGATTAGTCTGGCATGATCTCCCTGAAGTAAACCCATGCTGTCTCTGATCTTGAAATCCAAGCGACTTTAGATGTTCAACAATCCTATTCTTTAACAAGGTTTCCATTATTTTCCCCACTACTGAAGTAAGACTTACTGGTCTATAGTTGCCCGCCTCCTCCCTACTACCTTTCTTGTGAATGGGCACAACATTAGCTAATTTCCAATCTTCTGGAACTACTCCCGTTAACAATGATTGGTTAAATAAATCTGTTAACGGTTTTGCTAGTACACCACTAAGTTCTTTTAATAACTTTGGATGTATCCCATCAGGTCCCATCGACTTATTTGTCTTTACTTTAGACAGCTGAAGTAAAAACTCTTCCTCTGTAAACTTACATACTCAAAACTACTACATACACAGAGGAGGACAGAGGCACAATTACATTTCACCCAGATAGGGTCATGATTTCAAATGGTAAACGGTGGCAGCTGATTGACTGGCATTTTGAAAACCAGGGAATGGTAGGGCTGAGAACAGGTAGGCTTCTGATAGGCTGACATAGTCAGCGAATCTGGTGTCTCTTTTCACCATTTGATTTGCCATTCTGCTGAAGACGGATGTAGTATTTAGGTGCAGTGTGGTGTTTTAGTTTAATTTTTGGATGACAATCGTCATAGACATGAAAGCATAGAGGCTTGTGATAGGCTGACAGAGATAGCCAAGTAGATGCTTCCTTTGGTTTTTTTGAAATTTCAGGCTGAGATTTCATTGTGCATTCATTCTCCACTGTAACCATGTAACTACAATAACACTATTGGTCTGTTTGACACAGCTTTGTTTTAAAAAAAAGTATTACTTTACTGAGAGGGTAGTGGATGAATGGAATAGCCTTTTAGCGGAAGTGGTAGAGGTAAAAGTCAAGGATTTTAAGCATGCGTGGGATAGGCACAAGGCTACACTAGATATAAGATTTAGAACAGGGGACTAATAAAATTATTTAGAAAATTGGGCACACTAGATGGACCGAATGGTTCAAATCTGCCGACACATTCTATGTTACTATGAAGACAGATATAGTAGGTAGTTAGTTGTGGTGCAGTGTTTTTTTTTGTTTGTTTCTTTGGATTCATTTTTATTTTTGGGTGTTTTCTTTTCCTAAAAGATGTGGAGCGAAGGTATCGTGGCCATTTTTTACAGGTACACTTTTCTTCACAGGGCACCCTATGTGTGTCATGGGGAAATGTTTTTTTTTTTTTTTAAAGGTACCTTCATATTTTATTGAATAATCCCCCTTTACCTGAGCAAGGTAGGGGATGGGGGATGTAGGCAGCAATTGTTTTATTTATTTATTTTATTTTATTAATTGTACTTAGGCAGCCCCTGACCCCATGTGGGGCAAATTATTTTATTTATTTATGGGGCCACAGACATTTCACCGACTCATGGCGCAAGGGGGGGAATAACATATATTTCTGTCCCCCATGGGGACACGGTCCGTCAAAATGCCTGTGACCAAATTCATTTATTTAAGGGCATATCGCTGACCCCTATATAAATGATAATTTTATGTGGCATCGGCATTTGGGCAAACCCTGGCACCATGGGGCAATAATCTATTTATTTAAGGGAGCAGGGGCATGTCTCTAGCCTCAGGGTATAATATATTTAATCAAGGGACCAGGGATATTCCCAAATTATTTTATGGGGCTGGTGCATTTGGGTAGGCCCTGGTCCTATAAGGGCATGATATATTTATTAAATGGGGTGATTTTTTTAGGTGGTAAATTTACAGGCAAAGATGAAAGATTTTTTTTGTCCCTTTTTTTTACAGACAATCTTGAACGGACATACAAAAGTCAATAAATGATGCTATTTTGGTGATCCTTTTCTGGCAAAAAATAAAGGAATATATTTACACAAAAATATTTTTATTTAAAGATACTTTTTAACTATGTTTGCCACAGAGGCAGTATCTCAAGTAGAGTGTTTTATTATTATTTTTATTATGCTTGTTTCGGATTGAAAGTGCTGGATTTGATGGCATAAGTTATCTTTTGGCACCTGTGGTTTAGGAGATTGATTCTATTGTACAGGTGTCCGGGTATACTATTACTGTATCCATTAGGTTTAAAATAAAATTTAAAATAGCTTTATTTAGTAGCTCGTTAACAACCATAACTGTGTATATAAAGTAGTTTGCCTAATGGATTTTAGGTTTTAATGACCCCAGATTCGTTATTGGTCTCATGGGGATTATTGTTTCTAGAAATCCATTCCCAGAATGTATCGATATTATTTCCTGCTGATTCATTCTGTGCACTCTCTCTGATTATCCTATGCCATAGAAAAGTCAGAATGCCAAATTGTGCTCTTTTTATAAAGGGTAATTAAAGGGTTTTTCAATTAGCTGTAGTATTTATCTCTTTTTTTTTACGTGGAAAAAAAAAGCTAGATTCTCATTGATTCAGTACTGTCATCACATTTACACAAACCATACAACTCACTCACAACATCAACATCAGCTAGTTTCAGCTTGTTGCAGTTATGAACATTTTCTTTTTTTAGAATGTATTTACTTTGTTTATATGCTCTATGCCACCTGCCATATTTTTAAGCTGGTTAAGATATTATTTTACACACCGACATAACAGCTCTTGTAGAATAACAACACGGGTGATGTGATGTCAGCTACATGAAATGGTACTGTGATACATGTGACATGAAGGCAGGAGGGTACATATAACCTAACAGCTGTTGACTGTGATAATAACCTGTGATGGGATGCCAACCTATAGCATTATATCACTGCCATTGTTTTTCCACAGGATCTGTTATATCTGTGTGTAAAGTAATATAGGCTACTGTTTAATTAGGTTTACTAACTGATGTATGGGGTACATGAGTACATGTGTGTTTTATTTCATGACATTATCATTATTATTATAGAGTCTACTTAGTAAAGAGAGAATGATAGTGAATTGAGATGGGAATTACAAATCTTTGAGTTGTAAAAATTCTCCAATGCAGCTGATTGGGAGAACATTTCCAAATCAACTACTTTGGTCTTTGGTCAGCTACTTGTCTCTTGCCAGAAACTGAGACAGATTCCTGTCTCAGTTCCTGGCAAGTCTCTCTTTATTGAGTAGACCCTTAAAAAGGACAAGTTGATTTATGTGGTAATTGCCCTATTTAGCATATTTTTACACATATTACAGCATATATTTAGCAATTGCCTTATCAATTAACCCAGGGCTTGACAAATCCCGGTTGCCATGGCGACCGGGGAATCAGACCTGGCATCCATGTATTGTAAGCCATGCATGGTGCCCTCACCGCAGGGCGGCACAGACTTCCTACTCCACTCCCTCGCGCAGCACGCTATAGTGACGAGCACCGGGTGTGCTCAACAGGAGTAGAAGCTGATCTAAGGCTCTAACGGAAATCCCTCCTTCCCTGCAATGAGGTATAGTAGCAGGGAAGGGGGACATATTGACATATTAATCCAAAAAATAAACTTCTGCCTTGTGTGTGTGTATGTGTGTGTGTATGTATGTGACTGACTGTGTGTGACTGTGTGTTTGACTGTGTGTTTGACTGACTCTGTGTATGTGTATGTGTGGGTATGTGACTGTATGTGTGCGGGTATGTGACTGTATATGTGTTGGTATGTGTGTGTTTGTGACTGTATGTGTGAGTGTGTGTGTGGCTGTATATGGAGAACTGAAGTATTTGGAGAACTGAAATATTTCCGAATTCAGACTGGATTTGGATCAATTCGGGTCTATGCAATGGGGAGAATTATATGGTTTCACAGACTACGTTTCCTAAAACTGAATTGCCCCAAATTTGTGGATGAAATTTGTAAAAAATTGACAAACTCAGGCTATCTTCTCCAGAAAATGATACATATTTCGCATTCACTTATGTAATATACTAATTAAATGGCTGCTAGTTTTTGTGTTAATAACTGTGTTACCATTGTATGACCACTAGGGGAAGACTAGAGCAACTAAATAATAATAGCTACAGTATTTTCTCAAATAAACACCGCAAACTTTAGATATTAATTTAGGAAAAAAAGAAAAAACCTGAATATAAGAATACAAAATAGGAAAAAAAAGTTTTACTTGTAAGTATTAATTCACATGTAAAATGATGATTTAAAAAAAAGCATTTCTTGTTTTGATTTCCTATTGGATAATCTGCACTCCCCCAGATTTAGCAATCATCTGCATCCCCTCCACACTTAGACATCATCTGCATCTTCCCCTAGACTTTGCCATCCTCTGCTTCCCTGCCCCC
This sequence comes from Pelodytes ibericus, assembly GCA_036172795.1. Taxonomy (NCBI): domain Eukaryota; kingdom Metazoa; phylum Chordata; class Amphibia; order Anura; family Pelodytidae; genus Pelodytes; species Pelodytes ibericus. The sequence goes on from CM069860.1 coordinate 42,349,196, forward strand.
CAAGCTTTGATATACTCTGCATCTCCCCCAGGCGTTGTCATCCTCTGCAGCCCGACCCCCAAGGCTTTGTCATCATCTGCATTCCACCCCAGACTTAAACATCTGACAGACTCCCTAGAGTCTAGTGGATGTCTTTTCGATGCACACAATTATATTATCAATACGTGGAGCATTTGGTCCGTGAGAGAAAATGCAGACTCCGTGAGCATCTTGTGGACATAGAAAATAAGACAAATACCCTGGTAGCTTAAAATTTAGTTATTTTTAATCAGGCGAATTTGCAGTATTTTACTGTTACTGAAAGGGTTAAAAAAGATCCCATAGTGGGAGAGCACCGATCGGTGCCTTTGCCAAAAGGAGTTATTTTGGCAATTTTCTCATTAGGCACAAGAAAACCAGGGAGAACTGAACTCATAATATGACATAACTCATTATTTTCGAGGACTTATTTATAAATATATGTATATGCAAGAATTGTTTGTATTATTCATATTGCTCTTCATAGATCCTTTTATTGTACTCTATATGTTATTTAATCCCATGAGCTACGTTCTTTATTTTCTTTATTCTTTTAGTAAATAATTATAGTTTATGTAAAATGGGGTAGTCTGATCAAAAACTTTGGAGTATTTATTATGATCTCTACAGTTATGACATGTTAACCTATTAATCATAGATGTATCTGAGTACTTACCTGTATTGATTTTATAACATCTTTCTCTTTTCAGTGCCAGCAAGAATGAACATACTAAAAATTTATATTTATGTTCAAAAAAGTTAATAATCATTGTTCTGTTAAAGTTATCATAAATATTTTTAACCTACTTCCTAATGTTTTTATATTTGGGGTGTGTTTTGGAGAATTATAACCAGGTTGGAACGCAGTATGGATAGATATATATATATATATATATATATATATATATATATATATATATATATATATATATATATATTTATATATATATGTGTTTTTATTGACACAAATTGATATTGTTCACTAGCGTATACATAGTGTTATTTATAACTCATTATATTTATACTTCTTGATAATTTGTATAACTTGTTAACTGGTAGTATTCCTATTTATTTATACTTCTCACATTTTCCATTTTTCTTCATTTTCTTCATTCACTTCTATAGAATCCCACCATGTTTATATATATTTTTTATTAATTTATTTTTACATATTTCTCTTTTTTCTCCAACCCTGCCATTTTCTTTACTTATTTATTTATTTATATTTCAAGATATTTATTTTTCACTTTTTGCCTAATTTTTTCATTATTTTATTTGTGTATCTATTTATGCTTTCTCCATTTTACACGCCCACCCGCTATACAATATATTGCACAATATTAAAGTAAAAATTATGATTTTCTATACACATTTCTCCCTATATATAATTTAAACATGTTTCTATTTGGTTTGTTGCACATAAGCATGTCTTTTTGACCTTGAGTTTGATTGGTTGATATCTGTTTAAATACTATGTGGTAGCTTTTTTCATTTCAAACACCGATGGCGGGTGAGGCTGCAGCACCGGCAATGCCCATAAGCGGCAAGTAACCACTCCCTTTCTCTTCTATAGACATCAGAAGTGAGCACGGATGTCTGCTCTAAGGGTAATAATGAAAGGTAAGTAGAACTGGAATGAAGGGGGACAGAGGAAGGAAAAAAAAACAAGAAATGGCTTTTTTGAATAACATTCTTAATAATGAAAAGGAGGATAAAAGAGGTGTGTAGGCTTCCTCTTCTGCTGTTTTCATGGCACCCTGTGAGAAAGTGATGTAGAAATATGTTTGAGACATTGTAAGTGCCCCTTTAACAGGAAGCAGTGTGACCCTGTAGTTCCCTTGTACCTAAATGATACCACATCTTATAGTATATCTAGTTTCTCTTATTGAGTGAAATGCAGTTAGCAAGGGAAGCTGCTGATCTGTTTAGGATGTTTTGTGTCTGTATATAACTGTGTATCTACATTATATACATGGAAATGTGGGAACTTTACTGTAAGGACAACTGCACAAACAGAGAATCAGAAGACATTAAGAACTTGTGTGGATGATTCATTCGAGGTAGCAAGACAAAAGTATGCTCCACCATGAGTGGACAAACATTAAACCCCTTCCATTTTTAAGCTCAACTCACAGTACTTAGTTTCCACCATAGCGACAATTGCTTATTCTAGTGGCTGGGTAGGTCCTAGTATTGTGAGTAAATCAAATAAATTACTTAAGAAAAATAAGTGATCCCCTAACAATCATGATAAAAGTACAATTCAATACATTCTGTAATAAAACTGCTTGTGAAAAACCCAGAGAAGCATGAGGAATGTAAGCACTTCTGTGATTGGTCACTTCTAGGCCACCTCCATAAGCAGGTTCCCCATTGGCTTTCCTTGGTAAAGGGATTTAAAGTGTCTGGTGCCAAAGTCGTCCGGCCTATGTGCCCCGATTGGTGGCTGTCTTAGAGGTCCCACTCCGATTGGTGGTTAGCCAGTCTAAATAATGAAATCTACATATCTAACTGTTTAACATTACCTTTTGTTCAATCAAACAGTATCTTATATTTTACTGTATAAAAAGCCTGCTATTCCCTGGATTAAAGGTTCTTTGTTTTACTGCTGTACCTACAACTGTGTCATATGTGATTCTTGGGGTCAAAGCAGGCAAGACAGTGAATTATCAGGGAGTCTGGCAGAAATCCATTGCAGGCTATGAGAAAAGTAACCCCAGGAGTAGACATCTCTGTACACTGCTGATTCGCTAGTTTCTTAAAATTGAATTAACTATGTAACATATTTTACTAATAAATGTAATTAATGAACTTGTGACTTACGTGCACCAATAACTGAAAACATATTTTTCTTCATTTTGAAAAGAGAAACTGTGAACAAAATGTAACTGGTTTATTTATAGTTCCACTCTTTGTGTAAATCTTTATCTTAGTTGACTTATCTGCTGTTTCTATAAAACAAATTTCCTTAGAGAAACATAACAAATCCCAATATGGGAAGGAGACAAAAGAAAATGAAACATAGTGTGTAAAAAATAAACAATGGAGATTGGGATAAAATGGAGGGGAGTTGGGTATGAATGGCAATGTGAGAAAGAGCGGCCAACTGGAAAAGAGAAAACACATGGCCGAATACTTGTATTGTTTGTTTTCGATTTGTTTTTCCATCTTGACTGCTGAAAATATCCATTAGGATAGGAACATCATGAATATTACTTCTGAACACTTCAATTCTGAATTGAAATTGAAGTTATAAATAACGTCAGTGACAGTACCAATAGACTGTTAGGATGGTTTGTCATTTTATTGTTATCTGTTTGTTGTTTGATTTTTTACAATTAAGATTTTATATACCATAGCAAAACATTAACATGGCACATATTTCTAAAAGTGTAATGAACATCAGTATGCATCCAAAGATTATTTTATTATTAAGTTAACCTGCCATATGGTTAAATGAGACATTCACGTAGGTAGAAACATTAATCTATATATTTGCTGGTGAAAACACTAGGAGCTATATACATAAATACATATACTTGCTATGCTGTAAGGATTAGCAAAAGCTGTTTGGTTAATTAATAATGTATAACAATGTTAAACAATATTTAACATCTACTGTATATAACAAGAGATAGGGAGACCGGAACTCGGACCCAAAGAGCAGTCAGACACAAGACCAAGGAAAATCACTATTCATACTCTCAACATAACAAACTAAGACAGTAAAAACAGATGACAGTTAAAAATCTAGTCTCAGAAGGAATGTTGGGAGCAGACGGAACTATGACATCACAGCATGAACCATACCCAACCAACAGCATGAAAAACTCTCACCATTCCCGGCTCCATATAAATTATGTGTTTAATGGGAAAACATGGGCTGTGGCACAAACAAAGGCAGTGCGGACACACTTAACACCTTTCTTGTCCATCAGTTCTTAATCATAAATTAACAAAAACATTAGCAACTGGTCATTTAAATCTAAAGTGCAAACATGACTGAGCCAATCAGAATCGGGTTACTAAACAGTTGTCAATTAGAGAACAAATTGCTAACAACACACCTATAATCTACAAGTGGTAATTAGTAGCATTTTATTCAGAACCTTAGTTCCATACTAAAAACACATGCACCGAGGTAATTTTAAAAAAAATTAATACTGTAAAAAAATATAATAAAAGATAATGAAAAATACGCATTGCAAAATATCAACTAATTATAAAAACACCAAGGCATTTATTGACTACTGTGTTATCAAAAGTGATACAAATGTAGCAACACTTAACACGTGTCCAGTCATAGGTGATTCTTAATCATGATTAAGCATCATCTATGAATTGAAACGCGTGGTGTTATTCTGCACCCTATTGGTACTGCCTCTGACATTATCTAAAACAATTTCAGATCAGATATTAAGTGTTCATGTTATTAACATATACATATTCTAATGATCCTCTTGGCCTCTGTTTGATTTTTGTGTTTAATGGTAGAAATTCCTGTGATTAGAAGAAGCTGAACTTATCTGCTTTTGGTTAAGAAATAGGTCTGATATCATTGATCTGCTGTTTACCCACCAGTGAGGTGCAATACGAGGAACTGGGAGATACCTTTTCACTATATACAGTATGGGAGATATTGATATTCTTCGTTTTAAATACTATTTTAATGGACCATCGATTGTACCCTTTTGGACCATTACACTTGGTCCTTATTTGACACTTTAGTGAGAAAAATATATAGTGGCTCTCAAATGAGAGATAGTGGATCTATTTTCCAAAAAATCAGGGAGATGGTGTCAGTCCCCCTTAAGGGGATACACTTACAAACTCTTTGAAAAGAGACAGCACTTCAGGTATGTCCGGTAGAAATCTGGCTTCAGAGTAGTAATTCTCATGAAAACACAGCAGAGGACATCAATTAATAATAGAACAGGTAGATTTTAATAAAAAAATAGTAGCTGCTTACATGAGGATTCTGGAAGTCACATGAAGTGGGCGCCACACAGAATGACAGGAATCCTTTACAGCAAGTAGTATAAAATATTACAAAATATTACTTTAAATATAGAAAAATAATAAAAGTAATAAAAGTACAATGGTAGGAATAGCAGGTTGAGTCCAGAACGCTACGCGTTTCGCTCTACATGAGCTTCGACCAGGCGTCTGGACTCCCTGCTTCAGAATGGCACTTTTATCCTCCGTTGGTATTGCCGGGTCCTGGCGTTGCTTCCGCATTCGTCATCATCTCGCGCGATTTCTGTTTGGAGATTCTCTGTCTTCACATCTCGCGAGATTTGGACTTAGGTTATTTTCTTCCAAAAACGGGACATAAGCTAAATAGCTCAGTTTTACATATGCCATAGAAAGAGAGGGAGAATAAAAGACATAGCGCTTTACCTAAAAAACAGGCTGGTATATATCGGAAGGAGGGAAATGAAATGGGTTTTTAATTTGGCAACCCTGAAGCCGCAGGGTTTAAATGCCGATTTCGACCTATATAATTTTATGTAGTAGGGCTCCTATTATTGTATTTATGTGTTAATGCTATGTTTACTAGATGTGTGCATTTTATAAACGTTTTTAATATCTTCCCCATACTTGTATATCTTATATTGTTCTAGTATATATATACCAGTTTTTTCTTCGTGTGCAGCTATTATTTGTAGTTAGCCACCTTTTTGTATATAAGTCCGTTTCTGAAATGCACATTTCTATATGCTGATATATACCAGCCTGTTTTTTAGGTAAAGCGCTATGTCTTTTATTCTCCCTCTCTTTCTATGGCATATGTAAAACTGAGCTATTTAGCTTATGTCCCGTTTTTGGAAGAAAATAACCTAAGTCCAAATCTCGCGAGATGTGAAGACAGAGAATCTCCAAACAGAAATCGCGCGAGATGATGACGAATGCGGAAGCAACGCCAGGACCCGGCAATACCAACGGAGGATAAAAGTGCCATTCTGAAGCAGGGAGTCCAGACGCCTGGTCGAAGCTCATGTAGAGCGAAACGCGTAGCGTTCTGGACTCAACCTGCTATTCCTACCATTGTACTTTTATTACTTTTATTATTTTTCTATATTTAAAGTAATATTTTGTAATATTTTATACTACTTGCTGTAAAGGATTCCTGTCATTCTGTGTGGCGCCCACTTCATGTGACTTCCAGAATCTTCATGTAAGCAGCTACTATTTTTTTATTAAAATCTACCTGTTCTATTATTAATTGATGTCCTCTGCTGTGTTTTCATGAGAATTACTACTCTGAAGCCAGATTTCTACCGGACATACCTGAAGTGCTGTCTCTTTTCAAAGAGTTTGTAAGTGTATCCCCTTAAGGGGGACTGACACCATCTCCCTGATTTTTTGGAAAATAGATCCACTATCTCTCATTTGAGAGCCACTATATATTTTTCTCACTAAGGTGCTTAATCACAGTTTGCTCTCAAGCGCATTTTTATGTTTTTTATGTTCTCACTTTGTTGCTGTGTGGTTTAGGGACACACTACCTAAGTGCTGCTAAGAGCTAAGATATCAGCGCTGGTTACACTGTTATATTATTGCTTATTTGACACTAATTACATCTAAAAACCTCCTTGGCTGTGGCTAAAATACCTAATTTACAATGTTATAAGTAAAACTAGGCATACCTTTGTGACATGTAGCACAGTATGTCATCGAATGATGTCACTGGGGCACCTAATAAATTACAGCTTTTGAAATAATTGAGTCATTGCTTAGACAAGCAAGAAAGCATGAACATGTATGACTCGTGGAGTACCACGTGTGCATTTAATTTTATTGTATTAATCAATGTTTGTGCTATCATTGGCGTCTGTATATTACTGTACCTGAAACATCGTCAGCCATGCACATCAAATGACAGCCTGATCTCCGATATACTTCTTCACATTGGAGATATCAATGAATACTTTTTCCAGGTATGAATAATCATAATACTGTATAGATTGATGTTATAAAGATGTAACTTTAGTATATGATAGGAGTCCTGTGTTACACTGTGCTTCATGCTAATGGGTTGAGGGAGTTTGGGAGTCAGACCTTTTTATTGTACACAATAAATGATAATGTTCCCTCCAAGACATACATGTGTGATTACTATGCAAATATGGGATTCCTTCACTAAACAGTGAATAGACAACTGATTTGCAAAAAAAGGCAAAAAAAAGCTCAATTAGAAATATATGTAATTAGATCATTTTTCCAGTTTTAGATTTATTTTTCCAGATCAGTTTTCCACCTTTACCCCCTTTCTTTAAGCATACTAATTTCTATGTTATATTCTCTGTATATAGTATCATAATCTCATGTTATATGTTACTAAATATTTCCTCCTTTTTATATATTGTTGTTTCTCATATTATTTATGTTTTATTTTGGATATACTGTATATTTGCAATGCAATGTAATTAACTTTACTCATTACCTAGTACTTTAATTATTCAGGGCTGTCTTTAATGCAGATCGGACACTTAGCAAGCATTTGTTTGGGCCCCTTGACTCTGCCCCCCCCTCCACTGAGTCCATAGTATGCAAACACACTGTCCACCACAGCTCCCCATCCCCTGTCCACCACAGCTCCCCATCCCCCGCCCCCCAAAAAACACACAAAAAAATGAAAACATGCAATTCATTATAAAAAATACATTTTGCAAATCTTTGCATGTGGGGTAGCAGTATACTTAGGGGGCGTAGCTGATCATACTTTGGGGTGTTGTTTGGCAATAGCATATAACAACCTCTGTAAATTCATATCTGAAGTACAAAGTGTGTGAGAAAAAAACAACACAAAACAATTATTACTGCAACCATTGGTCAAGATTGATGGTAAAATAATATGTTAACACATATGTTAACACACCTATTGTCCAGAACAACCAAAACAATTAAAACCCCCAATCACAAAAAGTTTAACATGTCTGTATTATTTTGATAAATACTATATTTGATGTACTATAAAAATAATATTATAATGTAATTGAAAAATGAAAAGAAAAGCACTTTTTTTCAATTTTTTTACTTTAAAAATCCTTTGCATACCTACAAATGCTATTAAAAAAATCCTGCTAAATAAATTGTAATATTTGTACTGAGTTTAGAAATACCACTCTTTTTTTTATTCTTCTGTGGTTTATTTCACGTTATAAGGCAAGATTACCTTAAGTAACATTGTACCACCTACTCCTCACCTTAAAGGGACTGTCTGGTGCCCAATGTGCCACCTCCAAATATTAATGTATATTAAACTACTTTCAAATGAATATCTTTTATTTTGCATTGGATAAAATAAGAAAACATTACAGTTAGAAGACGTTTAGAATGTGTTAGCTTTTGCAGATATTTAAGAACCCACTCTGTCTGGCCTTTAAAGAAATAGGAACCAATAGAACGTATTCCATACATTTGCCTGGGATATCCTGTTTCCCTAGTGATGTCATCATCAGTACTGATCGGTTAGGGATCCCAATCCTAGCATCACATAAGGTTCTACTCAATGAAGAGAGAATTGCAAGGAATAGAGATGGGAATTTCAAACTTTAGGCCAGAGTAGCAAATTGGAAAAATGCTCCAATGCAGCTGAATGATTTTTCCAACTTGGCTACTTTGGCCTTTTAGACATGTGATAGCACTGCTGTGTTATACCGTTTATGTGTAAACTGATAACAGATAAACTAAGTACTAACAGATGATTTCTTTATTAATCAACAGATTGAGAGGACAATGTATAGATCACTGATTTCTGGCCAGGAAGAGCGTGACCAAGACTTTAATGAGACTTCTGATAATACAGAAAACAAACTTGTTCAGCAGATACCAGAATGTGATGCTCTGAGGTAAATGGTTTATTATACAGTATAGAAAGCTTGCCTTAACATGTCATTTAAAAGATATCTCTCTGTTTCTGGGTTTATTATGTGTTTGGTTTGTGGTAAGTGTCTTCCATGATAGAAAACTGTTCCGTCAAATTCCCAACATTCAGGGTGGGTTCTACTGAAAAACCAACCAGCCAGTTGGCTTTTGGGGTTTGTTCTTCTGAACTCAAACCACACAATGTGGTGTACCAGCTGTACATCACATCTTTTACATTTTAAGCTGTGACAAATAAAAACAAATGTCATAAAGAGATTGAGATCCAACACGATCTTTGAAGTAGGCCTTTTGTGGTAGTTTTCTTAAAGGTGAATTAAACAAAATAGCTAGCTACTCTGCAGCCCCAAAGGTCAAATTTTTTTTGCTGAGCTGCAGGTCCAGTATCTATCCAGAACGGTCGTACTTGCATAGACAATAAACAGTTCAGTAAGGAAGGCATACATGTCTGTGAGAGTTTTACCTAATACTGCACTTAGTATTAGAAAGTGTTCAAACCTGAAACCATGACTGAAAAAATAATTCATGTATTCTCATTGACAGGCCCTTCAATGATAACGTGGAAGACCCTTTAATCTCCTGCAATATCCAGCATCAGAAACAGATTAACGAACTGGAGAAAAAAATTGGTAAGATAAAAGAAAATTTGTAAAAATCCTTTTTTAATTGCTTACATGTACTTTGTTCTGATTTAGTCTCTCCATTTGATAAAACTTTTTATAACTCTTTTATTCTCAAATTTGTCTCAAATTATTAATTAAAACAGCTTATGATTAAGCGCCTGGTGTGCGAAACACGTCAAGCTTTGTCACATTTGTGAACTTTCACTAACCGCAGTTTTGGAGTTACTCACTTTTTATGCAAAAATAAATATTTTTTCACCTTGAAATGTCCCCTGGAATGCCATTTCTGCTTCCTTTCTAATCTCACATTGATCAGTGAGGGGTCGAGATCTAGGGGAGGCACCGGAGACCTGGTGAGGGTAGAGACTGTTAATCCTAATTTGGGAAGCCCAGAATACAATATTTAGGTTTTCCATAAACTCATACCTATTTGAGTAAGTTCTCACACTTCCATTTAGATAGGAGAGAATTGTTCTCCTACCTAAGAGCAAGATAGAATGTTCATGGTTTGATCTTCTCGTGTAATATGAATGTCTATATGTGAATGATCTCACATGTGTGCTGGACATCCATATAACTCTCTATAGGAGCCTTAGGATTAGCTCCCAATAAATACTGGGAGAATTGATCCTTATGAAAAATCCTTTGAAAAGTAAGTTTCAAAAGTAAATATAGTATAACAATTTCATGTTTATGGCTTATTAATGTGTATGTATTTCATCAACAGCTGACCTCACAAACCATTGTGCCTCCAAAGAAGAGGAAGTGAACAAGCTCTCTGGAAGGAATGAAGAATTAATGAAAGAGAAGAGGCATCTGATCCACAGCTTGGACATAAGAGCAGACAGTCTGTCCATCATGGAGGAAAAACTTTCCTTTAAAGTAGGTGTTCTTTCATTAAAAAACACTGTTATGTGTTTTGCAATTTTAAAATAAAAAAAGTGATCTTCCATACTAATTTGTTATATACAGCATACAAACAACATATTTGTTTCAGTTTTCTGCTCATTCATTGAATATATCCATCCATTTAATATGCTCAATGTATAATATCATATCAATAAAAATAATATTCCTACAAAATATAGTAAAGTATTTGAAATTCAGCAGCATATTTGTACACAAGGAATTACATTTCGCACATGAGGATTACAAAATGAATTTTCAACCTTGAAGAAGATTCTAGAAGTAATAATGTGATATATTTGCTGATGCTGATTTTTTTTTTATATCATGACAATATTTAAGAGTCAATGTTTATGATATAAATGTGATTTCTATAAATGTTCTGTTTACACACTTTGTCACCAACAAGAAAGTAAAACAACAAAAGATACAGGATGCTCTGGTCACTGGGCTTAAGCCTGTCAGTTAACAATTCCCAGAGTGTTATACAGACTCTCGGCAGGTTATTCCATCTGCAATGGAATCCAATAAAACAATATATTTCCAACATCTCCTATGTAATTTAAAAACATGCTAATTTTAAATGTGTCTGTGGTGGTCTCCTGTTTATGACATCACCTGTGGCACAGTATGCAAATGAACTGTTTCTCAATGCACCTTTAATATTGGGCAATATCTTTTATGTTTGGGACCAGTGGGCCATATGTTTTATATGTGGGGCTAGCGGGGCAGTCCTCTTTCCCCAGGTGGCCTATGATTTTTTTTATTTTTAAGGTAAATTCACTAGCTTTAAGCTGCCGAATTGAACCCTTTGAAATTCACCTATTTGTGCCTAATTCAGGGCATTTCAGGAGCCTGAAATTGGTCATATTGAGTGGCCGAATTTCAGGCCAGATTGGTCTATATTGAGTAGACCCTTTAATTTAAATTTCTGTTATATTTTAACATGGTTATCATTACATCTTCTAAATAATAGATCTTGAAAAAGGCAGAATTTCAATTAGAACGAATAGATACTGTCCTTTTTCCCATGGTTTAATGATATGGAAGAGTCCATCTCCCTCAGTCTGACTATATTCTCTGTCATTTACTCATCCAAAAAATTGATCAATAGTAAGTCAGAGAATAGGAAAATATCCCATGAGGATGAAATGCAGAGAGCAGGAAGGAGATCAACTCTCAGTATAAAGCTTGTTTACTGTGTGTTCATGTTTACCTATGTTTCTTTTTCACTTTTCAGGACAACACAATACAGGACATGAGAAATAAGATTGAAAACCTTCTAGAGTAAGTTACTGTAAACAGTCTGCTTATCATAAATATATATTATATATATCATATATGTTACAGGTAACATCACACAACACAAACTTTCACACACAAGCATTAGCATTGCACATGTATGTATGTAGTGGGGATCTTGGATGCAGAAAGAAACCAATTAAATTGCCTACCTAAAATACCTCTAATAAAGACAGACAACATTTGGGATGAAACAGGTCACGGCATTTGTTATAACATATTATAAATACTGCATAACATATACAATATCTTTATTTGTAAACCTCTATAAATATATTTATCAATATAACAAAACAGTAAAGTCAATTAAATAACACATAACGTAACACATGGTGCCACACAGTAACTAACTTTAAATACCAACTTCCTTGCCAATCTAACTGACCCCATAAGACATCTCAAAAGAAAAACTGCCACAACAAGAGGACAGTTTTTAATTAGAGGGCCAAATGCTTTAAAGTTACATCAGAAAGTGTTACTTTCCAGAGAGGTTAGGGGATACATGGAATATCCTTTGAGCAGAAGTGGTAGAAGTTAATGCCTTGAAATAGTTTAAGCATGCATGGGATAGACATCAGGTCATTCTAGATGTATGATAAAGCCAGGGTTCTATGCCGTCCTAGCATCTGTTGGGACTAGAAAAATATGACGGCAAAGAACGTCCTAGCAACACAAAGGGGTTAAAGTAACATATTTATTTCTCTGACATACAGTAACATGTCAGAAGTTGATATATATATATTTATAAAAATGTTATGTTTCTGTTCCTTTTCTTCTCAACCCAACATCTTCTTTACTAATATATTTTTCTTTATTGTTTTTTTTCTTTTTTTTTTTCTTTTCTAAACTTTCTTTTATATGCATTTTTTTTAAAACATTTTGCATAAAAAAAAAATAAAAAAAAGAAAGGATATCACCTACACTTTATGCGTAACACAAACAAAAATTAACAATGAAACTTTGAAATTAACAATGAAATTTGGTGAGAACAGTGCATTGCACTGGCGAAGAGGTGTAGTGTTACTTTTGTTTTAAGTATTTTTTTTGCCCCCTCCCTCTCAATCAATTTTGTGAAAAACTGCCTTATTGTACACCTTGGCTGTATTTTTTTTTTTCCTTACTGCGCTACGGTGTATTATGTGTTGCGTCTATATAACGTTTTCTTTTCCTTTCTTATGTGTTCTTTATGGTTTTTTGACAGACAATGTGCCAGCGCTCAGACCAGAAACATCTGATAATGAAGCAGAATATTCTGCTACGGAGCATTGTATCAGGCAACAAACAGGAGATAGAGGTAAAGAACCCAGTACTTATTTTTACAGTAAACATTTAAGTGTGCTTTAATTATTACTATCATCCTTTATTGATTCCTCAGGATCATTATGAACCAGAGGAGAAGGTGAGTATAGGAAATCCCTTCCCCTTTTCCATCACTCCATGTACAGAGATATATTAGAGGGATTTTTGGTGACCCCCCTGCCCTCCGTATCGCATCCCTGCGGAATTAGGATTGAGCTTTAATAAGGGAATAAATGGTTCTGGAATGCGCAATCTCTTCATCACCCAATATAGTAAAAGAGATAGAGACGGCAAGTCGTATATGCCAACACACTTGCTGCCCAAACCTGCCACTAACAAAGAAAATATCTTCATGTTTATTGGAACTCCATGGCATTTTGCATTCTCCTGGTTTATAAATAAGAGGTCTATTTGCTAACAATGAATCATTTTGCACTCACTATTCACCAGTTTACCCCTTTTCACTTGTCAATGCACTCCAGTTTACTTTTTAGGGAAGTCCGGAGATCTGTTTTTGTTTGCACACACTATAATTAATTCCTACTGCAAAACATTTAAATTCCAGAATCAGGTATTGAAATTCTGGACAAAATGTAAAAAAGAAAATTAAGCTACACAATAAGATCTTGGGGGCTTTACTCATTCAATTAATTGCAAAGAATATAGGTAACATAGACCTAACAAATTGGCTACACCAAGACATAAATGCAATAGAAGACCTAGTAGAGGGGGAGAGAATTATTCCTTTGGATGGGCTACAAGCCAAATTCCATTTAAATAGGAGAGAATTGTTCTCCTACCTAAGAGTAAAGCATTTTTTTATGGGACAACTATCCCTACCTAAATCCGAACTTTTTGACCACCTAGCATCTCTGATTAATGAAGAGGAGACAGATAATATACTAGCAAAATGCAATAGAATAATGGAAACCAATCAGAATCATGAACTTAAAGTAATAGAGAAATGGGAAATAGAACTGGGAGTGAAAATTCCCAGAACAGAATGGAATGGAATAATGATGCAAGTTAACAAGGCAACGCACTGCCTAAATTTGAGGGAATTACACTTTAAATTGTTAAATAGGTGTTATATGGTCCCCAGCCAACTTGACAAAATATATCCGGGACAAATTAATAACTGCTGGAGATGTGGAAACATAAATGGAGATCTAATACACATATTCTGGAGGGAGGTATTTCTGAAAGTGTCCTTCATGACACAGGTTGATATAAAGCGAGGGCCCTGAAATAGCTTTGTTACATTGGAATTTAAATTATGTTCCAAAAAGCGCCAAAATGTTTATTATCCACATATTACTGGCAGCTAAACAAATAATTGCGAGAAACTGGAAATCTGATAAAATCCTACAATGGGAACATGTTAAGACACAGACAAAGTTCCAATGTAAAATGGAAAGGGGGATTTTGAATCAATACAATACCCTAGGTTCCAGAGATGAGAGATGGTCATACTGGATAGAGAAACTTTAAGACAATCCCCAAATACCACATAGGGTGAATTGATTAGTGCCGTTCTCTTCTTAGCTTCTTGCATATGTTTTGTTTGCAATGTGTCTGGACTTGTAATGTTTGTATATATGCCTTGTAAATGTGCATATACCGTATTTGCTCGAATATAAGATGAGGTTTTTGTCAGAGCAAATGCTTTGAAAAATACCCCACGTCTTACATTCGAGGTCGTCTTATAATCTGACCTCATTTCGAGGTCAGACTATAAGACATGGATCCAGGTCCCCAGCAGAGCTGCAGGGGACCTGGATAACCCTCTCTAACAGCAGGGGAATGTCTGCGCGATGAGCGCAGACATAAAAGTCCCGGTGGTCGTGCCGGGCGGCAGCAGGGGAGGTCTGCGCTCATCGCGCAGACATCATCCGCTGCCCGTCTAGCCACCAGGTAGAATCGGGCAGCCGGGGGATGCCTGCACGATACGTGCAGACATCCTCCATGCTGCCCGACACGGCAGTCTATTATGATGGACCAGCTGTCCATCATAATAGACGGAGGTGTCGGGCAACATGGAGGATGTCTGCACGTATCGTGCAGACATCCCCCGGCTGCCCCCACTAGCCACCAGGGAAAGAAACCAGGTGAGGAGGGGAGACACAGACAGACAAGGGGAGGGAGGGGGGAGACACTGACAAGGGGAGGGAGGGAGGGGGGACAGAGAGAAAAGGGGAGGGGGGCAGAGAGAAAAGGGGAGGGGGGATAGATAGAGACAAGGGGGGGATAGATAGAGACAAGGGGAGGGGGGAGACAGACAAGGGGAGGGGGAAGAGACGAGGGAGATGGAGAGACAGAAGTTTGGGGGGGAGAGAGACAACACTGGAGGGGGAGAGACAGCTGGGGGAGGCGGGGGAGGGCACATTGGCGCATGAAAGGAAATAAAAACAAGAAATGCATTTGTATAATATAAATTTTTTATTAAATATTAAAAAGCAATTTACATATATACAAGTTAAACTTTTTTTCCTATAGAGTAGTCTTATATTCAGGCTTTTAGTTTTTTTCATAAAGGAATATACAAAGTTTGGGGGAGTCGTCTTATAATCAGGGTCGTCTTATAATCTGACCTCATTTCGAGGTCAGACTATAAGACATGGATCCAGGTCCCCAGCAGAGCTGCAGGGGACCTGGATCACCCTCTCTAACAGCAGGGGAATGTCTGCGCGATGAGCGCAGACATAAAAGTCCCGGTGGTCGTGCCGGGCGGCAGCAGGGGAGGTCTGCGCTCATCGCGCAGACATCATCCGCTGCCCGTCTAGCCACCAGGTAGAATCGGGCAGCCGGGGGATACCTGCACGATACGTGCAGACATCCTCCATGCTGCCCAACACGGCAGTCTATTATGACGGACCGGCTGTCCGTCATAATAGACGGAGGTGTCGGGCAACATGGAGGATGTCTGCACGTATCGTGCAGACATCCCCCGGCTGCCCCTACTAGCCACCAGGGAAAGAAACCAGGTGAGGAGGGGGAGACACAGACAGACAAGGGGAGGGAGGGGGGAGACACAGACAAGGGGAGGGAGGGAGGGGGGACAGAGAGAAAAGGGGAGGGGGGGCAGAGAGAAAAGGGGAGGGGGGATAGATAGAGACAAGGGGGGAGTAGATAGAGACACGGGGAGGGGGGAGACAGACAAGGGGAGGGGGAAGAGACGAGGGAGATGGAGAGAGAGAAGTTTGGGGGGGAGAGAGACAACACTGGAGGGGGAGAGACAGCTGGGGGAGGGGGGGAGAAGCCGCACTGGCACATGAAAGGAAATAAAAACAAGAAATGCATTTGTATAATATAAATTTTTTATTAAATATTAAAAAGCAATTTACATATATACAAGTTAAACTTTTTTTCCTATAGAGTAGTCTTATATTCAGGCTTTTAGTTTTTTTCATAAAGGAATATACAAAGTTTGGGGGAGTCGTCTTATAATCAGGGTCGTCTTATAATCGAGCAAATACGGTATGTTGTATTTACTAAAATGTAAAAAAAAAAAAATCCAGAATCTAGAACTCAAATAATGATGCATTGTGAATTAATCCACTTTCATGTAAGAGTAGAATCTTTTTTTCTTTGTTGTAATTTTTCTTAGCATGTAAAGTAAAAAATGTCCCAATTGCCTTTACTTGGTATCAATGGGTTGATTGCTTAGTTTATATAGTTAAATAATTAATTTGGTTGGAAAAAGGCATGTAGTCCATCAAGTTGAACATTTATACACCCCCATATTTGTTGATCCAGAAGAAGGGGAAAACAAATCAACTAATATACTTCTAACGTCATCTCAAAGGCAAAAACAAATCTTCTTGACCCAAGTAGTCAGACTCAACCAGGATCAACATAAGCTAATCAGTTTTTAACTATGACAACCCTATATGCCTTCCATATCTATAGTGCATCCAAAATTGTTAAATAGATTGATTGCATCTGCCAAAAAAAAACATCAGATGAAAGTCAGTACCACAGTGCAAATGGTAACCATGTCCTCCATGAAGATGTGTTTTCTCCAGAGAAAACAATCTCAATGTGCATAGCCTTTATTAATAGCTGAAATTTACCATTCATTTAAACATTTTTGTTGCCTGTCTCTGAACCCATTTGATTTTTATTATGTCCTTTTTTGTACTGGTGCCCAAAACTACACTGCACATGCCAGAGGTGAGGGTGACCACTGATATATAAAAAGACATAATTATTCTGACTTCTTGAACCTATTCCTTTTTTAATATCTGACAACAGATTGCAACAGCTGCCTGACACAGATCACAGCTGCCTGACACAGATCACAGCTGCCTGACACAGATCACAGCTGCCTGACACAGACCACTTTTTCCTCTTGATAAGAGTCAATCCTATAAGATTGAGATTCAGTATGAACATGTTTTTCAGATGTTGTAGAAATGCTAACTAATTCCATGTGTTTTCATGCAGGGTCTGACTAACAAGGTGAAGGAACTTGAGAAAGAGTTAGGAGATCTGATTGTGGAATATGATGATCCTACAACCGAAGCTGCACAACTGGAAAGGGCAATTAGCTCTCATGTTTGGTGCTTGAATTTATACGAAAATTAAACTTTAATACATGACAGACCAAACAGAGCAAGTCAGAATCAGTATGTGAGGCTTATGGCAAATCAACACACTGTACCCATAACTAAAATGTTATGTAGCATATTTATAACCAGGATGAATGCAGCAGTCATGGACACCCATGGGCTCTGCTGTATTGCATCCATTTAATAGCATGCTTTCCCTATGGTTATAGTCAATGGACTCTGGCCCACCTCATTGCCTGCAGCAAACAGTTAATTTACAATATACACAAACACATTTGTAAATAATGTTACCCCTTTTTCGATTATTGTTGTATATTCTGTATGGAGAGGATCCACAAGGATGTTACTGGCTGCAGCTCGCTGTATATATCCTCTTACGGTTTACATAGGATATATGGGATGCTTCACTTTCTGTTTATCACATTTGTATGTAATATGTATATAGGTTTTTCTAATTAATGGTCTTTGTTTGTTCTAGACTCGGACGCACAGGCTGGAGGTCTATATAACTGAGGTTAAACATCAAAAATCTCAAGGATCCATGACCGATGATGCAGAGCTGCGGAACAGAGAGCATATTCAAGTCAGTATATAGCAATTCCACATATATTCCAAGTACAGTAAGTCTATTATAGAAACAATCTTTAAAGTAATTACAATTAGAAACACTGACATAATATTTTTTTTTTTTTTATCAACCTCCCCAGTAAGTAAGATTTTCAAAAATGGAACAGATAACCAAGAGCTTAGCAGGTTAACAGGAAAAAGACCAGGGGCATATTGTGCCACTGATTGACAGGTTTGCTCCCAGTCCAGGGCACACCTGTCACTCAAGGGCACAATGTATCTCTTGTATTTGTGTGAATGTGCCAGCACACAAACCCACGGAAATACACAACATACATCCGAGGGGCCAACAGGAGCTGCAAATTCAGCAACAGAGTCTCTCACTCTGTTGCCAATTCGACCAGCACTAAAAGTATACAAAGTTTCATTAGTGTGTGCTCTGTTCGGAGCCCACAAACTCCTGAAACAGACAGCGTGGCTCCATGCACATAAGGATTATCTGCACCTGAGTAAGACGCTAACTCATTTTTTTCTTTTAATTAACCCATGGGTGTCAAACTGCAGGCTCCAGCTGGTGCTGAACTACATTTCCCATACTCTAGTGAGATGTAGGTGATCACCAGCTGGAAGGCCACAGTCTGACACTCCTGACGTAAACACTGACACAATAGGATCCATCTTCAAGCATATTTCTTTTTGAGAGTATGATAATTTTATAACATGGAACGTAATTATGAAACTGTATTATGGCTGTGGAGCAATCACCTTGGAAATCATGCAATGCTTTCTCCAGATTCACTTTCAGAACATTGTCCAGTTATTGTTCAATACAGTAAACGCTCAGTCTCACTAA
Organism: Pelodytes ibericus; assembly: GCA_036172795.1. Lineage (NCBI taxonomy): Eukaryota > Metazoa > Chordata > Amphibia > Anura > Pelodytidae > Pelodytes > Pelodytes ibericus. Next base: position 42,368,224 of record CM069860.1, read on the forward strand.
CAATTGGCAGAAGTATTAATATGAATTACATGTTTATTCTTTGTGTTAGCTTTTGCAGGAGGTGAAGCATCTCAAGGCACAACAGGCCCAAGATAGAGGACTGATTAAAGATCTGGAGAATCATCTGTGTGTTGCTTTAGAAAAGACCGCAACCATTCAAGACATGGCTGACACCGTTTGTGAACTTGAAGATAGACTAAGTGAGGCACATGATGAGCTGTAAGTAAACATTTACAGTCACATATGTAATAAAACATAAATGCTTTTTTCATGGTGGTATAATCATTTTGGATGTGCAGCAACCAAACAGACTAGCATGAAAGACTAGTGGATGTCTGAGACGGTCAATTTGAGTACATTTTTTTAAATGAATAGGCAAATCTGCATCCAGATTACGTCTCCAGAGTAAATCTCCTAATAAATAACAGGCAATTTAGATATCTGTATTTACAGCTTGATATTGGATTAATTGACATAACTGCTTTATAATTCTCTGGTTTGCATGGATGTACAATAACATATTTTTTCTCAAACAGCACAGTCTTGGAATATTATTTTTTACCTTGTAAACACATCTATACAGTAGTCCTACATTTAGTTTAGTTCATAAATGTTTATTGTTTGCCTTAGTTATGTTCATTCAGTCTTTTGGGTCTACTCACTAACATGCAACTTTGGAGGTAGACTTTCATTTTGAGTCAAAGTCAAATTTGGCACCTGAGTTTGACTTAGTCTCAAAAACAGCTTCAATCATTTCATCTCCCATTACTTTCAGTGGGGAATATTCAAACCTGGGGGGTCATTTCTAAGTGAAACTCTAGTGCTGACTTAGCCTCAAACTGAAACTCCAAAGTCGAATTTTAGCGAATAGACTCATTTGTGATTGATTCACTTAAAGAAGAGAGACGAACATTCATGTCACGGACTTACCTATAAATTGTGCAGGGACAAACCAGATGAGCTTTTCCTGCTACAAAAGCTCAGCTGGCCATGCATAATGCATATTCGAATTCAACAGAGCCAACACTATTCTTCTGACAGGGGTAACTGACCATGGTTGTTCCTGCACGATGCATAGTTAATTCACTGAGAGGAAATTTTCATCTCACCTCAACAGTGAATATATCTTTTTTTAAACCTGGGCCTATTTCCTATGGATGTTTCCATATATTTTGGTTCAATTCTGGTATTTCTCAGCTATTTTTTAATTGTGCAAAACCTTCCATAGTATATAATAGGGTGTACCAAACACTTTGTTTTGGTGCCTTTCAGCTAGACCCTCTCTTATTTCCAATCTCAGGCGTTCACGGTTGAGAGAAGTAGAATTTCTGAGGACCAGACCAGAGTATGAAGTTACATACATGGAAAGGTAAGTATATTTATTGAGGGAATCTATTTGTATTTTAAAGGGCACTATCATGCAATATTTGTTTGTTTGTTTGTACATATACATATATGGTCATTCCCTAACTTTTATTGGGGTTACTAAGTGGTGTAGAAAATACGTGTGTTGGTTTTCATGTACATGCCTGTGGTAATTAGGTTGTCTTGGTCCTTATTTTTAGGTCAAATTGGTAGACAGGAGATAGTTAGCATCCCCTCCATACATTAGCTGAGTTTTAAACCAAGAGACATTCACTGCAGGAATCATTGGCCAGATCATAGTGGATGCTTCAGATTGAAACATGCTGGTTCTGGTTATTGGGGAAAAGTATGTGCAGTTGTACCCCCATGCTAAAAATAAACCAAAAAATGTTTGCCTCTATAACAGGAGCGAAAAATAATTTTTACAGGTTGGAGGTACATTGGTGATTTGTTTTTTACCACATGTATATTGCTCTTACTTGCTGCTCTGCAGTACGTGAAAGTCAGTGTCCACATTCTACTACTCTGATGAAGCTAAGAGTTCCAAAACAGAAGGCAATATCATGATGTTATTCTATAAACCACTCAAAATGGTGTGTGAATGAAAACGGAAATTTGTGTACATTTAACATCATTGTCTGCCTGGTCTAGAAAGAAACTATCATTTGACCAAAAGTAAAAACACACATGTAAACCCACCTCCAAAAATAAAAGATATTAAAAACAGGGCATCCCTAATTCCTCTTAAAAACCAGAGGGTAGTCAAAACATGTTGTCCCCCCCCCCCAAACCAGGTTTCAATTTGGCAGTGTGGTCCCAATATTGTCTTTAGCTTCTTCTTAGATTCCGCAAATGAAGCCATAAGCAGAGCAACACATGGCTTCATTATTTGTATATATATTTCACTTGAAATTGAACTTTACCATGTTATATTTAAGGTAAAAAAAAAATAGAGGAACAATTCTTTACTCCATCTTTAAAGTTGGGGCAAAATAAAGGCATATGCAATAATTCTTCAGGAGGGAAAATGACCAGGTTGTCAGGATCCTGGCAAGGCTAATATACCATTGGAAATGTGCTTGCAATCAGGACACTGATCAGTGCAAATCTCCATCAGGTGCATCTTAGACTCTGTGATCTTTTTTTTATAATTTTTTTAGTAAAAAGTATTTGGTTATAAATCTGTGCAGACTGTATGTTATTTAATTACATTGTTATTTCATTTCTTGCAGGAGTATTCGCTTTCGATGTTAGGATGAGGACACAGAAAGCTGGGTCGACTATGTGTGATTTGAAACAACTTATTCTCCACACCCCTTTTTTCCATCGATGTCACCTATTATTTCATTAATTAAACATTTGTACCTCAATCCCATTACCCGATTGATGGCTTTTTTTTCTACTCTAATCCAAGATCTCAATCTGAGAGTCTGGTTCGAATTAGGTATTTTAAAAGTGTCTGATATAATCAATGAATCAGGGTTTTGTTCTTGTTCCCAACTTCAAATGAAATTTGCCCTTCAAACCTCTGAAACCTTTACATATGTAAGAGTGACTGGAATATTAGGGAAACTTACTATTATTGATGAAGTATTCACTTTAGATGTTAGGATGAGGACACAGAATGTTGGATCGATTATATGTGATGTGAAACAATTTATTCTCCAATTCCCTTCTCTCCATCGATGTCACCTATTATTTAATTGATTAAACATTTGTACCTCAATCCCGTTACCCGATTGATGGCTTTTTTTCTACTCTACTTCAATTCTTCTTCCAGTATCCAACAAAATCCAGGAGAAGCAATTTAAAAAAAACTTTTATGCACATCACTACTCCCCCAATACCTATATACAAGGTTTTATCTGGCTGCCATTTTTTTGAAGTCAAGAAGGAATTTTTTCCTGTCCTGAAGCATATTGGCCTCACTCAAGGGTTTTTTCGCCTTCTTTTGGATCAACAGAATGCCTCTTGGCAGGCCATAATGCTGAACACCATACTACAGCAGATATAGTAGAACACTCATTTGGTTGAGTTGGACATAAGAACCAGTGTTGGTGTGGGAGGTCCTGTAGGTTTTGGTGGCTCAGCATGCCTCCAAAGTAACTGGTTCTACAGGACTTTGGAGCTGCCTTTTCAGTTGAGACTGACCTGCAAGTTACCATAGTCTGTTGTGGCTTTCCAGCAGTTTTGTTTCGTGTGGTTTGCCTTCAAGGGTGTAATGAGAGGCCACTTGATCAAAATAGAAGAACAAAGGAGAAAGGTTAGAGGTGCAGCTCTGTCTGACCTGTACATTCAGCTAGCTCAATTAACGGTTCAAAATAAAATTAGCCCAGATCCAGCCCGAAGTGATAATATTTTCTCAATACAGTCCCAGATAAAAAAGAGACTTGAAGAAAGATTTAAGCTTATGTCCAATTTTATGGCAAGACAGGAGGCTTCATATTTACATATTCCTTCTTTACTGAAACCTCCATCAGCAAAAGAGTTAACAGAGTTGTAAAGATTCAACCAATAGAAACAAACACAGGATGCCTATATAAACCCCCTCAGACACTTCCTCTTCCTCTTTCTTTGTTGATGCCTCCAGGTGAGCACCTTCCACACTAGAGTGTTTCTCACTATACAGTTTATTTAATCTATACTTCAGATTGCTTTATTACTATATATTGGGTGTTTTTGTCCCTTTATTGTGTGTTTTCCTTCTCAGGTTATTCCATAGTTTTAGGGATTTACACCTCTAATGGAGTTCTCTTTTTCTACCGTTACCGCTTTCCACACACACCTCACCATTTTATGTTTGTCTCTAATGTGTGGCTTATTCAGCCCCTCTCTTCGGCAACCCTGGTGCTTGAACTTCCAGGTTAGGCCCTGTTTTTGGCCTACATACATATATATTGCGTTATTATTGTTTAAGGCAAACATACCACAAACTGTTCCATGCAAGAGGATGACCCCCTCTTTCTGACACCTACTGACCTGAGAGTCTACCACATTCCACATATACTTGATAAACCAGGTTATAAAGGGTTATTAGCTTCAGGGATCTAGCTCCCATATATCAATCTTGGCAGTTTCCCCTGACAATTTAAACCCCTCCAGGTTTATTTTGCTTGCTGCAGCAGCATGTATGCTGCTTCATGTTTAAAGTGTTATAACCCCCTCTGGGGTTTGTGTTAATTAATCTGCCTGGGTGCAGGTTTTTTCCAATAGGGTGACCCCCTAGTCAGTGTCTGTTAATGGTGTTTTCATACCTGCTTACAAAAAAAAAACTTTACCAAACATTTTTACACATTATAACTGTATCAAATATGTAAAAATAATATGCCATAATATTGCCGCCAAATTTATTAGAGTGAGAAGCGCAGACAGTTTTTGTTTTTTTGTATACATTGTACAGCCAATCACCCTGTATTTGCAGCATGCTCACACCTGTATGGTAAGCATCATTTTATACATTTATATTATTTGAGCCTGTGACTAGCTGAGAACCGACATTTATTCTTTTCTCTATGCGGCTGACCCCATCTGTGGGTGAACCCACACTGGGCAATTAGGTGAACCCCATTAAATTTCACTTTTATTATATACAGCTCCCCATTACATCTTTCAGATATCATTACTGAAAGAGTTACCACTTGTCATACAAAGTGAAATGGATAACCCATACGTGGGGCCCTTCAGGCATAGCTCCAGTCGACCTTGGCTGCATCTTTGCCAGTGGTCCTGGCTGTTCTGCAACAAACCAACCCCCAACATTACTCAGGATGCCCCTGAAGCTACTTCACTTACTTGGGTCAGATCTGAGGACTCGTACCATTGTCATGATCTGACCCCCTCTAATAAGAGGTCCTGGTTAGACTCTTTTCCTCAAGGAAAGGGCAAGGCACCCCTCAAGAAAAGGGTTAAGTGCTCCCCACTTTTGGTTACACTGAATACTACATCTGAACAGGCAGATGTGCCTTCTGGGGATGAGAAATTTAAAACCCTTGATGAATATCTGGCTCGTTCCTCTAAGCAGGGCTCTCCTATGAGACACCCATCTACAGAACTACCCACACCCATCTACAGAACTACAGATATGTAAGGGAATCATTCCTGGATCTCCAGGCACCACAACATATGCCTCTCCCAACAAGACATGGGGTCCCTATGACTAAAGGGATTGGCCTAACAGCCTTTATCCCAGTGCAGTGGGTGACCCCCACTGATATCTCGGGTTACCCCCGATATGTACAGGCACCACAACATGTGCCTCTCACTATAAGGGCAGGGATGACCCCCCTATGAATAAAGGGATTGACCTAACAGCCTATATCCCAGTGCGGTGGGTAACCCCCACTGACACCTCGGGTGACCCCAAATTTATATACAGGCACTAAAACATGTGCCTCTCACAATAAGGCCAGGGGTGACCCCCCAATGAATAAAGGGATTGGCCTAATAGCCTTTATCCCAGTGCTGTGGGTGACCCCCACTGACATGTCGGGTGACCCCTGATTTATATACAGGCACAACAACATATGCCTCTCACAACAAGGCCAGGGATGTTCCCCCTCTGATTAAATGGATTGGCTTAGCAGCCTTTGTACCAGTGCTGTGGGTGACCCCCACTGACACCTAAGGTATACCCCAATTATATACAGGCACCACAACATATACTTCTCTTGTGCCTTGCAGAAATTGCATGGAATGGCACTGAGACAGTTTGACTGATGAGACTTATGTTCCCACAGGGCTTTACTCTTGGCTCTGTTCTGGGTGACACCCTCACCTATGCACTGGCTGCTCTTCATCAGTCTCAGCCAACCCAGGCATTCTCAAACCCATACTCTCTGACTATCCAGGGCTCTCACTGATCCTTAGACCAAGAGATTCACTGAATGCCAACTCCAAGGGCAGGATGCCTGTAAAAAAGGCCAAGAGTGGCCCACTGGTGGCCCTTTATGACCCCACCCCAACAAGTGGTTCAGAAGTTGTGGTAAAGGAGTACTAAGCAGGGATCTATTGACCAGGATCCCCTAGGATTCCACTCCTTGCTGATCTATCAGGACCCTCGCAGCCCAAGGTTGCCCTGCCCCATGACTCCCTCATAGGCTCCCCTAAACCTGGCACACCCTTGGAGATTCTGGATGCCATGGGTCTCCCTCTTTTTTGATGCTTTGCCATTCCAGATCCTCAGAGTGGTTTCCTACCTAGCATCCCCTGGAGAAGGAGGCACGCCAGGCGCTCAAGGCGGAATGTCCTTGTCCTACTATACTGTAAAAAGTGGCTAACACCTCAGTTTGATCTGACCTTTGTAATTTTCATGCCCAAGAATGTCAAAGTCCTTGCAAAGGGCTGGAAAAGGACCTTAGCACCTTGAAAGACAAACTGCTTGATGTCTTGGCCACCATCACAATGGTTCCTCAACGCAGATACGGCTTTGACAGAGGGCACCCCACTGGATACACGGCTGTCCCGGGAATGGGCGCAACAAGCCATGTGTTTCCTAGGCAATGCTTACGTGGCTAAATTAGCAGAACAGCACAAAGCCACCCTTTACAAATTGGATGTCAAGCTGACATGAACTGGCCTCCAAGGATCTCAGCCCAGAGGCCAACATGCGGGACATATCCTGGGACTCTTAAGTATAAAAACATGTTTTGCAGGGATAGGTTCCTCAACTAAATAAATCAACATGTCAACATATTTTCCTAGCTAAACAAAGCTCAGACATCAATAAAGCAGGTCTTCCATGGGGATCAGTTTAATTCAGGGCTGGTGGCAGAGGGCCGTGCCACTAGCAGAACGCCTTTGACGGCATCAGGCCCCTCTGCTCAGAATCTGACGTCCTACCAGTTTTAGAACTACACATTCTGCACTGTCCTATCAGGATGCATCCTCCTCCTTCCAGGCCAGATTAATATCTAGGGGTACGTTGTGTTCTCCCACACATACTCTGGTTTTTCTGACAAGATCTTCTGTGGCTATTCGGTCTCTGCACCTTGGTGCTTCACAAAACTGCCTTCACTCTCGCTGAATCCACTATCATTTATCTGGACAACATCTTGCTCGTGGCGCAAGATCGGCCATCTCTCACAGAATCTTGGTTTCGTGATCAACAAGGCAAATTGGAATTAAAATCCATTCAATCCATACAATTCCTGGGTTTCATGATAGACTCAGTGTTTGTTGTCCTCAAATTTCCTCAGTCCAAGATCTCCACCGCCTTCCCGGTTGCTCTTGAGTAGCATGATCGTCTGCTCTCTGCCTCTATACAGGCCATTTTTTCTGGGGCCCTTGCACTATGTTATAATGCAATATCTGAAGGCTCATCATCTTTAGGTTCCTATGACTGGATTGTCTCCACTCCCAGATGATGCATCGTAGATTCGGACAACAGCTCCCTCAGATGGGGTGCATCTTGTGTGTTGGCCTGTGGACCCCGGAAGAACACGGATTCCATATCAACTGACTGGATATCATCAGGTGTCCCTTTTTGATTCCAAGTTTCCTCTAAAACAGAACTCACTGTTCATTGGTCCTACACATTGCCATGTGTCTCCATTGGTCATTCTCCCCCTGAATCTCAAGGGTCCCTTCAACCTTGATCTGTTTGTATCCAGGGCAAACTGTCAGACACCAGCCATCTTCAGCTGGATGCCGGACCTCTCTCTATGGGGGTGGATGCGTTTCTCCAGTCATGGCCTCTCCAGGGAGCATATGCCTTCCCACTGTTCTCCGGTCTCCCTATCTAATCACTCCCCAGCGAGTATTGGGCTTATTAATCACCCTGCTGTAAATATCACATCTATGGTTTCCTCTCCTTCTTGTACTATAATGGGCTGACCCTTTGGCTCTCCCCCTGTCTGGCCCTATACTGTCTATTCTGTACTTTTAGTATTATGAACATCCTCAGGTTCACTTTCTCGGCGGTACACGTTCCCTTCTAGAAATGGTTTTTCAGCTATGATCCATCGGTTCTTTGCCTTTTATGTGGCATCCGCTTGGCTTGACCTTCCATGTCGTGGCACAATTTATTTTGGATGTGTCTAGGGACCTTCATTTTGTTGAGGGATGGCCCGATAACGATGCTCTCCTCCTGCGCTTTGGCTCTATTTGGTGTAATTGTGCCGGTTTTCTGATTTCGGGCTTTTCTATGGATTATTTTTCCTTCTACCTGGAAAAAGGGGTGTAGCAGGACTCACGGTGTCCATAGGTATTTGTCATCCAAGTCCATTTTTCGTGCAGTGCCTAACAGGCCGCTTATGATCTCTTACATCAATCTGTTAAAACCTGTTTTCCTACAGTTGATAGATTGAGTTCTATCTAGCTCATTTGGTGCATGGGATCTTTTTCTCTTATTAATGAGCGTTAAAAATGCAAATATGAAGCCTCCTGTCTTGCCATAAAATTGGGGATTATTCTAGCCTTGGTGAAGAAATAATCTTAATTTTATTAAAGACAGGAGGCGAATATTCCCCCCCCTAGTTTATTTATTAATTTTCCCCCAACCCTTATTACATCTGTGGGTATTATTATATATTATGATTGTGTATCTGATTTTTATTGTTTGATGTCTTATTAAGAATCTTCTTATTAGACCAGTTTGTATTATATATTACGACTGTCTCTCTGGTTATTGTTTGCAGTCTTATTATGAATCTGTTTAGTAGACCAGTTTACTTTCACAATGTTCTCTTTCTCTTTGCCTTCCAGCATAGTGTTCTAGTTGGCATCTGTCCGTTTCCACTGCTCTGACTTTTTGTGGTGATTGGTTATTTTATTTTTGAGAATTAAGTTGTTCGTGCCCTGTTCGGCTGTTCAAAGAAAGAGGAAGAGGAAGTGTCTGAGGGGGTTTATATATGCATCCTGTGTTTGTTTCTTTTGGTTGAATCTTTGCAACTCTGTTAACTCTTTTGCTGCTGGAGGTTTCAGTACAGAAGGATGATGCAAATATTCGACTCCTGTCTTTAATAAAATTAAGATTATTTCTTCACCAAGTCTAGAATAATCCCCAATTCCTTAAAACAACACTGGTAAAACAGTAATAACAAAGTAGGTAAACCTCTCTCTAGCAGACTCAAATCAGAATATACAAAAAAAGCAATAACAAAAATTATAGTAGGAGATACAGTATTCTTCTTTATATAATATTGAGAGAACTAAAGCCTCCTCTTTAGATATAGAAGGATTTTTTTATAAGTTGAACCTCCCGAGATTGGATCATATTAAATTGGACCACCTAAACCAAACTATAAGCATAGAGGGGATATCATTAACAATAAAAAACCTAAAAATCGGAAAGGCTCCAGGACCTGATGGATATACCATTACATTTTATACATTTTTGGAGCCTATAATAACTCCCATACTGAGTAAGGTCTTCCTGGAGATTGGGAGATCCAAAAGAATCTCTCCAGATCTGCTGGGGGCTACGATTTCCCCCATGCCGAAGCCAGAGAAGGACCCCCACAAAAACAATCATCGCCTGATCTCGCTCATAAACCTAGATATAAAGATCTCCTCTAAGATCTTAGCCGATATGCTCAGTCTGGTCATTCCAGATTTAATCCATCCAGATCAATCTGGATTTGTGAAAGTGAGATCAGGGAGCGATCATGTGTGGAAAATATCGAACATCATCCTCTATATTCTTACAATTTAACCCCTTGCAATATGTATCAGACAACTTAATGATATTATAGGTATTTACTTGGGAGACGCACAACAAAAAATAGCATTGTTTGCAGACAACATTATGCGGACAATATCTAATCCCGATGAATCAATATCAGCAGTTCTTAAGTGTATAGAAGAATATAGTAAACATTCTAACTATAAAATAATTATAACGAAAACACAGGTGATATATTGTAATCTTACTCCAGACCCGAAACAGAATTTAGAATCTAGGTATAATTTTATTTGGACTAACGATAAAATCTCATATTTAGGAATCAAAAATAAACTTTACAATCAAAACATGAATTCCTAATAAATATATGGGTTTGTATCGGGAGCTATCTTCTTTGCTTACGAAATGGTGTAAAGTTTATGCCTCTTGGTTAGGAAGAATTAATATACTAAGGTCATATATTATACTAAAATTGGAATATTTTCTCCGAACAATTCCATTGCGTGTCCCCAGAAACATTCTAAACTTATTTGAGAAACTTTTTGTCTCATACGTTTGGGGTGGCTAGAAAACTAGAATTTCGAGGAAAACTATGACCACTAAACTAGCTAGGGGAGGCCTATCGTTTCCAGATGTGTTTCTTTTACACGGTACAATAATGTTTTCACACTTTATGCAATGGGGAAACCCCAATTCCCAAAAAAAAAATTTGGTATAACTATGAAAAACCAATCTGATGTGCATAAACATATTTATCCCATATGCTTATTTTGTTTGGGTAGGACCAGTTTTGGGATATTAGATATTGATAATAAAGTTATACAACAAGTTTTTTTCTCCATTGGTCAAATTAAAGATCGTTTATACATAAAGGACTGCATTTCTAAGGAAGCCTCTCTCCCAAACTGCACTCTAATGACCCAAGATCTCAATCTGAGAGACTGGTTCGAATTAGGTATTTTAAAAGTGTCTGATATAATCAATGAATCAGGGTTTTGTTCTTGTTCCCAACTTCAAATGAAATTTGCCCTTCAAACCTCTGAAACCTTTATATATGTAAGAGTGATTGGAATATTAGGGAAACTTACGATTATTGATAAAGGCCCACTTGAAAAAAATTATTATAGCTCTCTCCCTAAATTAACATTAACAGTTAGACATATAATAGCAAGAAATGTTGAAGAGGGTAAATTAAATACTGTTATTAAATGGGGAATCGATATGGGTGAAACTTTTTCACCCCAAGAATTGTTAAGATCCTTTGAAAATGTTAGGAAAAATGTTCATTTTATTAATTTCCAAGAAAACGATTTAAAAATATTACACAGATGGTATATGGTTCCGACAGAGTTGTGCAAATTCCGGAGGTATACCCTTAAACTTGCGTTGGTGTTGTTGTTTACTCCCTGGATCTTTGTTACACATTTGGTGGGATTGTAAGTTATTGGATAATCTTAAAGAAAATGTTCTATTTCTTGTTACAAAACTTTGGTTAGATATTGGTGCTCTTTCCCCAGCTAAATTTGTTTTCCATCTTGATTATCCGAGGCTTCCTAAACCACATATGATACTATTAACACATAATTTGATGGCGACAAAGCTTTGTTTGTTGAGACACTGGAGAAAGATCACAATACCAAACCTAAATGATATTAAGATCCAAATAAACTATCAGGCCACTATAGAAAAGGCACTTTTCTATGATAATTCAAGACTATCTGATTATAATAACATTTGGGGAAACTGGAAGTCCCTCTTTATATCTCTTCAATAATTCTCAGGTTTCTGGACATTTAACTTGGCGCATGTAATGTTATCTTAAGCCACTCTCCCCCGACATCTTTACCCTGCGGGGGCAGACTCCTAGCTGTCTCTCACTGATCTCCACACCATATATATGTAAGGTATTGACTTATGTTTGTATGTGAGCATGCACTGATGGTTTGAAATTCCTTGATATGTATTATAGAATATAACGACTGGACTAAAAAAGACTATTTAAGTTTACTAGCTATACAGTTGTTTACTATATGAATTATAGATGAATTATAATTAGATTCACTAGATAATGTATACCCAAATGCATGTGTTTTATGTATGATAATGTATATGATTGCTCTTTATAATATTTTTTATATTTGTAATAAAATAAAAACATTTTTTTAAAAGAGACTGACCAGCAAGTTACCATAGTCTGGTGTGGCTTTACAGTAGTCTTAGGTTTATCGGAGAGGGTTGGAGACTTTCTTTAACTAGCAATAACACATGACATCTCTTTCCACCTATCTATTGTTGTCACCTTTATTTATGGACTTTTTAGTTGGGTGTCTATAGGTTACAGGGTGAGGCAAGTGGGGTATATATATCTTAACCACATTTATCCTGAATCAACAATTCTTGCTAATATAGATCTTTAAATGAACATGCTAGGTATGTTTTCTATGCTATATATAGCATAGAAAACATATATCAGTATATACAACTGTTTGTATGCTTTATAGCAGGGGTCTCCAGATTGTAGTCCTCTGATGCTCCATTGCTGCTCAACACTTCCGCTGGGGCATAGAGCAGAATCGGAGGATGTTGGTGCTTATCGTGCAGACATCTAGTGGCTATATCTGTGAGGAGCTTGATCCTCTGGTTTTTGCACTACTTCCACTGTCTGCTGTGTTATTTTTTTCTACTTTTGGACTATTCACCAATTAAACATATGTTTTGCCTTCACCTGCGATCTCGTGAGTGCCGCTTTTTGCTACCATTTTTTCCTCATACTATACTGGTGTGGGTCTCCCACCCGCAATAGGCACCGGACACTGGCAATCGGGGATCTATCTCTACTATACCGTCCCACTCACCTGGGCGGCCTGGATTACTTCTTTTCCATGATTATAAGATGAAGCTCGAATATAAGGTGAGGGAGGGGACATCTTCAGAGCATTTGCTCTGAAAAAAAATGTGTCATATTCATGCAAATACGGTATTTTAGGAGATTGAAAGCAACTTTTTAAAAAAGAAAAATGACAGTCTGTTTCAAACTTTGGTCTCTACTAAGTCAATATGGTGACTAGAATGTCCATTTCATGTTTAATATTACTCTACTGCAGCACCAACAACAGTTTAGGTGATAGCTGCACAGCAATGTGTTTCTCTCTTCTCGCCCCATTTAATCCCATTTACCAAGTACCAGGTGCTGGACTGCTCATTATTTATCAGCAGGGGTTAGTCAAAAATATTGTATGAGGAGCTATACATCTCTGTGTGACTCCAGATATCCTTTCTTTCATTCTAAGAACCCCTCAATTGCTCTGCCATTAAATGTAAATGGGGGAAACACGAGGAAGAAAGGATCCGTTGCAGGTGGGAAAGCCTGTCAGGTAACTAAGGTAGAGGGTAAATGTTCAACTAGTACCAGGTCTCACAATTCCTGATTGTAACTCTGGTCTTTCTGAAAGATAAAGATACCCCCCTGGACCAATAGGAAAGGGGGCCATGACTGCTACCTAGGCTAATTTCAGGCAGTTTTTTAAGTTAGAATTCATTGGCTGCTGAAGGTTGATACAATGTTGTGGGGTGTAAAATATGGTGTAGGGAGAATCTTACCTTTGAACAGCTAGAGGGAGAAGCTTGCAGTCACAATTTACAGTCACAGTTCACCAGTTCTCAGATCCTTTTCGCTTTTGATTACCTGTGGAGTGAAAGGTAATTAGTTGGCTGGATAGCTGAGATCAGGTCCCTGGAATCGCTTTTAGCCCAGCTGCAGAGTTATGCCACAGAGCATGGTACCTCTATGCAGGAGCTCCTAGCGAGGGTACCTGCTATACTCCAAGATCCTCTGGTGATGCGTGGTAGGAGTGCCAGTATAGGCAGGAGGAGGGCAAGGCATTCAAGGCCTCCTTCCCGGCTAAGCCCCAGCCCCATATGGGTCATCAGCAGCAGAGCGGGATCCTGGGGAGCAACATGCCCAAGATAGCCACTCTTCCAGTGAGCACAGCGTGAAATTGTGAGGGAGGAAGCTCAGTGCACGTACCCACCCCGTCGGATGTCACAAGAAGTAACAGGATGCGACGTCTGCATACAACCGGAAGTGCGTGTCATCAGAGGTCCGTCACTTCATCGGTCCCCTCGGAAACAAGGGCAGAGAGGAACCATTCTGCCCCATCTTCAAGGTTTTTTTTAAACAAACTTTATTGAAGCAGCGCGGCTGCAGGGGAGCGCACAACTCTTCCCTCACAGCCACGGACCTGCAGAGCACCAGGAGACAGCAGCAAGGAGGTAAGTACTGGGGAAGGTGGGGAGGAGGGTAGCAAAATCCTGGCACATTGAGGGGCATATTGGAGGGGCAAAATACTGGCATATTGGAGTGGCAAAATACTGATATATTGAGGGGCATATTGGAGGGGCAAAATCCTGGCATATTGGAGGGGCAAAATCCTGGCATATTGAGGGTCATATTGGAGGGGCAAAATCCTGGCATATTGATGGACATATTGGAGGGGCAAAATCCTGGCATATTGGAGGGGCAAAATCCTGGCATATTGAGGGGCATATTGGAGAGGCAAAATCCTGGCATATGGAGGGGCATATTGGAGGGGCACAATCCTGGCATATTGGAGGGGCAAAATCCTGGCATATTGAGGGGCATATTGGAGTGCAAAATCCTGGCATATTGATGGGCATTTTGGAGGGGCAAAATCCTGGCATATTGAGGGGCATACTGGAGAGGCAAAATCCTGGCATATTGGAGGGGCAAAATGCTAGCATATTAAATGGCATATTGGAGGGGCAAAATGCTAGCATATTAAATGGCATATTGAGGGGCATATTGGAGAGGCAAAATCCTTGCATATTAAATGGCATATTGGAGGGGCAAAATCCTGGCATATTGGAGGGGCAAAATGCTAGCATATTAAATGGCATATTGGAGGGGCAAAATGCTAGCATATTAAATGGCATATTGAGGGGCATATTGGAGAGGCAAAATCCTTGCATATTAAATGGCATATTGAGGAGCAAAATATTGGCATATTAAATGGCAAAATAATGGCATATTGAGGGGGAAATACTGGCATATTAAATGGCATATTGAGGGGGAAATACTGGCATATTGAGGGGCAAAATATTGGCATGTTAAATGGCATATTGAGGGGGAAATACTGGCATATTAAATGGCATATTGGAGGGGCAAAATCCTGGCATATTAAATGGCATATTGAGTACATGTAAAAAACAAACAAACAACAATAAAAAGCAATATGTAGTACTGTGGTACAAATCTAGAGAGATATTTCCCCCAGTACAAAACCACTCACAGAGTATAGAGCCTTTAAACCGGCTCTAAGTATACACGTAGAAAGGACACCAACTCCTAGAGCAGGGGTACTGTTAGAAGTAGTAGTCCAACTCCCAATCAGGATGAATTCCGAATACGGATATAAGATAGAGAGGATAATAACAAGATGTAGTAACACAAATAAAAAAGACTTTTAATATCCCTCCAAACATACAACTTACATAGAAAACAGTTAAAATCAGTATTAGTATGTCACCAGTCCTTCCGATTACAGTCCCAGTCCAAGACGTTTTCCAGGCGTCTATCAGCAGTAAAACTTCAGCCGTTCAGCGGTGAATGCAGTCCACTAGCCAGCACTTCCGGGTTCAAATCTTGTGTGACGTCAAAGTCTCGCGACGCATTTCGCCAATAGGCTTCTTCGAGGCGATCCTAAGTGGTAAGTGTGTCGCTGTGTGTGACTGCAAAGGTGTCTTTCTGTTTAATGGTTTCAATGTGTGACACATTTAGAACATGCAAATTGAATATTTCTTTCCTTATACAGTAGGGTCGTACTTGCATAGACAATAAACAGTTCAGTAATGAAGGCATCCATGTCTGTGAGAGTTTCACCTAATACTGCACTTAGTATTAGAAAGTGTACAAACCAGAATGGTTACCTTGTCAATGACTGAAAAAATAATTCATGTATTCTCATTGACAGGCCCCTCAATGATAACATGGAAGACCTTTTAATCTCCTGCAATAGGCAGCATCATAAACAGATTTACGAACTGGAGAAAAAAATTGGTAAGTTAAAAGAAAATATGTAAAAATCCTTTTTTAATTGCTTACATGTACTTTTTTTTAACGCTGTTTTATTGACTGATGTCCCAAATTGTTCTGATGTATTCTCTCCATTTGATAAAAACCTTTTCTAACTTTTTTAATTCTCAAAATTGTCTCAAACTGTTAATTAAAACACCAGCAAAGGTTAGGCCATTGAATTTAACATATAAATCAAAATTTCAAAAGTTCATCGTGCAAAACACTATCGGAGCATTACATTTCCTGAATGGCAACTGGACATTAAAGGTTTCTACACATGCCTATTCCTAAGACTTATGCTTCATATACTGCACATTACAAACATTTAGCAGATTCTACAGAAACTCAAAATACACTAATATGGAAACGGCTGTCTTACTGAGTTAATTGAGTTTTCAAATACTAAAGTGAGGAAAGTTTTTACACAGCTTGGTGAGTATGTATATACCTTGGGAATAGTAAAGTTATCTATTTTTCTGAGGTCAATGTGGTCTTTATTATCACTATTACGTACCTTTACACATCAGCCTGAGTTTGAAAATTCTGTTACACTGAGAATTGTATTCAACTACATTGAAAATAAGAGGGGAATGACTGATCAAGCACATGTATGTGTGACATGTGAGCCAATCATGTGCTGTGAGTTCCTATCTCTTGTGAATTATATATAATGTTGAAAGAAGCCAGGATTTTACAATAATTTAACATATATCTCTGCTGACATACGAGTCATAACACAAGAAGGTTTAAGTGTGTTTCCTTACATACCCTCGTTCAGCGACAGGATAGAATGTTCACACTTTGATCTTCTCGTGTAATATGAATGTCTATATGTGCATGATCTCACATGTGTGCTGGACATCCATATGAATCTCTATAGGAGCCTTAGGATTAGCTCCCAAAAAATACTGGGAGAATTGATCCTTATGAAAAATCCTTTGAAAGGGAGGTTTTAAAAGTAAATAAAGTATAACAATTTCATGTTTATGGCTTATTAATGGGTATGTATTTCATCAACAGCTGACCTCACAAACCATTGTGCCTCCAAAGAAGAGGAAGTGAACAAGCTCTCTGGAAGGAATGAAGAATTAATGAAAGAGAAGAGGCATCTGATCCACAGCTTGGACATAAGAGCAGACAGTCTGTCCATCATGGAGGAAAAACTTTCCTTTAAAGTAGGTGTTCTTTCATTAAAAAACACTGTTATGTGTTTTGCAATTTTAAAATAAAAAAAGTGATCTTCCATACTAATTTGTTATATACAGCATACAAACAACATATTTGTTTCAGTTTTCTGCTCATTCATTGAATATATCCATCCATTTAATATGCTCAATGTATAATATCATATCAATAAAAATAATATTCCTACAAAATATAGTAAAGTATTTGAAATTCAGCAGCATATTTGTACACAAGGAATTACATTTCACACATGAGGATTACAAAATGAATTTTCAACATTGAAGAGGATTCTAGAAGTAATAAAGTGATATATTTGCTAATGCTGATTTTTTTATATCATGACAATATTTAAGATTCAATGTTTATGATTTAAATGTGATTTCTATAAACGTTCTGTTTACACACTTTGTCACCAACAAGAAAGTAAAACAACGAAAGATACAGGATGCTCTGGTCACTGGGCTTAAGCCAGTCAGTTAACAATTCCCAGAGTGTTACACAGACTCTCAGCAGGTTATTCCATCTGCAATGGAATCCAAAAAAACAATATATTTCCACCATCTCCCATGTAATTGAAAAACATGCTGATTTTAAATGTGGCACAGTATGCAAATTAACTGCTTTTCAATGTCCCTTTTAAATCAGCATGTTGGACCATATGTTTTATGTTTGGGAACAGTGGGCCATATGTTTTATATGTGGGGCTAGCGGGGCAGTCCTCTTTCCCCAGGGGGCCTGTGATTTGTTTTATTTTTAAGGTAAATTTACTAGCTTTAAGCTGCCGAATTGAACCCTTTGAAATTCACCCATTTATACCGAATTCAGGGCATTTCAGGAGCCTGAAATCGGTCATACTGAGTGGCCGAATTTCAGGCCAGATTGGTCTATATTGAGTAGACCCTTTAAGTTAAGTTCAGATATACTTTTAAATATTAGATCTTGAAAAAAGGCTGCGTTTCAATTAGATTGACAACAAAGAGATACTGTCCTTTTTCCCATGGTTTAATGATATGGAAGAGTCCATCTCCCTCAGTCTCACTATATTCTCTGTCATTTACTCATCAAAACAATTGATCAATAGTAAAAGTCAGAGAATTGGAAAATATCCCATGAGGATGAAATGCAGAGAGCAGGAAGGAGATAAACTCTCAGTACAAAGCTTGTTTACTGTGTGTTCATGTTTACCTATGTTCCTTTTTCACTTTTCAGGACAACACAATACAGGACATGAGAAATAAGATTGAAAACCTTCTAGAGTAAGTTACTGTAAACAGTCTGCTTATCATAAATATATATTATATATATCATATATGTTACAGGTAACATCACACAACACAAACTTTCACACACAAGCATTAGCATTGCACATGTATGTATGTAGTGGGGATCTTGGATGCAGAAAGAAACCAATGAAATCGCCTACCCCCAAAATACCTCCAAAAAAATTTGGGATGAAACAGGTCACTGCAATTGTTATAACATATTATAAATACTGCATAACATATCCAATATCTTTATTTGTAAACCTCTATAAATATATTTATCAATATAACAAAACCGCAAAGTCAATTAAATAACACATAGCGTAACATATAGTGCCATACAGTAACTAACTTTAAATACCAACGTCCTTGCCAATCTAACTGACCCCATAAGGCAAATCAAAAGAAAAACTGCCACAACAAGAGGACAGTTTTTAATTAGACGGCCAAATGCTTAAAAGTTACATCAGAAAGTGTTACTTTCCAGAGAGGTTAGGGGATTCATGGAATATCCTTTGAGCAGAAGTGGTAGGGGTTAATGCATTGAAGCATGCATGGGATAGACATCAGGTCATGTAAAGAGATTCAGTTTATAGACTTTCGGTTTATGGAATGTATGTAATGCTATTGGCTTTCTATAAACCGAAATAGAGTCCCCATTCATACCAATTGACCTATTTCAACTCTTTTTCGGCTTATAGAATACCAATAGCATTACATACATTCCATAAACCGAAAGTCGTTCATTATGTTGGTTTATGGAATGTATGTAATGCTATTGGTATTCTATAAACCGAAATAGAGTTGAAATAGGTCAATTCGTATGAATGGGGACTCTATTTCGGTTTATAGAATACTAATAGCATTACATGCATTCCATAAACCGAAAGTCTATAAACCGAAAGAGAGGTTAAAATAGGTCAATTCATACGAATGAATAAAACGAAACGAAAATAATGAACGAATTTTGTCTGAAACGAATGCAGTAATGAACGAAATTTGTTTTGGACGAAATAAATAAAATTTTTGTTCGAATGGACGAAAACGAAAAGAAAATTTTAGTTTTGCACATGTCTACTGTTCACCAGTTTACCACTTTTCACTTGTCAATGTACTCCAGTTTACTTTTTAGGGAAGTCTCGGAGATCTGTTTTTGTTTTGCACACACTCAAATCAATTCCTACTGCAAAACATTTAAATTCCAGAATCTAGCACTTCCAGAATCTAGCAAATAATGATGAATTGTGAATTAATCCACTTTCATGTAAGAGTAGAATCATTGTATCTTTGTTGTAATTTTTCTTAGTATGTAAAGTAAAAAATGTCCCAATTGCCTTTACTTATATGTATATGTATATATATATATATATATATATATATATATATATATATATATATGTATATATTACGTATCTATGGGTTGATTGCTTAGCTTCTATAGTTATATAGTTAATTTGGTTGGAAAAAGGCATGTAGTCCATCAAGTTGAACCTTTATACACCCCCATATTGGCAAAAACAAATCTTCTTGACCCAAGTAGTCAGACTCAACCAGGATCAACATAAGCTAATCCATTTTTAAATATGACAACCCTATATGCATTCCATATCTATAGTGCATCCAACATTTTGGAATATATTGATTGAATCTGCCAAAAAAAAACATCAAATGAAAGTCAGTACCACAGTGCAAATGGTAACCATGTCCTCCAGAGAAAACAAGTCCTTTTTTGTACTGGTGCCCAAAACTACACTGCACATGCCAGAGGTGGGGTGACCACTGATATATAAAGATATATAATTATTCTGACTTCTTGAACCTATTCCTTTTTTTTATATATCTGAAAACAGATTGCAACAGCTGCCTTACACAGGTCACAGCTGCACAGTATTTTACCAACAAGACAATTTACTTAATAAAGAAAAAGTTTTATTTTAAAGTTATATGTATTGTACCTACTTTATTGTCTTGATAATAGTTAAGTTTAGTAAGAGTAGGAGAGCAACCCGATCCCTTATTAGCGCTTACCGCATTCTCATCATGCTCTGACACAAATAGTTTATTCCATAACGGTGAGACTTCCATGCTCACCCGTGACCCCGATTGGGTCAATAATCCAGAAGAAAAAGTGGCTGCAAAACTTAGGACCTTATCTGTTGTGGTGAATACAGAGACTGTACTAATTTTTGCAACCCACTTTTTCCTCTTGACAAGAGTCAATCCTATAAGATTGAGATTCAGTATGAACATGTTTTTCAGATGTTGTAGAAATGCTAACTAATTCCATGTGTTTTCATGCAGGGTCTGACTAACAAGGTGAAGGAACTTGAGAAAGAGTTAGGAGATATGATTGTGGAATATGATGATCCTACAACCGAAGCTGCACAACTGGAAAGGGCAATTAGCTCTCATGTTTGGTGCTTGAATTTATACGAAAATTAAACTTTAATACATGACAGACCAAACAGAGCAAGTCAGAATCAGTATGTGAGGCTTATGGCAAATCAACACACTGTACCCATAACTAAAATGTTATGTAGCATATTTATAACCAGGATGAATGCAGCAGTCATGGACACCCATGGGCTCTGCTGTATTGCATCAATTTAATAGCATGCTTTCCCTATGGTTATAGTCAATGGACTCTGGCCCACCTCATTGCCTGCAGCAAACAGTTTATTTACAATATACACAAACAGATTTGTAAATAATGAAAAAAGTGGAGGAAGCGTTCTTGGGAATTTACATTGCTCAACTCCCCAGAACACTGTTACCTCCTTTTCGATTATTGTTGTATATTCTGTATGGAGAGGATCCACAATGATGTTACTAGCTGCAGCTCGCTGTATATATCCTCTTACGATTTACATAGGATATATGGGACGCTTCACTTTCTGTTTATCACATTTGTATGTAATATGTATATATGTTCTTTCTAATTAATGGTGTTTGTTTGTTCTAGACTCGGACGCACAGGCTGGAGGTCTATATAACTGAGGTTAAACATCAAAAATCTCAAGGATCCATGACTGATGATGCAGAGCTGCGGAACAGAGAGCATATTCAAGTCAGTATATAGCAATTCCACATATATTCCAAGTACAGTAAGTCTTTTATAGAAACATTCTTTAAAGTAATACAATTAGAAACACTGACATAATATTGTTTTTTAACCTCCCAGGTAAGTTAGATTTGTAAAATGTAATAGATAACCAAGAGCTTAGCAGGTTAACAGGAATAAGACCAGGGGCATCTTGTGCCCCTGAGTGACATGCGTGCTGCCAGTCCAGGGGCACAATGTATCTCGTGTATTTGTGTGTATGCAAACAGCCAGCACACAAACCCCTGGAAATACACAAGATACATCCAAGGGGCCAAAGGGAGCGGCAAATTCGGCAACAGAGTCACTCAATTCGTCCAGCACTAAAAGTATACGAATTTTCTTTGTGTGTACTCGGAGCTCTGATTGATTCAATAAAGGCATATGTGATAAATCTTTGGGAGGGAAGGGAAAATGACCAGGCTGTCAGGATCCTGGCAAGATTAATATACCATTGGAAATGTGCTTGAAATCAGGACATCAATGCAAATCTCCATCAGCTGCATCTTAGACATCTGTGCTCTTTTTTTTTACTATTTTTTATATGTTTGGTTATAAATCTGTGCAGACTGTATGTTATTTAATTACATTGTTATTTCATTTCTTGCAGGAGTATTCGCTTTAGACTTTAGGATGAGGAATCAGAATGTTGGGTCGACGATGTGTGATGTGAAACACCTTATTCTCCACACCCCTTTTATCCATCAATATGACCTATTATTTAATTGATTAAACATTTGTCCCGTTACCCGATTGACAGCTTTTTTTTCTACTCTACTCCAAGTCTTCTTCCAATATCCAACAAAATCCAGGAGAAGCAATTTAAAAAAAAAACTTTTATGCACATCACTACTCCCCCAATACCTTGATCCAAGGTTTTATCTGGCTGACATTTTTTTGAAGTCAAGAAGGAATTTTTTTCTTGTCCGGAAGCATATTGGCCTTCTTTTGGATCAGCAGAATGCCTCTTGGCAGGCCGTAATGCTGAACTCCATACTAAAGCAGATAGAGCAGAACACTCAGTTGGTTGAGTTGGACATAAGAACCAGTGTTGGTGTGGGAGGCCTTGTAGGTCTTGGTGGCTCGGCCTGCCTCCAAACTGGTTCTACTGGACTTGGGAGCTGCCTGTTCAATTGAGACTGACCAGCAAGTTACCATACTCTGGTGTGGCTTTACCGCAGTTTTGGTCTGCCTTCAAGTGTGTGATGAGAGGCCACTTGATCAAAATAGAAGCACAAAGGAGGAAGTATAGAGGGGCAGCTCTGTCCGACCTGTACATTCAGCTAGCTCAATTAACGGTTCAAAATAAAATTAGCCGAAGTGATAACATTTTCTCAATCCAGTCCAAGATAAAACAGAGTGTTGAAGAAAGAGTTAAGCTTATGTCCACTTCATTAAAACAACACTGGTGTAACAGTAATAACAAAGTGGGTAAACCTCATTATAGAGGACTCAAATCAGAATATACAAAAAAAACAATTAAAAAATTATATTAGGAGATACAGTATGCTTGTCCCCCTCTCAAATAGGTAAAGCATTTGCCCTATATTCTTCTTCTTTATATAATATTGAGAGAACTAAAACCTCCTCTTTAGATATAGAAGCTTTTCTTTTTAAGTTGAACCTCCCAAGATTGGATCATATTAAATTGGACCACCTAAACCAACCTATAAGCATAGAGGAGATATCATTAACAATAAAAAACCTAAAAAACGGAAAAGCTCCAGGACCTGATGGATATACCGCTAAATTTTATAAATCTTTGGAGCCTATAATAATAAAAAGCTTCTCCCTACGGCGTTTATCTCTGTCGATGCAGAAAAAGCTTTCAGTAGGGTAGGTTGGAATTTTTTATCTGCAGCCTTTGATGGCTTCGGGATGGGGGGACTATTTAAAGATCTGGCCATGGCTAGGTACTCTTCTCCGATGGAGAAGATATGCGGTAATGGCCTAGACTCAAAATGGTTTAATGTGGGTAATGGAAAGAGACATGTGTGTTCTTTAGCTCCTCTCCTCTATATTCTTACAATTGAACCCCTTGCAATATATATCAGACAACTTAATGATATTACAGGTATTTACTTGGGAGACGCACAACAAAAAATATCATTGTTTGCAGACAACATTATACGGACAATATCTAATCCTGGTCAATCAATATCAGCAATTCTTAAGTGTATAGAAGAATATAGTTAACATTCTAACTATAAAATAAATATGATAAAAACACAGGAGATATATTGTCATCTTACTCCAGACCAGAAACAGAATTTAGAATCTAGATATTTAGATATCTCATATTTAGGAATCAAAATAAACTTTACCATTGAAACATGGATTCATAATAACTATATGGGTTTGTATCGGGAGCTATCTTGTTTCCTCATGAAATGGAGTAAGATTTATGCCTCTTGGTAAGGAAGAATTAATATACTAAGGTCATATATTATGCCAAAATTGGAATAATTTATCTGAACAATTCCATTGCGTGTCCCCAGAAACATTCTAAACTTATTTAAGAAACTTTTTGTCTCATACGTTTGGGGTGGCTAGAAAACTAGGGGAGGCCTATTGTTTCCAGATGTGTTTCTTTTACACGATACAATGTTTTCACATTTTATCCAAATTTTTTGGGATACTTACTATTATTGATGAAGACCCACTTGAAAACCTTTATTATAGTTCTCTCCCTAAATTAACATAAAAAGTTAGACATATAATAGCAACAAATGTTGAAGAGGGAAAATTAAGTACTGTTATTAAATGGGAAATCGATATGGTTGAAACTTTTTCAACCCAAGAATGGTTCAGATCCTTTGAAAATGTTACGAAAAATAGTCATTGTATTAATATCTAAGAAAACTAAGTAAAATATTACACAGTTTGTATATGGTTCCAACAAAGTTGTGCAATTCCAGAGGCATACCTCAAACATGTGTTGGCGTTGTTGTTTAGTCCCTGGTTCTTTGTTGCACTTATGGTGGGATTGTAAGTTATTGGATAATCTTAAATAAAATGTTCTATTTCTTGTTACAAAACGTGGGTTGGATATTGGTGCTCTTTCCCCAGCTAAATTCCTTTACTATCTTGATTATCCAAGGCTTCTTAAACCACATATGATACTATTAACACATATTTTGATGGCGACGACACTGGAGAAAGATGACAATACCAAACCTAAATGATATTAAGATCCAAATAAACTATCAGGCCACCATGGAAAAGGCACTTTTCTATGATAATGTGAGACTATCTGATTATAATAAAATTTGGGATCACTGATCTCCACGCCATATATATGTAAGGTATTGACTTATGTTTGTATGTGAGAATGCACTGACGGTTTGACATTCCTTGATATGTATTATAGATTATGGCAACAGGACTAATAAGGACTATTTAAGTTCACTAGCTATACAATTGTTTCCTATTTGAATTATAGATTAATTTTAGACTATTAATTATATTCACTCGATAATTTTTACCGAAATGGATGCTTTTTATTTATGATAATGTATATGATTGTTCTTTTTTGTATGTTTGTATGTTGTAATAAAATAAAATTAAAAAAATTAAAAAAAGAGACTGACCAGCAAGTTACCATAGTCTGGTGTGGCTTTACAGCAGTTTTAGGTTTAGTGGGGAGGGTTGGAGACTTTCTTTAATGAGCAATAACACATGACATCTCTTTCCACCTATCTATTGTTGTCACCTTTATTCAAGGACTTTTTAGTTGGGTGTCTATAGGTTACAGGGTGAGGCAAGTGGGGTATATATATCTTAATCACAATTATCCTGAATCAAAAATTCTTTAAATTCACATGCTATGTACATATGTTTTCTATGCTATATCCGTAAATACAACTGTTTGTATGCTTTATAGCAGGGGTCTCCAAATTGTAGTCCTCTGATGCTCCGTTGCTGCCCAACACGTCCGCTGGGGCATAGATGATGAAATGTAGTGTCGGGCAGAAGCAGAGGATGTCAGTGATCATCGCGCAGACATCTAGTGGCTATCTGTGGGGAGGATCCAGAACACCTGCAACTCTGTGGGGGACCTGGATTCTAGTCTTATAGTCAGATCTTTGTCTGAGGTATGATTACAAGACGAAGCTCGAATATAAGGTGAGGGAGGGGATTTCTTCAGAGAATTTGCTCTGAAAAAATTGTCTTATAATCAAGCAAATACGATAATTTAGGAGATTGTCTTTTTTCATTTTTAAAAAGTTGCTTTCAGTCTGTTTCAAACTTTGGTCCCCACTAAGTCAATATGGTAATAGAATGTCCATTTAAATGTTTAATATTGCTCTACTGCAGCATCAACAACCGTTAACAGTTTAGATGATAGCTGAACAGCAATGTGTTTCTCTCTTCTTGCCCAATTTATTCCCATTTACCAAACAGCAGGTGCTGGACTGCTCGTTACTTATCAGCAGGGGTTGGTTAATTAATATTGTATGAGGAGCTAATCATCTCTGTGTGACTCCAGATATCCTTTCTTTCATTCTAAGGACCCATCAGTTCCTCTGCCATTTAATGTAAATGGGGGAAACACGAGGAAGAGAAGATCCGTTACAGGTGGGAAAGCCTGTCAGGTAAATAAGGTAGAGGGTGAATGTTCAACTAGTACCAGTCTCACAATTCCTGATTGTAACTCTGGTCTTTCTGAAAGATAAAGACATCACATAATCTTGAGGGAAGGAGCAAAGAAAGAGGATGTTTATAGAATGTTATGGACTGATATTGGTCGGAGGGAGGTGCTTCATGATCCTATTTGATTGGCTATTTTTCCTTGTTGTTTGATACTTTTAAGTTGCTGCTGAGGTAAAAAAGAAATAGTAAAATGCATAATATGATCCTCCGTGTATTTATGAATGTCCTTTTTTTACAATCCCAAACTGACTCCATTTCAACCAGGACCATATGGATCCTAGAGAAGGATTCATGTCTTTGTGAAAAGAATGTGAAATGTCGATCAGTGGGCCGTAAGGTCCTCCAGATGTCATACAGTCTAAATTTGACCAGCATATCCTGAAATGCCTTTGCTAAACCCTTCTGTCTACTATCTATTCTTCCAGCATTTCATCTATCCATGACACTATCCGCTACATAGTAGGCATATGAGGCTTTAGATTCCTCCTCAACCTCCTTAAATTTAAACTCCAGATGGTCAGTTTTTTGCTTGCTGTTTTTAACCCTTTCTCCAGCTTTCACCAGGTCGTCTTGCATTTCTGAAAATAGTTTCTCCAGCTCTACCTTAAAGGGACACAAAACATTTTTTTTTCACTTGTGTGCTTCTAATAGCAGATAGTAAACCCTCGTGTATCTATTAAGATACACGTCGGGTTTACTTTCAAAGACCGGGACATGTATTGTTTAACCCTTGCTTCCTTGACGGAAGCAAGGGTTAAACAAGTTGGAATGTCCCTTTAAAGCAGGACAATTGCTTTTCCATGCACTGCTGTAAGTGTAATTAACTGTGATGATTGTGGAATTGGGCTTAAACACTGGCTGCTCGTTTCATCCAGGTCTATTGCTCTAGATATCTGAAAAACATCCTGCATCTGCTCCCCCCTTGAAACATTTTGTGGAGAGAAAATGTAAGTGATTTTCTTATGCCTCTTTGTATCAATCTCAGGTTTCTTTTTTCTCTCTTACTCTTACCCTCTTTTTTTGAGGCCATTTTAATATTTTTTTCCAAGGTTTTAGGTCGTCATGGATTCCTGATTGTAGCTCTGGTCTTTCTGTATTTTTATCAAACAAGGTGCTTGATTTAGTCAGGTTTTTTTTTTTTATCAGTGATCTTATTACAAAATATTATGCCAAGCTCTACCTTTACTGTTCCCATAGCAGCAAATATAACATGACATTTTGTTTAAACAAACTTGAAAACAAACCATGGTAACCTAATCTTGCTAACAATAGAACATATTAATATCCAATCGCTATCTCCATTCAACATTCCTTTAATCCGCTTCCTTTGCTCTTTCCACTGTTCTTTGCAGTATCGTGTGTGTATTACATTTATTTAATAGGAGTGACATGAGATCATGTTAGTATATGTTGAATGTTTTATTCCTGTGTTATTCGTCAGGTTATGTAACCTGCTTAGCTTAGATGGTTTTATTTTTTAT
Source organism: Pelodytes ibericus (assembly GCA_036172795.1). Lineage (NCBI taxonomy): Eukaryota > Metazoa > Chordata > Amphibia > Anura > Pelodytidae > Pelodytes > Pelodytes ibericus. Next base: position 42,395,984 of record CM069860.1, read on the forward strand.
GAAAATATTTGATCTAGGAATGTGTTTTATTCTGAGACCCATTAATGTGTAATTATATATGTTCTTGATGTCTTATACACATTGTTTTGTTATTTAACTATTACTCATATCATATGTGCTCTTCAATATATGTAGTAAAAACAGAAAAAGAAGTGTGCACTCGACTCTCCGGTAAATGGCAATAAAAAGTGCTATATTTAATGCAACGACAGATCGAGTAAAAGACGCTTAATCATAGTTCACCTATGGAAGGCTGCATAGTAATAATGCTACTAGATGATTGTCTTTTATTTCTTAACCTGTTGCACGTAGCTGTCCCACAATCTCTAGAATAGCATGCTAGAATAGAAATCTCTAGAATATCATGCTCGCGCATGTCCTGGCCTTTATCCAGCCTCATCTCATACAGTTTGCGAAGCAGATATAGTTTGTCGCTTAAGTTTGAAAGCTCATGCAGTCCATATACCTTTAGCTGTGTTTACTTTTCTTATATGAATGGGAGGATCATCCTCCACTAACAGGCTTATAAGTGCTTTTGCTTGTCTGTTCTTTTTGTCCCATTCTTCAGGGTTGTCAGTGGGTCTGTTTGTATCCAGTACCTGCCACAAGTCATCTTTGGATAACAGCATTTCAAGCTTGAATTTCCACAGCTGGTAGTTGGCATTGTTGAGCTTTGCTATTGCAAACTTCACATCTGAACCACTTGCCATCTTTCAGTAAATTGGATGCAGCTCTTGTTTCCTCAATCAGTATTTACTGGATCATAGATGCAGCACTTACTTACTTGTGGTTTTTCTTCAGTGTCTGGGCCCATAACCTGTTAGTTATGCATCAAAAAGAGACACTGGCAGATTGTGAAGAAGCATATTAGGCTTTACTTGTGTGGATAAATAGCATACATTTAGAACATATTAGTTACTTAAAACAGCAGCCAGCCTGGTGAAAGGTAAAACGAAGAGAGACATAGAGCAAGTGAAAAAACAAAGAACTTCCTTCCTGTGAGTACCAACAACTTCAAAAGATATATGAGTACTCTGAACTGCACAGCGCCATCTACAGCTCAAGTGCTAATTATATACATGTTATGCAGTAAATGCTGTTGTATTTCCCAACAGGGGTAAGTCCTGATTTTAAATCTGGCCTCTGGGCGTAAGCCATGGGTGCAAATCTGGCTGATGGGGTAAGTCTTGAATGCAAATCTTTATTGGGGCACACCACTTAATTATTCAGGTTTTTTCAATTAGACTCTGTGCCACCGGAGTATAAAATCAAGCACTTAGCCATGCAGTCTGCATTTACAAACATTCTGAAGAGCTCAGTTAAAGCGTGGTAGGTTAAGATGTCACCTTTGCAATAAGTCTGTTTGTGAAATTTCATCCCTGCTAGATAATCCACAGTCAACTGTAAGTGGTGTTATTGGAAAGTGGAAGAAGCTCAGCCACAAAGTGGAAGACTATGTAAAGGCACAGAGTGGGGTCACTGAGTGCTGAGGCACATGGTGCATAAAAGTCAGCAATGCTCTGCTGATTCCATAGAGGAAGCGTTCCATCTTACTGGCATTAATATCAGCACACAAACTGTGCGGTGGGAGCATCATGAAATGGGTTTCTATGGCCAAGCAGCTGCATGCAAGCCTCACGTCACCAAGTACAATGCCAAGTGTTGTATCAAGTGGTGTAAAGCACTCTACCCCTGGACTCTGGAGCAGGAAATGTGTCCTGTGGAGTGACGCTTCACGCTTCACTATTTGGCAGTCTGATGGGCGAGTGTGGGTTTTGCCAGGAGAATGTTACCTGCCTGACTCCATTGTGCCAACTGTAAGGTTTGGTGGAGGAGGGATAATGGTTTGACGCTATTTTTCTTGGATTGAGCAAGGCCCCTTACTTTCAGTTAAGGGCAATCTTAGTGCAGTATTACAGCATACCAAGACATTTTGAACAATGCTATGCTTCCAACTTTATGGGAACCATCTGGTGAAGACCTTTATCTATTCCAGCATGACTGTGCCCAAGTGCGCAAAGCAAGGCCCATAAAGACATGGTTGGATGAGCTTGGTGTTGAAGGACTTGACTGGCTCACACAGACCTATGACCTCAACTCCAATGAAAACCTTTGAGATCAACTGGAAAGTAGATTGCAAGCCAGACAGTCTCGTCCAACAGTAGTGCTTGACCTCACAAATGCTCTACTGGATAAATGGGCAAAATCCCTGCAGAAACGTGTGGAAAGCCTTCCTAGAAGAGTGGAAGTTGTTATAGCTGCAAAAGGGGGACCAAATACATGTCAAATGGACTCTGCAATCATTGGAACTTTGCAAAATCAAATATCTATCTTTGTAATACATGTAAATGTACATGTACACAGGTAGTAATGTGCAAGAAGTAAAAGAAGAGCCGTACATTTGTTGTGCATCGATCAGTATGTGAACTCTATATTTCTGGGATTATACATGCAGGGGGGCATTAGCATGTTGGCTTGTAATTCTTCAAAGGTGGTAGCACAAGCTACAAATGCCACTTTGCACATAACCAGCACATTCAGCTTCCCATTACATATAACAATGAAAAATTATTAAAGTGTTAATGTATAAGTTGTGGCAGAGGTGTAATTAGAAACCACTGGGCCCCGGTGCAAAAATTGCCCACAGGCCCCTCGACCCCAACATGCAACTCCACCCCAGAAATGCCACTTACATGCCTACAAACTGTTCCGCTTGTTGTGCGGGATAGTACTGATTTGGTCAGGCTTTACCGCTGTCCTGACAACCTGTATTAGTTGTAAGAAATCAGTATTAGGCATAACTGATTTTTTTTTTTTAAACTTTATTAGTCTCATGTTAAAAAAGCTAGTCAAAATAAATATTTGAAAAAATCATGAGATGACAAATAAAAATCAATGTTAGGTCAGCCTAGCTCAACCTGGTGCTAAACAGGCTCAATAGTTATATGCTGTTATACACACCCCACCCCATTCCATGTATCCACTACCCTATCAGTAAAGTAATACTTTCATTAGTGCCTGGCCTTAACTTATATCTAGGACAGCCTTATGCTTATCCCATGCATGCTTAAACTCCTTCACTGTGTTTACCTCTACTCATTTACTGTTTTAACCTCTACCACTTCTGCTGGAAAGCTATTCCATGCATCCACTACCCTATCAGTAGAGTAATACTTTCTTTAGTGCCTGACCTTATCTTATATCTAGGATAGCTGTATCAGGGGCGTCACTAGGGTTGGTGTCACCCGGTGCGGAAACTCATGGTGTCACCCCCCTGGATTTCCTCCATACAATGCCAAACAGATTCCTTAGTAATGATGGCCTATTAACTATGCCACACACAGGAGCCCATATCTATGCCACACACAGGAGCCCATAACTATGCCACACACAGGAGCCCCATAACTTATGCTACACCAGGGCCCCATAACTTATGCAGCACCAGAGCCCCATAACTTATGCAGCACCAGAGCCCCATAAATTATGCCACACCAGAGCCCCATAAATTATGCCACACCAGAGCCCCATAAATTATGCCACACCAGAGCCCCACTATTTATGCCTCACCTCTACCCAATTAATTATGCCACACACACAGGTGCCCCATAATTATGCCACACACACACAGGTGCCCCATAATTATGCCACACAAAAGAGTCCCTTAATTACGCCACACAAAAGAGTCCCTTAATTATGCCACACATGGGGCCCAATAAATATGCCACACACAAGTGCCCCATAATTATGCACACATGAAACCGCCATTAATTATGCAACACACAGGAGCCCCACGAGGGGACAATCTTACAATTATAGATACCAGTAATATTGTGCCATTCAGATCCCAGTAGTATTGTTCCACTCAGAGCCCAGTAATATTGTGCCACTCAGAGCCCAGTAATAGTGTGCCAGTCAGATACCAGGAATATTGTGCCATTCAGAGCCCAATAGTATTGTCCCACTCAGAGCCCAGGAATATTGTGCCAGTCAAATACCAGGAATATTGTGCCAGTCAGAGCCCAAAAATATTGTGCCACTCAGAGCCCAGTAATTTTGTGCCAGTCAGATACCAGGAATATAGTGCCAGTCAGAACCCAGTAATAGTGTGCCCGTCAGAACCCAGTAATATTGTGACAGTCAGAGCCCAGTAATATTGTGCCAGTAAGAGCCCAGGAATATTGTGCTAGTCAGACACCAGTAATATAGTGCCAGTAAGATACCAGTAATATAGTGGCAGTCAGAGCCCAGGAATATTGTGCCAGTCAGAGCCCAGGAATATTGTGCCAGTCAGAGCCCAGGAATAGTGTGCCACTCAGAGCCCAGGAATATTATGCCAGTCAGAACCCAGGAATATTATGCCAGTCGGGTACCAGGAATAGTGTGCCAGTCAGAGCCCAGGAATATTATGCCAGTCAGAGCCCAGTAATATAGTGCCAGCCAGATGCCCAGTAATATAGTGCCAGCCAGAGCCCAGTAATATATTGCCACTCAGAGCCCAGGAATATTATGCCAGCAAGAGCCCAGTAATATAGTGCCCACCAGAGCCCAGTAATATAGTGCCAGCCAGATGCCCAGTAATATAGTGCCAGCCAGAGCCCAGTAATATATTGCCACTCAGAGCCCAGGAATATTTTGCCAGCAAGAGCCCAGTAATATAGTGCCCACCAGAGCCCAGTAATATAGTGCCAGCCAGATGCCCAGTAATATTGTGCCATCCAGATGCCCAGTAATATTGTGCCAGCCAGATGCCTGTAATATAGTGCCAGCCAGAGCCCAGTAATATAGTGCCAGCTAGATGCCCAGTAATATAGTGCCAGCCAGAGCCCAGTAATATAGTGCCAGCCAGATGCCCAGTAATATAGTGAAAGTCAGAGCCCAGTAATATAGTGCCAGCCAGATGCCCAGTAATATAGTGCCAGCCAGAGCCCAGTAATATAGTGCCAGCCAGATGCCCAGTAATATTGTGCCAGCCAGATGCCTGTAATATAGTGCCAGCCAGATGCCCAGTAATATAGTGCCAGCCAGAGCCCAGTAATATTGTGCCAGCCAGAGCCCAGTAATATAGTGCCAGCCAGATGCCCAGTAATATTGTGCCAGTCAGATGCCTGTAATATTTTGCCAGCCAGAGCCCAGTAATATTGTGCCAGCCAGAGCCCAGTAATATTGTGCCAGCCAGAGCCCAGTAATATAGTGCCAGCCAGATGCCCAGTAATATAGTGCCAGCCAGAGCCCAGTAATATAGTGCCAGCCAGATGCCCAGTAATATAGTGCCAGCCAGATGCCTGTAATATTGTGCCAGCCAGATGCCTGTAATATTGTGCCAGCCAGAGCCCAGTAATATAGTGCCAGCCAGAGCCCAGTAATATAGTGCCAGCCAGATGCCCAGTAATATAGTGCCAGCCAGAGCCCAGTAATATTGTGCCAGCCAGAGCCCAGTAATATTATGCCAGCCAGAGCCCAGTAATATAGTGCCAGCCAGAGCCCAGTAATATAGTGCCAGTCAGATGCCCAGTAATATAGTGCCAGCCAGATGCCCAGTAATATAGTGCCAGTCAGATGCCCAGTAATATAGTGCCAACCAGAGCCCAGTAATATAGTGCCAGCCAGATTCCCAGTAATATAGTGCCAGTCAGAACCCAGTAGGATATTGCCAGCCAGATGCCCAGTAATATAGTGCCAGCCAGATGCCCAGTAATATAGTGCCAGTCAGAGCCCAGTAATATAGTGCCAGTCAGAGCGCAGTAATATAGTGCCAGCCAGATGCCCAGTAATATAGTGAAAGTCAGAGCCCAGTAATATAGTGCCAGCCAGATGCCCAGTAATATTGTGCCAGTCAGATGCCTGTAATATTGTGCCAGCCAGAGCCCAGTAATATAGTGCCAGCCAGATGCCCAGTAACATTGTGCCAGTCAGATGCCTGTAATATTGTGCCAGTCAGATGCCTGTAATATTGTGCCAGCCAGAGCCCAGTAATATTGTGCCAGCCAGAGCCCAGTAATATAGTGCCAGCCAGATGCCCAGTAATATAGTGCCAGTCAGATGCCTGTAATATTGTGCCAGCCAGAGCCCAGTAATATAGTGCCAGCCAGAGCCCAGTAATTTAGTGCCAGTCAGAGCCCAGTAATATAGTGCCAGCCAGATGCCTGTAATATTGTGCCAGCCAGAGCCCAGTAAAATAGTGCCAGTCAGAGCCCAGTAATATAGTGCCAGCAAGATGCCTGTAATATTGTGCCAGCCAGAGCCCAGTAATATAGTGCCAGCCAGAGCCCAGTAATATAGTGCCAGCCAGATGCCTTTAATATTGTGCCAGCCAGAGCCCAGTAATATTGTGCCAGCCAGAGCCCAGTAATATAGTGCCAGCCAGAGCCCAGTAATATAGTGCCAGTCAGAGCCCAGTAATATTGTGCCAGCCAGATGCCCAGTAATATAGTGCCAGTCAGATGCCTGTAATATTGTGTAAGCCAGAGCCCAGTAATATAGTGCGAGTCAGATGCCTGTAATATTGTGCAAGCCAGAGCCCAGTAATATAGTGCCAGTCAGATGCCTGTAATATTGTGCAAGCCAGAGCCCAGTAATATAGTGCCAGCCAGATGCCTGTAATATTGTGCCAGCCAGAGCCCAGTAAAATAGTGCCAGTCAGAGCCCTGCTCGTTTTAAACCACCCTCCTCCCCCCCTTCCCCATCACTTACCTAAAGGCTGCTCTCTGCTCCCGGACGGACGCCTCCTCCCTGCAGTCTTCCCTCTTGCACGGAGGAGGGAAACACAGTCACCGGATGTGACGTAACGTCACATCCGGTTGCTGTGATTTTTTTATTATTTTTTTTTTTCCGGCGGACGTGTCCAGCGGATGCGGCTGCCAGAAAAAAAGTTAAGCAGCGCGATGCGAGGTGTCACCCGGTGCGGTCCGCCCCCCCGCCCCCCCCCTCGGGACGCCACTGAGCTGTATGCCTATCCCATGCATGCTTGAACTCCTTCACTGTGTTTACCTCTACCACTTCTACTGAAAGGTTATCCCATGCATCCACTACTCTATCAATAAAGTAATATTTTCATTATTCTCTAGCCTAATCTTATATCAAGGCTAGCCTTATGCTTATCCCATGCATGCATAAACTCCTTAATGTATTAACCTCTACAATTTCTTCAGGAAGACTCTCCATTCATCCACCACCCTCTCAGTAAAGTAATATTTTAATTAGTGTCTGGCCTTATCTTATATCTAGGATAGACTTATGCCTATCCCATTAATGCTTAAACTCCTTTACTGTATTTACCTATGCCATTTATGCTGGAAGACTATTCCATGCACCACCACACTCCCAGTAAAGTAATATTACTTTTATGACCACAAAAATATCACTTTGGCCACAGCCAATTTGCCCCTTAATATTCCGCTATTAGACTGCCCATTAATATGCCACAGCCAATATTCCCATAATGACACTGTTAGCCTGCCCATTAATATGCCACAGCCAAACATCCATATTGCCAATTAATATTCCACAGCCATTTTCCCCATTAATATGCCACTATTAGCCTGCCCATTAATATGCCACAGCCAATATTCCCATTAATATGCCACTGCAGTGGAATCAGACAAAGATGTTGATATGGGTAATAATATCAGATAATCTGGTAAAGCTACACATAAATCCAAGAACCTGGAGGGGGCATAACCAGTACAAACAGACATGGCAGTAAAAACCATTAAAGATGGTACATGGTAACAGCCCACAAAAAAAGACCCTATGGTCAAAAGGCAGAATTTGCAAGAAATATGAAGTGGCATAGGCAGAAACCTTACTCTTTTAATGACAGGGCCAAAGAGAGCATCAGCTAATCAGATGATTCTGAGGTTAAGGCCTTACAAGACCTAAATGATGATGATGATGATTGGAGCCTGGGGACAGACCACATTTGGCAGATTGGACCCCTAGATCATATTGGTAGGTATTTAGAGCTGAAGATGAGAAAGGCCATGGCTAGACAAACACATAATAAACTTAAAGCAGAATGTCCTAGACCCAAGATTATGGGGAAGTTTGTGAGACATCAGAGAAAAGTAAATCTGGGGTGCAAGAAAAGGCATATACAGAGCTTTAAAAGCTAGCAGAAACAAACTTCTTTATGTTTTTGACCCACTATCAACAATCTTTAAATTAGCAGAAAAGGCCATTAAAGATGGTAATCCCACTGATGTAAATACACTAAGGGGATGGTAATGCAAATACTGCTATCACCTCAGAGAGTGTCATATAAAAGTCCTAGGTTTGCTTAAAATGTGCTCATATGACTGCTTCCTCCTCTAGAGGCCACCCTTTCTTTGTTTCCCCTTTGTTGGTGTCGCGTGAATTCGTTAGCTGGTTCAACCCAAACCTGCAGTTTATAGGCCAGAATTCTGAGAGCTGCCCAATCTGTCTGTTAAAACTAAATTGAACTGCTACTACTGATCCACTGCTTTTAGCTGCTCTGAATTTCTACCCTGTCCAGGAACTGGGAAAACAAACCAGGGCTCAACAAGTCAGAGGACGTTTTTCAGCATCTCCTGAGACTACCTGACTGCAGCATAATTTCTATAGCTAAGAACCCGTCTTTAAGGGTCCACTCCTATTAATATAAGCTTCTCTGGGGTTTTCCTGCTTAGTTACCCTCTCTAACCCTTGACCTTCCCTTACCTATGTTTTTCTACCGTCCCCGCTAAAGCTTTTTGTGTATACTGCTAGTCTATACTTGCTAGAGTCCCCTATTTTCCCTGCTGCAGTCCTTATTCCAATCATTATTTCTTTGTTCAAATATCTGTTCTCAACAGTGCACAGTGAATATTAACATGCAACCTGGTATATATGACCTGGTAAAGACCCTGACAGAGAGGTGTAAAGCAGTTCTGACAAGATTAGACCCCAAATAGGTGTATATGGCTTATTTGACGTCTAGGGTTGAGGCTAAATGTTTATTATTTGGGCAAAAGTCCATCAAAGAACTTATTCAATTTGTTACAGTTTACACCACACTGGATAAAGCCCAGACCTCTATGCGTAAGGTGTTCCAATCTTGGGTTTTTAGCAGGACTGGGAAAGGTAAGCTCTGCTTTCCAAACCGCAATGTTCAAAACATGCAAATACAGGATGTGTGTCTCCATGTTTCTAGAGAAGGAGATCCATGGATTTCAAAGCACAGAACCCTTTCCATCCCCACAAAGGCAGGCCTTGGAGGTCAAGTGCAAGAGGGAATAACAAATCAAGACCTATTTCATGGAAGTGTTCAGTCATACCCCCCTAGGATTCAGAGAAAGCTGGGTGGCATGCTCTCTGTTTTCTCCCACAATTAGCTTGATCTTACCAAGAATTGTAAGATATTAAAAACAGTAAAGGGGTACCAGTTTTTTTATGTTCCTTTGTCCTTTACAAAACAATTATCCAAAACCTTTCAGGTTTACCCAGACAGGTGATTGCTTTATCAGTCAGGAGCTCAACGAGTTAAGTGACAAAGGTGCAATCATAATGGTACCTCTAGAATCCATTTGTAAGCAATCTGTAATTATTAAAAAAAATATATATATAAAAAAAAAAAAAGTAGAGCAATGGGTTTTATTCAAACATTACAAAATAGAAAGAATACATTGTCTAAGAGATCTCTTAATGCCGCAAGATTAGATACTAAAATCTACTTAAAAGATGCTTACTAGACAGTAGCAATGGCTCTGAAGGATCAGGTTTTCCTTCAGATTCTCTGGGATAATGGAAATTGCAGTTCAATTATATGCCTTTCGGGCTTTCCTCAGAATTTTGGGTATTAAAGTTAATCAACATTCACATAGTAGCATAATTGAGGAGCAGGGGTATACGGTTAATAATATATCTCGATAACCTCATTATGGCTCAAGGCATGACCAATTTAAAACTCCACAATGGTAATATAATCAGATGCAAGTTGGTTAGTGTGTAGAACTCTAGACACGACCGCTGAGGAAAAGTGGTCCGAGGCAGAATCGGATCTACCTTTAATTTGTCAGTAGCTATTGACAGGTTATTTTGATCTATAGAGGTTTAGCAAAGGAAAAGGTAAATTGCTTCATTCTGTTAAATATTCACAATATATTGAGATATATAGAGTTTAGGTGGGACCAGGGCTTTCCCATTTCATTGTGTATTGAAATTACAGGTATGTATCACCTGATGGATCACAGTGAACTTTGGACATAGAAATCTTTCTAATGATCCAGTGTGCCTGCAGCACCCCACATTTGAACTACTTGGCTTAAGTTTACAGACGTCCTTGGATATATTAAGTACACTTATTTTACTTCATTCTCTGTACTTATGTTTATTGTGTTTAAATTGCCACATCAATAAAACCTGTCAGACTTTTAAATATATTTCTTCAGTCATTTGCGGTCGTTGACTTTTCTATGTTTGACCACATGATGTCACTATTGCCTTAGAAAAACAAAACAGCACCATTATTTTTCTTTGCCACTAATCTTCTAGCACTATGTATTCATGTGAATTCATGGAGTATGTCTTTTTTAAAATGCAATATTACAGTTATGTGAGGAATGGAGCAATCAATTTTTAATTACTTGTCTTTTATTTAACATATGCTGTCATTACTAAAAACTTTCTATTCCAAGATTAGGGTTCTTCCCAATCGGCTGCTGCTTTGGGCTACTAGAGAGTGTGCTGGACTCCGGAATTCTATGTATTCTATAAACCGAAAGTCTATAAACCGAACGACCTTCGGTTTATAGACTTTCGGCTTATAGAATACGTGTAATACTATTGCCTTTCCAAAAAAATTCTTATGAATGGGGACTCCATTCTGGTGTTAAATTATCAATTGAATTGTCAAAAGTTTTAATTAATTTATGTATCATACTCAAATAATGTCTAATTTTAGGGCACAACCACATGGGACACAAAGATCCCCTTTCTCCACACCCCCTCCAGCATGTATTTGTATGTGATGAATTCAATTTGTGTAATCTGGAGGGAGTAAGGTACCCATGGTATAAAATTTTATAATCTGACTCTAAATGTGCCACCCACTGTGTAATACCCCTCAATGCATTTACAAAGTTAATCCATTCTGTGATGTTAAATGTTTTACCTAGGCCTCCCTCCCATTTTATCACAAAATCAAATTTTTAATTTAGTTCCCCAGCCAAATGAGTGTAGCATATGGAAATGGCTCCTTTCCCAGCAGCATCCGAACAGTATATTTTTTCTATTTGGTTGGTACTTTGGTTTGGATCCTGTCCTGAAAGGCCACAATTAACAATAATTAGATTAATTATTTTTTTGTATATTATTTCATCAGAAATGTTCAAATCAATTTTTTTTTTATTTGATTAAATTAGCTAAGTTTGTTTAATGTAAAGAAACTCAATGTGTGTTACGGAATGTAATGTCCAGTAATGTAAATTTAAGTCGGGGATGTCATAAATTAAAACTGATAATGGAGTTGCCCTAGACCAAATTGCAAAGGATCTAATTTATATAATATGCTGCATGATTTTATAGTAATTTTGGTGGATGGGAACATATTTATGTAATGTGGTTGTCGAGATGGAGGAAGCTAAGTTTTTCTTTAATAAGATGTGGGTAAATTGGAGCACTCAAAAAAATTATGAGTGTAAAGGTAAAGAGGAGTACAATATAATGTAACACAAATAGGTGTTTACAATTGTTACAAAATACATTCAGTTAGCACTTCTGTAAGGTTAGAGGAATAATTCTCACAAGTTGAAACAAAAAACTAAATATTAAGTTCATTATGGAAAACCGCATGGTGAGTATATTTCTTCATGAAATTTTACTGAGCGATCAAAGGAACCATAACTGATTTAATGAGCCATTCGCAGTTTCACTGTACCGGCCGTGTGTACTTACACATGCATGGCTTAATCTTTGAGACAAGCATATGCTACTGGCAGGATCAACCAGGTTAAATCAGTTATGGTTCCTTTGATCGCTCAGTGATATTTTATGAAGAAATAAACTCACCATGTGGTTTTCCATAAAGAACTGAATACCATCTTCATTTTTTTATTTCAACGTGTGAGAATTATTCCTCTGACCTTAAAGAAGTGCTAACTGAAAGTATTTTGCAACAATTGTAAACACCTATTTGTGATACATTATATTGTACTCCTCTGTACCTTTACACTCATAACTTTTTGGAGTGCATCAATTTATATATATTGTGTCTCTCAACAGAGAAGAGTACCAACAAACTTTCAAAATATAATTTGTCTCACTTGATAACTGTGCTCTGTGAACTTTGTTGAATTTAATAAGATGTGGGAACATTTTTGTTGTCTCCATCTCAAGCCTTTGGGGCTGTCCAGTACCAAAATTAAATTTTAATGCAGCAGCTGCATTGGTAGTGTGATAATAATAAGCAAAGTCTGGCAAACCCATACCCCCACATACCCTAGGTTTTTGCAATACAAATAACATGATTCTTGCCGGTTTCCTAGTCCAAATAAAAGTCAAAAGGGTAGAGTGAACTTTTCTAAAAAATGATAGATTAATATTAAGGAGTATGGCTCTAATATAATATAATATTTTTGGAAGTATATTCATTTTAACCGAATTGATCCTACCAAACCATAACATTTCTAGATTGCACCATCTCTCTATGTTGTCCCTAAGTGAGGGCCAGACTTTTTGTAAGTTTTTTTCATACATCTTAGCCAGGTTTTTGCACAAATTAATACCTAAATAGGAAACATAAGAGTCTCTCCAATCAAAGTCAAACTGTATTTTTAAATTATTCAATTCGAACCATGGTGTAAAAAAGGTGAGTGCTTGCATTTTTTGGTATTTAATTTGTAATAGGAGATTTCGCCAAATTCTTGCAAGATAATTGAGGAAATAGGCTTTTTTTAGTGATAACATAATGTCATTTGCAAATAGACCAATTTTATGTATTTTGTCTCCAACTGAAATCCCCTCTATCTCTACACAGTTTCTAATCCTTTCAGCCAAGGACTCAACTGCCAACACAAATAATAGTGGTGACAATGGACATCCTTGACTGGTCCATTAGAAAGTTCAAAACTTTCAGAGACGAAATCAGTTGCCGAGACTCTTGCTTTAGGAGAACAATATAGAGCAAACACAGCCCTGATGAAAGGTTCTGGAATATTGAATCGTGACATAACTTCTCTCAAGAAGCCCAATGTATCCTATCAAATGCCTTCTCCACATCTACAGATAAGAGCAAAGAAGGTTTAGTTTAATTTGATGAATTCAATTTATTTAACCCCTCATACTATCTGGGACATGACGATTTAAAACAAAACCCACCTGATCCTAGTCAATTAGTGAAGGAAGAACTAGAGATAATCTATTTGACAATGTTTTGGAGTATATTTCTGTGTCATTATTGGGCAAAAATTTGGAGAAGTTGTAGGTTTTTACCAGGTTTTGGTAGTGTTATTATTTGTGCACATAAGGCCTTCTCCAGCATGGGTTTAATAGTGAAGACCGTTCTAGATGCAGTGTAATGGGTGCATGGTCTGATCAATTAATGTCCAAAATATTTGAAGAAATTATACAGGATATATTTTGTTAATTTGTCCAAAACCTGTCTATGTGGGAGTACATGTTATTGGCAGTGGACTGATAGGTGTATTCTTTTTTGTTTTCATGTTGAATTCTCCAAGCCTCGAATAATCCTTGAGAGAGAAAAAATTTGGAACATAGATCCGCTTCTATAATTTTTTTAAGTATTTTTCGTTTCTCTGACACTACCTTGTTCAGAATCCATCACAAAGTTCATATCTCCTCCAATGATCAATCTTCCCTGGACATTCTTAAAAAAATTGTGATCATTTTTTTCAAAAACTGCTATTGCCCAAAGTTAGGGAAGTATACATTTGCCAGAGTATAACTCACACCACCAATCGTACCAATCCAAATTATATATATAAATATATTATGATTAAACATAAACTATATATAAGTACTTGTATTTGTATTAATATTAATTTTGCTTTTTCACTACTTGGTCACTACTCACTGTGGAGCAAGAATGTGACAACAGAAATTACATATAATGCTTAACAAACTAAAATCACGATTATATTACATTTTTTCACTGCGTAGTTGATTATTTTTATTTTTCTTGGTGGCTGCGGAGTCGATGGCACTCGAGTTGGTGGAGATTCTGGATTTTGTGTAATTAGAGCATCTAATATTTTTAATCCTTCTTCTAGTTAGGTGATAATGTCATTTTGGCCATTGTTGCGAAAAATAATTTTAACCGGGAATCCCCAGCGATAACGGATGTTACGTTTGTGCAGTTCTGAAGGAAATTATTGGTATACTTTTCTTTTTTTTTAATGGTATGGGATGAAAAATCCTGAAATAATTTAATGTGTTGGAATTAGCAGGTAATTTATTATTTCTTATAGCTGTTAAAAATCCTTCCGTACACGGTAGAATTACACCCTATCCATCACGTCATTAGGGACATCTTTTGGAATTGTTTTGGGAGTCTGTGGGTTCTGTCAATAGTTAACTCTGTCAATTGTTAACTCAGAGTCAGACAGATTTGGTTTTACTGATTTTATAATTCCTTTTAGGTAACATTCTAACTCATTTGTCTATTAGGAATTCCACAAATTCTTATATTATTTCTGCGACTTCTGTCCTCTCGTTCATGCTTTTCAGTTGGTTTTCCGTATACTGCATTCGTTCAATTAAGTCGAGTTGCGTAATTTGTCATTTTGTGTTCAATTTTATCTGTACGAATTGAAATTGACGTAATGGTTTCTCTCACAGTGGCCATTTGAAGCCTTAAGTCCTCACACATTTCGATCCTGAGGGACTGGATAAGCTCCCAAATTCTTTACTCAGTTGGTGGTGAATCTGAGGAGGAGGTACTGTAAGTCGATGGTTGGTAAATAGGCTGAGGAGGATTACTTATTTGTTTCTGATAGTATGCAGGGTCATGTTGGGAGATATTGATTAGTGGAACTGTTTTCTTTATTTTTGAGATTTAAAGGTATATGTTTACAGCTGGATTCATTTCCAGTATTATTTTTATTACCACATCATTATCAGGTAAATATGATTCAGTAATTATTTTGGGGGGCTGTGGTAGTTTTGAAGCATTGGTCTGAGATGACAGTTGGGCCTCTGGGTCTTTCATAGCAACAGAACTTAATTTTTTGAGTTAATTTACTCTGGATGTTCATTTTTCCCACCCTTTTTTTCATGTTCAGAGTTGTCACAACTAGTCTATTGTTAATTTATAACAACTATTAGGAGTAATTTGTAGCAATTTGATCACTTTTATGATTCTGTGTCACAGCAACTCCTTCAAATGGCTGCCATTCAGCTTTCTGGCTAAGCCACCTCCCCCACCCTAGTTAGGTTCTTTCAGGAGAACATGTTCAGTTTATTATAGTAACACTTTATTGATGCTCAATATTAACAGGGCATAGACAGGACTTAGCAAATGTTTGCTTATTAGTGCCTAGCAATGGGCAGTGTGAGCTGAGATCTCAATGAGCCAGACTTCACGTGGGAAAAGCAATGTAGTGGCATGTAAAGGAAATGGGCAAATGAACTCTCACTGCTCATCATTAAAGGTATCAGCTGCTTAGCAGTTATTGCAACTCCTGCTAAATTAGCATCTGTAGTTGACTGTCTTGTGGTTGCTTTTTACAGTCTGCATGGCAGTATAGGTTTACATTTATAAGTGATCTGTGACATCATCGTGGCACTGACATGTGACAAAAATAAGTCATGTAGCACTGTATAAATCACAGGTATATTTGTTTAAGTTAAGGTCTACTTAACCCTGAACAACTCTGTATGATATAGAAAAGCACTTGTGTAACTGAGTGTTATGAAGCTGAATGATCTAAGTGTTTTAGATGCAATTGTTTCACTTATTAAAATACAATGTAGCTGGATATCACCACAAATACCATTCACGATGAGGAGAGAAGTTGTTTTATAGTCCAAATGTCGGCACGAATAATGGTGTCTTTTAGAAAACCAGTAACATTGTTGAAATAGAGATCACCTGCTGGTTTAAGTAATTATCAAAGTGAACAATTATCAATACAGCACTATGCATGCCCTGTGTAGTCACATGACTCCCAGAAGTGACAAAAATACAAACCGACACCATTATACACACTATACCAATATATATATAAAGATTATACATGTACATATCAACAAACTAATCTGTTTAATTACATTTATTTACAAGATTGCTGACCAATTAATCTCTATTTCAATCCAGCAGAATTGCTTTCCTTAGCGAATGCTCCCAATTCACAGATCCAGAATAATTCATGGCACAGAACCATTAATCGTGAAATTAGGTAAGAAAAGAGCTACGGTGATGTGTAGAAGCTGTGCAAGGGACTACTTAGTGTGATATCTATACAGGGGACAAGCTCTAGAAGTTGCTTGTGTAGAGCTCTAGAAGTTATCAGCAACAATAATATTTGATCCATGAAGAAAGATGAGCTTGGTCCTCAGGGAGTTCACATGAAGTTAGTAGTATCCATAACCATGGGCGTGTCCCCACCCCACCCCCCGGAAATTGGATTTGCATCAAGGGAGGGAGAAGCTATCGGCTGCATAGGTTTGATTAGATAGATAAGTAGATCGTGAAAAACACCTGTAAGACAGGGAATTACAGCAAAAAAAAACATTTCATTACAATTATACTATACAATTATGAATGGGGACTCTATTTTGGTTTATAGAAAGCCAATAGCATTACATACAATGTAATCGCCGAACCCCGAACTCCAACACGAACATACAGTGGAATGTCCGTGTTCGGGTCCAGGGTCCAAAAACCGTAATGTTCGGTACGAACCCGGTTACACTGCACACTATTTTTGCTGTTGTTGACTGCAGCTCCCATGATATACAGCCAGCCCATTACTGGTTGAATGCCATAGGAATTGTAGACTGGGGTAATAGTGGCTAATCTTTACCACCCCAGCTAGATACCACTCATCTGAACCAAAAAAGGTTAACAATGGGGAGGAGGTATTGGGACTACTGGGGGGGATATTTAGCACTAACGTTGACTGTTATTGATTCTCACTGATTTCCTTCAATAAATTGCTGATTTCCACATGCCCATGCCTGATATTTTGCAGTCCCCCCCCTCCGTAAAAATCCTGTGGACGCCAATGCCCGTAAGTGGACTAGAGACTGTAGGAACACAAAAATCTATACATATCTGAAAAGTCAAAATGCATATTCTTTGCCACCACCATAGGCATGAAAAAAGGTCTGTGCAGACCTTCAAGTGTACGCCACATGCTGAGTTTGCTTTCCCACAAAGATATTTCCAGTAAGCCAAAGTATTGATTAAACATTTACTCATCTGGGAAAAGTCATAGAATTTTCTAAAACCTTTGTTCCTTCACTGTGAAATGAAATCACTGCCTGTGTACCATGGCCTCCTGATTGATGGGCAGAGGTAAACTAATGTGTGAACCACTTTTGGTTTTCGAAAGGCTGCAAACAGCTATGTGTGTGTAGTCATTCTAGTAAAGCCTATGGGTATAATTTGTTCTGGCTACCCGTCACTAGCTATGTCTTGACTTTATGCCTCAAACATGAAAAAGTATTCAGTGTTTTCTCTGTTTCATTAACATTCTTGACTTTGTTCAAACATGTGTTTACACATTTTATACAGCTGAGACAACATGTGCATAATATTTATTTGTCATATCTGTTTGGTTAAGACATTATGTTTAAAGAACTTAGAATGTTGGTTTAAAATTAGGATCTGAGAACGCAGCTTTTTCCAGCCCTTATTCTGTTGGAATATGTTTTTTTATATAATAAATATCAAGATTGACACATAATACTACTCAACACCAATAACAAGAGCTAACTGCCATCAACAGAAAAGAGAACAGGTCTCTTCCAGATATTCAGGGAGGGACCACTATTATTAAATTAGATTCACAAGTTTTCTAAATATTTTTAATCACCTCAGACAATTTATCCCAGGTAGTAAATTGATGGGTTCTTTGGATCATCAATTTTACTCTACTTTTTTCCATCTTCAATTGTTAAATAAACAGAGGTTTCAGGATGTCCCAAGATACATTACGTTTAGCTCGCTGTGATCTAGCTATAGTCATAATATTGGCTATTAAGATATACATGACAATTTGCATATGTTCAAATGGCAATTTAGACCAGCTAATAAGAAGCAAGGACACTTCAAGAGAATTTCCTGTCCAATTATCTTTTGAATCATACATTAAGAACCGTACCCTAATAAGACTTGATTTTGCTACAGTACCACCATATATATGTATATATTTTCCAGCCTCTAAAACATCTACAGCAAACTGATGAAGACACTGCACACATCCTTGTTAATTTACTTCATACCAAATACCCTCTGTTGATCAATCTGTATTATACTTCTAATAAATTAAGACAGTGTACATGTATGTTGCCCTTAACTATTGAACTATTCCCTAAAGCAATTATCTTTTTTAATAGCTTTATTCCATGATTTTGTAGCCAGGAATTCTTTCTGAATTGTCTTAACGCTAATAATCTCCAAACATGTTCTCATTAGAGATTTGATTTTAGTATTCAATAAAATGTCCAAATGAATTAATAAGAGGACATCATCTAAAAACAGAAGGTAAATAACCTTTTACTTTCATAATATTTAGATTTCCTGATCATAGAGGTTGAAATCCATTTGAAGTTGTTGAAAATCTTAAGAACATAATTAGAAAACAAATCCTTCACATTTAATATATTGCTTAGTATCTATTTATTGGAAGATATATATATGACATTATTATATGAAAACCTTTTAAAATGTGCTTATAAAGTGTGTATATAGCTAACCTCTACCAAAAATATTCCCTAGTTACTTGTTTTATTTAAAGATTCAACAAATATTTATAATATATGTTACCCTGATCCACAGAATTATTCCTAACCAGTTAAGTTACCCACAATGATGCTTATATGTTGGAGGGAGAGAAATGATAAAAATAAAATAAGACCATAATACATATTCAATTGCTCGTTTGTCATGAATACTGTTAATTTGTATAATAATAGTAATAAACAAAAATATCCAATCCTATTTAGGGATAAGTGTATTTATAACCATGGTTCTTAATATTACACAGAGAAGGGGGGAAAAAACTTCCTAGTACACATATTCTAATGCCTCATGTCATGTGTCACAAAGTGAATTCTGACAGCCTGCCTGACTGGGGTTCTTGGAGGGGCCTGAGGGCCAAACACCTCCCTGTAGATTATGGGCCTGGCTTATGTGTCATAACTCTATACATTAATATTGTTAGTAGTTATATTCTGTTAGTATATTGGTTATGTGTAATGTTAAATTCTGTGAGTAGACCACTCTGAAGGATTATAATGTGTCAGTGACAATAATTGATAGTTTACGCCAACATCTATTGTTCTGTATTAACTGGATAAACTGGTAAACTGATCATGTTGTGTACATTATGTCTCTTACTGTGTGTATTGTAATTAGGTCTACTCACTGTATGGTAATTCCTATTTGGTTTGCAGTCAGAAAGTCTAATGTATTCTTAGCCCCAGTTAGTTGGAGAACTATGTTTAGTTCCATCCCCCCCATTGTATACTAATGTCTGTGATGTCAGGTTTATGTCTTTTTATAAGTCAGTGTTGTTACCGAATTTTGGCCATAGAACTCCATACCATTATAAAACTTGGTATTTGTTCCAGTAAATACACTAGTTTAGTAGTTCTGTGTACTTCCTCAAAATAGTTTACGTTATCATCCATCCAATAAAAGAAAGAAACTGCTGCTGAGGGTGTAGTATATGTTCCGATATCACTCTTAGTCTCAAGTTAGTATGCCTGGTACTTCCTGTCCTCCCGAGCGCTTTGTTTACTCTGCAGGTATTTCATTTTTGTTTCTTATTGTTTATTTAGATCTTGTAGTAAACTCACTTAACACAACAAACTTTCATTCTTATCCTCATTAAATGTATCTCTTTCCCCCAGAGACATGAACTCTTTCCTGAGATCCATCATACTATTATGAGATTCATTTTTTATCTTATCAAAGTACCGTATTTGCTCGATTATAAGACGAGGTTTTTTTCAGAGCAAATGCTCTGAAAAATCCCCCTCGTCTTATAATCGAGGTCTCTTATAATCTGACCTCAAATTGAGGTCAGATTATAAGACATGGATCCAGGTCCCCAGCAGAGCTGCAGGGGACCTGGATCCCCCTCTCTAGCAGCAGGGGAAGTCTGCGCAACGAGCGCAGACTCCCGTGCTTCCGCCCGGCACGACCGCCGGGGCTTCTGTGAAGAAGCCGGATACTTCCGCTTTCGTCACAGAAGTCCCGGCGAGCGTGCCGGGCGGCAGCAGGGGAGGTCTGCGCTCATCGCGCAGACTTCCTCTGCTGCCCCACTAGGCACCAGGGAGAATCGGGCAGCTGGGGGATGTCTGCACGATACGTGCAGATATCCTCCATGCTGCCCGACACGGCAGACTATTATGACGGACCAGCTGTCCGTCATAATAGACTGCCGTGTCGGGCAGCATGGAGGATGTCTGCAAGTTTCGTGCAGACATCCCCCGGCTGCCCCCACTAGCCACCAGGGATCAAGGTAAGGGGAAGGGAGGGAGGGGGGGCAGAGAGACAGGGGTAGGGAGGGAGGGGGGCAGAGAGACAGGGGGAGGGAGGGAGGGGGACAGAGAGACAGGGGGAGGGAGGGAGGGGGACAGAGAGACAGGGGGAGGGAGGGGGACAGAGAGACAGGGGGGACAGGGGGAGGGAGAGGGGCGTAGACAGAGTCAAGGGGAGGGAGGGGGTTAAGAGACAGAGACAAGGGGAGGGAAGGGGTTAAGAGACAGACAAGGGGAGGGAAGGGGTTAAGAGACAGAGACAAGGGGAGGGAAGGGGTTAAGAGACAGAGACAAGGGGAGTGAGGGGGTTAAGAGACAGGCAAGGGGAGGGGGGAGAGAGAGAAAAATGGGGGCAAGGGAAAGAGAAAGGCAGCATTGGCACATAAAAAGAAATAAAAACTAGAAATACATTTTTTGATATCATAATTTTTTATTAAAAAAGCAATTTACATGTGAATATATACAAGTTTAACTTTTTTCCTATAGGGTAGTCTTATATTCAGGCTTTTAGTTTTTTTCCTAAAGGAATATCCAAAGTTTGGGGGGTCGTCTTATAATCAGGGTCGTCTTATAATCGAGCAAATACGGTATGTTTCAAAACAAGCATTCAAATATTCAGAGGTCAAGGTTGTTCAATATTTCTGATGCTGACATTTTAAAAGGAGCACTCTCCTTGCTCTTTTAAAATAGAAGGACCCTCCAATTGAGATTTCTCAATTCCATTCCTCATGGCTTGTGGGGGGGAAAATTCAAGATGTTTTTGAGTCTTGTTTTTTATCTTTCTTAATGGTAGACAGAAGGAGAAAAAACATATTTCAGTTGTATTTACTGCTTTTCTCTTGTTGGTCCATAGCATCTCTTACCTATTTTACCTTTTACAACGTTCACATCCATTCAGTACACCTAGTTATATTTTACATAGTAGGTAGTACATCCTTTGTTGTATCAAGCGTTGGAAGCAATCATTGATTGCTTCCACTGCTAAGCCGGGGTTGCTGTAATGCCTCGATATCAAGACATCCAGCAACACCGAAATCTCCCGCAGCAGAATGTGTTTCCAATATGGTGCTGCCCTGTTGTGGGCAAGAGCTTAGGGTCATTGGTTATCACTTTCGTCACTATTTTGGTGATGCCCGACTGCATCTAAAGGCAATCAGCAATATTAGAGTACACAAAATAGAATAGGTTAAGTTAGCCTTTAATATAGGTTTAGCATTAGGCTAGGGTTGGTGTCAAAAGGTTACTGTAAGAGGAAATAGAAAAAAAAGCTATTGATAGCAGACCACCTACAAACGTCAATCTTTTTGCATATGAGCAAATAGAAACATAGTAACATAGAATGTGTCGGCAGATAAGAACCATTCGGTCCATCTAGTCTGCCCAAGTCCCCCGTTCCCGGTCTTATAGCTAGGATAGCCTTGTGCCTATCCCACGCATGCTTAAAATCCTTGACTGTGTTTACCTCTACCACTTCTGCTGGAAGGCTATTCCATACATCCACTACCCTCTCAGTAAAGTAATACTTCCTGATATTACTTTTAAATCGTTGCCCCTCTAATTTAAGACTATGTCCTCTAGTTGTGGTAGTTTTTCTTCTTTTAAATATACTCTCTTCCTTTACTGTGTTGATTCCCTTTATGTATTTAAATGTTTCTATCATATCCCCCCTGTTACGTCTTTCCTCCAAGCTATACATGTTAAGATGCTTTAACCTTTCCTGGTAAGTTTTATCCTTCAACCCATGAACCAGTTTCACCAAATGTAAATGTATCTTTCCTATCGCTTCATTACCTTTTTAAGAATGTGTCTGTCAGCTAAAGTAGAATTAGGAAAGGTTATGCTTGTAGCCAATTTGCTCTCCTCCGAGCACTTTGCAGAATAAAGCAGACGGAGTCATATATCATAGCCAAGTGTGCCTAATGATAATTAAGTGCCATTTAGGCACGTAAGACATCAACTTTGTGCTCCCTTTACTTGTACTTGATGTTTTATCACTAATAAACAGGATTTTTTTTACTTTGGCACACTTGGCTACTATATATATGACTCCATCCGCTTATTCATTTTCTTTTGAATTTATACTTTCAGTTATTGCCCTACAACTTTCAAAAAGCAACAGCAAAAACATTGAATATTTATAAACTCAGAACAAATATTAGACTCTATTGAGCAGACTTTTTTTATTAGCATTAAAAAATATATATTTACAGACAGTATCATTAAACATTTCCTTTTACACAAAAGTAATCCAAAGGAATTATCATTTTAGCAGTAGCAAAGATGAAGAAAAACGGGGGGGGGGGGGGGGGTGAGAACATGTTTAAGGAATTTGGTAAGATAAAAATGCAAAAATATCATTTTTTTAACCAGGACATTTAAATCATATTCAGTTTTAAGTAAGTTTGTCTTACTTTATTGTAGGAAAGATTAAATAGCTCTGTTAGAGTTGTTAACTATTGTCACGGCAGTAAAGAATAGATTACATAATAAGAGAATCAATATAGTAGTCTAATGATCCTGCATACTTAGATATAATATCAATATAATAAATATATGAATGAAAAAAAGTATACATGTATATAAAAACGTATAAATACATAATTAAAAACACACAACTGTGAGCTGCAGCATGCTGGGACTGTTTACAGAAAATTGAAAATATCAAAATCTGCATTCAGACCCATGGTAATTAGAGTCTGTAACTCATATACCTATTTCATTTTAAGCTTAATTCTTTGGGATTACTTTTATGTTTTAAAAATGTTTAGGTACACTATGGGTTAAAAGTTTTTTTCTTTAATATATTGCAGTGTTCTCCCACCCATGTTATGATTTTCCTTGTAGTCCGGCCAGCATTCTGCAGCCCACATGGACATTGCAGTAAATAAATTACATTACAGATTTCACAATTCATGTAATCCTTAATCTCATGTTCTTTTCCTGACACCTTTTGCGATGAATTTCTCTATTTTTCTAGTTGGTTGGATTCTGAGTTTAAAAAAAGTGCTGACATCTTTAGTTACTTTTTTTGTATAACTCTTCGTCCCACATCTACGGATACTTGTGGCCTCTTTGGCAAAGACGAAATCTTTGGAAGTGTTGAGTAAGGATGAATGGTTGGAGAATAAGGGTGGAGGGGTGGTTGTTATGTCAAAAGAGTATTGTTTGGAAGAGGCATATCGCCACCTTAATGATGTATACACTAGTCTTAAAGGTGACCCCACCACAGAGCAAAGGAAACTTCTCAAAGTATATCTTGATAAAGGATAAAGGAAAAAGTAGTGTTTTTGGGGTAAAGAAGAATTTGATTATATTGATAATATCCATCCAATCATTCTGGTCTTTTACTTCCTTCCCAAGATCCATAAAAAATGTGAAACATCCACCAGGGAGGCCAATTATCTGGGGTGGGATCACTTTACTCCAACCTTTGGAATATTTGGACCTTATCCTTCAGGGATTTGTTAAAACAGTAACTTAATATCTAATAGACACTGTAAGTGTAATGAATACCCTTAAAGAAATCACTGAGGTCTGAATGCAGATTTTGATCTTTTTAATCATCTGTAATATGTCCCATGATGCAGCTCACAGTTGTGTGTTATTAATTATGTATTTAAATGTTTTTATATACATGTATACCGTATTTGCTCGAATATAAGACGAGGTTTTTTTCAGAGCAAATGCTCTGAAAAATCCCCCTCGTCTTACATTCGAGGTCTCTTATAATCTGACCTCAAATTGAGGTCAGATTATAAGACATGGATCCAGGTCCCCAGCAGAGCTGCAGGGGACCTGGATCCCCCTCTCTAACAGCAGGGGTTGTCTGCGCGATGAGCGCAGATTCCCCTGCTTCCGCCCGGCACGACCGCCGGGGCTTCTATGAAGAAGCCGGGTACTTCCGCTTTCGTCACAGAAGTCCCGGCGAGCGTGCCGGGCGGCAGCAGGGGAGGTCTGCGCTCATCGCGCAGACATCCTCTGCTGCCCCACTAGGCACCAGGGACAATCGGGCAGCTGGGGGATGTCTGCACTATACGTGCAGATATCCTCCATGCTGCCCGACACCTCCGTCTATTATGACGGACCAGCTGTCCGTCATAATAGACGGAGGTGTCGGGCAGCATGGAGGATATCTGCACGTATCGTGCAGAC
Organism: Pelodytes ibericus; assembly: GCA_036172795.1. Classification (NCBI taxonomy): domain Eukaryota; kingdom Metazoa; phylum Chordata; class Amphibia; order Anura; family Pelodytidae; genus Pelodytes; species Pelodytes ibericus. The sequence continues at coordinate 42,420,800 of CM069860.1, forward strand.
ATCCCCCAGCTACCCCCACTAGTCACCAGGGAAAGGGGGGAGATTCGAGAGAGAGAGATAGAGAGAGGGGGGAAGATAGAGAGAGGGGGGGGAAGATAGAGAGAAAGAGAGGGGGGAAGATAGAGAGAGAAAGAGAGGGGGGAAGATAGAGAGAGAGAGAGGGGGGAGATAGAGAGAGAGGGGGGGGGAGATAGAGAGAGAGGGGGGGGGAGATGGGGAGATAGAGAGAGGGGTGAAGATAGAGAGAGAGAGAGAGGGGTGAAGATAGAGAGAGAGGGGGAAGATAGAGAGAGGGGGAAGAGAGAGAGAGAGGGGGGAGAGAGAGAGGGGGGGAGATAGAGAGAGAGAGAGGGGTGAAGATAGAAAGAGAGAGAGAGAGAGAGGGGGGGGAAGATAGAGAGAGGGGGGAAGATAGAGAGAGAGAGAGGGGGAAGAGAGAGAGAGGGGGGGAGAGAGAGAGGGGGGGAGAGAGAGGGGGGAGAGAGAGAGAGGGGGGGAGATAGAGAGAGAGAGGGGAGAGAGAGAGACTACGCAGGGGGGGGGAGAGAGACCACAAGGAAATAAAAACAAGAAATGCATTTGTATAATATCAGTTTTTTATTACATATTAAAAAGCAATTTACATATATACAAGTTAAACTTTTTTTTTTCCTATAGGGTAGTCTTATATTCAGGCTTTTAGTTTTTTTTCCTAAAGGAATATACAAAGTTTGGGGGGTCGTCTTATAATCAGGGTCGTCTTATAATCGAGCAAATACGGTACTTTTTTCTTCATATATTATATTGATATTATATCTAAGTATGCGGGATCATTACAATATTATATTGATTCTCTGATTATTTAAGCTATCCTCCACTGCCAGGACACTTTAATTTCTGGATGCCTAAACTTCTGACTATGGCAAAAGAAGTTGTAGAGCAGGTAGGACTCCGCAGAATTACAATGAATGGAGGAATGCCTGAGAGTGAGCAGTTCTCTCCAAAGCAATAGATGTTATTGATGCGGACGTCATGAGAGCATCAGATGCGACCTGTGTATGAACCATACGGAAGTGACGCTACGAGACACGTGAAGACGGAAGAGAACTATATAAACAGAGTATGGATGGACAAAAGCACACTTGAGAAAGCCTCTGTGGAGGAGGAGAAATGCGTTGTGCGGAGGGAGGATGCTTATGCACACACAGTGCACATTCAAACCTTGTCTTCAAGCATTATGTCGGATACTGCTTTTTTTAATGTAAGGTTTTTATTTATTTGTTTGTTGCACAATAAATGTGTTATACTTTAGTCTTGCTTCTTCTCCCCTTGTCTTGTGCTCCATATCTGTACTTTTTTGGGGGGTTTTAATTTAAGAAAATTCGGAGGTGTAACATCTGCTAAGACCCTACAGGGGGCACTTGGATGTCTGTTACACTGAGCAGGTTACTGCTAGGTAATATGTGAGTGTACTAGCTTACAGTTCTATTAAGTCACACTGTTTCCAAAAATACTACACTATATTATTTGTTAGCAGTTTTTTGTTCCCTTTGTATAACACTGAGAGGATTGATCGTTTAACGGGTAATTTGAGTGTGCAGAGTGTGTGGGAGAAGCGAACTGATTCACTTTTTTCTATTTTACACTATATTTAGTAGAATTACATTACTTGTGTGTACTTATATTGGCTTAAAAGGCAGTGTGTACTTATATTGTCTCCAAAAGTGTATGACTTTCAAATAGACCAGTCTTTCCCAAAATGGGGCCAGAACGGCGTTTGAAGTCAAATTTCAGAATTGTCCAAAATGTGGATCAATATAGCTGATGTAGGTCCAAAATTGGCAATTTCTGCAAATTTAAGGCCAATTTGTGTCTATATTCGGTAATTTCAGGCCAATTTTTGTCTGTATCGGGAAGTCAGTTATTCAAGATTATTATAAAATTGTTCTTGGTGGTACATACTATTATTGTATTGTACTATGTATTGGCTTTGTATCACACATTGTTGGACCAACAGCAGTGCACTACAGACTGGTGATGTTTGCATGCCTGTGGTAGAACTTTTCTGCTTATGGTCACAGACCAACAGTGCAATCATATGCTGAATCAAATACAGACACACAAAAGACTTTGTGGATCTGAGAATGTGACCACTTGCCAAGGGAGGATCGTCAGTTCATAAAATTGGGTGGCCTTGGTGATCCATTGTCCACTGGCAACAGTAACTCACTTCTCAAATTAACATTTAGAGGGCAGATCCAGGATTTGAGGCTACGTTTTATTTAACATGCTACACAAACCTGGGGGCCAATATCTAAAAAAATTCCCCGGGACCATTATTTCACAAGGATCTAATCCCTTTCCTGAATCATGAGACTGGAGATAAAGCTCTGAGAGCTTCTAGGTAATAGCTTGATTTTTTGGGGGACTGGGGTAGTTATTTTTAGGTCTTTCTCAAATATAGACAGTTGTTGAAGGATTTACCATAATGGAACCAAATTTCGTTAAATAGTAACCTATTAATTCAAAACAATTTAGGGATTAAAGAAAAAACAAGGCCTGAGCTCAAGATATTATAAAGTCCTTTAAAAGGCAAATCTAATGCTTTAAGAAGTATGGGAAACAAAGTAAATATCTTGTCTAGCAAATAGCAGACTCTGGTTATAAATCTTCTATGGTGCAGTCTTGTATGAAACAGCACTATAATTAATGAACAGTTTCTAGTTCTGTAGACTGTACACAGAGTGTGTTAAAGCTGACAGATTTGAAACAGGACATCTGTATGTTGTGCCAGGTCATTGTTAACGTAAGCTCCTGTAAAAAGTAAATCTTTCTTTTAAAAAAAAAATGAACTGTTGACCTTGAAAACAGTCAGCTGGGAGAATTTTGCAATTACATTTGTACACATAACAAAAGCCATGGATGTGCTTACATTCATGTAATTAACCTCTTAAGGACGGACAGTTTTTTACAATGTTGCACTCAGGATAAAGGCTGTTTTTACACTTCTGCAGTGAATTTTGTCTCAACTAAAATTCGAGAATAGCTTGAGGAGGTAGACTTTGGAGGTCAACTTTTCATTTGTAAGTACTGAACTGTCAGCGCATACAAATAGAGAGTGGTAAACCTCCCCTAAAATGGCATGGCTAATCCATTGTCCAGGATACCTGATCCTCTAAATATTAAAAAAAGAATAAACTACCATTTACCAGAGAGTAGATTTTTAGGAGTGACCATTCTTCCAACCTAATAGCTTGCTATAAAAAGGGTTATGATGAAGATCCAGTTTTTACCCTTAACGTGATCTTCATATGACCATGCTCAATGTGTTTTGGGTTTTTCAACAACGTCTGTTTGTGCCAAAAATCAGTAAGATTGTCTTTTCCATGTTTCTAAACCAGCAGGTCATCCAGGAATCCGAAAGACACAAAAACTACTGTCCCGATCCTTTTGGTGGCCTAAATATCATGAGGAGGTTAAGAAGTTTGTGTCCTCTGGTTATGTAAGACTCCTCGTTCTTCACCAGTAGGCTTGCTTCCACCATTTCCTGTTCCCAATTGTCCATGGGGATCTATATCAAGGGACTTTATTGTTGAACTGCCTCTCTCTTAGCAACACACTACAATCCCGGTTAATTAAAATGAGCCATTTTACACCTGTTTGTGGCCTTCCTTCAGCGAAAAGTTCTGCAGCTTTTCATCCACAAAGTAGTGGACAGAAAGAGCAAACTAACCAGATTCTAAGTCAGTATTTATGTTTATTTATTAGCTACCTACAGGATGATTGTCTAGACTTTCTACAGACTGGCGAAAGGCGGATGTCATTCCAATATTTAAAAAGGGATCAAAATCTCTGCCGGGTAATTATGGGCCAGTGAGCTTTACATCTGTATTGGGGAAATTCTTTGAAGGATTGCTAAAGGTATACACTGAAGAATACATCTTGAGTCAGAATCTAATTAGTAAAAGTCAACATGGTGTTGTGAAAGACAGGTCTTGTCAAACAAACTTAATAACATTGTATGAAGAAGTCAGTAAAAATATAGATCTAGGTGTGGCAGTTGATCTATTTGGATTTTGCTAAAGCATTTGATACAGTTCCACACAAAAGGTTACTCTACAAATGGAGAGAAATAGGATTGGGGGCAAATGTATGTATTTGGATTGAAAATTGTCTGAAAGATAGAACACAGAGGGTTGTTGTAAATGGAAAATCCTCAAATTGGACCAGGGTACTGAGTACCTCAGGGGTTTGTTTTGGGACCTCTTCTTTTTAATTTGTTTATTAATGATCTCCCATGTTTTGCTGAGAGCCATGTCTCAGTGTTTGCTTATGACACTAAATTAGGTAAGGTAATAAAGACTAATCTTGATGTTTTTTCTTTACAGTTTATAGCCTTTAAAAGGATATTAACGAACTAGAAAAAGTGCAAAGAGAGCTACAAAATTAATAAGGGGATTGGAGGATCTTAGTTATGAAGAGAGACTTAAAAAATTGCATTTACTTACGTTAGAAAAAAGGCGTCTCAGAGGGGATATGATAACATTATATAAATATGTGCAGGGCCAATATAAAGAGCTCTCCAGGGACCTGTTCATTAACAGAAATGTACAAAGAACAAGAGGTCACCCCTGAGACTGGAAGAGCAAAGATTTCATAGACAGTAAAGGAAGGGATTCTTTATGGTAAGGACAATAAAGTTATGGCACTCACTGCCAAGAGAGGTAGTGCTATCAACCCCAATAGATGCATTTAAAAATGGTCTGGATGTTTTTTTTTTTTTAGAAAAACAGAACATACAGGGCTATTAATAATGGAATAAGCATTAACCCCTTAAGGACAGAGCCTTTGAAACATTTTTGTCCTTTCTGGACAATGGCTATTTTAACATTTCTGTGTTGTTTGTGTTTAGCTGTAATTTTCTTCTTTGTCATTTGCTGTACCCACACATATTATATATTGTTTTTATCGGGACAAGAAGGGCTTTCTTTGGATGCCATCTTTTTGATCATATCTTATAATATTATTTTTTTTTTTAAATATGGTAAAAAAAAAAAAAATACACAAATTTCCTGACTTTTATTTGAAACATCTTCTCCTCATTGAAAAAAGCGAACGAAAAAACCTGCTAAATAGATTCTACTATTTCTCCTGAGTACAGGGATACCACCCATGCATAGGTTTGTTGGGGTGTTTGGGGGCTAAAATACCAAATTTGGGAGGTGCAGTTTTTAGTTTTCCAACTTGAAATTTTTACATGCAGACAGCCTGCACCCATGTCCCATTTGGGACATATTTGAAGCCAGCTAGTGTATTTTACCACATCAACCCATATATTTTTTTAAAGTAGACACCCTAGGCTATCTCAAATGGTGGTATTTTAACACTTTCCATGCACTAATTCTACCACCAGCCTGTGTCAAAGTTTGGGGTAGTAATTTTTTGTGTTTTTTTTCACAAACCTTGTACTTTAGACATGAATTCACAGATTTTGGTATGTGTAACTGCCAAATAACACCCCAATAAGTGTTCAGCAACATCTATTGAGTACAGGGATACCACCCATGCATAGGTTTGTTGGGTTGTTAGGGGGGTAAAAGGCAAAATTTGGGAGGTGCAGTTTTTGGTTTTCCCAACTTGAAATGTTGACATGCAGACAGCCTGCACCCATGTCCCATTTGGGATATATTTGAAACCAGCCAGTGTATTTTACCCCATCAACCCATATATTTTTTAAAACTGACAAAAAAAAATGCTGATAGCAAAAAAAATCCTTCTGCGACCAGATTGCTCCATATGCGCTGCTTAGGCAGTGACCATATGCACTGCTTAGGCAGTGACCATATGTGCTGCTTAGGAAGTGATATATGGCAAGGAAGGGGTTAATAGCTCTTAAAAGAGCCTTTGATATACTGTAATAAATCACAGTAAAAAAACTTAACCCCTAAAAAAATGCACAGACAGCAAAAATGTGCTGCTGTGTAAGATCACTGCGTAAACAGCGATCAATTGCAGGGAAGGGGTTAAAAACTGGAAACGGCTTTTATAAAAGCCTTTGGGTCTCAATTTTATTAAATATATTATAATTAAAAACTTACATTATACAGCTCTGTCCGTCTCCCTCACTAAAACTCAAGTGAGAGGGAGGCAGATCTACACGGGTCAGATCAAATATTGACAAATATTGATCTAACCAGGCGAATGGTGATGCTCATCTGAACAATCGCCAACCCGTCTTTGCCACTGATCAGCTGTTACTGATTGCTATACATGCCTCAGACAGCTAAAAAATAATTTTTTTACTTTAAACGTAATCCCCTAGCGGGTATAATTAACACGTGACGGGTGTAATAAAAAAGTTTTAAAAAAAGTAAAAATGCTTCTACATCAAGATTGCTGCATTTGCGTCAGATCGCTGCTTAGGCAGTGATCTACAGCAAATAAGGGGTTAATAGCTCTTAAAAGAGCCTTTGTTATACTGTAATGAATTACAGTAAAAAAAAATGAACCCCTAAAAAATGCACAGACAGCAAAAAATGTGCTGCTGTGTATGATCACTGCGTACACAGCGATCAATGGCAGGGAAGGGGTTAAATGGCTTTTATAAAAGCCCTTGGTTACTAAAATTGTATTAAATATTTTTAATTTTATTATTTTATTTTATTTTTTACTTTATCTGATCTGTCTCTGTCCCTTACTAAAACTAGTATGGAGAGGGAGGCAGATCAATACTTGTCAAAGGCAATATTTACTAATATTGCCTTTGACTCTATGATAAGTGCTCATCAGAGCACTTACCATACATTCCTGCACACAGATCACACAGATCTGTTGTGCAGGCATCGATTGGCTCCCCCTAGAGCATCGGAAGTGAAATACTTTCACTTCCGATGCTCTTGCCATTAGAAGGGAAGCGCTGCCTGTACAGGCAGCGTTCCCTTCTACTGAGCCGATGGGGTCGCTCAGGAGAGCGACCACCATCGGTTCTGGGGGAGCATCATGGTGTTGCTAAGTGCCTCGCTAGCGAGGCACTTTAGCAACACCGGAGATGCTTAGAAAGCGAACGATCGTTCGCTTTCTAAGCACATGTGTGCAGCGGGCGCAGCCATTTTTAAATGGCTGCTACGATCACTCCGGGGAGTGATCGTAGCGTGCCCCTGCACTTTTTTGGGGTGTTGCACAATGCCTCTACATAGATGCATTGTAGCAACACCGCTGGTCGCTTTCTTTACTCAATTTAGTGCATGACGTGCCAGGCACGTCACCTGTCGGCAAGTCCTCGATTTGCCGTGACGTGCCTGGCACGTCATCTGTCGCCAAGGGGTTAATAATAGAGCTTATTGATCCGAGGAGAAATCTGATTGCCCTTTTGGAGTCAAGAAGGAATTTTTCCCCCTAGGAGGCAAAATTCGAAATAGCTTCCTTAGGGGTTTTTGCCTTCTTTTGGATCAAAAAGCTGGAATGATAGGTAGGAGGGTTGAACTTGATGGACTTGTGTCTTTTTTCAACCTAAATTACTATGTAACTATGTTACTCACACCAGAGTTTGCCTATAACGATGCCTAACACAGCTCTACTTCCCAGAGCCCATTTTTTGGGCCAATTACGGTTACCATCCAACTCCCAATTACTATTTCACTCCTTGAGTCACAGACTGGCTAACTGCTTTAGAGGAATCCCAGGAATTATTAAAAGAGACTGTTTTGGAGGCTCAGGAATTCTACAAAAGTGCTGCTGATAGGCATAGAGAAGAAACCTTAGTTAATCACATTGGTGACAAGGTTTGGTTTTCAAAAAAGTATTGCAAGTTTAACCCCTTAACGACAGATGACGTGCCAGGCACGTCACGGCAAATCGAGGACTTGCCGACAGGTGACGTGCCTGGCACGTCATGCACTAAACTGAGTAAAGAAAGCGACCAGCGGGGCACTTAGTAACACCTTGATGCTCCCCAGAGCCGATGGTGGTCGCTCTCCTGAGCGACCCCATCGGCTCAGTAGAAGGGAACGCTGCCTGTACAGGCAGCGCTTCCCTTCTAATGGCAAGAGCATCGGAAGTGAAAGTATTTCACTTCCGATGCTCTAGGGGGAGCCAATCAATGCCGGCACAACAGATCTATGTGATCTGTGTGCAGGCATGTATGGTAAGTGCTCTGATGAACACTTACCATACTGTCAAAGGCAATATTAGTAAATATTGCCTTTGACAAGTATTGATCTGCCTCCCTCACCTTACTAGTTTTAGTAAGGGAGAGAGACAGATCAGATAAAGTAAAAAATAAAATAAAATAATAAAAGAAATATTTAATACAATTTTAAACACCAAGGGCTTTTATAAAAGCCATTTAACCCCTTCCCTACCATTGATCGCTGTGTACGCAGTGATCATACACAGCAGCACATTTTTAGCTGTCTGTGCATTTTTTAGGGGTTCCTTTTTTTTTTACTGTCATTCATTACAGTATTAAAAAAAGCTCTTTTAAGAGAGATTAACCCCTTTCTTGCTGTAGATCACTGCCTAAGCAGAGATCTGACGCAAATGCAGCAATCTTGCTGCAGAAGCATTTTTAATTTTTTTTAAACTTTTTTATTACACCCGTCACGTGTTAATTATACCCGCTAGGGGACTACGTTTAACGTAAAAAAAATTTTTTTAGCTGTCTGACCGCATGTATAGCGATCAGTAACAGCTGATAAGTGACAAAGGCGGGTTGGCGTTTGCTTAGATGAGCATCACCATTCGTCTGGTTAGATCAATATTTGTAAATATTTGATCTGACCCGTGTAGATCTGCCTCCCTCTCACTTGAGTTTTAGTGAGGGAGGGAGACAGAGCTGTATAATGTAAGTTTTTAATTATAATATATTTAATTGAATTGAGACCCAAAGGCTTTTATAAAAGCCGTTTCCAGTATTTAACCCCTTCCCTGCAATTGATCGCTGTGTACGCAGTGATCTTACACAGCAGCACATTTTTTGCTGTCTGTGCATTTTTTTAGGGGTTATTTTTTTTTACTTTGATTTATTACAGTATATCAAAGGCTCTTTTAAGAGCTATTAACCCCTTCCTTGCCGTATATCACTTCCTAAGCAGCACATATGGTCACTGCCTAAGCAGTGCATATGGTCACTGCCTAAGCAGCGCATATGGAGCAATCTAGTCGCAGAAGGATTTTTTTTTGCTATCAGCATTTTTTTTGTCAGACTCGCTAGGGGTTAGTTATATCCACTAGGGGATTACGTGTATTCCTTTTGAAGCTGTCTGAACGCGTGTATAGCGATCAGTAACAGCCGATCAGTGGCAAAGGTGGTTTGGTGATTTCTCAGATGAGCATCACCATTCGTCTGGTTCGTAAATATTGTTCTGACCCATATGGATCTGCCTCCCTCTCCTCACTTGAGTTTTAGTGAGGGAAAGAGACAGATCTGTATAACATAATTTTTTAATTGTAATAAATTAAATTAAATGTTAAAAAATTGTGAGTCCCAAGGGCTTTTATAAAAGCCATAACATTTGTATAGTGTAGTGTATTAACCCCTTCCCTGCCACTGATCACTGCACAGCAGAACATTTTTTCTTGTCTGTGCATTTTTAGGGGTTAATTTTTTTGTACAGTACTACAAAGGCTCTTATAAGAGCTATTAACCCTTTCCTTGCTCTACATGTTCAAATTCCAAGTTTGAAAATCAAAAAGCGCACCTCTCAAATGTAGCCTTTCAACACCCAACAAAGCTGACAAAGCTATGCATGGGTGGTATCCCTGTGCTCGGGAGATGTTGCTGAACATATAATGTGGTATTGTTTGTCAGTGACACATACCGAAATATGTGAATTTGTGTCTAAAGTACAATGTATGTGGGAAAAAATACACAATAAAATGACTACCACAAACTTTGACAAAGGCTGGTGGTAGAATTGGTGCATGGAAAGTGTTAAAATAACACCATTTAAAATAGCCAAGGGTGTCTACTTTTACAAAATATATACTTTTTGGGGTAAAATACACTGTCCTACTTTTAAAAAAAAGTCCCAAATGAAAGATGGGCTCAGGCTGGCTACACGTCAATATTCCAAGTTGAAAATGCGCACCTTCACAATGTGGCCCTTTTACCCCCCAAACAACCCAACAAACGTATGCATGGGTGGTATCCCTGTACTCAGGAGATGTTGTTGAACACATATTGGGTTATTGTTTGGCAGTGACACATACCAAAATCTGTGAATTTATGTCTAAAATACAATATTTGTGAAAAAAAAACACACAAAAATTACTACCACAAACTTTGACAAAGGCTGGTGGTAGAATTAGTGCATGGAAAGTGTTAAAATACCACCATTTGAAATATCGTAGGGTGTCTACTTTTAAAAAATATATGGGTTGATGGGGTAAAATACACTGGCTGTTTTCAAATATGTCCCAAATGGGACATGGGTGCAGGCGGTCTGCATGTCAAAATTTCAATTTGGAAAACCAAAAACGGCACCTACCAAATTTGGCCTTTTACCCCCCAAACAACCCAACAAACCTATGCATGGGTGGTATCCCTGTACTCAAGAGATGTTGCTGAATACTTATTGGGGTGTTATTTGGCAGTGACACATACCAAAATCTGTAAATTCATGTCTGAAGTACAAGGTTTGTGAAAAAAAACCACAAAAAAATTACTACCACAAACTTTGACAAAGGCTGGTGGTAGAATTAGTGCATGGAAAGTGTAAAAATACCACCATTTGAGATAGCCTAGGGTGTCTACTTTTAAAAAATATATGGGTTGATGGGGTAAAATACACTGGCTGGTTTCAAATATGTCCCAAATGGGACATGGGTGCAGGCTGTCTGCATGTCAAAATTTCAAATTGGAAAACCAAAAACTTCACCTCCCAAATTTGGCCTTTTACCCCCCACACAATCCAACAAACCTATGCATGGGGGGTATCCCTGTACTCAAGAGATGTTGCTGAACACTTATTGGGGTGTTATTTGGCAGTGACACATACCAAAATCTGTAAATTTATGTCTGAAGTACAAGGTTTGTGAAAAAAAAACACAAAAAAATTACTACCACAAACTTTGACAAAGGCTGGTGGTAGAATTAGTGCATGGAAAGTGTTAAAATACCACCATTTGAGATAGCCTAGGGTGTCTACTTTTAAAAAATATATGGGTTGATGGGGTAAAATACACTGGCTGGTTTCAAATATGTCCCAAATGGGACATGGGTGCAGGCTGTCTGCATGTAAACATTTCAAGTTGGAAAACAAAAAACTGCACCTCACAAATTTGGCATTTTAGCCCCCAAACAACCCAACAAACCTATGCATGGGTGGTATCCCTGTATTCAGGAGAAATAGTAGAATCTATTTAGCATGTTTTTTCGTTTGCTTTTGTCGATGAGGAGAAGTTGTTTCAAATAAAAACAAAGAAATTTGTGTATTTTTTTTTTTTTACCATATTTTATTATTTTTTTTCAATAATATGATAAGATATGATCAAAAATATGGCATCCATAGAAAGCCCTTTTTGTCCCGATAAAAACAATATATAATATGTGTGGGTACAGCAAATGACGAAGAAGAAAATTACTGCTAAACACAAACAGCACAGAAATGTTAAAATAGCCATTGTCCAGAAAGGACAAAAATGTTTCAAAGGCTCTGTCCTTAAGGGGTTAAGATTCCTTCTCATAAGCTAGGTCAGGAATACATTGGACCTTTTGAGGTTGTTGCTCAGATCTATTCTGACTTCCTCTACAACTCCCAGATGCCATAAGAGTGCTTCCAGTATTTCATACAGCATTGTTTAAGCCTTTTCATGAAAATCCTGTTCCATCAGCACTCCCCTGGTGGGTCTTCTGGTATAAACTAAAATACCTAGGTCATTGGAAAGGTTCTGAGAATAGAGCATGTAGACTATGTTCATACTCATCATCTGATTGAAACTTTTCACAAATGGTTACCTGATAAAGCCGGAAAAAAGGCATCCAGAGGCCGCTCCTGAGGAGGAGAGGTGATGTCAGGAACTGACTTCATCTGGATTTAAATCCTGACTTCCTTGATGGTCCAGCTACTGGACTCCAAACCTACTTAACATTAGTAACATAGCACAAATTATTGGTGGCTGCAGATTTGTGATACAGTGTTATAGTCAATTTGCCAGAGTCTGTATTTGTGATAGTTATTTCTTAGAAATTCTATGATGTCTTATTTAATTCAGATGGGATTTTTAGCTTTCGATACAGTGTATTATTTTAGCTTTCGCTAGAGTGTATGGTAAAACCAGAAAATTGTATATGTTATAATGAAATCAGTCAGCTCTAAGGTAAACTCTGTGCGATCCGTAGCATTTACACCTACAGCTGCTATGTTTAATTCCGTTGACATGTGGTATGCATCTGTATAGGGATTCAACATCTAAACTATAGAGTACAGTTTCTGATGGTATGTGAATGTAATTCAATTAATTGTGCCACAAACATAGGAGCGTAGTATTTTATCCACATATAAACTGATATTCTGTGTGAGGTTGTTGCAGTCTGATATAATGGCTCTTGTGTTTGGCATAATTAATTTGGCTCCTGTGTCTTGCATATTTAATGGGCTCCTGTATGTGGCATAATGTAAGGGGCTCCAGTATGGCATGTTTTAATGGGCCATCTGTAACAATCTGCTTGGATTCGAACCCTGACTCCTGTGTTTGCTGCTGCATGCTCCTGTTCCAAGCAGCAATGTAGCAGCAATGGCTATATCTCTGAATTTGTCCTGTCATTCACCTATATAAAACCCATCCTCCCAGCAGTCAGAGCTGGTAAATTTTGGCTGCTGGCTTGTATATTGGATTCCTGTTCATATTGTTTCTCACCCTCCTGCTCTCTCCAGTCCTTTGATCTTAGCTTGGTTCGGACCATCCTGCTCTCTCCAGTTCTTTGTCCTCAGCGTGTTTGTAACTATTCTGCATCTTAGGCCCTGCTTACTCCCTGCCTGGCTGTGACTCTAGGGAAATCTAACAAGGCCTCTGCTTGTGGGTGCTCAAAGCCAGGGGCTCCACCCCAGGTGGAGAGTGCTCACCCTGCGCAGGGCCTTGAATTGCCCACTCCCCCTGCACCGCGACTCCAGCCCATCTCAGCACAGCCGTCCGTTACACCATCTGACTGAGTTTACTAAGAAATCTTGGCATGGTATTGGAGAAAATGCAGGAGGGTGACACCATGAGTTTCCACACAGGGTGACACCAAAATAGAAAAAATTGTGGACAAAGGACGCATGCACTCCAAACTCCAATATGATTGTAAAACTTCCGATTTATAAAATGGATCACAGGGACAATGAATACAAAGACAGGGAAAGGACGAATAGAAACATAGAAACATAGAAACATAGAATGTGTCGGCAGATAAGAACCATTCGGTCCATCTAGTCTGCCCAATTTTTTTTTTGAGTACTTTTATTAGTCCCCCGTTCCCGGTCTTATAGCTAGGATAGCCTTGTGTCCATCCCACGCATGCTTAAAATCCTTGACTGTGTTTACCATGAATGCCTTACATGTTTTGCGTGCTCACAGGCTTAATCACTAGGCACTATGCCAACCCTAGTGACACCTCTGGCCCTACTCAGCTGGTTATTCAATAACCTTGTCACCATCAATACTAATAAATCAATACCATGTGACTACAAATGTTCAGGCAAAACTTACTTATGGGTCTAAGATGTGTGTAGTGACAATCACCAAATAGGTGATTGTTGCTCATTTTCCTCACGTAAAATCGCCATTGCCTTGACGCATTCATATTCAGAGTCAGATAACTCTAATACTTTTGCTTTTTTCTTTTTCTCACATTTTATATTATTTGCACAAGACTAGCTTGTGAAAACACATATTCACATCTCTAAATGCTAAATCTGTGAATTTATCAAAGGATGGTGTCGTAACAAAATAAAGACCCTTAAGAAGAACAGTTTCTTAATTCTTGATACAAGCTACATATGATCTCCACTTGCCCCAGGATTATCGTCAGTCCACAGGATTGGGTGCCCCACATGTTCCGTCATCTAAGGGATATTTTTAATTGGTCCGTTTGTAATGGCATGATCCTTACTCACATATTACTTTTTTTCCCTGTTTCCTTTTATGACATAAAAACAAGGTGTCGGCAGGTAAGAACCATTCAGCCCATCTAGTTTGCCCTATTATAGTCAATCCTTCAACAACTCTCTGTACTTTCAAATGACCCAACTGCTGAAGTCCCAAAATCTTAAGCCTAGAGGATTTTATAAGTATTTTTTTAGTCTGTTTCGGTGGAATGCAGGAGATGCCGTCTCTCTGCTATAAATGTTGTTAGCTTGTATTGTGCTAAATTTGTAACGCTTTTTTAGATCCTGGCCAACAGATTTGACATGCAACACAAATCCGTGGGCCATAAGCTCAAAAATACCCTTGGTCACTATTTATTGTGGATCCCCCCCCTTGCCTGAATCTTGAGACTGGAGATAAAACCCTTGAAGCTTCTTGGTAATAGCTTGATATTTTGGGACTTCTGTAGTTATTTTTAGGTCATTCTCAAATACAGAGTTGTTGAAGGGTTTACCATAATGGAGCCAAGTTTCATTAAACAGTAAGTTATTAATTCTAAGTAATCTAAGGATTAAAGAAAAAACAAGACCTGAGCTCAGGACAATCTAAAGTCCTTCAAAAGTCAAATCAAAGGCTTTACTGAGTGTGGGAATGCCAAATAAATGTCTAGCAAACTCCATATATCTCCAATGGTGCAGTCTTGTATGGACGACACAAAAATTCTAATGCTGTAGAATGTACACAAAGTTTGTTTAAGCTGACAAATGTGAAAGATGACAGGTGTATATTGTGCCAGGTCATTGTTAACGTAAGCTTCTGTAAAAAGTAAAAGTAACACTTTCTAAAAAATGAATTATCGCTCTAAAAAAAAGAGTCAGCTGGGAGAATTTTGCAATTACGTCTGTACACGTAACAGAACCCATGGGAGTGCTTTCAGATCATGTATTTAAATGATGTCTGTTGATAAGCCATACAGGCAGCAAAAACTTAAAGATGGTGAAGACGTGCTGGTAACTGATTTAAAATTGTATCTGTCTGTCTTCTTGTTTGTCTATAATGAGTGGCATATATATGATCAATTAAAAGTGTATATGATAACTGTTTAATAATTAGTAGAATTTAAAATTGTCCTTACGTTGTGTTAATGTGTTTTCAATTTGTAAAAAATGTAATATTTCCTAATATGCATCCTGGCTTTCTACTGCTTATTGGCTGTTCAGCTTGGGTTACATTGAATCTGCATTATTTGTTATATACTGCTTTGAGTATTGTGCCATTCTGCTTGGCTGACTTGTAGAAATGTAACTGAATGTGGCAATCATGTGTTTGCCATTCAGATTTGAACAATTAGCTCTCTTTGCTATGCAGCAAACTATAAGTAGCCCTGATGGCAGTGTTAGATAAGAATCATTTGGTTCATCTAGTTTGCCCATATTTCTACATGTGTTAAAATCTTACACCTTATGTGATAATTAACCTTATCTTATGTTCAGAATAGCATTGTGCTGATCCCATGCATGCTCAAACTCCTTCACTGTATTAACTAGACAACTTTTGTTTTAAAGCTATTTCATGTATCCACCACCTTCTTGATACCTTATGATGTTACTTTTAAATCTCCGAATTGTAATTTTGTACTATGTCCTCTTATCCTGGTATTTCCACGACTTTAAATATACCATACTTCACAACCAAAGTTTTTTATGTATTTAAATGATTCTATCATATATCCTTTCTCAGTTCTCGGTCCTCTTGCAGTGTGAGTTTTACCTCTAAACAATGCATGTGACGATCCATGTATCTTTCATAAAAGTTATTATCTTGAAAACGATCAAACAGTTTATTACCCCTTCTCTGAACTCTACAGCAAAATGAACTGTACTCTTTCTACTTCTAATGCTTCTCCCTGTGTACAACAAAACCTCTCATTAGTAATCTGCTACATTGCCTGTTTACCTTTAACCCCTTCCCACTTGTAGGACGTTCTATGCCATCCTGATTTTCGGTACACAAAAGCCTGTAGGATGGCATAGAACGTCCAGTGTGTAGCAGCTCATCGTGGTTTCCCGCGATTAGCTGGGCAGTGGGTCCCAGTGCAGGAACTTGCAGCGGGATTCCCATTGTCAGTTGAGGCCACTTTGAGTAGCCTCAGTCTGATATAGAAAATGTAGCTGATGCTCAAAGAGTTCGGGCACGGCTCCACGATGTCACACGTGATGTGTATTTCAGCAGGGACTCACAAGGTCTGACCATTTGTTCCTGGTTCTCAATGCTGTGATCGGGTCAGGAGCACAAAGATGCCGCTTTGGGGCTTCGATCCTTAAGGAAGGGGTTAAGTCATACAAAATAAATACCTCTAAGCCCCTCCCCTCAGATGTTGTGGTGAGTACTGTATTATATAACACAATCTGTCTTTAGATATTTATACAACAAGAGCATTAGCTTTCATTTATCACCATTAATGCGAGCTTAAAAAAGCTTTGTACCATGTGGCTTATCCCCCTGAAATATCTACCCTATTGCAAATCTTTGTCTCGTGACCAAAAAGTCTTACACTACCTTTAGTATATTCCATACTATTGCTAATAAAAATATTAATGAGAATGGGTCCAAGCACAGAACTCTGACATAGCCACTCAGCTATCTGCTGAATCCACCCACCAATTACCGCATCCAAACATTAAAAATACAGGTTTTTTTTTTCTTTGATTACTCAAATATTTAATTTATAAAAAATGTATGATTTTGCTTTTTTTTTTAACCTTGTAAATTATTTATAGGCATAATTACCCTAAAGTCTTTTCTTAATCACACTCTAAAGATTAAGGGTGGAACAGGCTAATTAAGAATTTCATTCATTCAAAACACATCTCTTATTGCATGTAAAAAAAAAGCATAGGACTGTCCTAAACATTTTTTTCAATTATTTTCTCTTTCCAGGAAATTCCATTCACAGCCTCAATTTTCTAGGAGCCGCTGGATTGCCATACTGTAACCTACTGGTTTAGACTGTAATTAAGGTAAAAGGTTGTCTTATGAGATGTTGCATGCCCATACAAATCCTAAAATGTATAATCAATACTGTTGAACGTGCTTGTGTGTCTATTTGTTTTTAAACAACATATGTTATGGTGAGGTGAAGGCAACAGGAAATCCAGCCACAATAATACTATAAAACATAGTACATTCATTATAAAGCATCCCAGACAAGTCGGGCCTGGGGCCCCTGATGAAGCTGTTTAAGCGAAACGTGCGTCATGCATTTCAGGCAACCCCACTATTCATCTGTCATCCTCTCCTGCCTGTGTTATATTTATTTGTTGGGTTGGGGTACTGCTCTAGTTAGCGCAATAGTTTGGGTAACATTAAAGCCTTTCACAGTCGGCTGCTTTTCAGCCCTGGCCGATGTCTTATTACTATTGCCCTATGCCTGGGACTTTTATCTGGGCAGGGCCTCATATTTAATTAACCTCTAATTTCAATTGACATTCGGGCGGTGCTCTCTGGAACGTCACGTCTTTTAAGATATACTGTATGTGCATGTTTGAGTAGCAGAGTGTGCAAGTGTGTGTTTGAGTGGCAGAGTGTGTGAGTGTATTTCCTCTAAATTCAAAATTTTTTTGTTTTGGGCTCAAAAAATAGGGGTCGTCTTATACACAGAAAAATACAGTATGTGTTTTAGTACAATGATCCAGATAACCTTGACCAGTGATTTTTAACTTGACTAATTTCTTTAGCTGTGGCAATACTGCAGCCACCAACTCATTTCTTTATACTTTGTTTAAAGATCATATTTACGGGTTACCCCTGTGAGTTTATGTTCCATGTAGCAACCCTTGTTCCTAATGCATTTAATCTTATATGAAAAAATCCTCTCTGATGCAAAGTCATCCAAGAAAAATGTAGGTGTATTACTGGTATGTGTGCTAAAAGGGAGATGCTGGATAACGGCAGTTTATAGAATATAATATAATTTAATAATGTATAAAAACAGTTGCACACATAGAATATTGCATAGCACACATAAAAATGATATACAGAATGTTTTATCACAAGTGGGCACTATGCATTTTGAAACCCTGCCACCTGATGCGTTTCGCCCCGGAGGCTTTATCAAAGGTATGGTTTTTTTTTGTGGTATGCAAGTGCTGTGATCCTGGAGAGGAAAAGTGAACAGACAAGACGTTTAAGAACAGTTCAAACTATTTAGATATCTACAATCAAAAACACAAAGTGATTTCTAAAGCTACCAAATTTTAAAAGTAACTGTCACTAAACCCCACACAAATGTAGCAACAAAATACAAACTCCTCGCTTTGCATTTAATCTGCAGCATATAACTGAACAAGTATTGAGAAACTGCATCTTACCGGGAAAACCCAAAAAAAGGACACACAAAAGTAAGAGACTTTAATCTCTAATAAGAAACATCTGGCCGTGCTTTTGATCCTCAGACCTGTGCGACATGAGGCCAGTCTTTTCGAATAAAAAATATCAGTTGATAAATTACAAATGTTATATAAAAAGCAATTATTAAGGATGCAACATTGTGATTTTACTGCACATTCTACATGTGCTGAAAAGTAGCCCTATGTGCTAACACTGTATAATACAATGATGCTACAATATATGCAAATAACAGCGACATTTGTGTCTTTAAAGAATTTCTTGATATTTGTAATGTACCCCATTTTAGCAAATGTATATATGCATTTTTTACAATCTCAATGATCTAATATTATTATCACCCACCTGATTAATCCTCCTGGTCTGCCGCCATCGCATGCGCGCACAGGTAATTTATGAATATTCATGAGCCCAGTTAAAGGGCTATTTATCAAATTAACTCCTCCTTTGCCAAATTGACCAGAGGTGTGTCCTGGTCATTTGGGAGTATTTAAACACTCATTTCACAGGTTACCTTTGCCTGTGGAAGCGCCTTGTGTACCTCACTAGCGTTCTGATTCCTGATTGTATTCTGATTTACTGATTTCTGACCCGGTTCATTCCTGACTACCTGTATCTCTCTAATCCATTTGTTCCTGCGCTCCTGTATTATTCCTGTATGACCCTGCTGTCCCTGACCATTCTATGTCAGCTGCCTGCCTTGATTCTGCTTTTGACCTGGTTATCCGTATCTCTACATTCCATGACCCAGCCTGTTTTATGACTCTCCGTTTGCCTGTTGTCCTGTATTATCCTAATCGGGCTTCTCTTGCTGGGTACCCGGTAGTGTTTCAGCAAAGTCTTTGGTGACATAACAGTCTTCCCCTAAACACATCTGCACTGGTGATCCATCTCTCCAGTAAGAAAGTTACAATTATAGTCTTTGAGTACAGCATCCATTCTCTCCATTTCAATTTCTTTGAACTGTTTTTAAACTTCTTGCCTGTTCTCTTTTCCTCTCCAGGATCACAGCACTTGCTTATCACAACAAAACCACACCTTTGATAAAGCCTCTGGGCAAAACATGACAGGTGACAGGTCTTCAAAAATGCATAGTGCCCACTCATGATAAAACATTCCGTATATCATTTTTATGTGTGCCAAGCAATATTCTTTGTGTGCAACTGTAATTATGTCTTTAACAGCTGGTTTTATACAGTATTAAATTATATTACATTCTATAAACTGCCATGATTCAGCATCTCCCTTATAGCGCACATACCGGTAACACACCTTCAATTGGACCCTTCTTTTCTCTAGAAAATGGCCAGGACACCACTCACTGGTACTGGAGCAGTTTCCCTTGTTTTATCTCCTTTCCTTTACATATATACTGCACTTGATTCTAAACCTCTTGGTTTCTTCTTTCTGTTAATACCCAGTGACGCTGGTCTGTATCCATATTTAATTCAAGAAAAATGTAAAATCATCTTTCATAGTATTATTCTTGCAAATACATAATGCTTATTGCTCATAGTATATGTTAGTGATAGTTTATAATGTACTCACTTATTGAAATGTCCCTCTTTCCTCCTTTTTTTTGAAGAATGGCAACATTTTCCATCCAATTTTTGTGGACCTGGTTGAGCTCAGTGTCAGCACTACAGTTGCACATCCACCAGGATGCTGTTGTTGGAATTAGAGGCAGTGACATCATGCTACCAGTGACTTATGATGCAGTCACCTCAACACGGATTATGTGGAGTCGGAATCAGAACTGTGACTTTGCAGATGGCTTTGTGTGGTGTAATTTATGTAAACTTAATAACAGTCCTCAGTCAGCTCCATCCAGTGGAAGAGTAATCGGCTTTGAAAAAAATGCCTCTATTGTTATTAAAAACGTCCAGTTGGAAGATGAAGGCCATTACTGTGTGAAAGTGGAAAACTTGGAAACCAGTGAGCAAGATAGTCAAAATGCAGTCTATGGTATAATCACTCTTCATGTTAAGAAGACTCGTACTACTAGATCTGTGCAATGTCCTGAGGTAAAACCAGGCCCTCCCAGTGGTATTATGGCTGTCCCTATTCCAGGAATTTTGATAAACAATGTTGGGTTTATCCATGTACCTGTTGTTCTCAATTTTTCAGACTGGACTATGGCTGAATCAAATTTGTGTGCAAATACAAATGTTTCATTGTTGTACGCTTCATTGTTGAAAGATGTCATAAGAAGCTATCAGAAGAGAACCAGAGACTCAACAGTAGTCCAGCAAACATTCATACAGTCTGGCACCTTGCATCTAAGCAGTTCGCAACAATATTTGACTGACATATCTAAATACACAGAGAGTCAGTTTGCAATGGGCCTATCTACTTGGAATAAGGCAGATATGACTAACATAATGCGGCATATTGGTTATTTTCAAAAGCAAACAGTAGACACTTCCACACAAACAATCTTACACAGCATTGAAAGATTGGCCACAGAAAAGAATTATACCATGTTTACCATGAATAACTTGAGTAAAATGATTGGTGCAACAATCTCAAATGTCAGTCAACAGAATTATGTGAGTAAAGAGATATATTGTAATGCTTATGGTAACATGATTTTAAATGCAATAAGCACATTGTTAAATGATGTGGAAAACAGACGGATACCATATGTCATAACAGATAGTGAGATGGCGAAGCTGTATTGCCCAAACTGTGTCTCAGAAACTGAGAATTCAAAGGCATTTTGGGAATGTGTCAAGTCATGTAAGAAACTTCAGTTTAGTACTATTCGATATCTAGGATCAGTAACTCCACACCCAAATAATGTTGATTGTACGTCATCATCAGCTTGCTCAGAAGAAGATACAATGTACATTTCATTTACTTTATCTCTTCCTGTTTATGACCTTGCTAGTTCCGTGTTTGCCAAAATGGCGACTATTCAATCTGTAGGAGTCCTAGAAGACAGCGTATTCAAAGAACGTTTAGCAATCCCTTCCCTGGTGTTATTTCACCCGGTGATGAACAAGTGGGTGCCTCCACACACTGACTGCTGCTATATTAAGGGTTACAAATATGTCTGTAGATGTGATGCGTTTGATGTTGTTATGCCTGTTTGTGGTTATGACAATCAAATGTTACAAAATGGGACAAAGGTCTCTTGCCCGGTTAAACTGACCAAATGGCATGTTCCAATAGTTAAAGTGACTCAAGGTGCAAATGGTTTGTATTGTATTGTCACGAACCAAGAAAAATATGTATATGGATCTCTTTCCTGTGATATCACCGACCCAAATTTTTGTTTTACGCCTAAAGAGCAAACTGTAATTGGCCATACCACCATCACACCTTTGGCTACTGAGGGATCTCTCAATACCTCTCCACAAAGCGAAACCAATGTGGACATTCTACAGTTTAATGTAGACATTACCCCTTTGACACTGAAACTGAAATCTTTATTGGAGCATAAAAATACTCATTTGATCCAGATTAGCAATTATTTACAAAAAGAAGCCCAAATAGTGAACGAGATGATAAACAGCGGTGATAAAAATCTAATTGAGAATTCACTTGACCATGTAGAGACCAGAATCAAAATTCTAATCGTTCTAGAAGTGTTTGTTATTTTCATTATTTTCTTTATGCTGTACTGCTTTTGCAATGTATTTAAACAACAGGGTTATAACATAAGTTCTCTTTTCACAAATCCATATTTGAGAATATCAAAATAATAAAAAAACAATATAATATTCACTTTGTTTTCTTTCTCATATTTTGATATATGTTTTTGCAATAAACATCACAGATTTGGAAAACAGTGTATAAAAGAGGGCCTAAAAGTTTATTTTTATGGAATGTTTATATATATAGCCCTGTAGGATGGTTCATGCTTTGGAACACCAATGTACATATTCCAAATTTACCTTTCATGAGCGCAAAGGAAGGTGGATTTTTCTTTGGATCAGTGAAAATGTAATTGATATTGATATAAAATTGCATCATTATAAGTACTTATTTATGCAGCATATACCGTATTTATCGGCGTATAACACGCACTTTTTCTCCCTGAAAATAGGGGGAAAATTATGTGTGCGTGTTATACGCCGAAAAAAAAAAAAATCTAAAACTTACCTCGTTCCTGCTCTGTCCCCCGGTGCTCTGAAGGTGCGTGGCTGTGAGGGAAGCGTTGTGAGCTTCCCTCCAGCCGCGCGGTCAATAAAGTCTGTTTTTTTTAAAACAAACTTTATTGACCGCGCGGCTGAAGGGAAGCTCACAACGCTTCCCTCACAGCCACGCAGCTTCAGAGCACCGGGGGACAGAGCAGGAACGAGGTAAGTACTGGGGTCTGGGGGAGGAGGGTGGCATAACGAGCATAATAAGGGGCAATATCCTGGCATATTGGGGGGAAATATCCTGCATATTAAATGGCATATTGGGGCAATATCTGTCATATTAAAATGGCATATTGGGGGCAATATCCTGCATATTAAATGGCATATTGGGGGCAATATCCTGTATATTAAATGGCATATTGGGGGCAATATCTGGCATATTAAAATGGCATATTAGGGGCAATATCCTGCATATTAAATGGCATATTGGGGGCAATATCCTGCATATTAAATGGCATATTGGGGGCAATATCCTGCATATTAAATGGCATATTGGGGGCAATATCTGGCATATTAGGGGCAATATCCTGCATATTAAATGGCATATTGGGGGCAATATCCTGCATATTAAATGGCATATTGGGGGCAATATCCTGGCATATTAAAATGGCATATTGGGCTTCAAAGTTCTTAATTTAAGTTCTTAATTTTTTTTCCCTGAAATTTCCTTCTTTAAATTAGGTGCGTGTTATACGCCGGCGCGTGTTATACGCCGGCGCGTGTTATACGCCGATAAATACGGTATTCTTTATGATATATTTAATGAGAAAAGTTTACAAACACATAAGATAGCATAACAAAATCTCATATTTCTTTTCAAAACAAGAAAGAAAATAACACATAAAATAGATGGATGAATAGTTAATTTTACATAGTCTTAAAAAATATGCTTAGCTAATAGAACGTGGAAAAAAAACCCATATTTTATACTTTAATACAATATGACCTTAACTAAAAATAATGAATTACATTAAGTACAGATGAGTCTACTAAGATATAATGGATGAGTGGTTAACCAAACAACTTAATAAAATAATAGTATTTATAGCTGAATTTATGTGGATGATTCTGCCAAACGTAATCAGTGGTAGGTTGAAGAAAGAATTTAATATGGTGATTGGAAAGTTTACATAAGGCATAGGATTCTCAGTAGAATTTTAATTTTGAGAATATTTATCCTTTTTTTTTATAAAGTTTGAAATATGTATAGTATTTTTGGTAGGATCTATTTTTATTTTATTCAATAGTGGAACGAAGTTTAATTCAACGATATTTCCAAGATCAGTAGACACAACCACACCCAGAAAGAAAACAAACATCTACCTCACGTACCAGTCTGTTATAGTTTGTCTAACTTTGTATGTAGTTCCCTTCTATGCTCTGTGTCATGCGCTACATAAATTGTTGTCACTATATAAATAAATGGTAATGTAACGTAAAATCATTTAAATGGAAAACGATCTTCTTTAAATATTTTGCTTTTGACTTGGATAGATTTATATTTATTATTTCTGACTTATTGATATTTATTTTGAACAAAGATAAATCGTTTTATGTTTTAAATGTTTTGATTATATTTGGAAGAGTAACAAGTCGTATCTTATTGTATCGTGTGATGACATACTTATGGCACCATATTAGAACAAACGGCTTCTTGAAAACATGTTTTCTACACTTGTGGGTTTTGGGCTGCACATGGTGTTGACTTCTATTACACATTTAGCACCATTTATTGACATAGACTGACTCAATTTACAGGGCAGTGTTAAAAAAGCATATTGGTGATGCTATATAATTTTGTGTAAGGAGATTGACATCCTTATGTCTTATATGTATATCAAAAGATTTATTGTAAAAACAACATTTATATTTTAATAGCTTATGACTTTTAATTTCATGTGCACCCATGTGAAGCACACTGGACAATGCAGCTGTAAGTATTCGTCTAACTCAAGGTAATACAACTTTTTAAAGTGATGGACCACATACCATGAGGTATGAGGAACCTTTGGGCATCTCAGCCACTTTTGGCATGCACAAAGTCCATGGAAGGCAATATCTGACCATATCTGTGGACCACCAATTGGACTGCAATGGTTTATCTCTACAATATGTTGATAATTTATACTGCTGTTTTGGAACAACATATAGATATTTTTGTTTTTTAAACCTCACTGATTTGACCTATGAGTATTACACCTTGAACAGATCTTAAGTATTTGATTTTTAAATGATCCTTTCACTTATTGCTTTATTTTAAAGATTTATAATTGTTTTGTATGTTTGGTTGCATGGTATGTAATAGCAACTAGGGGACCCAGTATTTATTGCTTTTTTTTTCAGCTTGCTCATATTCGCCTGCTTTACAACAGGTGGATCTAATCCGAAAGTGAGACACCTTATGCATATAGGGACTCAAAACACAAGAGAAGCAGTTATGCTAAACATTACATATCCATCTTGACTATATCCACTAATGGAGGAATTCCCAGACTGATTTAGCTATGGTGTTAACACAGAGCATATTAACATATACATTTGAACGCTACACAAGTATTTATATTTATTGTTCACTCTTAGAAGTGGAGTAGAGCTTCTAAATAAAATAATACATGGATAACCATTTTGATTATGTCATGAGGTCCAGTACCGAGATCATTTACAATACATTTCAAATAATTGAACAATACATGTTATCCTACATTAGTTCATGTAAGTTATATTATTTAATATATTAAAGGACAACTGTAGTAAAAATGAAGTTGTTTTTAATTGAAACATTGCATCAAGTGTAGGCATTTTATATAGAAATTATTTAATAAAATAATACAAATTAAGTATCTTATTGAGTTATCTTTACTCCATATACCTCCACCAGTAGGCAGACATTTTGTTTAGAATCTTTGGTCAGATGTGTCAGATGTTTCTTCATCTGAACCAAGGAGTTGAAGATCTGACCCAAGATTCTAAACAACATGTCTGCTCCTTGAGAGTTAAAAAAGGCTCAATAAGACACTTTATTTGTATTTCAATAAAGATTTTTTTTTTTTCAAATCATCTACACTTGACACAATCTTTTAATTAGACATTTTCAGTTACGTTTTGTTACAGTTGCCCTTTCTATGCATAAGTATTTGATCTATTTTTATTTTAGTTTCCATTTGTGGATACACATAAGGAAGTCTTTTGTCATGCATATCCTGGTAAATAGTGTTTAAATATCCTGTACGTGTAAAATAAACGTGGAGCTATTATAACGTTTTGTGCACGCCCTACATGACAGCCATCCCGCTATTTTCAGTCCACTCTTATCTATTTGTCATCAAGGCTTTGTGTATTTCCTTTAACTTCTGATCCATTAAAAGGTCCTGACCACAATCAAAGTAAGTCTAAAAGAAAGATGTTTGTCCAAGCAAAGTAAATAAGTCACCCATCTTATATCTGAATTTTACATGCATGCTCCAAAACAGAACATATTAACATGCAGTATTGTAAAATGATGTTGCCTGATTGAAAATCTTGTACCCAGTCATCCCTCTGGTCCTTCCTGACTCAGGCACACAGACATCCATTCAGGCTGACATTTTTTTCTGCGGCAGTCAGAACATAGGGGGTTACGTGACCTGCCAGTGCTCAGACCCCAGAGACATGCAGGGAGCATGGATGGCAGCCTGAGGAGCTATATGTGCGCCTGTACAGATTACAAACATCCAGCTTCCCACCAGGAAAGTCCAGGATGCAATCTTGGACCTGGCTGGTGCATGTCCTAATTGTGCAATATGGGTGCCGAGGCAGGTCTTGGCTGTGTAATCTGCGTGCTGGGGCATGCTTAGCACTCTTTGCTGTATTTGATTTGATATAATAATTCACAGTCACATTATTTCATAGGATCCATATTGTGAATTGTTTTTTTCTCATCATTTCATTTTGATTTCACTTTCACCTCGCATTATTTCATGTTCCATTTTAAGGACATATTTCTGCCTAAATATTTTCACTTTTGACAATAATTTGTACAATATTTTATATAATATACATCTGTAATGTCTTTTTTTCTGCTTGGCTTTATACTGCTTCCCCGAATAAGGGTCACAGACACAGTTTCTCATTTATTTATTAGTTTTTATTTTCATATTCCTTTATCATTCACAAAGTCTTTCATTATTTTGGTACCATTATGGATACATTCCATTATTTTGGAATATATATGATTTTGTTTTTTATTCTTTTTGTGTTTCATTGTGGTATTTATCTGTAATTGAGACATTTGAGCAATTCATTTAAAATTGGGTGGTTTGCAATTGGGATGAACATTTCATCCATGCTTTACCAAATGTCCCTATTTAGGAGAGACAGTCCCTATTTTGCCCCAAATCCATCTTTCCTCCTCTTGTGTGCAAATTTACAAGGAGCTCAGGATTTTAGCTGTATAAATGTGTCACAGAGCTCCACAAAGCTCCACACCAATAAAACTCATCATATATTGTGTTTAGAATGCATTCAATGTGTTTACATATTCCTTTATATAAATAACATGCATTGTTCTTATTGTAAATGGCGTATAACAATTCATAAATAGCTCTATTGCCCATAAAGTAACCTAAAAATGCCCCACCAATAGCCACACCTTCCGTCAATCTCCGCAAAAACAAAAGGGTCCCTTTGGCCAATAGTAGGTATGTTTCGTCTCATTGACTAAAATATACACAGTACAGGGAGAAACCTAGAAAAGCTCCTCAAAGGTTTGATGAACTCAGTGAATAATATGAGAGTGACCAAATAGAACAGTGGCCTGTTGTTGAGATGTGATGTGCATTACTCATATCAGTGATGTTTTTGTTTTACTATGAAAGAAGTCTTTTAAAAGGTGCACAGGTAGGGTTGCCACTTTTCTTCAAAATAAATATCTGCCAGGCTACTGACTCCATAAACTTAAGATTGGACTCAAGTCCATTTCTTACCAGCCTGCCAGTAAAATACCAGCTGGATGGAAACCCTATATACAGAAACATCATGAAGGGTCTGAAAGTTATAAGGTATAGAAAAAAAGAAATATCTTTCTGTACAATTTCCATCTTGCAGAAGATGACTAATAGGGTCTAAGAAATTAATTCGGTGCTTTTGTACTCGATATCACTAGATAAATGGATGGAGTGGAAAGATACAGAGAGAGAGAGAGATGGCAGTCACACTTTTTCCCTGCTTTTGACCTTTCCAGAGAAATATATTAAGAAAGGTCATCACACAACAATTTAAATATCGAAGCACTAGTCTTCCATTTATGTACCACCACCCCCCCCCCCCCAAAATTAACATAATGCCCCCCAAAACATATAGACTTTTATGCCACACAGATGCATTAGTACATTTCCAGCTATGCCTCTAATTTGGGACTGACCCAGCTCATTACAGGGGAGTTTTACACTAGGTCGGAATATAATGTTCATTCCCTTGCTGTCTGATAAAGCCCTAGCTTGGGCAAATACTCTCCTGGAGGCAGAGAGACCTGTTGCTTACAATTACTCTGAGTTTGTCATGTCCTGCAAGAGGGTATTAAAATTCCAGCTTGCTCTCGACAACCATGAGGAATATTAAATACGCAACATCACATATTCACGTGTGTTAAGAGGGCACATTCAGAAATGGTAAGGTCCAGAAGAAAGTTCCTGGGGGGGGGGGGGGGGGAATGCAGTTTATTCAGCATCAAGCCACTTTAAACTGTGATATAGCCCACAAAGTGGCAGGTTCCCAAAAATGGCTCACATCACAGCTACATTACAGTAAATGTGATTTATTTGTTCTATGCAGTATTAACATTGATACTACTGTATTTCATGAGTGCAGAGAAGCATTAAAGAACAACTGCCAGGCATTAGTTAACTTTGTCTCGAATGAATGTTTATTCATGAACTGTACCTAATCTATAAACTGTGCCATTCCTAACAAAAGAAACGTGTGCACAATTTTAAGTTATTTTACCATTTAGCTGACTCTCCAACCCAAGCTCCCTGCAGTCCTGCGTCTCAACTAAGTGAGGCCCTGCCTACAAATTCTGTGCGACTCCAGGTTTTTGCCACATTCCAGGGCCCTGTGGAAGCAGCTGCTGTATCCAGTACACTAAGGCAGAAACTGGAGAAACCCTGCAAACATCCTGGAGCAAGCATGAAAGACAACTATGGCAGGATAGCAGGCTGTAGACTAGGACAGGAAAACTAAGAAGCAGACTAAGCAGAGCAATAGAAGAAAAGCAACTGAGGCCAAACAGAACTGAATACAGAGTGCAGGGCTATAGGAAAGACTAGAGCAGAACAGAGACAAAGATAAAGATAAAGCAGAAACCAAACTAAGAATAAACAATACAGGGCACAGGTTACAGATAATAACATAGAAACAGACACAGCACAGACAAAGGGCAATGCTATAGAACTTAAAGGGATATACACAGGCACAGATATATCTACAAGACTACATACAAAGGCGAGGGTTAAGGAGTAAAATTGGCTCACAAACCTACCAGTCACTACTGAACTATATAGTGTATTTGAATATAAGAAAACCCTGGTTATAATACAAAACTTTGGATAGTCATTTAGGAAAAAAGAAAAAGACTGAATATAAGACCTATAAGAAAAAGTTTTACTTGAAAATATTTATTCAGCTGTAAACTGTTTTGTCATATTTAATAACAATTATGATTTAAAAAAATGTATTTGTTTTTATGGCCGTTTAGTTGCCAATCTGCCCCAGACTTAACAAGTCCCTCCCACACACACACACACTTAGCCATCCCCCAACCCCCCCCCCCCCCCCCCCCCACCCACACACACACACACACACACACACTTGGCAGTTTGGCTCTCAAGACTTAGCCAAAGCATCATCCACACAATTAGCCACCTGCCCCCAGACTTAATCATCTACCCTCACGTGCATCACCCAGACCTAGCTATTTGCCCCACAGACTTAGTCATCTTTCCTCCAGACTTAACCAATGCATCCTCCCACAAAAATAGCTATCTGCCTCCAGACTTAGTCCATGAATCCTGCAGACTTTGCTATCTATTTATTTTATTTTTGGGGTTTTATTTTTGTATTTTATTATTTTATTATTATTTTATTATTATTTATTATTTTATTATTATTTATTATTTTATTACTTTAGTATTTTGGAGAGGAAGGGGTTGCTCTTTAGGTTTTTTTTAAATTCTTAATGTTAAACATATTTAATGCTAAGCAACATTAAACTTATTATCCAGCACAGACAATGGTATGGCTTCTTCAATTACCTAAAATGTAATAGGTGAACATGTTTGTTGAGGTGTGGTATAATACAATGCCATTATTAAGAATATGCAGTCTATGTCAATGGAATATAACAAACTACTCCCAATAATCAAATAGCCTTTGGAGTTTGGCAGGATTTACATCCTGTATGCAAGCAACATATGCTTTAAAATGTGCAATAACCCTTTATGTATTTGTGAACACGCACAAAGAACCAGTGACATGGGAAACTAGCTTTAAAAGTGACACTGTAGTCAACTAGAAATCATAGAGTCTTTCTGGGACTTGTGACCAAGATATGAGGGCAATGCAATATTTACAGTACTGCCACAGTGTGTGTACTGAGGCATAACCCTGCAAAAAGGCAAGCAATGGCAACATTTTCCTACATCAGTATGTTCACTGTGCACAGTTGATGATGAATAGTATTTATGTGAGTGCCAGCGTGGGTAAAATATACCACAGGGTTATATAACTAACCACTATGAAATGTTATACTTATGTGTAATATGGATTCTGCCAACCTCACTGATACTAAATCTAGACCTATGCAACATATTTTAATATAACTCTATCTCTCTTGAAAGACTACAGAAATGAAAAGGTGAGCTAGAGACAATACAGAATTAAGTGGGGGGGAGTGAGACACTACAGAAATGAGAGGGAGAGAGAGAGACACTACAGAAATGAGAGGGGGAGAGAGAGACACTACAGAAATGAGAGGGGAGAGAGCGACTACAGAAATGAGAGGGGGAGAGAGCAACTACAGAAATGAGAGGAGGAAAGAGAGACTATAGAAATAAGTGGGGAAGAAGACTACACCCACAAGGGGGAAAGAGACTACGCCCACAAAGGGGGGGGGGGAGACTACACACAAGAGGGGAGAGGAAAAGACAGAAATGGGCAGTGAACCTACCAAAAAAATACTCTGGATCCACCCCTGCAAGGCAAATCCTGTGGTGCAGTCTGAACACTGGACTGGGTGCTGGGGCAAATCCTGTGAGTGCAATCTCAGTGTTAGGGTAAGTCCTGGGTGCTGAGTCAAGTTTTGTGAGTGCATTATGGGTGCTGGGGCAAGTCCTGTGAGGCAAATTTTGGTGCTGGGATAAGTCCTGTGAGGACAGTCTGAGTGCTGGGGTAAGTTCTGGGTGCTGGGGCAAGCTGTTTGCAAGCAATCTTCTTTATATAGTGCATATACTTCTGCACTGGGCAATTTATATAACTTGGTGTACATGCTGGGGCCTATTTACTTATATTTTAGGGTATTGTGTTAGATATAAGGAGGTGTGGTTTCCTGACGTGCTTCTGGTCCCGGCTTGTGCTGGAGGTTGCTGATGGCAGGCACGAAGGGAAATAGTTCCAACGGACAGCTTAACAATTTAATCTAGATTCGTAGATGCCCTGCGGCAATAGATTTTAAAAAAAGGAGAAAAGAAACATTTACTGGCGTAAAACTTCAGTTACTCCACTTGCTCTAGCGATCCTATTAGTTCTACACAGACACCGAACTCCAGCAGGTAGCGTCAAGACCAGTGTTTTCATCGGTGAACTACACTTTACTTGTGGTGTCTACCCCACCTGGTACATTACCTGACTTGATTTGGTGTATTTGTCTTACTCAGCCCCCACTGAGATACACGTGCAGAGTAGGTCGCAGGACACAGGCATTTGGATCCAACCGGCAGGCATAGCTGTACCTGTGGCAACCGCGGTCAGCTGACGGCAGTCGCTAATGATACTGCGTGCACTGAATTTAGAAGGACGCACAACTTAAGATTTAACCGGAGGACCCAGCCTTGCCTGCGGTGATTACTGTATCTGTTCAGCAGGATCTGTTTGTGAACTTTTCATTTTTTTCCATCTAAATGCATCAGAGTTCCTGTAGTCTGGCTGGAGCTACACCTGCTTGGTAATTAGCCAAGACAGGACAGAAGGATTACTTGAATAAATAAAGAAGAGTTTATGAATAAGAACATCTAATTGCATCAATGTTCCTGTAGTCTGGCTGGGACATTCACCCCTGTCTGGTAATACGCAAGACAAAAGGACTGAGGAATTCCTTTATTAAATAAGGAAGCGTTTATGAATAAGTATAGGCTGGAAAAATAAGGGTCTCTAAGTAAAAAAGGAGGAAAAGAAAAAAGAAAAAGGAAGAAATTTACAACAGTCAATAGTATTAAAAAAGTTCAATTTAAATTGGTTGGTTGGTTGAACCAGGGGCGTAGCGTGGGGGGTGCAGGGGGGGCCGGCCGCACCGGGCGCAATATCTGGGGGGGCGCACTAGCCCTATGCGGCCGCGCGGCCGCAGCCACAACCGCGCGATACTTCCTGTCAGCCGCCGGATGTGAGCGGCAAATGACGGCGTGACGTCACATCCGGCGGCTGCGCGGCGGAGGCTCTTCTGAAACTGCATCGCGGCCTTTCTTCCCTGAGCTGTTGGAAGTGGAATTTGTAAAGGTAAGAATAAAGGGGCTTGGGGGACCTATTGTATTATGTATTGAGGAGGGGGTCATTAATGTATTGGAGAGGGGGAGGGGGGTCATTAATGTATGGGGGAGGGGAGGGGGGTCATTAATGTATGGGGGAGGGAGGTCATTAATGTATGGGGGAGGGGAGGTGGGGTCATTAATGTATGGGGGAGGGGGGTTCATTAATGTATGGGGAGGGGGGGTCATTAATGTATGGGGGAGGGGAGGGGGGTCATTAATGTATGGGGAGGTGAGGGGGGTTCATTAATGTATGGGGGAGGGGAGGGGGTTTATTAAATGTATGGGGGAGGGGGGTTCATTTAATGTATGGGGGAGGGGGTCATTTAATGTATGGGGGAGGGGAGGGGGTCATTTAATGTATGGGGGAGGGGAGGGGGTCATTTAATGTATGGGGGAGGGGAGGGGGTCATTTAATGTATGGGGGAGGGGAGGGGGTCATTTAATGTATGGGGGAGGGGAGGGGGGTCATTTAATGTATGGGGGAGGGGAGGGGCAGTAATGTATGGGGAGGGGGGGAAGTAATGTAAGGGGGAGGGAGGGAAGTAATGTATGGGGAGGGGGGGAGTAATGTATGGGGGAGGGAGGGAAGTAATGTATGGGGGAGGGGGGCAGTAATGTATTGGGGACGGGGGGCAGTAATGTATTGGGGACGGGGGGCAGTAATGTATTGGGGAAGGGAAGAAGGGGGGCAGTAATGTATTGGGGAAGGGAAGAAGGGAGGCAGTAATGTATTGGGGAAGGGAAGAAGGGAGGCAGTAAATATTGGGGAAGGGAAGAAGGGAGGCAGTAATGTATTGGGGAAGGGAAGAAGGGGGCAGTAATGTATTGGGGAAGGGAAGAAGGGGGGCAGTAATGTATTGGGGAAGGGAAGAAGGGGGGCAGTAATGTATTAGGGGATGGGGTCAGCTGTGTATTAGGGGGAGGGGGGTCAGCAGTGTATTAGGGGAAGAGGGGGGGGATGAGAAAGATCTGACTTGGGAATTTGAGATGAGGCAATGATTATATTTTTTACATTTGTGGCCTAATGAATAATCTATATATATATGTGTATGTAGAAGGAAATGTAAATAGGTGGGGCTACAGGGGTGAGGGAATTATATTTGTAATATATTTATTAGGAACTGTGGAGGGAAGGGGGTTGGATGAGAGCATTAAATATCATAGCATTAAATATTATATTTATGGGGTAGGAACTGTATTATATATTTTTGGTTTAGTGCAGGGGTAGGTAACCTTTGACACTCCCTTTGTTTTTTGACTACATCTCCATTAAGGCTTGCAAAGCATCATGGGAGGTGTAGTCCACAACATCTGGAGTGGCAAAGGGTGTCTACTCCTGGTTTAAAGCATAGGTGTATAACCATTTGGCTTCCCCAGGCCAAAATAACCCCTTAAACTCTTAAAGGATCACTATAGTGTCAGGAAAACAAAGCGGTTTTCCTGACACTTTAGTACCCTGAGGGTGCCCACACCCTCAGGGTCCCACTCCCGTGGCGCTGAAGGGGTTAAATTCCCTTCAGTTACTTACCTTAATCCAGCGCCAGGCTCCCTCGGTGCTGGTGACCTCTCCTCCCTGTCAGCTCCCCGTCCGACGTCACTGGAGCTGAATGCGCATGGCTGCGCGCGCATTCAAAGTGTCCATAGGAAAGCATTTCTCAATGCTTTCCTATGGACACTCTGCGCGATGGAGGCGAAATGTGCCTCCAGGCTCCAGCGTCGCAGATGCGCCTCTAGTGTCTGTCCGGAAGACAGCCACTAGAGGCTGCCTTAACCGCAAATGTAAACGTAGCAGTTTCTCTGAAACTGCTATGTTTACATGTGACGGGTTAAAACCTGACGGGCATTGCACCCAGGCCACTTCATTGAGCGAATTTAAATTAATCTGTATATTATATACAGATTGATATCTTGCACTTCTATTAAAGAATTAAAATTAGAGGTACAGGATTGAGGAAGTTGGCTCCATCTAGCCCAGTCTTGGATCATCTCCAGGGTATGGTTCCATTTTGATGTTTAGTTTTTGTTCTTGATATTGTTTGTCGTTTACGATGGTTGTGAGACGACATATAATAGCATGGCCCATGCTAGGTTACTACATGTGTATTTTTGTATTCATAGACCTGCTGAAAATGTGGAGAATGTGTGTAATGCATGTTCGCACTCAATAAAGTGTTGGAAAATAAACTTGTATTTAGATGCATTTTACTTTAATTACATAAGTATTTTCATAACAAACAATACATGTGCTTGGGGGGTAAGGGTTTCTTTAACTAATCTAGTAGAAGAGACTCGAGTGCTAAAATCCACGGGTTAGGGGGCGCAAATTACTTGCCTTGCCCCGGGTGCTGACAACGCACGCTACGCCACTGGGTTGAACCACCCGAAGAAAATTCTAAATTGAAATGCCTATG
Source organism: Pelodytes ibericus (assembly GCA_036172795.1). NCBI lineage: Eukaryota > Metazoa > Chordata > Amphibia > Anura > Pelodytidae > Pelodytes > Pelodytes ibericus. The sequence continues at coordinate 42,455,585 of CM069860.1, forward strand.
CTGTTTGCTGTTCTTTGGCTGATATAATAACAAGATATATATAAAAAAACTATCCTCATAATAAAAGAGGACAATGGGGAAACACAAACAGGGTGGAGGAGCACTTAAGCCCCAAACACAAAGGCTAAAAAAACACGCAAATCATTAAAAAAAGATTTCTTTGGCACAAATCGAGAAGAAATGCAACAGAGTATAGAGGAATTACGGAGAAATTAACCTTCAAAACCAATAAGCCCAGTAAATGAAACTTCTGGGGACACACAATATACAGATATACAAAGCTTAACCAGCCTAGCACAATGGTGTTCTCTATTAAAGGTACTCCCTACTAAAGAAGACCTATAGAATATAATACATAAAGCCTTACAGCCGCTACAGGAAGAATTATCAGAAATTAAAGCAGAACTAAAGGGAATTGGCAATAGAGTGGCTCTATTAGAGGAAGAGAAAACTAAAGTTACAAAAGGGATAGACCTCCTGAACAATACCAGTTCTGAACAAGGAAAAGTGATCTCCCAATTAAAAAGGCAACTTGAAGATTTAGAAAACAGAGGGACAAGATCTTAGAATTCGAGGAGTACCCGAAAGTGTAGATACGGAACATATAAAAGAAACTCTTCAGAAATTGTTTTACACTATTTTGCAGAGACCAGGATTTAAAAATGGATAGGGCTCAGAGGATATACACCACCAGGACTACCGTAGAATCTACCAAGGGACTTGATGTGCTGTTTACATAACTTTACAGATGAAGAGGAAATACTTAATATATATAGATCATCAGAACCACTCAAGATAGAGGGGTCAATAATAAAAAAATTTCCATGACCTAAGCCTGTCTACATTAGCGGCAAGAAGAGCTCTGAAACCAATAACTGCAGTCCTCCAAGAGAAGATTCTTAAATATCGATGGGGATTCCCCTTTAGCCTACAAGTCTTCAAGGAAGGGAAGTTGGTTGCTTTAAAATACCCAGAGGAGGTTACGGAGTTCCTGAAATGATTGGATCTGCCAAATATTGAGGTTCCTAATTGGCAACCGACCTCCAAACCCTCTCTTTCCATTTTTGATAAAACAAGATCGTGGGAAAATAAGACCATCAAAGAGAAAAAGACGTATTGCAGCTCCGTGCCTATCATAGTAAGAACTAAAAACTCATGAATAAAAGACTGTGTATCTCCTTTTTCCCCCCCCCTTTTTTTTCTCTCTTCTCCTCAATAACTTAGGAGATAAAGAAAACTTTATCGACTAAATTAATGAAGACAGGAGGGGAACAACCTTTAAATAAACGTATATACAATGTCAAATCTGCACCCATAAGTAAGGCAGAATCAGGGGAATGTTGTAGGGTTTTTTTTTTATTAATGGAAGGGAAGGAGGAAGAGGTTGCTCCAAGATAATATAACTATGTGGGTATTAAGATACTTCTGAGGGACCCTATAAGGACCTTGCCTATGGGAACAAATTAGTGGTTGTCATCTGGCTAGATAACCATTAGACGGGATAGAAATGTATAATAATAGTAATGTAAATTTTGAAAATAATTGCATATCTGATCACTCACAAAGCATCTCGTAATGAGAAATATGGAATTTCTGGTGGGAGACCAAATGGTTGTTATTCGGCTGGATAATGATCAGATGTGATAGAAATGTTTAATAATGTAAATACTGTAAATAAGTGTATACCTGTTAAATCCAATGTGCACAATGGACTGGGGAAGGTTGACCTCTTGGTAGCTGATGCATTATTTAAATTGAATGAATTACCATAATTAGTTACGTAGGAACATAAAATCAAAAATATCGTAATGGGAAATACGAAATTTCTGATGGGAGATGTATGGTTAAAATTGAGTGATGTATCGCAGATAATCACCTTAATGGTTGGTACTCGGCTGGATCATCACTAGATGTGAGAGAAATGTGTATACATGTTAAATCCAATGCCCACCATGGACCGGGAAAGATTGAGGTCTTGGTAGCAAATGCATTTTTTTTTTAATGAATTACCACAATTAGTTATGCAAGAACATAAAATCAAAGGAAAATATCATAATGAAGATGATAAAATGTTATAGATTGTTCCTTAAGGGTAATATTAAAGTTTATCCTGTATTCTATGGTAAGAAATACCTGGCATCTGAAATTAGATAAATGACAGTCAGTAATACATTTGAGAGGTACCTCTTGAAAGGATAACCCCTATTATATATAAAATTGAAAATAATTGAATAGATGAATAGAGTGTTAGGAGTATGAAGAGTAGACATGTGCATTCGTTTTCGGACGAATACATTTTCGTCCATTCGTCCGAAAAACGAATAACAAAAATGCTAAACTAACGAAAGCCGAATGAAAGAATGGTTAATAAACGAAAATTATTTGTTAATTCGTGCTATTGGCATTCTATAAAACTGAAATAGAGTCGGTTTATAGAATACCATTAGCATTACATACATTCCATAAACCGACATAATGAACGACTTTCGGTTTATGGAATGCATGTAATGCTATTGGTATTCTATAAGCCGACTCTATTCTGGTTTATAGAAAGCCAATAGCATTACATACATCTATATCTATATCTATAACTCTTGGTTTATAGACTTTCAGTTTATGGAATGCATGTAATGCTATTGGTATTCTATAAACCGAAATAGAGTCCCCATTCATACAAATTGACCTATTTCAACTCTATTTCGGTTTATAGAAGACAAATTGCATTACATGCATTCCATAAACCGAAAGTCGTTCATTATGTCGGTTTATGGAATGCATGTAATGCTTTTGGTATTCTATAAACCGACTCTATTTCGGTTTATAGAATGCCAATAGCACGAATGGACGAATGGACAAATCATTTACGTTTAATAACCATTTGTTCATTCGGCTTTCGTTAGTTCAGCATTTTCGTTATTCGTTTTTCGGACGAATGGATGAAAATGCTATTTTCAGCCGAAAATGCATTTGTCCGAAAACTAATGCACATGTCTATTGAAAACCCAAATTTCATAGCAACACCAGAATTATTTATATGGTTACATACAGAGTCCCCAATAGAGAAATTGAAACAATTCTTGACTATCCGCTCTATAAATGTAGAAAAGGAACTTATCCCCCCCACTTTGGAAACAAAATATAACCCCTATGTATGGTGAGTGGGTAAAATAACTGAATAAATTATGTCCGATAGAATGTATTATTCATAGTGATAAAGAATCAGCCACCCTTAATGACAAAAGATGGGCCCCCTGGGGTAAATACTTTGGATCAGATATTTGTACTGCTCTGATACTAGAATATTAATGAAAATCACTTTATACCTAGAGTAGAAGCTATGTACCACAAGATTTAGATTATAAATATTGGATTTTTAGACACTGTTGACTGCTTATGAATATATGTATGTATATATATGTTTTGTTTTGATTTGGTTTGGTTTGTATTTTTTTTGTGGGTGTTTGCCTATTGTATTTTTATGTAATTTTATGTTATTTTGGAAAATAATAAAAGAAACTGACATTTAAAAAAAAAAAAAGATATAACCATATGTACATACTGGAGGTATATATTTCCTTAGGCAGGGGTACATATCAGTCTTATCTTTAAATATTACATTCTTCAAATGTGCTTTTAAAATGCATGGTTTTCCCTTTTATGAACACAACAATAATGTTATGCTATGGGGCTGGTGTAATGACAGAATGCTATGGAACTGGTATACAATTTTTTTCTAGAGGTGGTTTTGTTTCCAGTCCAGCCCTGGCCATACCTCCCAACTTCTGCCCCAGTGAATAAAGATGCCGGGGACGGAGCTTGGGACAAGTGCATAACGCTGCACATGCTCAATATGCATTCTCCCGTGTCTCTGGAAAATTATTTTGGGATTGCAGGACTGCGGTCCAGAAGCCCGCTGTGCCGCCGAGCTCTAACGCAAAAAACATGAAAGATGTAGAGCTCAGAAGGACATAGCCTTAAAAAAACTTTAATTATTGGGGAGATTTTTTACCCAGTCTCCAGTCAAATGCTAAAGAACTGAGTGGGAGGATAAGTAAAAAAGGTACAATCCTGATACTAATGAGTAATTTAAACATATTTGTAATGAGGAGTGAGGATGCGCAAAGCTTTAATAAAAAAAATGTATTTCATATTTAGTCCAAGTCTAATTATGCAGCTAATCTTAAGACCTTATACAATGTGAGCTGATATCCTGGGATAAATGCAGTCTAGAATACTGATGTGAGGTCTCAATAACGTTAAACTTAATAAGACTCAGTAGTACAGCTAACAACCAACCATCTGCCTTGAAAAAATGGGAGAAAGATCTAAAGACCAAGATAGATATTAACGACTGGAATAAGGCATTACATCTAACATATGTAAATACTCACTGTATATATTTAAACGAGAACGAATATAAGGTGATGAACAGATGGTACCTGACTCCTAATATGATGGCCAAAATGTAACCAGGAGTATCAGGGTTATGTTGGAGATGTGGGAGATATAGGAGGGATATGCTACACATTTGGTGGGATTACCCCAGTATTAAATTATTTTGGGGCAAGCTCTCTCTGATGGTATCAAAAACCTGTGGATGGGACTGGGAACTAAACCCAGAACGTGCATTACTACACAGAATATCCCATTCTTGGTAAATGTATTGACAGCGATAAAACTAACGATAGCAAAGAATTGGAAATCCCCAGATCCAATGAAGTGGGAGGTGATTAAACCACAGTTAATATACCAATGTCAGATGGAGAGAGGAATAAACTACCAATTTGATGGAAATAAAAATAAAGCCCGGTACTGGGACGATTGGATAAAAAGAATCCAGAATGGTGAATTTGATAGAGGTTTATACTCAAAATAAGTACATAATAAATGGATGCCCCTTACCTCTCCGGGGCCCCCGAGACAACCAGAATCAGGTCTTAGAAATTAAAGATGATACAGAGTCCACTGTGTTATGTGAAAAGCAGATTTCAACTATGAAAACACAGACATGCCTGAAGCTTTTACATTTTTGCTAATACTTAATAATGTTATTATGTATTATATTTGTATGCAGAGGCGGCTCTCTAATTAGGTGAGTTAGGCAGCCGCCTAAGGCCTCGTACACACGGGGGCCTCACGGCTGCCTAATTCAACCTTATTGCCTTTGATGTAACAGGGAGCTTAACGCTGCCGTTAAGCTCCCTGTTACACTAACCTGGGACTTTTCCTCCGTGCATCTTCTCTCCTGCACGGAGGAAGGACGCTCCGATCGCGTTTTTTTTTTTTTTTAAACTTTATTGAATAAAATAATAAAGTTTAAAAAAAAAAAACGTGATCGGAACTTCCTTCCTCCGTGCAGGAGAGAAGATGCACGGAGGAAACAATGGAGAGCAGCGTGGAGGTAAGTACTAGGGAAGGGGGGAGGAGGGTGGCACAAACGAGCAAAGCCTGGCATAATGAGTGGCTAAATATTGGCACAGTGTGGGGCAAAATCCTGGCATAATGAGATGAGGAGCAAAATCCTGGCTAGTGAGAGGCTAAATCCTGGCATTGTGAGGGGCAAAATAGTGGCATTATGAGGGGCAATATCCTGGCATACAGTGGCAAAATCCTGGCATATTGAGAGGCAAAATTCTTGCATTGTGAGGGGCAAAATTCTGGCATAATGAGGGGCAAAATCCTGGCACAGAGTGGCAAAATCCTGGCATAGTGAGAGGCTAAATCCTGGCATTGTGAGGGGCAAAATAGTGGCATTATGAGGGGCAATATCCTGGCACACAGTGGCAAAATCCTGGCATATTGAGAGGCAAAATTCGGGCATTGTGAGGGGCAAAATTGAGGCATAATGAGGGGCAAAATCCTGTCACAGAGTGGCAAAATCCTGGCATATTAAGGGGCAAAATCCTGGCATAGAGGGGCAAAATCCTGGCATATTGAGGGACAAAATTCTAGCATATTGAGGGGCAAAATCCTGGCATAGAGTGGCAAAATCCTGGCAAATTGAGGGGCAAAATACTGTCACAGAGTGGCAAAATCCTGGCATATTAAGGGGCAAAATCCTGGCATAGAGGGGCAAAATCCTGGCATATTGAGGGACAAAATTCTTGCATATTGAGGGGCAAAATCCTGGCATAGAGTGGCAAAATCCTGGCAAATTGAGGGGCAAGATCCTGGCATAGAGTGGCAAAATCCTGGCATAGAGTTGAAAAATCCTGGCATATTGAGGGGCAAAATCCTGGCAGATTGAGGGGCACAATCCTGGCATAGAGTGGCACAATCCTGGCATATTGAGGGGCAAAATCCTGGCATATTGAATGGCTTAATCCTGGCATATTGAGGGGCTTAATCCTGGCATATTGAGGAGCTAAATCCTGGCATATTGAGGGGGTAAATCCTGACATATTAAGGGGCTAAATCCTGGCATATTAAATGGTTAGATCCTGGCATATTGAGTGGCAAAATTCTGGCATATTGAATGGCTAAATCACAGTGCATCCGGTGCTTTGAGGAAGAACAAAGTGCCAATCTTCTAGCACAACGTGGTCTGTGAGACCACTTTCAACATTGAGCACCTTTCCTTCTGGCTGAGTGTTTCTGTTAGTGTGTGATTGTGTGCTTTCTGAGTGTGTCTGTGAGTCAGTGTGTGCTGGCTGAGTGTATCTGTGAGTGTGTGCTGGCTGAGTGTGATTGTGTGCTGACTGAGTGTGTCTGTGAGTCAGTGTGTGCTCACTGAGTGTGTCTATGAATGACTGTGTGATATGTGTTAGTGTTCACATTTAGGACACAGCAATAACAATGTGAGTTAGTCAGCCGCACACAATTTTATCTATGCCAAATGTTTATAGATGTTTGTAGAATAATAATGACACAAATAAAATTCTAGGAGCTGTTCATTTCTAGAAGCTGGAATTTGAGTCTGATCTTGAAATATGCTATTTCTACAGTTCATTTTTATTATCACTTGCATATATTTTATTTAATGATGTGTGTCCGTGAGGGCCTCATGTTCGACTTTCGCCTAAGGCCTCACAAAGTCTAGAGCCGCCTCTGTTTGTATGTATTTTCTACTTTTGATAAGAAAATATTTTAAAAAAATAAAAAGAATACTGAAGTGCGGTCATACCCAGCAGTGTCATCTAAGTGTCCAGTATAACAGGTGAAAGTGTGATTTCTCAATGCTTGAGTCCAAAAAACTGCGTAAATATGCAGTTGAAAGATTATTTTGCTGAGCTGTACTATTATTAGACAGCTGAAAGGTTACCAAAGAAAATAGGATCTACCAACATTGGGTCAAGTTGGAAAAATACACAACATATGTTCCTTTTCTCTAGACGCAATCAAGTAGCTGTAAACATTCCTACTGAAGTACGTGAAGTTATATTTGCTTAATGAAATTATAATAAATACAAACTGAGCCAAGAATAGACAACAGGTAAAGGGGACAAGAAAGTACAAGACAAACAAGCTGCTGCTTCAGACCTTACGAAAGATTGACTGGATAATCCAATAAATTGAAGTGAGCACAAAACAAGAAAACAAATAATTTAATGTATAAAATGATAGTAATAAAATATAAATTGACTATACATGCACTTGTCATGACAAATCAAAAGCTTAATGTTTACAAAGAGATGCATAATCAAAAGACCAGATGTGTTTCACTCATCAGGGCTTCATCAGAGCTAATGATATGAATAAATATATGACCCATTTTATATGGTAAGTCTTGTTCAATTTCTCTAATGTGGCAATGCTGTTGATATGGTGGCAAATCGGTCAATGCGGCACAATAAAACTGGGTAACAATATGGCAAATCGAGTCAACGGACTTATACATTCGCAACTAAATCTCATGAGATCTATCCACCCACACAGGGGGATTTCTGAGTCCCTTCAGAAAAAAACATTTATAATCCCACCAAATCAGCTGAAAAAAAAGCTTTGACATTTAAAAATTTAAAAATGTTTTTTCCTTGTTGAGTTAACTGGATTTGCCATATTATTACCCTTTTGAATTGTGCCGCATTGCCCCAAGTTACCATCATATCAACAGCAGGACCACGTTAAAGAAATTGATACACATAAATATAAAAATGAACTGTCAGCCAAATAGTGTCAAGGATTGTTTGGATGAATAGGCGATTAATGACCGAGCCAATAGGGCCCAAAATGAAATAAATGCAGTGTGCACCCATGCAACATATTATCTTAATAATTTTAAACATTTCTAAATGATTTTAGATGTTTTAAAAGCACCTAGCTTATATAAAGAAATATTGGAGATTTAGTCACAATATATGGCCATATTTTGCTTAGCCCACCACTAAAATCATTTTAAAATGTTTAAAATTATTAAGATAATATGTTGCATGGGTGCACACTGCATTTATTTCATTGTAAGTATTGTGGTCACTTCAGTGGTGCTCTGTGCAACATATGCCGGTTCTGGGGTGCTGTCCAAGATATTGTTTTTTGCATGTATATATGAAGCCTGACCAGCTTTGGGCGTGCACTCCACCCACTCACAGGTGCTCTGTGTATGGTGTCCAGTGAAATTTGTATAAATTCTAGTTCAAGACAGATTGTCAGAGAGATTCGTTTCCAAGTAAGTAGCTAGAGATGGGACTCACCAAGTTTGGAGTAATTTGGCATAGTGGTGGGCTAAGCAAAATATGGCCATATATTGTGACTACAGCTCAATATTTCTCTATATAAGCTAAGTGCTTTAAAAATATCTGAAATCATTTAAAAATGTTTAAAATTATTAAGATAACCGCAATCTCAGCGCTTATGGACCTGGAGTGCAGGATTGGAGGTGGCAGATCTAACTACGTGAAAGGTGCAGTATACCCCCATAATCTGACCCCCGCTTATCCTGGCTAATTGGTGTACTAGAGTCTGGCTTAAGACCTGACGGATTCCCACCAAAATGCCCATATTACCTAGAACGGGCCCATCTCGCTCACACCGCAGCCCACGGGGGGTGTACTAATTTATTGCCTACCTTCCCAGATCCGCAGCCTGAGGCTCTAGTGTTTGGGAGTAGTCTTGGCGTAGGTCTGGCCTTCCCACTTCTCCAACAGGGGCCTTTTGCATTTTGTACGGTCTTCAGGTGGCACACTCAACACCTGAATTTCTGCTGACCCATGAAGTCATCAAGCCGTGCATTGCACCCATAGTGGATTATAAGGTTTGCCATTGAGTTTTTGTGCCTGTCCAGTCTTGTCCTGCATACTAGGCCCAGAGTGCGTGTTGGAGCCTGATCCCCTATCCCATAAAGTTTTAACACACTCTGTATTGGGGACCTGTCAATGTTTGGGAGGAGAGCTCTGCTTTCTCTACCACCAGTTATGCTTACTTTAGAATTCCCAATCTGCACCTCACGTGGTGTTTTCATTGTGTCTGCTTGACAACACTTATTTTATCACTTTTATCCTTCAGACCTCAACATGTCACCTCAATTGTCCCGGCTCCATTGACGACTGGCAAAACTGTTGAGGCCAAACGGCCCTGTTTGTTTTAGTATTTTACCTATGTGTTTTTGGTTTTCCATTTATTTTAACAATTCAGATAGCTTTTTCTCACTGATGTACATGTTCTTTTTTTTATTTTATTTTCAAATGTGCCTTACATCAGTTTGGTTGATAATTATTTTCATGGAATTCGAGGTATAGTAGTCTCTGTTAACAAACAAAAAAAAAAGAGAGGAGTTCTTCAACCTTCTCTCTCTGGCACAGTTTTACACAGACAGCCCACTAGTGCTTTCTCTCTTATTTCCCTGTCAGTGTTCTCTCTCCTCCCCCCTATATCTACCTTCCTTCTTCTCTTTTCTTCTCTCTGTCACGTTCTCTCTTCTTTTTCCTCTCTATTCTCTTTTTCTTACAAGGGTTCTGAGAAACACGATCTGAGGGAAAAATTTATTGAAAACCCAGGAAAATCTTCCAGAAGACGTGACAGAAACAAAGATAAAGACAAACAGTGTGTGCCATCAGTGGCCAAGACAAACTCTCACTTGACCGCCTCCTCTGTGGTCACTTCTTCGACAGCTCAAGACATAAGCAAAATAATTTCTCTTCTACTGGATGCCTAGTTAGAAAAACTCGCTGTTTCCATTGAGAATACCCTGGCAGAACTGTCCTCTCAAAGTCGGAGACTCTCTACATTGCAAACCAGACACTCATAAGTCAAGGACGACCACTGCACGACTAAAAGGTTAATCCAGTCTCACGTACTGGCCATAGCTCTAATGCAAGAGCGCATAGACGATCTGGAAATTAGTGTTGGTACATAATTTGAGGCTGGTTGGTCTACCGGAGAATGTCAAAGATACTTTCCTATTTGAATTCATCTCCATGTGGCTTCCACAATCCTTGGGCCTCTCTCTCCTGTACGACATTGGACCAGAGAGCAAACCCCCCCAGGGTCACCCGAGAGCAGTGATTTTCAAAGTTCTCAACTACATTGACAAGCAGAAGGTCCCAGAAGCCTACAGGAAACGTCCTGCAGGCTTCAGGGACCAAGGCCACAAATTGCTACTATTTCAGGATTTCTCTGCAACAGTATGTGCCAAAAGTAGACAGTATTCCCAAATATGTTCTGATTGCTAAAAAAAAAGCAAATAAAATTTGCCCTACTATATCCCGCAAAATTAAGAGTCTCGCAAAAAAACATATTTTTTGATTCTCCAAAAATAGCACAACAAGCTCTTCGCCAAGATCCATCACTGTGGTCAGCCCCCAAACAGGGGGAGGTCCCTCCAACTCTTCTCCTCCTTCTCGCCCCCCTCGCCCTATCCTCTTCACTTTCTCACTCCCCTGTGCCACGCCACACCTAATTTCCCCTGAAGGTATTATCTTGTATACTATGCTATTACAATGTGTTTGTTATTTTGTTTGTTGTTTTCGGTGCAGAGTTCTATGCACCAAGTTTGTTGCTGGAAATTTTTTTGAAAATGTAGGAGTGTTTATAGATTTCACCAGTATGACTGCACTACTTACAGTTCATTTTGTTGTGCTTTCACAGGGGGCTCGCTGGGACTCCCTGGGAGCACTTTTTTAGCTGGATGACCACCACCGCAGACCTTAATAGGCTAGATGCCCTCAAGTCAAACTGATTAAATAAATAAATGTTAAATGTAATATTATTTACTAATTACAAAGGCTTTCTGTGTAGAGTAATTTCTAATGGCACATGCACAGCTGATGCATTATTAAGCAAAACTGTGTATGAGTCTGTAAATATGCAGTTGAAAGATTATTGTGCTGAGCTGTACTATTACCAAAGGAAATGTTACCAAAGAAAAGAAGATTTACCCACACTGAGTAAAGTTGGAAAAATACACAACACATGCTCCTTTTCGCTAGACACAATCAAGTAGCTGTAAACATTTCTTTGTAGAGCTATATTTGCTTAGGTTCCAGGAAAAGGTGGTGTACATTGAAATTATGAAATTCTATGACAATATTTGGACCAAGAGTTTGTTGAACAATTGTCTTGCAGAAACATTTTCAGTACTAAATCTGTTGAATGTACACATGCTGTGGACCACTTTGATACCGACAAAGATCACTGACCTTATCCAGAAATGGAAAAGACCGGGATAACATGACATCAAGTACCCACAGAGCGAACTAGGAAAAAAGGAAACATAGGGCTAATTCATACCGGAAAATTTTCTTCAATTCTTGTCATGATGAGAATTGCTCCATACCAGAGAATTGGACCAAATTGACAGGAATTGAACCCACTGTTAACCTCATTTCACACTAGCTGAATTGACTCAAATTGTGTCAAATCAGCAAACATAATAGCCTTGAACACCCCTTTTTTTTATTGTTGCATTAGCTTGATTTACCAGTATGGTTACCTTGTTGATTTGTGCCACAATTATGCACCTATTTACCACCATATTAACAAAAGGGCCAAGTTAAAGAAATTGATACACACAAATCCAAAAATGAATGGTCAGCCAATTAGTGTCAAGAATTGTTCGTATAAATTGGCTGCTCATGTAGAGGCCAAAAAAAAATAAAAAATAATAGTCAAGAGGGGTTTGTGGAGAGAGGGCAGAGGGGGAAGACAGGGGACAGAGTCGAGCCCTGGTGTTAGCAGAGAGAAAATAACAATGAAAATACAATTGAAGTAGGTACATGGACAGGACAGTTGCTGCAAATAAGCAATAATAGCGTGCATTACCTGAAAATTGATGAACTGTGGCCTGAATAGTGAGATTCACACCCAAATGTACCTATGATATTCCTGATATCTGATATCAATCAGATCAAAATACACATGATTCCCAGAACCCAATTATGATCATTATAAAAAGGAGGGAAATACAGCACACCCCTTGCCATCTCCAGACAGAGGGGAACTGTTTTTGTGATCTGGAGAGAGGGCTATTATGTTTGCCTTCCCATCAAAGTGATCGAAAAATTCCAAGATGTTAAAAGGAAATTAATTTCCTTGGAAGTCAAGAATGAAAATTTTCTCAATTTATCCGATAGATGAGATGTCTGGTCACAGACAATCGATTTATTCCCAGAAGGGTTTTGATTTCTCAGATGTCAATGGGGGCTTAATTTCGTCGCAAGGTCAAGCAGATAATTTTCCCTCTAAAAAAAGTAGCAGGTCCCAGAAATCAATTTGTGTATTTTCAGACCTAAAAGATATCAAGTGGAACTTAACTTTGTCACGGAGTAAAGCAGAAAATGTTCCTGATCGATGTAAATAATATGTTCCAAAGATCAATTTGTATACTTCTAGACCAAAAAAATATCAAGTGGAAAATCCAACTGTCAGCTGTACAGATGATAATTACATACCACGTGTTATAGAGTGTATAGCGATTTTAATCGCTCAGGTGTGTTTCCTTTGAAGTAGTACAAGTGATTACTCGGAGGCCAAGGTTGGAGATCATGAGAAAAAATTATGTACACATGATTCAGTATGAGTTATATATTCAAATTGGTATTTGCCTTCCCAACAGGGTACTTAAGTTTCAAAATTGTATTTCAGTGCGAAAGGAGTATTAAGTATTACGTTTCTCAGGCATTAATATACATTGTTGTTACCAAACGGCTCTAATATTTCTTTGGAGCCGAATAACTTTCTGAGTGTTAATCAGCTTTGGATCCGTAACCAGGAATTTACTGCTTTCCAGGTGTTAATTGAGAAACATAAAATGCAGGGAGGAAGACAAGAGAAAATCAGATTTGTATTTATAGAGCAGGATATTGCAAATTAAATGTCATAAGTACTTCTCTGTGTGCTAATAATCGCCAGGTGGAAAAAGCTCAAATGAAGTTGCATTTCCAAATACATTGGGGGTTCCATGGTCCCGAACAGCAGTACTGATTAAGTAGTGTGTATTGTACAATATGAACAGTTTTCTACTCATGCATTTCCCAGTTTGCCGCCTGCGGTGGAATTGCCATAGATATTTTACAGTGTAAGCAGATTTTTACTCACAAAACTCTCAGGTCGCGACTTGCTGTAATGTTGTTATAGGTTCAACAAACCGGATTTACGCCGACTTGAAACTCCAGTCGTTAACAGGTATGTTCCAGTCTGGTGCACCAGTTCCGTGTATGACCTAGGCAGCTGGAGAATGTTCTCACCTTTGTTTTGACTGCAGATTTATTACTGGGGACAGCCAGGAGGACCCATCTATACTCTGACAGCAGTAGTGAGTGATGTGCATGTTATCTTAGTATACTCAATAATTATTGTAATTGTGAAATTACCATCTCGTATGTTCAAACTGGTGCTTGATGTGAGGGGATACAGCTCAAAAATTGAAATATTGGTGACAGAAGGTATATTCACACACATAGTGCATGTTTTGATAGAAAAACTGTAATGACCATATACAAAGTATTATATTCATTTATGCCTATAGCAGGGTGGCAGGCTGTAACATGATATACCCATTTGTACTGTTTGACACCCATGGTTGACAAAATTGATTAATTTCCCTTTCCATTTCCCCCACAGATATTATATTGGATATATCGATGCAGCACTTCACCCATGCAGCCGTGCACAATGTAGTGTACTTTTAAGGCAACACTTGATTGCATTGCAGTACTTTTCAAAGACAATCCTATTGGGATGTGTTTATTAGGTTGGTCAGTGATGCAACTAAGACAGCTAAATCTCCGTATGAATTGTACGTATTTCCTCCAACATTTCTGTTTGATACCTAGCTTGTTCTATCATATGCAATGCTTGGTCTGTGTCATCACATTGGATTGCGTACCAGCAACATGACCATAGACAGCTCCTGATGTGTCTGGCTGATCTTCGACAATGGAGCACTCCACACTCAGGAGTATGCTATTCGTTTCATGATGGATGGATCTACAAGACTGAGATTGTTAATACATCTGTAGATTGATTTCTGTTCACACATTTTATTTATGTAATAATGCAGAATGTACTTACAACCTTAGTTATTTAATAATATAGATCATGCATAATGGAACCAATTTGAAGAATCTGAACATCTACTTTGCAATTCAACCTAGATTTTGTGATCAATTTTTCAACTTATCTATGTATGTACTATATATAGCTGCTGGTATGTTTGTTTCAATGCCTTCTTCAGATCCACAGATTTTTTTTTATGGAGCCATGACCTTGCAGAGCTCCACCTCATATTCATTCAGGTTGGATAGGTATTGCTGTGCCACATTTGTTGTTCTTGCACAGGCCTTTTTACATCTTTTTCTGTAGTTTGACATTTTTTAAGGGTTTTTTAATTATTTTTTTATAGGTTACATAATCTGTGTTCCAGGAGGGTGGTTTTATTTTCAGATTGTATCCCTCCTCTACCTGGACAGCCTGGGTAGGTAGGAAATGATTGAAAAATATATTTGTTTAAAATATTAAAATTACATTTAGTACAGAGGGGAGCCCAGTGGCACTTGGGCAGGCCCTGGCCCCCTTAATAACAGAGGGAGGGCAAAGCTTCCTTTGGGAAGCCATCCTCCCAATTTATAACATCAGATGTCTGAGGGCACTTTGCCACTCCTAGACACATTAAATATTATGGTGCCAGGGCCATTATTGCCAGTCCCCAGACCCAATCTTTTATTAGGGGGCTGGGGAATTTATCACCATCCCTCACTCCCAGTATTAAAGGGCCAGCCTTGTTTTACCCAGCACCCTGACACCATTCATTTATCAGGGAGCATTATTGTTGGCCCCGGTAATGATGTAGGGACCGGGGGCATCTTGCGCAGCCCCATCCCATATAGCCATGTTAAAAGGCATTTCAATGAGAAGTTGCCCCTCTGCCCCCTTTGTCTGTCCTCGCCTGATGCTGCTGATATACTGAATACCATATCTCTGTAATGACATCCATCCATTTTTGTGGTTAGTTTTACCAAATAAAGTTGACGATTACTTCTCGGTCCTTCCAAAAACATAAATAAATGTGTGGAATTTATTTTACTGCAACTTCAAATGCCAACACTCAATCCAAATATTGCATATTGAACCTTGACGCGGTCATTTACATTATATAAATAAACGATAGATCATGCACTTTATGTGCACGTCATAGCACATTGCTGTGTTAGCGCCAGGAGGTTAGTTGGCAAAGTTCACATGCGTCATTATTTACATAGAGCTGATCATTGCACAGAGCTTTACCATGTTAATAGATATAACAATAATTGCATGTCGAGGGTGTACTGCAGTCCATGCCTCTTTAAAGCTGATATCCTAATGAAAGAAGTTGTCAGTATTTATGTAATACTTTGTCAGCTTAAAGCCTATTATAACATTAGAGAGTTTATAATGTAGGTGTGAGCTCTAAACACAGGCAAGTGAGAGAAATGGATGTTTTTTCGAATGGTAACTATGCACACGTTCTCTAGTTTTATAGATATTCTTACTTTACATTAATGAAACACGGTAGTTCCAGCAGAAGTGGTAGAGGTTAATACAGTGAAGGCTATCCTAGATATAAGTTAAGGCCAGGGACTAATGATAGGATTACTTTACTGAGAGGCTAGTGGATGTATGGAATAGTCTTCCAGCATAAGTGGTAGATGTTAATACAGTGAAGGAGTCCAAGCATGCATGTCATAGATATAAGGTTATCCTACATATAAGATAAGGGCAGGAACTAATGAAAGTATTTTTATATATATTATGCAAAATTTGGGATGACTGGGTGGCCTTATCAGGATGGATCTTATCTGCCGGCACATTCAAAGTTTATATGTTTCTATGAGTGAATGGCAAGAGGGGTAAATACATGTTAATTTTGTTAATAAAATGACAGCATGCATAAAAACAAATTTTAACACAGAAATTGAGGTTCATAAACAAACAAAAACAAACAAACAAAGAGGGTTATGTATAAATACAAAAAAAAGTGCCTTTTGTTATGTATACAACTCGACACCTTAGACGGAATTAGTATTCTCCAACAATAATTAGGCACTGGAAAGTGCCTGTTTGCTTATACATGGGGTACATCAGCGCACAGAGTGCCGGAACAACCTGGAAGAAGTTCAGGACCAACATAAAGTCTGTTATGTATAATGGTGAATGCGTCTTTTTGTACATTCTGACACTTTACAGTAGAGAGATTGTATTCATACCACTCATAGCGCCTAATGCAGGTGCTAACCCAGCGTGCACCTATGTTAATAACCCCAAAGTGTTTTGGACTCAATGGAGAAAGCAAGGAAATATTACATCTGTTTATGTCTCGTCATTAAAAGTTGTATTAAGAATACCAGTTTGATTAATAAATGAGATAACTATGGTTGTAAGGAACATTAATATAGCAGAATTACAAAACATGTAATTAGCAAAGATAAGGACTTTAATTCAGGCACAACTGAGAAATTGATGACATTGGTACTTGAATTTTTGTAGCATTTCTGTACCTTAAACAGCATATTTTCATCTCTAATGCAAGCCTAGGAGACAATTAATGTGATGCAGACCCAGACAGACGCACGCTCATTAGAGAGGGGAATGTGAGTTTCTAGACAACTTCAGTGATGGCAGCATGCCACCTAACTGTCCAGCTTTAAGTGGAACAATGTCAATTTGGGGCAGATCATCTGCATGTCTGCAGTAGCGCTGTTATCTTGAGGGACTCTCAGCCTCCCAAGCCCCTCTCCCTAGGGCATAATTTTGCTGTTTTATGTCTAATCCTGCTTTCTTTAGTCGGGTTTTTCCTCTGCATCTATATAATATATGTATATAAAACTAATCAGATTCTTTGTTTATTTCCACTTTGTAAACAATCAGTGGACGCCCAGCACTCGATACAAACGTGAGAAGTTTATTGATCAGACGCGGGCAACGTTTCAACTCTCGCGAGTTTTCATCAGGTCTTTGTTAGCCTGAAATGTTGCCTGTGTCTGATCAATAAAGTTCTAATGTTTCTGACTTTCTTTTTAGTGCAGATAATTCCGGATAAAGATTAGCAATAAATTGTAATCCACTAACGTGAATTTTTGTTTTGACTCAACTGGCACACATTTATTATGGCAAAATTGAACTGCATTTTAGAAGTAAACACCTTCATACATCACCCCTAACACAACTGCTAAATTATACAACCTGTTATTCACAGCTCACTGTTTAGTGAATGAACCACTTCAAATTCATGTTCTTTTCATTTCTTGGATTTACCAAAACAAACAAGAGGTTGAACCCGATTGACTTGTGTCTTTTTTATAATATGACCAATATGACAATACAGACATCTCAAATGTATGGTGCTTCTATAAATATATTAAATACGTGCGGATAAGAAATAACTTTATAAGTCATAGGATTGACTATATCAGTTGGGATGTGTCCAGAGAGTTATGCAGTTTACAATTCTCATGCCAGAATTTGGATTGCAACATACAGTTACAGGTGTGTACATGATGTATGGAGATACATGTTACTTGTTCTGCTTGTTCTTTGGTATGTAAAAATTGTTACACATACATTGGGGAAAAAAAGAACATCACTGATGTTTCTATTTTACACTCGGCGCTACCCTGGGCATAAATAGCAAAAAGACATGTACTCCCATTGGCTCAACTTGCAGACTTTGCCTCTGGTGCTCATATTCAACACATAGGTAAGCAGCGCAAAATTCCAAAGTCACTCAGATTCTAAACAAAAATGTAACAATGTAACAAGAAATCTTATTTCTTTGTTTCAAGTCCATTAAAATTATTCAAAATAGTATAAAATAGCAAAAAAAAATATATATATACTGGTACAAAAACATCCTCAGCATTCGAGATGATGACATAAAAAATTTAGGCTAGTGACCGCTTGTAGGCACATTCGTAACGCATTTCACCCACCTAACACGTTTCACACTTGTGCTCTGTCAAAAGCTGCCTCAAACTAAAGGAAATAAAGACTGAATATATAACCTCACAGAAACACTTAACAGGGACTGCCCAGTGGGATCTTTCGTGTCAGATGAGGCCCCTTTGATTGGCCTTGGTCTGACATGGAAAATGTAGCCGATGCTCAAAGCAAGCACCAGCTACATTTTACCTAATCACGATGTACCCAAACTTTTGGTTTCGGGCACAGCTCCGTGACGTCACGCGTGATGTTCGGAGGTATCGCATCTTTGGGCAGGGTCCCACAGGGTCTATTAAGACCTGATTAGGTCTCTGCCTTAGTGTTCCTGGCTACCTTGTGATCGGTGTCCAGGAACAAATCATGACGTTTTGGTTCTTGCGTCATCTGGGAGGCATGCACCATGCGTCACGAAGGGGTTAATTAAAAACAAATGGATTCAGTTCACTAGACAGAGAACCACCCTGTAGCTAAGGTATCTAAGATACACAGTTCAAGTCGGTAGGGAAACAGTCACAAAGTGATGTTAGCAGGTGGTAATCAAGGTCTAGTCACATAGATATACAAAGTAGCAAACCTTATTTTCCTCTTTTCTGCAGTTGATGCTTAAAATGACCATACATTATATTCATTAAAGTGCAAGTAGAAAGAACCATGATCACAGTACAAAGGAGAGGAGAAGGGAGATTATAGAAACACTGGGTGACACTTAAAGAATATTAAAAACTGAATATGCACTCATAATAACATTTAAAACAAAAATAAAAAAATATACATTTTCAAACCAAGGACACATGAAAGCTGTATACTGGCATTATTTATAATTGAGAAAACTTGAGAATTCGTACCTTGCCTTAAGACCTTGCAGTTTACGTGCGTACACATGAAATATACAGTAAATATCCTGTTGATTTAAACCAGGGGTGGGGACACTGTGGCCCTCCAGCTGCTGATTAACTACATCTCCCATAATGCTCTTTCAGCTAAGAGGCTGTCAGAGGAGTATGGGAAATAGAATCTTGCAACATCTGGAGGGCCGCAGGTTCCCCACCCCTGATTTAAACGTAGGGACATACTACCTCCCCTGGGTAGTTGTACCAGTATGTATAATTTTTACTATTTTCTACTATTTTGAATGATTTTAATGGTCCATGGACCTGAAAAAAGAAATAATATTTTTTATTACATTTTTGTCTGGAATCTGAGTGCCTTTGGGATTTTGTGCTGTTACCCTTGGCATATGTCCTCTGCTAAAAAAGCAGGTTCAGGAGCAACATTTTTATGTACCATATGTCATGCTGTCATTTTTATGTGTGCACTTTCCATGCATTGGAGATATTGCATGGGTTTTTGTGAGAAGCCAGAGTGTAATCTTGTCTGAGAAACATAGGTGAGGGATGTGTACTTCCTCATTAACTACACCCACTATGTCTAGCACCTGTATTTGTGACTCCAGGTATCCAGCCAGACATAGTTGCCAACATTGGCTATGTTTCCATATTTGATCCACATGCTGCAAAGTGCAGCCCGGCAGCATGTAAGCTGCATATACGCACAGACAGAATCCAATTAATCAGGGTGGAGATCTGAAAGGACCTCCCATTATTAATTAATTGTATTCTGGCGTATATGCATCCTACATACTGCCGGGTTTCACTTTGCATGCTCTGTCTGCAGCATGTGGAACACATTTGTGTCCCTGGAAATATGGCCGATGTTGGCAACTATGCAGCCATCAGTTTTATAAGGAAATGTCAAGAAACCTGTTCTGCTGGTACAGATCTGTCTTTCTTTTGTACACCATTTGCATAGCTGCCAAAATTGGCCTTGTTTCCAGGGACACATATCTGTTCCACATGGTGCAGAAAGAGCATGCAAAGTGCAGCCCAGCAGTATATAGGATGCATATAAGCACAGACACAATCCAATAAATTAATCATGGTAGGTCCTATAAGATCTCCACCCTGATTAATTAATTGGATTGTGCCTGTGTATATATCCATCCTACATACTGCCGGGCTGAAATTTGCATGGTCTCTCTGCAGCATGTGAAACAAATGTGTGTCCCTACAAATATGGCCATAATGTCATAAATTAACAAAGGCCCAAATCTCCTTTACTCTCTTGCTAGACTATTAGGTGCCACAAAGGCCTAAACCAGGGGTCCTCAAACTACGGCCCGCGGGCCACATGCGGCCCGCCGAGGACATTTATGTGGCCCGCGGGGGGTTCTGCCGGCACCCCGCTCCTTCGCACTGTTTACTTTTTTTTTCTTTCTGGCAGCCGCAAAGGATGCGGCTGCAGGAAGAAAGAAAAAAAAATCACCGCGACCGGATATGACGTTACGTCACATCCGGATCCGGTAACTGTTTCCCTCCTCCACAGGAGGACACCGCGCGAGACGTCCGGGGACACAGCTGGAGGTAAGTGATGGGGAAGCGGGGGAGGAGGGAGGGATAACGAGCACTATTCCTGGGCTCTGACTGGCATAATATTCCAGGGCATCTGACTGGCATCATATTCCTGGGCATCTGACTGGCATCATATTCCTGGGCATCTGACTGGCACAATATTCCTGGGCATCTGACTGGCATAATATTCCTGGGCATCTGACTGGCACAATATTCCTGGGCATCTGACTGGCACAATATTCCTGGGCATCTGAATGGCATAATATTCCTGGGCATCTGAATGGCAAAATATTCCTGGGCATCTGACTGGCATAATATTCCTGGGCATCTGAATGGCATAATATTCCTGGGCATCTGAATGGCATAATATTCCTGGGCATCTGACTGGCATAATATTCCTAGGCATCTGAATGGCATAATATTCCTGGCCATCTGACTGGCATAATATTCCTGGGCATCTGAATGGCATAATTTTCCTGGGCATCTGAATGGCATCATATTCCAGGGCATCTGACTGGCATCATATTCCAGGGCATCTGACTGGCATCATATTCCTGGGCATCTGACTGGCACAATATTCCTGGGCATCTGACTGGCAAAATATTCCTGGGCATCTGACTGGCAAAATATTCCAGGGCATCTGACTGGCATCATATTCCTGGGCATCTGACTGGCATCATATTCCTGGGCATCTGACTGGCACAATATTCCTGGGCATCTGACTGGCATAATATTCCTGGGCATTTGAATGGCATAATATTCCTGGGCATCTGAATGGCGTAATATTCCTGGGCATCTGAATGGCATCATATTCCTGGGCATCTGAATGGCATAATATTCCTGGGCATCTGACTGGCATAATATTCCTAGGCATCTGAATGGCATAATATTCCTGGCCATCTGACTGGCATAATATTCCTGGGCATCTGAATGGCATAATTTTCCTGGGCATCTGAATGGCATCATATTCCAGGGCATCTGACTGGCATCATATTCCAGGGCATCTGACTGGCATCATATTCCTGGGCATCTGACTGGCACAATATTCCTGGGCATCTGACTGGCAAAATATTCCTGGGCATCTGACTGGCAAAATATTCCTGGGCATCTGACTGGCAAAATATTCCAGGGCATCTGACTGGCATCATATTCCTGGGCATCTGACTGGCATCATATTCCTGGGCATCTGACTGGCACAATATTCCTGGGCATCTGACTGGCATAATATTCCTGGGCATTTGAATGGCATAATATTCCTGGGCATCTGAATGGCGTAATATTCCTGGGCATCTGAATGGCATCATATTCCTGGGCATCTGACTGGCATCATATTCCAGGGCATCTGACTGGCATCATATTCCAGGGCATCTGACTGGCATCATATTCCTGGGCATCTGACTGGCATCATATTCCTGGGCATCTGACTGGCATCATATTCCCGGGCATCTGACTGGCATCATATTCCTATGCATCTGACTGGCATAATATTCCTGGGCATCTGACTGGCATAATATTCCTGGGCATCTGAATGGCATAATATTCCTGGCCATCTGAATGGCATCATATTCCTGGGCATCTGACTGGCATCATATTCCTGGGCATCTGACTGGCATAATATTCCTGGGCTCTGACTGGCACACTATTCCCATTGAAATACTGGTAAGTTTGTTGATTTAACTTTACTTTAAATATTGTATTTGTTCTCGTTTTGTTCAAAATAAGATATATGCAGTGTGCATAGGAATTTCTTCATAGTTTTTATTTTTACTATAGTCCGGCCCTTCAACGGTCTGAGGGACAGTGAACTGGCCCCCTGTTTAAAAAATTTGAGGACCCCTGGCCTAAACCATAGCTATGCTGCAATAGCTGTCGACAATTTGGTAACATGCACATGGCTAGTTAGAAGACCCCTGTACAATTTGTACACAGGATAAAGGATCTGTTCAATGAAGAGAGATGTGCTGAGAGTTGAGATGAGATTTTGAAACTTAAGGCCAAAGGAGAGTTGGAAAAAGTTTCCATTCAGTTGCATTGAAGAATTTTTACAACTCTGCTAAATTTTCCAACTTGGCCTAAAGTTTGAAATTCTCATCTCATTTCCCTGCAGTTCTATTTTTATTGCGTAGCCCGATAAGCTTTGTAGACTTTGAACATTGTTTTTAACTTTGACTGCAAATATTGGAGGATGTCATAGTATTGGTACAATGAACAAATGAGACTTGTTTGGTGGCAGCTTGCTTTGCAGGGGTTAATTATGTCTGTCTCCATGGTGCCTGGCTGTAGCCTTTGAAATCTGTTCCCTGCTCTTTTCTTACTCTTCACAGCACATGCCAAACCCAATCACTTGCAGTCAGTGGTGTATCTTGATTTTGTGCTGCCCTAGGCAGACAAAATCCGGGCACCCCCCTACCCAAGCTGCACACCCACGTTACACACCTAAGACATGCCCCATCATTCAGACTCACATCAAGCTCACACTCCCATCACACTCAGTCACACACTCCTACTCCTATCACACTCAGTCACACACTCCTACTCCCATCACACTCAGTCACACACTCCTACTCCCATCACGCACACACTGTCTCCTATCACACACACTCTGACTCCCATCACACTCAGTCACACACACTGTCTCCCATCACACACACTCTGACTCCCATCACACTCAGTCACACACAATGTCTCCCATCACACACACTCTGACTTCCATCACACTCAGTCACACACAATGTCTCCCATCACACACACTCTGACTTCCATCACACTCAGTCACACACACTGTCTCCCATCACACACACTCTGACTCCCATCACACTCACTCTGACTCCCATCACACTCAGTCACACACACACACACACACACACACTCTGACTCCCATCACACTCAGTCACACACACACACACTCTGACTCCCATCACACTCAGTCACACACACACACACACACACACTCTGACTCCCATCACACTCAGTCACACACACACACACACACACACACACACACACACACACAGACACACACACACACAGTCTCCCATCACACACACTCTGACTCCCATCACACTCAGTCACACACACACACACTCTGACTCCCATCACACTCAGTCACACACACACACACACACACACACACACACACACAGTCTCCCATCACACACACTCTGACTCCCATCACACTCAGTCACACACACACACACACTCTGACTCCCATCACACTCAGTCACACACACACAGTCTCCCATCAGCACTTACCTTTCCCTGGCAGGCAGGCAGGCAGCATGGTCCTTCCATGCTGCCTGTTCGGCTTCCCGGCGATTGTGCCGACAGGTCACGTGACCGGGCGCGCGTATGACGTCAGCGCGCCCGTCACGTGACTGTCGGCACTTCCGTGTCGGCACACTGCACGGGGAGCCGAACAGTCAGCACGGAGGTTTCTCTGTGCTGCCTGTTCGGCTCCCCGTGCAGCCTGGCAGGCAGAGCGATGGTGAGGAGGGATCTTCCGATCCCCTCTCACCTCTGTCTCTGCCTGCAAGCGCGGTGGGGTTTTTTTTGTTTTTTTAAAGGGCCGGATTTTTTTTATTTTTTTTTTTTTTTTTTTCCAGTGCTGGGGGCGCTGCCGCCCCCCAAAATTTGCCGCCATAGGCATCCGCCTAGGATGCCTCGCAGTAAATACAGCACTGCTTGCAGTTCTAATTATGGTTCACTCCACTGGGTCTAGGACTCTTCTTCGCCGCGGCTTCATCGCTGACAGTTCAGCACGGCAGTTAGAACTCTGAACTGTCAGCAATGAAGAATAACGCGGCCATTTCATCGCGGACGCGGCTATGTAAGAGCTGACCCTAATACTAACCCCCTAAACCCTAATACTAAAATTAACCCCTAAACCCTAATACAAAAATTAACCCAGAACCTTAAAAACTAATTCTAACCCCCTAAACCCTAATTCTAACCCCCTAAACCCTAATTCTAACCACACTTAACCCCAATACTAAAATAAACTTACCTTTAGCAATGAAAAGTCCCGCGATGAAATCTCCTGCGACGAGCTGTCCTGTGGTGAAGTGACGGCGGTGAAGCGGGTGCGCGGATGCAGCCACGATGAAGTGTCCCATCCCCCACTCAACCACCTTTTCCAGATACTACTGGTGCATGCAGAAATCAGGGCAAACTCTCTGTGTGCACCACTATAAAATGCTAACTTCAGACAGAACTACCCGCTTCAGTCTTGAAATTCCATCAGAACCGGTGAGGGCGTCACACCGGCAGGAGCGCTCAATTGGATAAAAGTAGAGAGATGCCACCTATGCTTATTGAGGCTAACCTATTCAAAACGAGGTGGTGTTCAACAGGGTCAAAGGCATAAGAGAGAACTAAGAAGATCAGTAAGCAGAAGTAGTTTTTAGATTTGGCAAAGAGTAAGTCATTTGACATTTTAGTGAGGGCTGTCTCAGTAACTTTAAAGCCAGATTGAGGAGAATCAAGGAGGTCATAATAATTTAACATAACATTCTAAAACAAATATTGGAATTGAAGGTGTAGCAATATAAACAGGACAGCAGTGTATACAAGTGTAAAAGTGTACCTTACTGGGTGTGGAATTAAATACTAAACCCCTTCCCGCTTATAGGACGTTCTATGCCGACTTAATTTACGGTGCCCAAAAGACTGCAGGACGACATAGAATGTCCTGGCTTCTACAGCTCATCGCGGCTCCCCGTGATGAGCTGTGCTGGGGGTGCTGCTGCATGAACTTGCAGCGGGACTTTCTCTGTGAGATGTTAGACACAGACAATGTAGCTGACAGTCAACTTCAGCTACATTTCACACAAAAAATCTGCAGGATGGCATAAACTGTCCTGACTAGTACTTGTACTCTGCATATATTCTGCTTCCGTTGTATCCTGTGTATTGCCTACTGCCATATTGGTCTGTGAGCTATCCAGCCGAGTGTCCTGTATGTGGACTCCAGCCAAATTCCGAATTCTCAAGACTATCCAACGTTTGCCCAGTCTGTCAGATCCAAGTCTGTTCAGCCCATTTTGCCTTAGTACTCTGCCCTTTGTGTTACATAGTCTTAGCCCTGTCTCCGTGCTAACCCGTTCTGTTTCTACCAATCAGCCTTGCTTGTACCAGTTCATACTATCCATTATAGCCTGTACTAAGCAGCCCTGCCTAAACTAACCAGCACTTCATGTTTCCTGTCTGTTGTTGGGTACAGACAGACTCCACCATATCTCCTGCTGCAAGCCACCTTTTTGCCGAGTTATAACCCAGATGACCCATTCACTAGGTGGCCCAGGTGACCCATTCACTTGAGTGATTCCGGAATGGCCTGATGTAAAGCAATCTGAATTAGAGCAACATTTCCCAATGAAAATTGGATCTTCTTGAATAAAGCAACTAGCGATGGCCATGAGGTAGATTTTATTGTCATTCTGTATTTTCTGTCCATTTGGGAAACACTTGCAGCTATGATGGTCTCCCATGATCTCAGTGAGACTTCTAGGATTTAAAGGGCACAGTAGCTGAAGTTTTAAATGCTACCATTCTCTGCATTAAATGAACACTCCAACTTGAAAATGATCCATTTAAAAAAATGTCTTTAATGTATTCATAAATATGCTATAAGCAGCTTGTACTGATCATCCCAACAACCGAGGTGTCTGTCAGGCTTCGGGTCCCGCAACCGCAGGCGTCAGGGACCCCTATCGCCTTCACTCATCTCTGGAGCTCCGTTTTCCTGCGTTGTGGTTGCACAGATGAGGACTAGGTCAAATTGCCGGCCTTGAGTAGTGCATGTCTCGCGCAAAACGAGTTCACGTGTTCTCCATTTGCAAGTTTTCGTAGCAAGGGGTCAGCTTTTTAAAGGACATAATGCCCATGCTGAATGTGTGTCTCGAGGAAGTCGATTAATTAATCAAGGAGGGGATGTGTACCTCAAAAAATGGCACCCAGCGTGTCTGAACATGCTATCACAGTTCAGTCCCCATTTAAATCCCAGCTTGGCTCAACATGATAGGCAGTGCAGTAACCCCATAAATACTCCACTTTTATCAGTTACAGCTGACCTTTGTGAATAACCTTAATCTCGATGTGTGTTGTTACATACCATTTACGTAGCACAGTTGAAGCAGCTCTAAGTTTTTATGGACATTTTATTGCCTTTGTCACTGCTTACTATACACTTTTTTCACATTATTAGAATTCAACAAATGCTTTCATTAATCATTAGCTAACTCTCTCTTGACTTGTACTGTACTTTCTGTCATTACTATTGCCATACACATTATTATACACTGTGCTTTTTAATATATGTAAGATGACTTCAGTACCAACTCCGGTTCAGGGGTGGATCCAGAGTCTGAACTCAGAAGGGGCACTGCACATGTCTGTCTGTGTTTTCCTCTCCCCAATGTTCATCTGTCTCTCTTCTTTCCCATGTCCATCTCTCTCCTCTTCCTTCCCATGTATGTCTTTGTATCCTCTTACTTTCCATGTCTGTCTCTTTCCTATCACTTCCCATGTCTGTCTCTCCTCTGCCTTCCCATTTCTGTCTGTTTCTCTTCTTTCCCATGTCTGTCTTTCTCCTCTTCCTTCCCATGTCTCTCTCTCCCCTCTTCTTTCCCATGCATGTCTCTTTCCTCTACCTCCTATGACTGTCTCTTTGTCCCTCTGTCCATCTATGTCTATACTGCTCCGGCTAGAGTTATCATTGGTGATGAGTTTCAGTTTGTTTTGGCTTGAGTTTGTACTTTTCTACCCAACATACATATATATTTAAGATTGCAAATTTATCACAAGACACCTGCTTTCACCTCAACTTGATTTAAGTCTAGGAGGCATTTTTTCATGCATGCCATTAAATCATGTATAGACACCAACATTGTTCATGGTGGACATATACTGGGCTATAATGATGTTCTATGGACCTTCACAGACCTTGCCACAGACACTGGTGTCCAGTGCGGCGTGGCATGGTACACACTAGTGAAACGCACTTTATTTTGTGATGTCTATGGGGCTGTTCATTACAAGTGAATTGCAGGAATAAGGCATTAAAAGGGGGAAAATGTTGGAAAACTTTTCCAATTCAGCTATTGATAAATTAATTTTGCAGTTTCCATTTTGGTGAATAGCCCTATATGCAGCATTCCTTGTTCAATGATACTGTAAGAAAGTTAAATATCTAACTCTGTGGCAATTAACCCCAGAGTTGCGCTCAAACCGCCTGAAACATCAGTCACCATGGTGAACATTTACTGGACTTTCCAATGGACAACTTAATGTTCTTTTATAGTCCTTCCCAGACCTTGCCCAGGCCAACATTCAAGCCAGGTAAGCAAGCTGAAAAGGGAGAAAATGGCAACATGGGCAAATATAGAATAGAAAGGACAGCTTTGAAGATGGAGACAACAGGCTATGGCAGTTCAAGGTTTTTGGGTGGACCAAAGCAAATAATAAACAGTATAAATAAAAATAATAAAAATAAATAATAAAAAAAATAATAAAAATTCCCCCCCCCCCCCCCCCTCAGTACCAGCTTTTGGCTTAGCCAAACCAAACATGACCATAATATTGGTGGTGCATAATCCATCTTACTGAACCCCCCTTTCTTGCCTTTGGAAAGAGGCAGTCCTAGTGGTGTAGTAAACAAGGAGATGTGATTAAACTAGTATTCTACTTCCAAGTTGAAATGTTGCATTGCACTGCACTGGGGTCCTCCCATGTCTTACCTGTTGTACACCTCACTTCACCTTTCAAAAAACCTTGGTAATTCACGGAAAGTTTTTATCCTTAAAATAGTGAGCTCACACCATTTCTAAAAATAGCATTGATTTTATCTGGTCCTTAGATACCACGCCAGGAAAAAATGAGGCTAAAAAAAGTTTAAAGTAATTACTATGTTTTTTTGAGCTAAGCACTCTAAAGTCCAGTGACTACGTATTATCTGGGCTTGAATTACGTTGTTAGCTCAATAAGTGCTTTGCTCTAATACATGACCAAGGTATACCTGATAATACATTCCCCCCACCAATAAAGAGACAGACAACTGAGTGGCTAGAAAGGTCGCAGTCTTTATTGAAATGCTGCAACATAAATTGACAGCTAAAATATAGCTGAAATAAGTAACGAATATTACTGTAAACCAAATATGGTTAAAACTTTATAAATAAATAAATAACCGGGCATATACAATTATATATATATACAAACATTATATACATATACATATATACCAACCAACACATGCTTTTATAACCATAAATATAAACAACATGAAACAATACTACTGAACCTTAGCGGTAGCGTGTGCCTTATCCTAGACCATCTAGGATCAGGACCCCGAGAATCTGGCGCAGGCGTACCACATGACTCACGGCTACTGACGTCCCTGTTTGCACAGTAGCCATGCCTCACTCCCCAGGGACAAGCCCATGGGGAGCCCGTGCAGCTAGCTTCCCACAGCTACTGCCCAACCGGGTTGGCCATACCCCAGATGACCAACCCCCTGCACAAGCGCCAAACCTCGGGGACCCCCGCTGCCACTTCCTTCTTCGTCACCTAGGGATGGGAGGGAGGGAACTTGTCATTTTACTTTAAACAGGAAATCATTTCTGTAAATCCTGCAATATATAGCCTAAGGCCATCCCCTCTATCCACTCATTGCCACCCCCCTGCCATGCCCTTATTGGGCTCTTGGCTTAACTGACAGGTGAGGGAAATGACAGGAAACCTTTGTCATGATGGCCTTACATATATTGCATTATTCCAGGCCAGAACTTGACCAAGGTATACCTGATAATACATTCCCCCCACCAATAAAGAGACAGACAACTGAGTGGCTAGAAAGGTCGCAGTCTTTATTGAAATGCTGCAACATAAATTGACAGCTAAAATATAGCTGAAATAAGTAACGAATATTACTGTAAACCAAATATGGTTAAAACTTTATAAATAAATAAATAACCGGGCATATACAATTATATATATATACAAACATTATATACATATACATATATACCAACCAACACATGCTTTTATAACCATAAATATAAACAACATGAAACAATACTACTGAACCTTAGCGGTAGCGTGTGCCTTATCCTAGACCATCTAGGATCAGGACCCCGAGAATCTGGCGCAGGCGTACCACATGACTCACGGCTACTGACGTCCCTGTTTGCACAGTAGCCATGCCTCACTCCCCAGGGACAAGCCCATGGGGAGCCCGTGCAGCTAGCTTCCCACAGCTACTGCCCAACCGGGTTGGCCATACCCCAGATGACCAACCCCCTGCACAAGCGCCAAACCTCGGGGACCCCCGCCATGGCCAATACGCGTGAACCCTTACACGTATAGGCTCCTCCAAACAGCTACCGCTTTCTCCAAACTGGTCTGGATCGCCAGGTTCCAAACATCCAGACCCACAGGGTTAAGATGGACCCCATCTCTCCTATATAAGGAAGCATCGGTCCCGTTAAGGTCAAGATGCCGAGCTACAATACCATCATTAAACACCACAAAACGAGAGATGGTTCAGTTTCGTTTTTTACGAGCACGTTCAATGCCCTGAAGACTCTTCGCTCCACGCCATGACATCCTGGACACCATGTTAGCCCAAACGATAATCAACTCGGGATATTGGAGCCACAGTCGAAGCATGTCCACTCTCATATGACATATCAACTCCCTCAACGGAATGGAGCAGAGGTAATTGCCACCCAGATGTAGAACCAACACCTGAGGTGGGCCCCACCTGGCTACTGATTGGGATATCAGCTGCGGCATGGCAGCCTATCGTAATCCCCTTACGCCTATCGAACGCACTTAGACTCCCACAGGACCTAGGCCCAAATGCTCGCCGTTGGGGCGTAATTCAGCCCTCTTGGCTGCCCAAAATTGAATGAATGCCCTAGTATCCAAGCTCTGCAAATCTAGCAACCTGCAAATGAATAACATAATCAGATAATTGAATTATCTCTCCGCCAGCCTTTATTTTCTCTTATTTTTTTTATTTTTTATTTTTTTTATATATTTTTTATTGCACTACTAGACAAAATTCAGACTAGGTGTGTTCCAATTTACGTATGAAATCTAGACGATTCACACCGCCCAATTAATTTCACCACCTCATCCCCTAATCCCCAGCATGCTGCGTCAGTGGCCGCCCCTATCCTAAATGAATGAGACCCAAACAGCAGTGGTTGCAAACCGAGCGCCAAGACACAGAGCTGACCCGACGCTGGGCAGTAACAAAGTGTGGCAGCCCGGTGGGCGTGCCTGGAGAAACTGACTAAAGCAAAATACCGGGCATGCAATATAACCAGGTAAAGCCACCATAGTGACTTTCAAACCACCCACACTGGTCTGTTTTGGACTTACGAATCATTGTACATATACTATCCTGTGCGCTTTGGACATCCTCCAACAAAATACCCCCGTGCCTGTTCTTTGTGGGGGAAACAAGTTTGCTGATTCTGAAGGCACCAACAAAAGCCCAGGAGAATGCCATGCTAAACAACGGAACCGCGCAACTTGACCTACAAATGGATGCCGAACTTGTGAGCAAGCGCAATAATAACTGATATGTCACTAGGTGCCCTGTTTTGGCCTGTTTATATCCCCTCCTATACCCCTTCAACGCCATTTTAACTAAAAACTCTTTGGTCAAATCAGGAAACCCACTAAATTTAAACCAGGCCACTAGTGCAGACATTTTCCTATTAATGGCCGGCACAGAAATGTTGTCTGCAAACATTTGTCCGTTAAACCATAACCGAATAATGCTGACCCCGTCCACATCCAACGGACTGCCTGCAAATAGTAGGAAGGAACGCCACTGTTCCCACGCCTTTTTATACGCGGCCCATGTAGCAGGTACCAGAGATGGTGTATCAAAAAACTATTTTCCGTCCGCGATTTTCCAAATCCATTGGGGGACGGGAGTGGTTTCTCCGTCCACCCCGGGCACCAACAACCGGAACTGCTCCCCTTGATGCTGGGATAAAGAGTCAGCCACATCCTTCTGTATCCCGGGAACATGCACGACTTGCTCCAGAAAAGTCCTCCGTAGACAAATAAGGACCAGCTCCGTCAACAGGTGTATCACCGGGGGGGATGCAGCCGCCCCGTTGTTAATGGCTTGCACCACCCCCAAGCTGTCGCACCAAAACCTGACCTTCATGTTTTCCAACTGATGGCCCCATACTATCACTGAGACTATGATCGGGAATAGCTCCAGAAAGGCCAAGATTTTTTGTTAGATCAGACTGGAAAAAAAAAAAAATGCCGAGGCCAAGAATCCCAACACCATTTGTGTTCGAAATTGGCCCCAAAACCCACCGCCCCAGAGGCGTCTGTCCAAAGATTCAATTCCTTGTTGGTAACTGCCCTATCAGGGATCAATGACCTCCCATTAAATGTCCTAAGGAAAGAATCCCCAACTGCTAGGTCAGCCCTATGCTCATCCGTCAGTCGTATGTAATCATGCGGCGCCCGCACCCCTACTGTCGCTAGCGACAAACGCCTGCAAAAATTCTGCCCATAGGGATGATCCTGCAAGCAAAATTTAGCTTACCCAGAAGAGACTACAGTTGTCTAAGCTGTACTTTACGCGCTCTTTTAACAGCCGGCACAACCCTACGAGGTCAACCACTTTATCAAGGGGAAGGCGGCATTCCGTGGACATTCTATCCCCAAAAACGTTATGTGGTAGCTGGACCCACTGTCTTGTCGCTAGCCAATGGGACCCCAAATTGCTGCATCGCATTCTAAATGGTGCGCAGTAGCATAAGGCACAAGGAGAAGTCGGGTGGGCCAACACACAAAAAATCATCCAAGTAATGAATGACAGATGCCGCACCCGACTCCTCCCTGATCACCCATTCTAAAAATGAAATAAACATCTCGAACAGTGAGCATGATATCGCACATACCATTGGCAAACATTTGTCAACATAAATGCCACCTTGCCACTGACAACCCAGTAAATAAAAACAAGAAGGGTGTACCGATAAAAGCCTAAAGGCCGCCTCTATGCCAGTTTTTGCCATGAAGGCGCCCTGACCCATCCTGCGCACCCATCGGGTTGCCTGATAAAAAGAGGTGTATGACACTTTGCAAAGTTCATCGTCAATTCCGTCATTCACAGACCTGCCCCTTGCGAAGGACAGATGGTGGATAAGGCAGAACTTGCTCTGTTCCTTTTTGGGTACCACTCCAAGGGGAGATATACGCAATCCAGGAATTGGGAAGGACGAACCATTCATCCTGACCAACAATACCTCTTTTTGCAACCTGTCAAACACCACTTCAGGAAATGCGCAGCTGATCTAAAAAATTTCGGCACAGGTAAAACCGAGTCGAGTTTTGCTGCGATAACAAAACCGTACAAGAAACCAGCCAGCAGCAAGGCAGCTGCCTCCTATTGAGCCAAGAGACCATTGGCTTTACGGCCTCTGGTGTCGTCCCCTTTCCCACCAGATGGGTTAAAAGAACCCCCTTTTTCTTGGTGTCGCCGTTTAAAGCATTTGAAGGCTGGGTGGCCTCCCCTACAACCGGAGCAGTCATGCTTAAATTTGCATGAACCGCCCCTCTTGCAAGTAGAGTCGTTAAATTGCCAGCATGCGCCCTTTTTTGTTGCCGAGGCCGAAGGTCCTTAATCAGGTAGACCTGCGGCTACTGCCAAATTGCGCCCGGGAGCCATGACCCTGAGCCATATCACAATGTCCTTGCGATGACTTGCGAACCGCTAAGCGTTGACGAAACAGTTCGTCGTATCTAAGCCAAGCTTGTCCCCCATACACCCTATACGCTTCGTGGATGGAGTCCATGTAGCAAAACAAACCCGTGCATTGCTCTGGGTTTGTTACACCAATCACCCCAGCCAAGATCGCAAAGGCTTGCAGCCAATTTGAGAAAGTCCGAGGGATGAGGCGGTCCCGCCTCTTCTCCTCGTCTTCCTTCTTATGATCATTCGGCTTGGAAACTTCATCACGATTACATTTCTCTAGGGGGAGCAGGGAGAATGTTTCAACAGACTCGCCCTTACCTATCTTATCCCTCACTTCTTGCATTAGGTGCGCACCCACGGGGCCCTCGTAGCAAGCAAAATATATATATATATATATATATGTCCCCCTGGCAGCGTCCGATAATCGGACCGTGTCTTTCCTTTTCCACCTGTATCTTTTTGGGATGTGTCCGCGGCCGGGACGGACAACCCCATGACAGCCGGTGTGGCGGGCAACGTTGGTTCCCAACGACCACAGCAGATGTCACACCTACTTCTTTACTGACTTGGGGAACACCCGGGACCTGTGCCGCACCAGAAGCTGTGGACGCATAAGCACCCCATACCTGTGTCAGGGGGAGGGGGCCTGTCAATGAACTTGCCTCCACCACTTTTAGCAGATCCCTCAGCTCTCCCACCAGTTGGGAAAGTATAAGGGACTCCCTCTGAGGTGTGTGCAAATTCCCCACCCCTTCCACCCCCCCAACTGAATCTCTCCCCACTATAGTGTGTTGCATTTGAGTGTCGTGCGCTGATTGTGAGATAGTAAAAGGGTAAATATGAGACTCACCACCGGACAAGCCCCTGACCTGCAGAACTGCCGTGGGTAGTGGAACAGGAGAAGCCCTCGGAGACTGCGAGCACAGCAACGGGCTGACATCGGATGATCCTCCCCTGCGGTGCCGGACCGGATGCAAGGGAACTGTGGACCTGGCTGAAGACTCCCTTGATGAGCGCTGCCTGGACCGACTCGTGCCAGCAACTTCTCCTCTTCTTCTTGAGTTGCTGCGCTGTCCTGGGTTAATGGACCTGTAGAAAGGCAGCTGGCCTGTTTCTCCTCTCTGTCCCCTGCGCACTGCTGCTCTGCATGTCACCTCTGCTTCCACCCCTCTGTAGAGTAGGGGAATCCTCGCCTGATGAATCCTCTTCAGCATGATGCCTGCTGCTGCCAGGCTGTGGGGACCCTGCACTACTATAACCACAGGCTTCCCTGGCATCCCCACACCGAGAGGCCACGTGGTGGGATAATGCCTGCCTAGCCACTGCTCTCCTGTCATAGTGAGAGGCAGCTGATACTAATGCAGGGGGAGAGGGAGAAGGAGACATCGGATGATCCTCCCCTGCGGTGCCGGACCAGTTGCAAGGGAACTGTGGACCTGGCTGAAGACTCCCTTGATGAGCGCTGCCTGGACCGACTCGTGCCAGCAACTTCTCCTCTTCTTCTTGAGTTGCTGCGCTGTCGTGGGTTAATGGACCTGTAGAAAGGCAGCTGGCCTGTTTCTCCTCTTTGTCCCCTGCGCACTGCTGCTCTGCATGTCACCTCTGCTTCCACCCCTCTGTAGAGTAGGGGAATCCTCGCCTGATGAATCCTCTTCAGCATGATGCCTGCTGCTGCCAGGCTGTGGGGACCCTGCACTACTATAACCACGGGCTTCCCTGGCATCCCCATACCGAGAGGCCACGTGGTGGGTTAATGCCTGCCTAGCTGCTGCTCTCCTGTCATAGTGAGAGGCAGCTGATACTAACGCAGGGGGAGAAGGAGAAGGAGACTGCACATGAGGCCTGCTCACCATGCAGCTCTGTCTTCTCCTCTCCCTGCTAGCAGGCAGGCTGGAGTGGGGGAATAACCATGATTTTACCCTGCTGCATCATGGCTAAAGTGGGCTGGGGGTCTGGAGGCCCTAGCTCTAATGGGCCTAATAGGGGCATTAGTTAAAGCTGGTGTGAGGCTGGACACAGTGTGTGCAAGGTGTAACAGCTCACCCACTCTATCTATCAGCCAATCTGGACCATGGATGGAAGCAGCAGTCCTGTGCTGGGCCAGGAGGGCTTCCATATCAGCAGGTAAGGAACTTGTCATTTTACTTTAAACAGGAAATCATTTCTGTAAATCCTGCAATATATAGCCTAAGGCCATCCCCTCTATCCACTCATTGCCACCCCCCTGCCATGCCCTTATTGGGCTCTTGGCTTAACTGACAGGTGAGGGAAATGACAGGAAACCTTTGTCATGATGGCCTTACATATATTGCATTATTCCAGGCCAGAACTAGCTTGATCCGTTACATGCATGGCTTGTTAAACAGCTATTAATACACACACAACTTCCTACAAACCATAGCTTGATCTGTTATGGATCTTAATATACCTGTTTGGATAAATATTTGCTCTAATAACATATTTCCTCTGACATTCCTTTTCCCTCCAGGGGTGGGGAACTTGCGGCTCTCCAGATGTTGCAGGACTACATTTCCCATACTCCTCTGCCAGCCTGAAAAGAGCAATATGGGAGATGTAGTTCATTAGCAGATGGAGTGCCGCAGGTTCCTGACTCTTGCTCTACTCTCTAAGGCTTGTGCATATTGTACTTTGTTCTCTTTCTCCTGCCCCCATTTTCATTATACCTCACAACAAATCAGTGCTGGTTCCAGGGGCGTATCGTGTCCCTGAGTGACAGGCGTGCATGCCTGTCACTCGGAGGCACAACGTCTCTCGTGTATTTCCAGGGGTTTGTGTGTTGAGAAAATTTGTATACTTTTCGTGCTTGTTGAATTGGCAACAGAGTTAGTGACTCTGTTGCCGAATTCAACGCAGCGCCGTCTTTCGGATGTATTTCTGGGGTTTGTGTGCTCTCTGCTAGGAGCACACAAACCCCCAGAAATACAGAGCGCGGGTGATTCGTGTCACTGGCTGGTTCCCTGCCTTTATTATTATGCCGTTATTCCTTTTATTTGTATTTATTTCTTTATCCTTATCTGTGTGTAGATTTGATTCTAACTGAAGTAGCAGGCTGTTTTTTGTGATTTGCCTTTAAATCTTTTTCTGGACCACTGAGCTCCAGTGATGACAACTATAAACCTGAAAAAAAATGTTTCTTCAAATAGGTTGACCACTGTTAACAACAACAGTGCTGAAAATTCTTAATGAACGGATGGAGTAAAAACCTTTTTTCAGGTCGCAATGTCCCTTAGAGGATGATGGCAGCATCCATAATGCAGAAAATATTGGTTGGATCAGACCGAAAATGTGCATCCCCGTTTATGTCAGTTCGCGCATGTGTGGTGGCCATTTTGTACATGCGCAGCAGCCGACGCCAGTATCCAAAATGCCGGCTGCAGCCACTGCCAGTTTCCAAAATGGTATCGGGTACGAGTGAAACGCCAGTATCAACCAGGGACGCGCATCTAGTATCCTCTAGGGCAGTGTTGTTGACTCTATCCTTTCATTAAGCATTTTCAGCACTGTGTTTGTTGTTAACAGTGCTAAACCTATTAAAAGAAAAAAAATTCAGGTCTACAGTTGTCCTTTAATATGAACTCCAATCTTGCTCTTATCTGCCAGAAGATTTACATCCTATGAATGAGAATGTCGTCCATTCTCATTCATAGTTTTGCTGACATTTTGTTAGATGTGCCCAACCCCAATCGATGTGTTATTCAAGCGTTTTTAATTATTTTACATGTGGATACATATTTATTAATTTACACTGTTATGCTGCTGATGCACTTCTATTGAGCTCCGCTGTACCACACTGAGCCGGATCTACCTGTATCTGGGAACTACCTGTGGAAGCCTGACTTGCTAGACAATGTAGCTACATGCTTTTCACTTCAGCCAGGGCTTAGCTTTGAAATATATGTTGAACTCTTTATGAGCATACCCGTGTCCACATGAACTTTGCAATGTTTCACTAGTTTTGATACTGGATCTAGGAATTCTAGGATGAAATTTGTCCTGTATGACTTCTATTTTACAAACCATAGTTTTACAACAAACAGTCATAAAGGTGATGCATGAAAATGGTTTAATTTGAAATATTCTCTAATGCCATCAGCAGTTTCTTTAAAATGGGGCTCGTCTTTTAACAGGGTTTCGTTCAGTCTCCAAATTAAAAGTGTTTGATCTTTCTAACTGAATATATATTTTAAGAGTCGCTGGGGCATGGTCTGTCCAGATTATCTCACCTATTGAGGTGTCTACCAATGGATGAAAGTGTGATAGGATATCTAAGATTACCAAATCTCGGTACTTTATATCGATGGAAATGTGTTTCTTGTATTATGCCTATATCAGCTTCCCGGGTATCCAGTACTGCAAAGAGTTTTCACTCTTTTCAGAGAAGAATTAAATCCCATTTATACCAAAATTCAGATTTATCACACGACTGGACCGGCTTGATACAATTATTTTGATGTTCCCTGCGCACACTGGTTCTCCAATTACAACATTACATTTAAATAGATAATGCATAACAATTAACAAGTGGAACATATTACGATCCCAGCCTACACTTAGTACTTCCAAAAGTACTAAGTTCGACCTTTTGCAGAGGTGTCAGGGAAACCTTACCAACTGACTCCTTTGCCAGCGTAAGGTTCCTTTGTATAATAACACCAAAACTGATTTCAGGGCTGTGTCATAAAAATAAATAAATAAATGGAAACAGATCATGTCCCCACAAGTGCAGATCGCGCTATATATATATATA
This sequence comes from Pelodytes ibericus, assembly GCA_036172795.1. NCBI lineage: Eukaryota > Metazoa > Chordata > Amphibia > Anura > Pelodytidae > Pelodytes > Pelodytes ibericus. The sequence continues at coordinate 42,493,842 of CM069860.1, forward strand.
TATATATATATATATATATATATATATTTATAAACTGTATATATATGGCAACTATACCATTCTCCTTTTTATCCTATTCTCTTAATCTCCCCTTCACAGTAATTCCCCAATTGGGAGTTCTCCAATTGTTGTATCCAGTTACTCCCCCCTTTAAACCTTTATAACCTCCCATCACCTAACATCCTCTTGTATCATACTATCCTATCTTCCGCAAACCTTATGAAAATAAATCTAAGTAAGTGGAGGAGGAAGGCTAGATAAAACATTTTACCTCCATTCCTTCCTAAATAAGTGCTTCTTACATAAAATACTATACTAAGTGATTATTTTCCACCAGTGTCCAATGTTCCTATTGCCACATTTTTTAGTATTATCAGAAATTCCCTTCTATAAAAATTAAGTCCTCCCCTTCCCCCTCTACATACATTTTATTTATATACAGATGTAGCAACCTTCTATCTACCAATATTCCTTAATCCCAATACCACAGGTGTTTATATACTCCACTATACTCTGCACTCCCCTTTTGTAAACATTACCGCACCCTCCTCTCCCTTCCCTCCAACATACATCTTATTTATATTGTACATAAAACCCTTCTGCCAGCCAATTTTTCCTTACTCCTCTTAACACAGGTGATTCCTTTCCCCTTCTGTTCTTCCTCTCCTTATACTTCACAGTACAATACACAAAACACCTGTTCAATATGATCAACAAGAAAGAAAAAAAAGGGGGGGGGGGGTAGGAACATAACCCTAAAGAAGAAACATATTGCCATTCTTATACCATTCTTTTAAACTACCATTGAAAATAGACCTTATGTTTACAAATGTTCTTCACAAATGCATGCATTTTACATTTTATATAAAAAAAAAGTTGACTTCTCTCCACCAGTGGTATTCACCAAACGTTGCAGAGCAGAAGAAGGGAAAAAGGTGGGGGAAGAATATAACCCTAAAAAAATAAATCCATTCTCCAATCTCAAACTATTCTTTAAACCAAAAAATTTGTTCAGTAAGGGTCTTTCTGCTTCTGGAGGGTGCAAGGTTTGCTACAGCCTATGCTAGTGATGGTGAACCAGTGGAACTCAGAGGGCCAATGAGGTGCCACTCAGAAGGTGTCTCTAGTATCCAAACTGATTTAGAACAGAGAAATCACAGTAATGACTAAACTTAGTTTTAAGTGTTGATTTCTCTGCTCTAAATAATTCTTTGTTCTAATGGTGTTTTTATTACCCGGTCCCTCCAGTCACAGAATCAATTTAATATTTGGAATAAATTATACAGAAGTAACCGTTCTTATACATGCTACACAATAAGTCCACTCTCTCCATACCATGCATTGCTCACTTTTAAGAGGGCTGTAATCGTGAAGAGGTTGGAAAGTTGGACCGTTGATAATACCCGCAAAGTTTTACAGTACGTTAGAAAGGATAGGTATCAGTGTCTGTAGTTTGACACTTTTTTATTGAAACAGCACACATATTGAACTCATGGGGCTTGTCCCAGCACCTAGATGGCACCCATGAATTATCCCAACACCCATATTGCAATCACAAGGACTTATACCAGCACCAATATGGTACCTAGGACTTTCCCCATTACCCCGATGGCAGCCAGGACTTGACCCAGCATCCATATGGCACCCGGGACATGCATATAGCACCCACTCCCTAGGACTTGCCCCAGCATCCAGATGGCACCCATGACTTAACCCAGCATCCAGACTGCACCCAGGACTTACTCCATTGTGACAATTTAAATACTTTAGTGTTGGAATAGAACCCCTGCCAAACTGCATTTGGCAGAGGTTGTCCGACACTTATCAGGGACTACCAGCAACATTTAGCCATAAGCAGCATGTTCTAGCACATTGGAAGCCCACAGCCCAGATCTGTCCATTCAAGGTTTTTGTGCAGTCCCTGTCCTGGTTAAAAAGCCGCCCACAATTAGGAGCACTAGCGCATAGGGAGGAATAAAATAAAGAACAATAATAGTTAAGCTTGTATAATATCAACATAGTTTTAATATACTAGGTATTGCACTCACAAAGGACTTTAATAATAAAACTCCACAAAAAAAGACATCATCTCAATCTGGATGCAATATTTCTTCATATCCTTCCGCTAAAAATACACAAGGGGAAAATACAATCACGCGATATCACAATATAAAATGTCCTGCTGCCGGTGATAAATCCCTTACACTTATCTTGCACATGATATAAACAAAACGTGCTTAAAGACCAAGTCCACACTGGAGCACCAAATAAAATCCAACTGGCATCAAATGACTGACTTCAGCAAGTCCCCAATGCATTTTGGACAAACAATGTCCACTGTGTCAGCCGTATACCTGGTTAAAAAGACCATTGGGTTCTACAGATTTACTTCATGAAATTAGTGTTCTGCCCCCCAACTGTGTTGTATTTGTCCCTCCACATTATAAAAGTTGCACAGCATGATTCTAGTTAAACCATACAAAAACCCAGTTTCTGGTGTAAACACATTCAACATGTAAAATTCTAAACTCGACTATAGTTCAATGACTTCTACAATGAGAACTATGCTCTTGTACATCTTAATTATGTTTCTCACTGTTCCCCATGCACAATTACCACTCTTTTCTTTATGCAAAATAATAGACTCTTCCGCTATTGTTTTACTTTCCGCAACACTGCTCCTTGGTTAAATAATGGTTTCCAGGCAACCATGAACATATCAACATGTTTCACAGTAATACAATGTAATCAATGGATGTAACCATGGAAATGTGTTAAATCCTGCACTTAATATATACCCATATATTCATTTAAACACATAGAGAATACAGAATAATAATTTCAAGGCTGTAATTTAGACTACATTTATAGTTAAGGAAACGCTTAGAAGAGAGGCCCAGAGCCTTCCCTCAAACAATGAAGAAAATCCCTTTTGCACAAAGAGCATTTTAAGACAGGCACAAAATAATCGAAAAAGAAATAAAAGTGACATTTAATAAAATATTGGTGGACCTTAATGAAAGTGGGTTTTCATTGCTTCTGAAAAAGTCATGTTTAAGTCTAGTCTGCACAGGACTCTATAGAGCAGTCTGCCCCAATCGGAGCTTCTAACTGAATGACGGAATATTCCGTAATTTATCTACTTCATGTAGTCGATTTCAACCCACAAATTTCAGGCCGATCTTCGGCCATGTTTTGGTTCAAGGAAAATGGTTTGGAGTATTCTATGACTCAGTAAGGTCTGAAAACCTCCCAAAATGGCCCTAATACAGCTATATGAGGCACTTCAATTCTCCAGATTTTATTTGGAGAATTTAACATAAAAATGTACACAAATTTTTAAACACATTTGTATCGCATATATTGACCCTAGTCAGACCAGAAGTATCAATTTAATACATATTGCCACTAATTAGCAAATCTCTCTACTCAAGAGGTGCTAGTAAATATAATCTCAAGTCTTTTGTCCCATTCATACTATGTGTCGCCTTCCATCTAAATGGTAATACAAATTTCACAGCATGACCTCGGTTAGCCACAGTTTATGTGCCAACATTTAATACAATAATTGTTACACTGTGATACAATCATAAATGTTACCTCTGTTAGCCACAGTATGTGTGTCCCAAGTTTATACAACAATTTCTACACTGTGATACAGTCATCCAAACAAATTCATTTTCCTTTCAGTGTAACAATCTGGGACTTACAAGTATGCAGTCAGGGCCTGCCTTAGGGGTGTGCGACCTGTACGAGAGCACAGGGCGCAACACCCCAGGGGGCGCTATGAAAAAAAACAACAACAAAAAACATAGTTTGCCGGTAGAGGCACTGGCTGGGGAGATCAAAAGATCTCCCCTCACCAGCACTCTGCATGGCCGAACTGATGTATCCGTGGAGGGGGGGGCAGCTCACCTGCTAAGAGGTGAAGCTCTGCCCCCACCCAGTGAAGCAGAGCAGCGTCTGCATAAGTAAGTGCTGCTCACACTCCGCGCACACAGCATTGTAGAGTCCAAACTAAACTGTGTCTGTTGATCAGCAGCTGTTAAATCTTTTACTGCTGCTACTCCCCTGTCATCTTTTATTGGTATATACAACGATGTAACGTCACAAGTAACAATGATATGAGTCCTTCCTTTTCAAATCTCTCAAAATCTCAATGACATCATCAGTATCTTTCAAAACTAAAGGCTATAATCAAATGTCAACATACCATGACAGATTAGCAGAAATAGACCACATACCAGACACAGCTGTCTGCCAGGAGGTTGTTGTAAAAGTTTGTGGATCTTAATATGGCATTATATAAAAAGTCAGAGTTCTTGGTTGGGTCACACCAAGATGCAGAACACATTTTAGATTATTTTAATTCACAAATGCTTTGTATCATTCTTTTTTCATAATTCTATATATCATAATTGTATATTTACATTAATATATGATTTTTTTACATTTTAATAAAACATATTTTACTTTATTTTTATGTATTTAATTGGTGTATGATGTTATTTTTTTTATTATTATTTTTGACCACATCACAGGGCCCAGAAGATGCCATGTCCATGACATAACATGCTATTGCATGATACCACAATACCAGGTTGTCTGGAGCTTACTTCGTGTGCATTTCAGCTATATACTTATTTAAATCACTTTGCATGGACTGTAGTAATGCCCATACATTTGATAGCACATGACCCCCCCAAAAAGGGACTGTCATATTAAATCTGGTGCTGCTGGACTATATAAGCGATTTATTTGGCCTAGGAGAGGAGACTGAAGATGTAGGTGGTGGGTCCTTTGCTATGGACATGCCCAATTGTCCCACTTTAAGCTATCTCACAGTACTAATATTCATTCTCCAGTTTAAGGGACAGTGGGGAATGAATACTGTGCAGACGCAGAGGTTTGTCACTCCCCCGTCCCCAGCACTCCTGTGTCAGGTGGAAATGTTGGTAGATATGAAGACATGCTGTAGAAAGAACAACATGAGTTGATAAGTAGTGTTGATTTTTTTTTTAATTAATACATATATGTATTCATTTTGGTTTTGCCAGCTCAGTCTCTGGAAAAAGACAAAGGACAATGTAGTATAATTTAAACTATTTACGTCAGTATTTGTTCAAAAACACAAATATAATGGTATTTTCTGGATACATATAATAAGTTTGAGCATATAAATGCAATATATTAAAAGCAGATGTTTTCAAGCTACATTACCTAACAGGAAATGCAGTCATGGCGAAAACACTGGTATCTGCTATTCCCTAATAAATGCATGTTAAAACGGAGATTTAAAAAGAATGCCTTTTGCTGGTTAGTTTGTTTGGATCTGCATTACTATATGGAACATAGAAGCTATGTTTAAGGATAAGATTGTTGAACATCTAAAATGACACTGATGAAGATTAGAAACAACATGGGTTTATATCAGGGAGATCATGCCAAACTTATCTTATTGATATTATTGATTAGGTGATAAAAATAATAGTAATCCAAAATCAGCAAAATTGGATCCGCAAAGCTGCCAAAGTAGAGAACTGATGAACGGGGATTAGCAAAGAAAATAATTTATTGTGGGCAGTATTGCATAGAAGAAGACAATCAGTTACCTACTACCCGACCCACAGACTCTGCCTAACGCATTTCTCGACTATTAATGACGCTTTGTCGTAGACTAAAATAATAGATCAAAGTGGTGCAGTTGATATGTCTTATCTAGATTTCAGTAAGATTTTTGACACTGTCGCATATAGAAGAATAAACTGCATTCTTTTGAAAGCCAATACTGTTGAATAGTTTAGGCAGTGACAGAGAGTTGTTGTTAATGGAGTATAATTGGCACAAAGTCTTGCTACTAGTGGGGTACCACAGGTACCTGTACTGGACCCATTCTCTTTAATATTTTTTATTAGTGATATTGCAGAAGGTCTTGTTGGTAAGTCTATTTGCTGATGACACAAAGATTTGCTGCAGAGTTGATGTTCCTGGAGGGACAAATCAAAACGCAAATTATTTAGCTAAGCTAGAAAAATGACATTTAATGTTGATAAATGCCAGATAATATGCACTGGGCTTAACCCCTTATTGACATGACTTTTTTGGCTTGTCCAACGCTTTGGGACATGGGCTGTTTTAACATTTCTGAGGTGTATGTGTTTTGCTGTAATTTATTTCTGTCTCATTTAGTGTACCCGCACAAACTATATATCGTTTTTATCGCCATAAGAAGGGCTTTCTTTTGATACCATTATTTTGATAATAGCATATAATTTGATGTAAAAAAAATAATAAAATATGGCAAAAATAAAAAAACTTTTTTGTATTTCAAAAATCGTATACTCATGTACAAGAGACAACAAAAAAACACTGCTAAATAGTTTCTAATATATGTCCTGAGTTCAGAAATAGCCCATGTTTTATGTTTTTGTGCTTTTTTATTCATGTTACAGGGCCAGAACTATAAGTAGTGCAAAGCTATTTCTGTACTAAATCCATGAATGACCCCCAACATGTACATATTTTTGAAAACTAGACCACTCAGGGCATTTAACTTGGGGTATTTTGACACATTTCATGTAGCCATTTTACCACCAATCTTTGCCAAAGTTTGCAGACTTTTTTTCACATAGATTGCAATTTAGGTAAACATTACCTTAAAATGTGAAGGGGTATTTCCAAATAACACCTCAATATGTGTTCAGCACTCTCCTGAGTACAGGGATACCACCCATGCATAGGTTTGTTGGTTTGTTTTGGGGCTAAAAGGCCACATTTAGGGGGTGCGAATTTTGGTTTTACAACTTGGAATTCTGACATGCAGAAAACTTGCGCCCATGTCCCATTTGGGACATTTTTGAAGCCAGAAAGTGTATTGTACCCCACAAAGCCATATATTTTTAAAAACTAGACACCCTAGGGTATTTCAAATGGTAGTATTTTATCAATTTCCATGCACTAATTATACTACCAGCCTATGTCAATGTTTTGGGTAGTAATTTTTTTTCACATACATTGTACTTTGGGCATGAATTCACAGATCCTGTTATATGTCAGTGCCAAACAACACCTCAATATGTGTTCAGCAACATCTCCTGAGTACAGGGATACCACCCATGCATAGGTTTTTTGGTTTGTTTTGGGGCTAAAAGGCCACATTTAGGGGGTGTGCTTTTTGGTTTTCCAACTTGGAATTCTGACGTGCAGAAAACCTGCGCCCATGTCCCATTTGGGACATTTTTTAATCCAAAAAGTGTATTCTACCCCACAAAGCCATATATTTTTGAAAACTAGACACCCTAGGGTATTTCAAATGATAGTATTTTAACACTTTCCATGCACTAATTCTACCACCAGCCTTTGTCAAATTTTAGGTTAGTAATTTTTTAATGTTTTGTTTCCACATACATTGTACTTCGAGCATGAATTCACAGATCCTGTTATGTGTCAGTGCAAAACAACACCCCAATCTGTGTTCAGCAACATCTCCTGAGTACAGGGATACCCCCATGCATAGGTTTGTTAGTTTGTTTTGGGCTAAAAGGCCACATTTAGGGGGTGCGCAATTCCAACCTGGAATTTTGACATGTAGTCAGCCTGCGTCCATGTTCCATTTGGAACATTTTTGAAGCCTTCCAATGAATTTTACCCCATCAAACCATATATTTTTGGAAAATAGACATCCTAAGGTATTTCAAATGGTGGTATTTTAATACTGTATATGTACTAATTCAACCACCAGCCTTTGTAAAAGTTTCTGGTAGTACTTTTTTGGGAGTTTTTTTTCCACATGCATTGTACTTCAGGTATGGATTCACAGATTCTGGTATAACTGGTGTCACTGCCAAACAACAACCCAATCTGTGTTCAGCAACATCTCCCGAGTACAGGGATAGCACCCATGCATAGATTTGTTGGTTTGTTTTTTGGCTAGAAGGCAACATTTGTGAGATGCGCATCTCAAAATTCCAACTTGGAATTTTGACATGTAGTCAACCTGCGTCCGTGTCCTATATGGGATATATCTTTGAAGCCAGCCAATGTAATTTACCCCCACCAAACCATATATTTTTTTTTATTTTTTTTTTTTCAATTTTCAAAAATGCTTTATTCAAGTTCAACAGGATCACACTATATGCATAAAATATTAGGACAGTGACTTGGATGTGTTTGCATAGAATAACATATAGTATCAGAAACAACTGTTTTACAATTGTATGTAACATCACAAAACATGTTAGTATTATAGTAAAATATTAAGATATTAATATCAATTCTATTACTGTCTAGTCAACTTTTTGTGACAATTCAGACGAATGGTAATTACAGTAACTAATTAGAAACCTGTTTTGACCGTCTGCGAGCAAATGACTTGTTAACTGAAAAAGAAATGAAAGATTAAGAGAAAAAAAGAGAGACAGGGACAGTGGGATAGAGAAGGTAATAGGAGCACCAAGTTTTTACCAAACCATATATTTTAACCACCTAGTCCGTCCTGTGTCGCCAAGGGGTTAAAAAAAAACAAGGGCAGAACATACAATATTTGATACAGTCCTAACCTCAACATCTGAAGAAAGTGTAATAGAGCAGGAAATACTAACAAGATGCTTGGTTGTATAGGGAGAGGTATAAGGAAGGTTTTGTCATGACTGTCCAGTGTCCACCCAGCTGAAATGAATTAGGTTAATGCTGTTATTGATCTGATTATGTAGTATAATTATGTGGCAGGTGTTTAAATTGAGCCTGGAGGGACTTACCTCTTTCCATATTATCTGGGTAAAGTACACTGCTGTTGCTTTCCCACCCTCTTGTTTTACCATTTCAGTCACAGCTTGGCGGTGTCATGACCAGCAATGTTCAATAATATCAACTGTCCTCATGGACTTGTTATGCTGAAGTTATAAGATGGTTCATGTTAATAACACTGTAGCCAACACCTTGTTATGTGTTTTATTTTGTAGTGTTGCCTGACACATCCTGTGGTGGAATGAGCGGTTTTCACGATCATCAATGTAGCATTAGGCAACACCAAAGTTTGTATTCTGGGGCACCCACGATCGCTCCACATCGAGTGATCGTTCGCGCCTTATTAGATTTAGAGTGTTGGAAGTGAATAAAACTTCTTTTCCATTGCTCTGATGCTGTTGCTAGGCATCACATTTTATGATTTTATTTGTAGTAAATTATAACATATGATGAACATAATGGTATCTAATCAAAGCCCTTCTTATGGTGATAAAAACAATATATAATTTGTGTGGGTACAGTATGTGAGAAAGAAGAAAATTACAGATAAACCCAAACACCCCAGAAATGTCAAAACAGCCCTTGTCATCAAGGGAAAGACAAGGTCAAAAGGTAAGGTCACTAAGCGGTTAAATAAAGCTTGGGTTATTGACAGGTTAGAGGGAAGTGTTCATGCCATCGTAGTGGTGAGACCTCACTTGGAGTATTGTATGCAGTACTGAAGACCATATCTCCAGAAAGATATTGATACTTTGGAAACAGTTTAGAGAAGGGCTATTAAACTGGTTCATCGATTGCAGGATAAAACAAACCAAGAAAGGTTAAAATATCTTAACATGCATAGCTTGGAAGAAAGATGAGAAAGAGAGCATTTGATAGAAACATTTAAATGCATAAAGAAGGAGAGTATATTTAAAAGAAGAAAAACTAATACAAGCTTATATTAGAGGGGCAAAGGTTTAAAAGTAATATTAGAAATATTACTTTACTGACAGGGTAGTGGATGTATGGAATAGTCTTCCAGCAGAAGAGGCAGAGGTTAATACAATGAAGAAGTTTATGCATGCGTGGGATAGACATAGGATAAGACCAGGGGCTAATGAAAGCATTCAGATTTTTTTTTTTTTCTCAGAAAGTAGGAAAACTTGATGAGCCAAACAGTTCTTATCTGCAAACCCATACTCTGGTCCCTGCGGAGGGATATGTCATCAACCCTGGGTAAAATGACGGATGCCCATGCTAATTTAGCGTCCCATTAAACTCTTGATGTACTACAGAGGATTGTTACAAACCATGTCTGTATTCTTAATGATGCTGTTACTTCTGTCAGTGTTTTTGTTCACTGTCCAGTGAACTCTGCATGAAATAATAAAGGTCCAGCTGAGATACACAATGTGTATAGCATTTATCCAGGACATACTTGAAAACGAGAGAAGTATCTCAATGTATCCTTCCTGGTGGAATACTTTATAAATAAATGGCACGGTAAGAAGGATTGTCTGAAAAGCATTGTCTGCAGCTAAAGTAGTAGATTATACACATCAAATTATCTAAGATCTGTTGAGAAATACAAGTTTAGAGACAGGATGTTATGATAAAATCTAATGCAGAATTGACCAAACTCAGGTAAGGGAGTGAGCCAATCTGCCCTGTATTTTTGTTTGTTTGTTTTGAATGACTCAGTGGATAAAGCTCATTCATGTGAAGAGGCTATCTGGCACTTTTCAGAGAAATGACGCCTCCCATTTCTTTGACATAGGCATGCTAGCCTGCTTAACAGGTTTCTGTGCTGGCAGTCCTGATAACAGTTCAACACTAATAACCCTGGGTGTCAGGGGAACCCCCCACGGAACGATATCCAAACAAAAGCATCTCACAGACTTCTTTCGCACCATGGACCAGATGCCATCTTCCTTTCTGGAGAACATGTCGGACTGCGTGGTGGATACAGTGACTGCACTGACAGATGCCTAGCACCAAAAAAGATATTGCAGAGCTACAAACACTCCTAAAAGAGTGGAAGGATGACCTACATAAGAACATACAGAAAGGCCTGGCAGACCTCTCTAAAGAAAAATATCAGGAAGTTTGGTGGATACCATGTTCAGTAGAGCATTGAGATCTAAACCAGGGCCATAAATACGCCCGAGAAATGTAGTATTAAAATTACACAACTATAAAACAAAAGAGGCAATAATAAAGGCAGCAAAAGTGGGAATGCTGAGGTAATGAGGCCCACTCTGCTAATCTACACAGACCTCTTCCTAAATGGAGATGTATGAAGCTGGTTACAGGCCTACTAATTTAAAAAACCCAATATCGCTGGGGTTTTCCATTTAAGCTGAAATTCCAGCACTGTGGTAACATGCACACAATTATGGATCCAGAGGAGGCCCCAGAGATTATCTACTCCATTGGCCTAACTCCTTGAAACCATTCACCTGCTGCCCATCGCAATCCATCCAGTGCCTCTTCCTCCCCCGTCATGATCCAAGCATGGCCCATCCAAAGGCACAGAGATCAAGAACATCCTACAAACAACCAGAATGAAAAAGTACCACAACCCACTGGAATGGACTCCACATTGATCCCAGTTTGTTACTGCTACCTGGTTACGAAGATAAACTACGAGACCAGCCTTTCGAGAAAGAGATGTTGGCAGTAGCTGAAAGACAGCAGTATTGTCCTTGGCCTGGCTGAAAAAGAAACCAACACTACTACAACTCTAACTCGAGAAATAAACCTCTGCAGTTTTACCAGATGCAATAGGGACACTGAAAAGCCTAATCACTGACTTCCTACCTAGACGGTTAATATCAAACTACATACCAGCAATTTGAACTCCTTCTGCTGAAAACTAAACTGTTAACTCCCTGATATCTAAGAGCTTCAAAAGCAACCCCATACCTAAACAAGAAAAAAAAGGTTATCAGGCTTTTTCTCCCCAGTAAATACTAGAGCAACTGAGAAAAACATAGCGATGCTTCTATGTCAGTGGAAAATATACAAGAGTGAGGTATTCAGTCTGTCACTCAGGAGTTTCTGAAACACGGCTTTGAAATACAGTTACAGACACATAATAAAGAAATAATGAATGGCTCTCTGGAGATTAAGCAAGGCATTAAGGTCATAAGAGTCATCACAAAATAAGTCTAATAATTTGGTGCTGAGAAGTAACTGATTGGAACTGAAATAACTGATCTGGAGGATAGATCAATGAGATCAAACCTTAGGTTTCAAAACATTCCAGAGGAAAAAAACTCCAGATAAAGTTGAACATTACCTCAAGAAGATGTTTAAGTCAATGGATATAGATATTACAACGAATGAGAGAAAGATGGAAAGAACTCATCGACTTCATAGACCAAGAAATATTGCAAAAACACAACCATGAGACATTGTCAATTTTCAGTCCTTTAACTTTAAGTTGAAAAATTCTCAGTTTTCGAAAAAGCACTAGAGAAAACAGGAGCAATTAAAAATAGTTTTTTATTATTTTGGCTATGCTACTAACTTTTAACACCACGATTTCAGGTAAGAGATTTTAACCATTTTTGTATGTGGATTAAAAAATGGTTTCACCCAATGCAGAGATTTCTTTTATCTATTTGCATGTGGGTTAAAGTGTTATTTAAAGAGGTATTGGTAAAAGAATTGAAGATCTCAGAGTGCCTTGGGAGACTACACATATAAACCGAAAAGTGAGCAGTATTATTCTCTGCTCCAGAACAGAATTTCGGGGGACCATAGCAGCATTCGAGTATATACAGAGAGCACCATTGCTGTGTTTTGTTTCTCTCCACATATCATCACAATATACAGACATCTGATTAATCCATAAAAAGTGCTACCTGATGTGCTAAAAATTAAGTATATTTGTGTGTGTTTTTTTTTAAATATTGCTATAAATGCTTAGCGCTCCATCTTTTTATCACTGTATAATACTAACTTTGTTGTATTTTGTGTTAATCAAAAAGGTTACCCACGGGTTATGTTCCATTTAGTCATCTGGGAAATAAGACGTTTATTTCAATGATGTGATCAACGATATTAATTATATGTAGACTGAGGTAACAAAGGGCGACACAAGTCACCAATTATAGGACTGGGCACTTAAAAGTGATTATAGTAGTGTAAGTAGCTTAAATTTGGAAGATGTGTAGAACTGTATATATTACAAAGGTATTTACCAAGATAGTATAAAAAATAAACAGAGCAGCGTGCAGGGATTATACAAAGCGAATCAACAATAGGCGTGACGCGTTTCGCAATTTTGGCACTGAGAAATAAAGTGCTAATGATAATGATATAATGAAATTAACTATAATATATATATAATAAAGATATAAACTATATGTAGACTGACTTTAAGGGCGGCACAGGACACCCATTATAGTGTAGAGCACTTAAAAGTGATTAAGATTTGTAAAATTCGGCTAAAGTGCCTGACCTGAATCCAATTCAGGACAAATCATTGTATATTGAGTAGAACCTACAGTCTTTACCCATCATGCTGTGCTCATCTGTAGACTGCAGCGTATTATCACTTGGATGTTGGCATTTGTAACATTTCAGTTACATCTGTGGAAGATCAGTCCACTCCTATCGGTACAATTTACCTTTAAAAAATGGGTTTCCAATGACAGACTCTATACACTTCAAGTAAACCCTAGCATATCATATCAGTAGTATGTAAACATTCCAATATGTGTGTGTAATTGTGTGACATTGACATATACATAGAAACAGAGAAACATATAATGTGGCAGCAGATAAGAACCATTCTGCCCATCTAGTCTTCCCAAGTTTTAGTTTAGTTGTCCTTTGAACTCCTTCACTGTTTTAAACTCTACCACTTCTGCTGGAAGGCTATTCCGTGCATCCACTACCCTCTCAGTAAAATAATACTTCTTGATATTACTTTTAAATCCTTGCACTTCAAATTTAAGACTATGTCTTCTTGTTGCGGTAGTTTTTTTTCTTTTAAAGGGACACTCCCACCAAAAAATGAAAAGGTTTTACTTTTTGTATTTTTTATTGTTGACTTTAGTTATGTCTTTTGTTTTTCTTATGTGACTGTATTTAGAAAATATGTAACTAAACAAGTGTGACTGGGTACAACCATTTTGTGAAATATATTGTTTTTGGGTGCCACCCCTCAGAGACTTTACAGCACTAGTATCTCATTTAGGGGCTGGGGACACAGAATGCAGTCAGAATTCTGAATATACACTTGCATTTATTGGGAGGGTAATGTAACTATTACATCACAAGGGGTGGAGTTATGATCCTGTTTGATCAGGTTAATCTCCTCTCTTTGTGTTGGAAGGCAGGTAAAAAAAAGGTGTACAAAGCCACCTCCTAGTCCTGCCCACTATGATACACAGGAGCCAGCAAGAGAGCAGGCAGTGGTGTATCTTGATTTTGTGCTGCCCTTGGCAGACAAAATCCGGGCACCCCCCTACCCAAGCTGCACACCCACGTTACACACCTAAGACATGCCCCATCATTCAGACTCACATCAAGCTCACACTCCCATCACACCCAGTCACACACTCCTACTCCCATCACACTCAGTCACACACTCCGACTCCCATCACACACACTCCGACTCCCATCACACTCAGTCACACACACTGTCTCCCATCACACACACTCTGACTCCCATCACACTCAGTCACACACACTGTCTCCCATCACACACACTCTGACTCCCATCACACTCAGTCACACACACTGTCTCCCATCACACACACTCTGACTCTCATCACACTCAGTCACACACACTGTCTCCCATCACACACACTCTGACTCCCATCACACTCAGTCACACACACTGTCTCCCATCACACACACTCTGACTCCCATCACACTCAGTCACACACACTGTCTCCCATCACACACACTCTGACTCTCATCACACTCAGTCACACACACTGTCTCCCATCACACACACCCTGACTCCCATCACACTCAGTCACACACACACACTGTCTCCCATCACACACACACTCTGACTCCCATCACACTCAGTCACACACACTGTCTCCCATCACACACACTCTGACTCCCATCACACTCAGTCACACACACACACACACACACACAAACACACAGTCTCCCATCAGCACTTACCTTTCCCTGGCAGGCAGGCAGCATGGTCCCTCCCTCCCGGCGATTGTGCCGACAGGTCACGTGACCGGGCGCGCGTATGACGTCAGCGCGCCCGTCGGCACTTCCGTGTCGGCACACTGCACGGGGAGCCGAACAAGCAGCACGGAGGTTTCTCTGTGCTGCCTGTTCGGCTCCCCGTGCAGCCTGGCAGGCAGAGCAATGGTGAGGGGGGATCTTCCGATCCCCTGTCACCTCCGTCTCTGCCTGCAAACGCGGTCTTTTTTTTTTTTTTTTTTAAAGGGCCGCGTTTTTTTTGTTTTTTTTTCAGTGCTGGGGGGCGCTGCCGCCCCCCAAAATTTGCCGCCCTAGGCCTCCGCCTAGGATGCCTCGCGGTAAATACAGCACTGAGAGCAGGGGAGTATGTTCTGACATCAGCATGCAGGATTTGGCATCAGTTCTACAATGAGACTGGCTGGAAGATTTTGGATGATATTGCCTCATGGGAAATATTCATAAAATTGATGCTGGAGATAAACACCTAATTTTATGTTTCATTTTATATGCAATTAATTCAGTCATATAAAAAAAACACAATGCTATATGATTTATATATGTGTTTGTTTTAAATGATGAGGTTATCTAGTTACATCTTATGTAAATGATAGTGTCCCTTTAAATATACTCTCCTCCTTTACTGTGTTGACTGCCTTTGTTTAAGTGAATGTTTAAATCATATTCCATCTGTCTATTTTTTCTTCCAAGCTATACATGTTAAGATCCTTTAATCTTTCCTGGTAAGTTTTATCCTGCAATGCATGCCCTTCCCTGAACTCTCTCCAAAGTATCTTTTCCAGGTCTATTCAACATTCACAAAACTATCATGTTTTTTCACTACATTCAGGGCCGGCGCCACCAGTAAGGCGACTTAGGCAGCTGCCTAGGGCGCATCTTAGCTGGGGGCGCCGGAACCCAGTGTCAAAAAAAAAATCCTCCCCCTTACCTCGTCGCTGCTGCTCTGTCTCCGGTGGAGGTCCGTGGCTGTGAGGGAAGCGTTGTGCGCTCCCCTCCAGCCAATGCGCATTCAATAAAGTTTGTTTAAAAAAAAAAAAAAACTTTACTGAATGCGCATTGGCTGGAGGGGAGCGCACAACGCTTCCTTCACAGCCACAGACGGGCAGATGAGAGCACCGGGAGAGCAGCAGCAAGGAGGTAAGTAAGGGGGAAGGGGGGAGGATCCTGGCATATTGTGGGGGAAAATCCTGGCATATTGGGTGGCTAAATCCTGGCTGGCATATTGTGGGGGGGAATCCTGGCATATTGGGTGGCTAAATCCTGGCTGGCATATTGTGGGGGAAAATCCTGGCATTTTGGGTGGCTAAATCCTGGCTGGCATATTGTGGGGGAAAATCCTGGCATATTTGGTGGCTAAATCCTGGCTGGCATATTGTGGGGGAAAATCCTGGCATATCGTGGGGGAAAATCCTGGCATATTGGGTGGCTAAATCCTGGCATATTGTGGGGGAAAATCCTGGGATATTGAGGGGCATAATCCTGGGATATTGAGAGGCATAATCCTGGGATATTGAGGGACATAATCCTGGCATATTGAGAGGCATAATCCTGGCATATTGTGGGGCATAATCCTGGCATATTGTGGGGCATAATCCTGGGATATTGAGGGGCATAATCCTGGCATATTGAGAGGCATAATCCTGGCATATTGTGGGGCATAATCCTGGCATATTGAGGGGCATAATCCTGGCATATTGAGGGGCATTATCCTGGAATATTGAGGGGCATAATAATCCTGGGATATTGAGAGGCATAATCCTGGCATATTGTGGGGGGAAATCCTGGCATATTGAGGGGCATAATCCTGGCATATTGAGGTGCATAATCCTGGCATATTGAGGGGCATAATAATCCTGGGATATTGAGAGGCATAATCCTGGCATATTGTGGGGGAAAATCCTGGCATATTGAGGGGAATAATCCTGGGATATTGAGGGGTATAATCCTGGCATATTGTGGGGGGAAATCCTGGCATATTGAGGGACATAATCCTTGGATTTTGAGAGGCATAATCCTGGGATATTGAGAGGCATAATCCTGGGATATTGAGGGGCATAATCCTGGGATATTGAGGGGCATAATCCTGGCATATTGTGGGGCATAATCCTGGGATATTGAGGGGTATAATCCTGGCATATTGTGGGGCATAATCCTGGGATATTGAGAGGCATAATCCTGGCATATTGTGGGGCATAATCCTGGGATATTGAGGGGTATAATCCTGGCATATTGAGGGGCATAATCCTGGCATATTGAGAGGCATAATCCTGGGATATTGAGGGGCATAATCCTGGAATATTGAGGGGCATAATCCTGGCATATTGAGAGGCATAATCCTGGCATATTGTGGGGCATAATCCTGGCATATTGAGGGGCATAATCCTGGCATATTGAGAGGCATAATCCTGGGATATTGAGGGGCATAATCCTGGGATATTGAGGGGCATAATCCTGGCATATTGTGGGGGAAAATCCTGGCACATTGAGAGGCTAAGTCCTGGTATATTCTTATATCTTAATGTCCTGGTGGTAAGTAGACAATTCAATATGTTTATTATTTAGTTGTTGAGTTATTAATACTACATTGGAAACTAATTTACCTCACATTTAAAGGACACTATAGTCCCAGAACCACTACAGTTTAATTTAGTGGTACTGGTGTCTATAGCCTGTCGCTGCAGAGAAAAGACACTGTGCAGTACTGGTGTTAAAGGAGCACTATAGTTCCAGGAAAACAAACTAATTTTCCTGGCACTATATAGTCCTTAGGAGTGGGGCACCCTCGTGTCCCCCTCCCACTGGGCTGAAGGGGTTAAAACCCCTTCAGCCATTTACCTTTCTCCAGCGCCAAAGCTGGGAACTTTCCTCCCCGATCCTCCTCTCAGTTGCGAATGTTTTTTTTTGGATGTTCCACGTCCTCCCACTGTAATGTTCACAGTGAGAATCATTGAAGCACCTCTAGCGGCTGATAATGTGTGTAAGGGGGGGGGGGCTGCAATTTTTATTTTGCCTAGGGCGGCAAAAATCCTTGCACCGGCCCTGACTACATGGCACTGATCCTGAGGGACTATTCCAATGTGGCCTGATTTAACTGAAAGAGCAGATCTTGAAGATACGGATCGGCCTCTATTATATTGTTTGGAAGACCCACATTTATTTCTCATAATATAATAGTACAAGAAAATATACTCAAAACTACTTGCCAATAGAATGGAAACTGTATTACCAGACAGCCTCCATTATGATCAAACTGGGTTCATCCAAGGAAGAAAAACTGGAGAAAATATAAGGAATTTCTCAAGTTTGGGCACGCAGTTAAACAAATCTAATCAAGCTGGTTTAAATCTTAGGGCTGGATGAGAAAAAGTGTTCGGGAGGGGAGATATGTTTTTTTGGGGGGTACTAAATTATTTGTATGTGTTACAGTGTATTGTATTGTATATGTACACTCTGGCAGGATGTAGAGCAAGAGTGGATGTAAGTGTTAAAATTGGGAGAAAAACAATTAATAAAATATGACTCATTAAAAATAATTTTAGGAGGGAACCAGATCTTGAGTATAGCTCTTATTGAGATTATGGAAACGTGCATAAATAATTTGAGTTTGAAAAAGTCAAAGTAACTTGGGATTAAAATTATTGAAGATATATTTTTAATTATAATTATTTAAAGACTTTTTCTCAATTGCAGTCTCAACATCAAATGAAAGCAGCAGAGTGCAGTGATGAGGTTTCCTTAGATATACACATAGAAAACATAGAAACATAGACTTATAAAACTATACAAGGGCCAAAGGATGGTCTCTAGGATCAAAACCAGGACCTCAAACAGGATGAAAATATATCAAAGTTGAAATCTATTCTAAAATGGGAAATAGAAGTAGATATAGATTTTCCATATGCGGAATGGCAGTGTGTTTTTGACATTATGACAAGAACAATCCACTAAATAAATATACATGAATCCTACTTGAAACTTTCCATCGACGGGTTGTACTTGTTCAATTTCCTCCAACTCTCGTAAAGTCAGTGAACTAAAAACATTCAGCTGCTGCTGTTATGTTGCAACAGTAACCATATAATGTTGAAGATTTCTAACGTTACAAATCATAGGAACACTCTACAAGATATACTGTAAGGGGAGAACCCAGAATAGGATGTAGAAAATAAAGAAAATTGGAGAAACAGAAATGGGTCCTCCTTTGGTGAATTAAAACTTAAAGGTAAACAGTATCACACAGTTTATTTGCATACCGTGCCACAGGTGATGTTCTAAGCAGGAGTGTAACCATGCACCCATGTGCAGGTTCATCCAGGCTGTATCCAGGCATTTTTGTATAATTCTTGCTTTGCTTTCTTGTTTATTATTTGTGCTTATTTCTGCCTTGCCCTGTATTTCTGCCTTGCACTGTATTTCTGCCTTGCCCTGTATGCCTGTATTTCTGCCTTGCCCTGTATTTCTGCCTTGCCCTGTATTTCTGCCTTGCCCTTAATTTCTGCCTTGCCCTGTATTTCTGCCTTGCACTGTATTTCTGCCTTGCCCTGTATTTCTGCCTTGCCCTGTATTTCTGCCTTGCACTGTATTTCTGCCTTGCACTGTATTTCTGCCTTGCCCTGTATTTCTGCCTTGCACTGTATTTCTGCCTTGCCCTGTATGCCTGTATTTCTGCCTTGCCCTGTATTCCTGTTATGCTCTTCTTTCTGCTTTTCCTTATGTTTCTTTCCAGGTTTGCTCTATTCCTTCTGCCTTGTTAGTTTACCTCTATTTAAACCACGTCCATTACTGTTCAGTCCTTTGCAGCAGTCTACAGGTATTCTCTGTGTGTTTAAGTGTCAATGTCATGTATGTCTTTTAGATTATATTATTTACTATTTTGCTAATATTATTTCTTAGTTAGGGACTTGCCTAATGTGGGGTACCTTGACGTGGTATCTAATTGGCAAATTGGTGAACCAAACCCCAGTCTTTAGTGATAGGCTAGTTTCTGTATTTATGTTTGTTCTTGTTTCTCTTGTGTTCCTTAACCCTGTGCTTTGTATTGTTTATCCTTAGTTTGGTTTCTGCTTTATCTTGCTTTTGTCCTGTAGCCCTGCACTATGTATTTCTGTTCTATTCTCCCTCACTTGCTTTTCTGTTTTAGTTCTGCTTGGCTGTCATTTAATTAAATTCCTCTTAAGTCATGCAATCTGGATACAGCAGATGCTTCACGAGGCCTGGGACGTGGCTGCATAAACCTGGGTTTCCAAACCTCGAAGGGATTGCAGTTACCTAGCCCCAGGTTCTGTGTCTCCACCCTGCAACATAGTTCCTGATCCCGAGTGCTCAGGGTCCCGTACCACGTGGACAAGTAGACATTTAAAACACATTTTCTCCTAATTTAGGCACTTGCTTATAATTTTGCTAATATAACGTATAGATCATTTTCAATAATTTTTTTAAAACTTTGTTTACTGGTTTTATAAATTTTCTTGACAAATAAAAACGAGTATCCACATAGTGAACAGCATTAGACAATAAATGCAGTGCAGTTGACATACCATATCAAGGATAACATTTAGCAAGTAAAAGTAAAGTATACGCTACATATTTCCAAGCCCATACTTCATCTGTGAAATAAAGCGATTAATTATCATATGCAATAGTATGGATTTGTCAAGACATCATCTCGTGATGAGATGTACATTAGTTAGATTGCTTCAAAATTCTATATCCTCTATGGGTCCATTTACAGTATAGACCGATGTCAGATCCCATTTCATCATAGGGGTATAATTTTAGTGCATGGAGGGTATGCATTGGGTAAGTGGCACTAAGCATACTAAAAACATCTGTACATTGCCCTCTATAGAGCTTATAATGCTTTTTATAGCGCTTTAAAATCTTTATTAATTGTTTGGACAAGTCAAGTATGCACATATAAAATAAGATGTACAAGACGAACATACAATACAGGTACGAAAAATACTAAATATACAAGTGCTAAAAACAAGTGCAAAACATTCACCAGAATGGAAAGGGAAATTATTGGGATGGAAACAATGGTAACAGTAAACAAATAAGTAGGAGGAAGAGACCATAGGGACCGGGATGACCTACCAACCAAGATTTACAATCTCACAGGGAAATAAGGAGAGAACTATTAGCAGGACCAAAATAGTCTAACCCATTGCTACCAACCATCGGCCCCAGATTTCATTGTATGGATCGATACTGTGCCTGTCATTTATGTAAAAATATTTCTCGGGGTGTGCCTGAAAATGTATTTGAGATTTAATCTCTGGCCTGGTCGGAACATTAACATTTTTATCCCAATATCTAGCCAGACAAATTCTAAAGGCCATTAAGGTTGGTAAAATGTGTCTAGGTTGGGCAAATCTAAGTGAAAGATGAAAGATTGTGAGAGCAATTCAAAAACACCCCCCAAAATTTTCAAAAATAGATCAGCTATTTTGTATTTATAGGGCATCAACAAGTTACATTCCCACCAGATGTCGTATTGAGTGCCTTCTTCTTGGTGGCACCGCCAGCAGATATTGGAAGAATTGGGTTGAAATTTAGCAAGTCGTGCAGGTACCAAGTACCACCTATGAGATAGTTTATGGAACTGTTCCTGTATATTTATACAATGAACAGCCTTTCTAGAGTTTTGCCAGGTTTTATACCATGTGTGGATAGGGAAAGACAATCCCATGTCTCTTTCCCATTTCAAACACGCACTCGTTTTTTCCTCTGCTTTATATGAGATCAGGAGCTTACAAATTTTTGAAATCAAGTTTTTTGGGGGAGCAGCGATTATAAAATGTTTGTGTATATCTGCTGGGGGGATTTCACATAATGAAGTGCTTAAGCCTTAAATAGCTAAACATTTCTCGAGTTGGTAAGTTGAAAATGTCACAAAGGGCAGGAAAAGATATAAAGCTGTCCTCCGCATAAATTGTTCCTATCATCAGAATGCCAGCCGCTTTCCAGTAATGTATTGGTGTATTGGTAGGTCCGGTATTTATAAGGAAACTAACCCGATCGGTGTGACTTTATACAAATATTCATTAGATTGTAGCTGTTTTTTAATTCCATGCAGCGGGGCCATCAAATCCCGTATAAGTAGGCTGTTAATACCCAGTTTCCCAAACTGTTTGGGGGTTAGCCAAAGAAGAAGAAAGGGATCTCTGTTCATGCATCTAACTTTTTTGATGAGATACCAAGCTATATTGTCATCTCTTTTGGAGGACCAAAGTAGCATATGAGAAATCTATATGACAGGCGTCATATAGCTTTATTAAATCAGGATAGCCAAGGCCATATCTATCTGCCCCTCTTTTGAGGACTTCATCCGGGATCCGCGATTTCTTGGCTGCCCAGAAAAAGCGATAAAATATAAGATCAAATTCCCTTAAGATGTGTATTGGTACATGAAAGGGAATAGCTCTAAATAGGTACAGGAGTTTGGGGACCACTTAGGACTTTAGAATATTTAAACGAATTATCCATGAGACCTCATGTTTCCTCCATTGAGGCAATAACCTTTTCAGGTCAGCCAATAGGTTTTCATAATTTGTTGCCATCGTCAAGGAATGGAATAGACCTGTTAGACAAAATACCCAAGGGGCACTGGGGTGTCATCCAGAGGTGTAAGTCCCTTCGACTTCACAGCCTTGGGTGAGTTTGGCTGCGGTTCCTCAGCACAGGAGTCCTCTGAGTCTGTGTCTTTTTTTTGGGCAGGAAAAGAAGCAGCCTAATCAGCCTCTGCAGCAGTGCTCCAATATCCGGAGACAGTTGCTTTTTACCCCTGTCCGTCTTCTTTGATTTCTTCCCCATCTCTTCCCCTTGTTTCAATATTCCAAATTTAGACATCTTGAACTGACTGGTCACGTATATAACGTAGTATTAGGGCTTAGATCACAGAGCTCCACCAAGACAGGTCCACTCTCCTCAATAATTTTTTATGCTATAGATTCACAGTAAAAACAGTGTTTAGGTGATACAGTCCCTTTTAACTTTTAATGTGTTCTTCAATAAAAATAAACATGTATTATTGTTTTTTTTTTAAATTCTAATTAAAAGGTTTATTAATTAAAGTGTATAAAGTGAATAGAGGGATGACAAGGAGAAACACACACTTAAGTGTGTCTCCAATATTATGTATTTTGACTCCAGGGTTACCAACATAATGGGTTCTCCCCATACTGATGCCAGTAAGTTAGAATAAGAGTTGGAGGAAAATTAAACAAGTACCACCCATTTATGGTAAGTTTCAAGTAGAATTCTTGTGTATTCATTATATCTCGTAATGTCAAAAATATTCTACTATTCCGCATTTGGAAAATCAAATTTCAACTTATTTTATTTTAATTAAAAGGTTTGATATACCGTATTCAAGTGTATAATGTGTGTGTTTGACTTTATCATTACTCTACTCACTTTATACTTGAATTTATATACATTTTAATTAAAAATAAAATAACACACACACAAAAAGATATTTGTTTATTTTTATTAAAGGTCACAATAAAAGTTACTTTTTAATTCAAGCAGAGCAGGACCCATTTCTCCAAGTTAAATTTATAACCGTAAAATAGTTAACAGGGATCATGTGTCAAGACTCCATTTGGCTACACAGACTGCTGCCTGTTGTTCTCCTGGTTTGATTGTTATGTGCTACTGTTATGACATTTAGTCACGTCTCTATGTGATGTGACTGCGTCCTCTATGTAAGGGAGCTTAACTGTATACAGTATTTCCTGAAAAAGGACTTGACTGCTTTAAATGAACTATAATACCATTCAGTATGCTTCTAGCTGTACTTGATTTAAGCCATGGAATTACTTTTTATGCCCCAGCACCTTGTGTATAGCCGTCACATCGCGGTTGAGTGATAAAATAGTGAACTCTGTATATATATATATTTTTTTTTTTTGTTGGTTTTAATTATGCACAAGGCCCTGTTTGCAATTAGCCTATGAGTAAGAGCCAACCAAAGGCGTGAAACGCGTGAGGCTCTCCAGGGTAGAACCTCTTCCTCTGGAAATGCCCATGTATAATTTTTTTTTCTCACCGAGGTCCCTTTCCCTCATTTTCATCTGTAAAAACAGAACAATAATCATTTGGGCAGTCAGTTAGACCTTTATACTCTTCCACATATCTTCCTTCTTTTGTTGTTAATCTAACTAATCTTTGCGTTACTTTACTTTTTACATTTAAGTATCTAAAAATATTTCATCCCCTTTTGACTGGGCTATTGAAAGCTTATAATTCTAATAATTTTTTTTGCCTTTTCTTCGCATGTGCACATGTATAAATACATAGGGTTGTTAGAATGGGAGTGATTCATTTGTTAGTTTTTGTTTATCTGATCTTTAGGTTGCATATGCCAAGGAACT
Organism: Pelodytes ibericus; assembly: GCA_036172795.1. Classification (NCBI taxonomy): domain Eukaryota; kingdom Metazoa; phylum Chordata; class Amphibia; order Anura; family Pelodytidae; genus Pelodytes; species Pelodytes ibericus. The sequence continues at coordinate 42,518,150 of CM069860.1, forward strand.
GATTAACGCAGTGCTGGCCCAAGACATTGTGACACACAGTCACATATGCACACACAATCACATAGACACATAGTCACACACTATAACACATACAGTTACATATAAAGAATCCAGTGTATGGCTTTTAGATTAAAAAAATATATATTTAATTGTGTCACTGGCACATAACATTTTGAGCTGCTGTTCGGTCCTCCTTCATTCTGAGCACCAAGATGTCATGTGACATCATGTGATCTTTGTGTCAGAATGCCAGATCGCAAAGGGGTACCCGCACCCCTTGAATGGCTGGCCCTGGATTACATGTTAATTAGCAAAAATGATATTACTCTGGCTCTTCATATACCTAAAAACGTCCTACTACACACCTACCCAACACGTGATAAGCAGTTCTCAAAGTTCTCAATTATGCTCATTATGTAACGTATGTAATATGTATTGTATGGGTTAACTTTCACAGGCTTCTTAGGTTCAAGTCACAGGACACACGTCTGGAAATTCCAATTTCATGGAGTTTAGATATTCATTATCCCATAGCCTGGGCAAATATTCCCCTGCTCCACCCTAGGTAGAAATAAAAAAAATGTAAAAAAAATACGACAACAGTGTACTTGACCGGCTGTAGTTATTTAGCAAATAGACCCTCCATGTGTAATCTTTACTGTCGCCCAAAAGCGAATAAACATATTGAAAGGTTATGTGCATTGTGTGCAAGTCTTCCGATCTTAGGATAATCTGAACACACAACAGCTCAGAATAGACTGCGAGGCAAAGAGATGCTGTTAAAAGAAACAAATGTGACTAGGTTTCTACTAACACGTGCAATGGTCTCCTTTAAAAGTGCTATAGCATAGATACAAATGTACAAGGACACCAGTATCCATGGCAAGGTCTGTGAACGTTCAAAGAACATGTCCTCAAAAAGTATAGTAAATGCCCACCATGAACTATGCTGGTGCTGGCCCTTTTCTATTAGGAAACCATGTAAGATCATTCTTCCCTCCCCTACCTGCTAGCGAAGAGAGGGACCCTTGTTTTTTCATAGGATCAGCAGAGGGGACCTAATTAAGGTCCCCCCTGCTGATCCCATGCAAAGCTGAGGGTCTCTCGCTGCACGGCAGCTATTGGTCAAAAGTATATGCCAGTTTATTCTCACAATAGGAACAACTAACATTTCACTTGTGCTTCTATATTAGAAGCACAAGTGAAATATAAAGTTTAGTGTTCCTTTAAGGCATATCGCGGGGCTCTTGTGTGTGGCTTAACTATGGGGCTCTTCTGTGTGGCATAATTAAGGGGCTCTTGTGTGTGGCATAATTAAGGGGCTCTTGTGTGTGGCATAATTAATTGGGCTCCTGTGTGAGGCATAATTAATGAGGCTCTTGTGTGAGGCATAGTTATGGGGCTCCTTTGTGTGGCATTATTAATGGGGCTCCTGTGTGTGGCATTATTAATGGGGCTTCTGTGTGTGGCATTATTAATGGGGCTCCTGTGTGTGGAATAATTTGTGGGGCTCCAGTATGGCATATTTAATGGGCCATCTGACTGGCATTACTGATGAATCTGTTTGGCATGGTATTGGAGAAAATCCAGGGGGGTGACACCATGAGTTACCCCCCTGGGTAACTGGGTTTTATATTTTTCTTGTAGCCCAGTGTCTCTGAATTGTGTTTGATTTAATTCGCTCCACACTACCTTTTATGTCTTAGTCTGACACTACCTGGCATCTTTCAGACTCCTCTAACATTTCCATGGAAGCCATGGACTAACTGGTGGCAGCTACATCGCCTTTGGGATCACAAGCATCTGAAGTGGCCTCCGAAATCGCTAAAATTTTGTGGTCTATGTTCGACCAAAAGTTCACAGAACTTCAAACTCCATTTTTCACGGCTCTGGAACAAATAGCTTTGCACTCTACTCTTCTAGCTGAAATCGAACAAAGACAGAGTGATTTGGAGGACTCCACTACCCAATTGAAGGAAACAGTGGAACGTCAAAACATTCAATTACACATTCTCTCGGACAAAGTTGAATTAAGTCATTTAGACAACTTGAGATTTGTGGGTATTCTGGAATTGGTCAAAGCTTTAGCACTCCTTCCCATGCTCCAACACTGGCTTGCAGCAGAATTGCAACTTCCATACACAGATTCCCACCCGCTTCTGATTGAAAGGGCCCACAGAATTGGCCCAGAACGTAAGGAACCAGGAACTAAGCCTCAACAGGTGATTATCAAACGAATCAACTTTCAAAACAATGCGGACATCATAGCGGCATACCGAAAGGCTAAATCGCTACTCTTCTAGGGACATAGGGTGCTGTTGTTCGAAGATTACTCCATGTTGGTCACTACTAAGAGAAGATAATTTTCACAGATCTCTAAATTGTTAGTGGACAAAACAAATCTGCTTTCAACTACTCTTTCCAGTAAGGCTAGAGGTGTAGCGATACTCTTTACCAAAACACTGCCTTACACCCTGTACGATTCTATAGTCAGGAAGGTACCTCATCTTGGATCTATCAATATATGACATCAGATTTTGCTTTATCAACATCTATGCACCTAATGAACCTAACAAACCGTTCTTTAATATCCTATCAGAAAAAAATGTTATACCTTACTAATACCAATTTTATTTTAGGAGGTTATTTTAACTCTGTTGCTGATCCTTTACTGGACAGGGCAGGGACAACGACCTGTTAATGTAATATTCCTCCGAAACTTCATGAGTACCTTACACTTAGTGGATCCATGGAAGGTGGCACACTCATACGATTAGCCAATACTCCCACATTTCGAGAGCACACGATTCGGCTTCTAGATTAGATTATATTCTACTATCATCCCGTCTGTTATCACAGGACAAATCCACTCAATTACACAACGCAGTGGTGTCCAACCACACTCCTGTTGAAATTAGCGACCCTGCAGCCCATTCTATTTGCTAGACACTGGCATTTCCCATCTTACTTAGCCCAGTGAGAAGATTTTAAAAATCACCAAAACAGTAACTGGGTCAATTACACAGACGATAACATACAACATCTACATGATACCCTATTGTTTTGGCAGGCCTCTAAAGCGGTCATGCGAGGTCACATAATTTCCTATGTTTTCCCGCAGGAAATAAGAATGGTTAACTAAGTTTCACACCCTTAATGATGACTTCAATAAGTCCATGCAAACCTATCCTAATGACCCCTGTGACCAAAATCTCTGTTAGACAGTTTGCTTACGGAAAGGGCGCAGTCCCAAATCGACAACTTGAAAAAAATATTTCCTCAAATGGGGCAACAAAGCAGGGAAGCTACAAATGACACAATATTCCAGTCATCAAAAATGCGCAGAGTCACATAACCACTGACACGGATGCTATCAATAAGACCTCCCATGCTTTTTATACTTAGTTATATCAAAAGGGACCTGACAGCTTAGCTGACAGAGTTAACCTCCTACAGCAAGCAAAGTTGTCACATCTTACCAATGAACACAGAGATCTTATTTTTTTTTTTTTTTTTCGTTTTTTTTTTTTCTTTACACTCAGACTCCTCAGCGCATCACAGCATCACTATACAGTAAAGCTTGTGAGGACCAGCGCTGCTTAATCATCCCTGTGTCTTACAGTGCCCATGAAATAATTAAATTTTCGTTGTGATAATAACACCAAGGAATCTCGATCAAACCACACCCATTCAACAGCTGGACATAAACACACACAAACAAACATACATACGTAAACATACATACGGGTGGGGGGGAGGGAGGGGGCGGGGGCTTAGCCGGCCGACGGCCGGAACAGTATCAGCCTAAACCATCAGTATAGCAGTAGACAGTCAACGCCCAGGGTATTATATCATACAGTCAAAGATTGTTTAGCCATTGCGCAATGTGATCCTGTTTCTTATCGGTTAAATCTGTCAGCCCTTTCTCCATACGTAACTGAAATTTTAGCTGTTGCTCAAAAAGTGTTTTCTGAAAGGGCAGGCTATTTTTCCAGTTTCTTGCAATCGTAATTTTTGATGCAACCATACAATGTATTGCTAACACTATTTCCTTCTTTTTATCCAGAGCCCAGTTAGTATGTAGTAAAGCTGCCTCCATGTTCCATTTCAAATCTATACCACTTAGTTTTTTGAAAATCTCATATGCCCACTGCCATAGTTTCGTTACCAATGGGCAGCTCCACCAGATATGAGCATAAGAGCCGTCTATGTCTCCACAACGCCAACAGTTCTTTAGGTAGGGTGTATACATTTTTGTTAGTTTTGCTGGAGTTAGATACCACCTATTTATTACCTTAAAATGACACTCAACCAAATTAAGACAGTGAATATTTTTATTAACCGCCTGAATCGACCTACACCAGTCTAATTCGGAGATATTAGTATTTAACAATTTATTCCAAGTGCCTATAATTTTGAGAGAATGGGTATGTGCCGGTATAAACAAAGAATTAGCCTTAGCCGTGATCTTATCTGTTTTTTTTGCCTGAAAAAATCAAATCTATAGTACTGGACAGAGCGACAAACAGCGATGTATTCAGGAAATGTTTTACTCTCAAGTAAGTAAAAATCTCCGATTTTGGTATATGGAATTTCTGCATCAGAACCGCGAAGGGGAGAATTTCATCATCTTGTAATATTTCATGGATATTAATTTGTTCTTTATTGGGCCATCTATTCAATGACAAGTCCTGAATGTTGTTTTCTATAGTGCTTAATTTACAACATTTGGGTATTTTATCAGCTAATTTTAAAACCTTTTTTTATCTCGTTCCACTTTGAATGGTCTGGCCTAGAATTAACGATTTATCTAACAGTAGAACGGTATTATGTTTTCCACTGTTTAGCCACAGAAAAAATTCTTAATTCCCACACCCTACGGATTCGGATTCTATCCGGTACCAGGGTTCATCTGTCTTTGATTTTTCCTGCAAGTTGTAGATGTGGCCTACCATATTGGCGAAATAACAGTTTTTAATCAGTGGGTAGTTTATACCCCCCCCGTCTGGTCTGGCGAGCAAGGAGTGAGGAAGATAATCTAGGTTTTTTACCTTTCCAAATAAACGCCTTAAAACCCAATTGAATCATATCTAACCAGGGGGAAGGGACTCTCAATGGCAACATCCTAAATAAATAGGACCATTTTGGTATAATATAAGAATTTATTGTGTTTATCTTTCCCCACCATGATATTTCTGCCGTTCTCCATTCTTTAAGCATTAAATTCGTTTGTTTCAATAATTTTAGAACATTCAATTCCATTGTCTTTTCCACCTGTGCTGGGATAATGATACCTAGATAGTTTAGTTGATCAGTGGTCCAATAATTAATATAAGTGGTTATAATTGTGTTTCAGTTTAGAGATACTTGTCTTATCTATATTAATATGAAGTGCCGTGGTTTTTGTTTCGTTCAGTTTGTAGTTTGATACAGCACTATAGTCCGTCAGTTCTTTCATTAAATATCTTAGGGACGTTGAAGGTGACAATAGTGTGATTAAGATATCATCAGCGTATAAAGAGACTTTCAATTCACCATTTTTAGTCTTATATCCCTTAATATCAATATTATCTCTTATATTTATTGCCAGGGGTTCCACTGATAAAATATAAAGAAGGGGGGATAATGGGCATCCCTGTCTGGTGCCATTCTGTAAGTTAAACCAACCTGCGCATATGTTAGGGCCCACCGTTCTAGCTGTCGGGGCCGAGTAAAGAGCCATGATCGCGCCATGGATCCACCCCTCTAAACCAAAGGATCTCAGCACACCGTCCAGATATCCCCAACTGACCCTGTCGAACGCTTTTTCAGCGTCTAAAGACAGAGTCAGGAGGGGAGAGCCTGAACGGGCCATTTGATTAATGATGTCCAAGATTCTTCTTGTACTATCATTTGCAGATCTCCCCGGAATAAATCCTATTTGGTCAGGATGAATTAAATTACCTATTATACGCTTAATTCTATCTGCCAATATGGCTGCGTACAGTTTCATGTCTGTATTTATCAGAGATATTGGTCTATAATTAGCAACATCATATTTGGATTTATTTGGTTTCAATATCGGGAGCACATTAGCCTGGAGGAGTTCCATAGGAGCTTTGGCATTTTTAGCTATCTCATTAAATAGATGTACCAATGGGGGAATAATTATTGGTTTCATTGATTTGTAGAATTGATTAATGAAACCATCGGGACCAGGAGTTTTATATCTGTCCAGATTATTAATTTCCCTCTCCACTTCTTCTGCTGTAAATTTAGTAGAAATTTCGGCCAGGGCTACTTTGGAAATTTTAGGGATATTTGTTTTGTTTAAATATTGTTCAATTATCTGAGAATTTGTGTTTAGCCCAAGATTATATAAATTCTCATAAAAATCGTTGAACTTTTGCCCTATTTGTTCCGGTGCAATGAAAACCTCCTGCCCGTCTACCAGTTTTTCAACTGTATTCTTAATATTTTGTTTTTTTAATTTACTAGACGTAAGTTTGCTTGCTCTGTTGCCCTGGTAATACGATTTTGTTTTAAGTTTATTTAAACACAGTAAAGTTCTTTGTTCCAATTTATTATTAATTTTAGTGTGTAATTCTAAAATTAGCTTTTGTTTTTGGCTGGACGGTGATTTTTTATTAGCAGTAGCAATGTTAAAGAGATCTATATATAAATCTGCCAGTTCCTTTCCTTGTTTCCTCTTCTCATTTTTTTCTAATTTTATAATATATCCTCTAAGTACGGCTTTGAAGGTGCACCAAATGGTAGAATTGGCCATATTGGGCGAATAATTTTCCCTAAAAAAGTATTTGGACATTTCTAACAAAAAATCAATGTTCTCATGTGATTTTAGAATATCCTCCTTCATTCTCCATGTGGTTCGACCCTTCTTCTGAGCCTGGCCTATCTCCAATATTACCAAGCTATGATCCGACCAGGTATTTTCTTGAATTAATGTTTTAGAAATGTCTTTAATACTACCGGCCGAGATCATAAACATATCAATCCTAGAGTATGAACCGTGGACTCTAGATAAGTGCGTGTAATCTCTTTCTTTTGGATGAAAGATTCGCCAAGCGTCAAGTATATTATATTTTTGGCATGCTTTCGCTAATTTTCTAGATTGTCTAAGAAGGACACTTTCAGATTTCAAAGGGCCCTGATATTTCTTGTCCATACTGGGGTCTGAGACACAATTAAAATCACCTGCTATAATAAGTACCCCTTTAGCAATCTCATCTACTCTGTTCATTATCTTAACTAGTTCGGCCACAGGATTGACATTAGGTAGGTAGACATTGACCAATGTATACATTTTATTCTCTATTCTACATACCAATATCACATATCTAGCTTCTAGGTCGGGTTCAAATAACAGTACTTCCAACTGTAAACTTTCGGCAAAAACAATTGTCACTCCTCTTTTTTTTTGGGACAGTAGAGAAGCTTGATAGCTTTTTGGGTACGCTTTATTGATCCATTTTTGTGAATCAGTTTGTCTCCAATGAGTTTCTTGTATAAATCCTATGTGGCATTTCGTCTCAGAAAGAGTTTCATACAGTCTACGTCTTTTATATGGAGTGTTTAAACCCTGTGCGTTAACTGAAATAACTCTAATCATTGTCTATGGACCAAACCGCCAGCCTCCCCTCCCCGCCCGCCCCAGCGCCACGTACATTCATACCGACATTCACCCAGTAATCCCGGCGTGGTGGGCCCATACCAGGGTCCCCCATGCCGCACACCATACCACAAAAAATCTGAGAGAAAACTCTCAGATAATATGCAAGGCTCCTAGAGCCGTGCATAACTATGTGGACCAACCACATACGGCGGGTGGGTCGGAGGTGTCCCTAACCTAATGCAAACAATCCAATTTCAATACTTTTAATTAGGAGTATACACTACTCCATTAGCCCAAAAATAAACTTATACATCTTCTTATACCCCTGACCCGTGTTTACAGCCCTTTCACCTTTAAATTAACCATTTTCGTCTTTCTTATTCTTTACCTATTAGTTCCCTTTATCTCCCTTTTTATTTCCCTTTCCCATTATTCTTATATTTTCCCTTCTTTTTCCCTTTCTCCCCCTCTTCTCCCTTCTCCTCCCTCTTTTCCTTTCTTCTTATCAGTTCCCTCCCTCTCACCTTTTCTTTGGTGACCTAACTTTTCCAATCCCATTTCCTTTATCCTATCCTCTCTCGTCTTCCATCTTCCCCTTCCCTCCCTCCTCCCTTTCCTCCTACCTCTTTTTCCCTATTCCCCTTTTTATTCTTGCTCCTTCCCCTTCCTCAAAAAAAAAAAAAAAATAATATATATATATTTCCCCATTATTTCTTTCATATGGGGAATTAGGGGAAAAGGGGAAATAGAATTTTGCTTGATTATTAAAGAAAATGAAAAGCTAGACTGGAACGCCATTCCTCATCGTCTTTTCTCAAATTATAGATCCCCTTCTGCAGGCTTCATCCTATCCATATTATCTACTTCCTTGAGTGGTAGATCAATTATTTTAAATTCGCAGAGTTTAACCATTCCATAAGATTGTTTATGGAATCAAAGGATTCTGCTTGGCCTTCGTGGTTTATCAATATTTTACATGGATAGCCCCATCTGAATCTTATGTTATGTTTTAACAAGACTGAAATTGCAGGAGCAAATGATCTCCTTTTAGTCCGTGTGGCATAGGACAAATCTGATAGAACTATAATTTTTGCAAAGGGACCGTCTTTTATTCTTCTTTCTTTACTGGCCCTTAGAATTTTTTCCTTAAATTCATTTGAATGAAAGCAAGCTATAATATCTCTGGGGGTATCCGCAGAGAGACTTGACGGTTTGGGGAGTCTATGACATCTGTCTATTCTTTCCTCATACCCATCTAATTGGAGATCGAGGGCAGTGAAATACTCCTTTAAAATAGCTCTTATATCCTCCTGTTTCGGATTTTCCGGGATATTTCTAAACCATAGGTTCTTCCTACGTGAACGGTCCTCCAGGTCACTGATTTTATCCTCTAAGTATAACAGTTTAGTTTTTAGTGATCTGTTTTCGTCTTGCAAGTTTCTAACTTGAAAGTCTGTGTTAATTTGATGTTCTTCCAATACATGTATTGAGTTTGCTAAGGCAACGATTTCTTCTTTAATCTCCATCTTAATTTCAGCTGAATTAGTAGAGATCACCTTTTTTATTTCCTCTAGCATATTTTGAAGACTGTTATTAAGGGATTCTATAGTGACCCCGCCATTATAATTTTCAAGCATTGGGTCTGGGATATCCCTAGAAAGGGAGAAATCTCTTATAGGTCTGGGAAGTACTTCCTTCGAAGCTAGAGGTGAAGTGGAACTATGAAAATAGCCGGACACACTTCTATCCTGTTTCAGATCCTTTTTGCCTTTAGTGCTTGCATTTTTAGTCTCAGTGGTTTTCCTCGTGGCCATTATGCTATGCACTGAGAAGCTGACACCGCCACTCTTAATAAGACTTAAATTTGCTAGTTTGCGGACTCCTATTAATCACGCAGGACTCCTTATCTGTTTCTTTTCCGCTTCTCCACCTCTTCCCTCCTTTTTATCTACGATGTTTTTTTATCCTTTTTCCTCTATTTTTTTTTTTTTTATTCCTCTATTCCTGCTATTTCCTTTTTCTTTCCTTTTTTTTTTTCTTCCTCTTTTTTCCTTTCCCTTCCTCTTCTCCCTTTTCTTTTTTCTTCCTTCTCCCCTTTTCTGTCCCCCTTTTTCTGTCCTCCTTCTTCTCTTCCCCTCTTTCCTTTCCTCTCCCTCTTTATCTCCTTCCTCCCCTCTCTTCCCTCTCCCTCTTCTCCCTCTTCTCCTTCTCCCTCACTCTCCCTCTTCCTTAATGCAACCACTGCTCTCTACTTTCACTTATCTTCACTCTGAGCACCAAATGACCATTAGTGGTATATATATTTATGTATATTTATGCGAACAGCAGTATAATCGGAAGTAGAAGCAGCAGAGGCAGCAGCAGAGGCAGCGGCAGAGCGCTATATATGCATATAAGCATGTAAGCTGAAGCATATGTGGGGAAAAAAAAAAAGCAGAAGGGAATCAGCAGGAGGGAATCAGTGATCAAAAAGAAATCACTGATGCAGCAGGCAGGGAGGCAGGAGGGCTGAAGAGGAGAAGTTTTAGATATTATTTTGATCTCTACAGTTCAGACAGTTCAGCATAACATATTTTATACAATGCAAGAGAGTTACTTATCTGAGGACCGCAGCAGATCTGAGACTCATTTATGATTTCCTGGTATGTTCGAGTCATCTAACTTTCTAGCTTTCTAGTTGTACTCACAAGATTCTGGCATCCGTCTGACGCCCTTTTGACATCCCAAAAAAAAAAAAAAAGGTGAGGGCCTGTAAGGACCTGAAAGGACGGGGGTCAGCTGGGAGCACTCTCAGAAACTCTCCTGGAACCACGACTACCACAGAGAGCATACGGGTGGACAACGGTGAGTACCGCGGGTACCGCGAAGAATCCCCTCAGGCTGTAAGAGGAAGGGATCGATGGTCACGAGGGTGACAGAAGGGGAGCAGGGAGAAAAAAAAAAAAAAGAACGCTAAACTAGGAGAAGCATCTATTCCAGCGGGCCTCCTCTATCAGCACACCATGCTTCAACGACCGATCACCTCCGATCACACCCCGCCCCTCGGCGCGCACGTCAACACGTCATCACCTCCCTAATACTAGCTAACACAGAGATTTCTTAAATGCACCAATTATGGAAGTAGAACTCAGTCGAGTAATCTCCAAGCTACATAACAACAAGGCCCCGGGTCCAAAATGACTTACGGCAAACTATTACAAATTACGAAAACCCCATGTGTTGCCACATCTGACGTCTCTATACAACAACATCCTTAATGACAATATCCCACACCACATGATAACTGAGACTAGGAGTATCCTAATCCCAAAACCCAATCATTTAGGCCCATCATGTTAATGAATGTGGATATCAAAATCTTGACTAAAGTGATGGCTGATAGATTACAGACCTTCTTCCCACAAATCATACACACTTCCTCACTGGACAAATGGTCACGGGCATTAGGATGGCACTCTCAGCAGTAGTGATCACTTCTGATCCCAGCAAGTGCTCTGACAATATCCTAGTTAGTTTAGACTCGTATCGACCACGTATCATGGCCCCATCTCTATCAAATTCTCAAGTTCTGGTATTTTTGCCTCCCTTTCCTAAATCTCGTTAGAAATCTATACAAACATCCGATAACACGCATCACCACTAATAATTATGATTCACCCTCAGTAACCATGTACAGGGGTGTTAGGCAGGGATGTCCTCTGTCCCCACTTTTATTCAACATAGCCTTATCCATACTTTGTGCACTCCATTCTATGTCAAGCTTTATGGGAATTAAGGTGGGTCAGAAGGAAATGAAAGTCACCACTTTTGCAGACAATCTCCTACTCTACGTCTCTGATCCCAAAGATTCACTCCCTCGGATTCTCTCATCACTGGTTTTCAAAATAACCTTTCTAAATCCGAGTTACTTAATTTAGGAAAGATTAGAAAGCCAAAACGCATGCTACCATTATCGCTACATTGGAACACCACCTCTATTGAATATCTGGGCGTAACCATTCCTATAGACATTAGTACTTTATATTTCTGCAACATTCAAAAACCAATGCAAAAGGTTATTACTGAGCTCAAAAACTGGAAACCGTTGCATATCACACTGCTGGGCAGGGCTTAAAATGGTTAGTTGTTGCTATATTCCCTCCAGGTCTTGCCAATAATTTTAAGTAAAAAAGACTGAAACACTGCTCAGTTATCCTTTTTGTGATTTCCTATGGGGCGGGAGAAGGCCCAGAATAGTGCACACCAAACTCCAACAACCAAAATATAATTTTGGATGTGACATACCGAACCTAAAGGATTAAAATTTAGTGGCCACTATATAGACATGCATTGAACTGGGTCTCCCCCTATCCCAATTTACAAATGTTAACCTAGAGCAACAATTTACCCCCCATATTAGACTGGCTAATCTTTTCTTCCTGTGACCACAACCTCCTACCTGGCAGTAACCTTTTTTAGTTCATGGCCTTTACATGGAGCAGGCCCATGGTTGAAGGACAGTTAAGAGGCCTACCCTACCCTATGACTAATTTTAAAAGGCCTGTTTCTTCCTTGCATTTTATGCTGTATCTTGTACATTTGGATATGATATCTGATCTACTGGAAACTTGAAATATCTGAATGGGATAACTCATTGTCAATTTATTTTGGAAAACAATAAAAATTGTTAGTAAAAAAAAAAAAGAATATTACATTGTGTCACTGGCACATACGACATTGAGCTGCTGTCCCCTCTTCCTTCATACTGAGCGTCACGATGTCATGTAACATTCGGCACTCTCTGTGTCAGAAGTGCAGATTGCAAGGGGGTGGAGCAGACAAGCTATCCACTATCTTTACCCCATGCACCCCACAGAAGTTACCACTGTGTCACTTTGCCCCATAGTACATGTTATTTTGCCCACAGCAAATGCCCCAGCATCACTTTGCAAATTAAAATGACCCACAGTCAGGAAACCAATTAACATGCTACAGTCACTTTGCCATTAAAATATGCCACAGTTTATCCATTAAAAATGCCACCATTTGTCCATTAAAAATGTCACAGTTTGCCTATTAAAATATGCCACAGCTAGTTTGCCCATTAAAATATGCCACCGTTAGTTTGCCCATTTATATGCCACTGACAGTTTGCCCATTAATATTCCACAGCCAATATGCCACTGTTAGTTTGTCCATTAATATTCCACCGTTAGTTTGTCCATTTATATTCCACTGTGAATTTGCCCGTTTATATGCCACTGTTGGTTTGTCCATTAATATGCCACTGCTAGTTTGCCCATTAATATGCCACAGTTAGTTTTCCTATTATTATGCAATTGTTAGTTTGTCTATTAGTATGCCAGTGTTATTTTGCCTTTTAATATGCCACCACCAGTTTGCCAATAAAAGCATTACCCCCTCTCCCCAGCACTCACCTTGCTGCTGCTCACTTGTGTCCATGGCAGTCTTCCCTACACGCGCTTGCTGTCATATCCACTGGATGCGGCCTGCCGGCTGCTTACCTGGTATGACTGTCTCTGTGTGAGACAATCACGTGCGCAGTTGAGGCTTAGCGAAGGCCCTTGGGGCAGCTGCCCCGTGTTAAAGACAGCCCTGCGCTGAACGCTCTCTCAAGGTTCGGTACCGCTGTGATGGGTGTGCTCTTATAAACCAGTAGGCCCTGGGCAAGTGCCCACCCATTGGCTAAAGCGTCCATGTCTGGCTCGGGCAAACAACATACTTTGAGGATTCTAAAGGTAACTCTTTACATACCTAAGAACTTCCCTTTACACACCTACCTAACACTGTTAAGCAGTCATATCACACCCATAGAATCTCTAGGTCAGATGAATCACTCATTTATGCTCATTATGTTACATTTATGTAATATGTATACGATGGGTTAACTTTCACAAGGTTCTTAGGTTCAATTCACATGACATATGTTGGGAAATTCCAATCTCATGGATGTTGGATATTCATTATCCCATAGCCTTAGTAAATATGTCCTTGCTCCACCCTAGGGAGAATGTAAAAAAAAAAAACAATACAAAGACTATGTATTTGACAAGCTGTAGTTATTTAGCAAATAGACCCTCCATGTGTAATCTTTACTGTCGCCCACAAGTGAATAAACATATTGAAAGGTTATGTGCATCGTGTGCAAGTCTTCAGATCTTAGGATAATCTTAACACGAACAGGGATGCAGGGAGGGGGCGGAGCTAACCAGCTGAGAGCATGGGAAGCCGAGCAGTACTTTCTCTTTCTGCCCGTGGCTCCGTGTGTAGCAGATGCTGCTCTGCTTCAAAGGGTGGGGGCGGAGCTACACCTCTCAGCTGGTTAGCTCTGCCCCCTCCCGGATCCAGCATAGCTTGCCGACCAGAGGGCTGGTGAGGGGGGATCTTTTGTTCTCCCCAATCCAGTGCCTCTACCGGCTTTTTTTGTTTTTTTAAACCTTTTTTTTTCTGAGCAGGCAGGCGGGTGCCCCTTGGGGTGTTGCGCCCTGTGCGCTCGCACAGGTCACACACCCCTAAGGCTGGCCCTGATTACATTGTCCTCAAAAAGTGTAGTAATGCCCACCACGGACAATGCTGGTGCTGAACCTTGTCAAGCTTGTTAAGGGCACCCCTCCCCTACTTAGACAAGGTAGGGACTTACGTTATTTTTTATTTAATGTGCATGGTGTATTTGGCCAGATCCTGGCACATAGTGGTTAAGGGGGGTTTATTTATCTATTAATGTGCATGGGCGTTTGGCCAGCCACTGGCAAATTGCTGAGAAAGGGGGGGTATTTTTGTTTAATGTGCCAGCCGAATTTGGCCCAGGCACATGGGGGGTAATTTTAGTTAAAAAGGGATGTGGGGCATAGCACCCTGTATGAAGCATATGTAACCCTGTGTGTATGTGTATGGGGGGAGCGATTCCATTCTCTGGTCTCTAAGACACTGGAAAATGTATACTCAGGTTTGCACGCATGTGTGGTAGCTCTAACACTCGAACTCCTGGTGTCCAGATTTAACAGCTGCAGAAGTTGGGAAGTATTCTAACTTCTTAACCCAAATGGCTCTGCTCCGCAGCTTCTGGGGCTAGTATAGAGCATTCGTTAACCTTAACAAGGCAAATAAAGCACAGCACAAACTTAATAAATTGTAATCAATGGTGAATGGTCATGACCTTTATTAGGGATTTATTAAAATAACAGTAAATAACTTTATTAAAAAGCATAACTTGTAAAACACACATATACAATCCTTTAACCACAATTCCTTATCCAAACAAGAAATCGCCCAAATTCCCAAGGACCTTACTTAGCCTGGACATTCACCCCCTCACCCATGGACATGCCAAATGCTTCAGAATGTCTCCATTCTATGTGCTCTGTGCATCCTCTCCAAAGGCCTATGCTAGCTCACCTTTAAGCAGCATAACCTTGGTTTCATTTCGGACTGTACCAAACTACAGGTTGAATGATCTTATTATTCCCCCATCATTATCCCCCAAGGTATTAGGATAAAATAATTTATCAAGCCATCAAGCATTGCTGCAAAACATGTACAAGTTGTCCCCACCTCATGCCATATATGTGATGAGTCCAAATTTAGGCCCTAAATCCTTCTGCCCTCTACCAGGCAGGATAAAAAAAAACTGCCATCAGTTATTAAAAGACCAGTGAATTAGCTCCTTCCTTTTATCCTCCCCCTTAACCCTGTCAAGCTTGCTAAACTTGTTATCCATAGGGTAAGGGGACAATATGTTCATATATTCCCCTTTCCAGATCATAGCATTACAACCCAATGCCTCTTTCATACATGACTCCATAAACCTCAAAGTATCCACTTGAAAAACCAGATTAACAACTGCCGGCTCCTGAAATTGCTCCTAACCCTGTGCCTTGTAAGGTACACCTCTGTAATGTCAGTAAACTAATGGAAGATATTACCTCACTCCACAACTTCATATTCAGATCCCCTTTAGAGAACTCACCCTACGTCACCGCTGGCTCATAATCTCTCTTTCCTGCTTTAACCTTATTTTATTTTTTTGGTTACCTGTTTAATCAACCTCTTCCTGCTTTTTTGATTGGCAATGGCAAGATGATCTCACAAGATCACTTGCCTATAGTCTCGTGGCTTCCTCTGTGTTGCCGTTGCCGGCATCATAACTACAGAGGAAGGTGAACTCCTCCCTGATCCCACCTCCACAACCATAGCCTTGTGTCTATCCCAGGCATGCTTAAAATCCTTGACTGTGTTTACTTCTACCACTTCCGCTGAAAGGCTATTCCATACATCCACTACCCTCTCAGTAAAGTAATACTTCCTGATATTACTTTTAATTTGTTGCCCCTCTAATTTAAGATTATGTCCTCTAGTTGTGATACTTTTTCTTATTTTAACCCCTTAGTGACAAGACATTTTGATCTTGACTTTCCCTTGGTGTCAAGGGCTGTTTTTACATTTCTGGGGTGTTTGTCTTTAGCTGTAATTTTCTTCTCTCTCACATACTGTGTCTCACAAATTATATGTTGTTTTTATCGTCATAACAAGGGCTTTCATTATATACCATTATGTTCCTCATATCTTATAATTTACTAAAACAAAAAATCGTAAAATATGATGAAAAAATGTAAAAAAACACTTTTTCTAAATTTGACCTAAAATGTAATTTACACAAATACAATCATTAAAAAAGACCCCGTCTAATTAGTTTTTAAACGTTGTCCCGAGTTCAGAAATATGCATGTTTCCGTGTTTTTCTGCATTTTTTTTGCAAGTTATGGGGCAAAAACCAAAAATAGTGTTTTTGGATTTTTTTCCTATATTGACCTTTTGACCCCAAACTGAACCCTAAAATTTACCCCCAACTCTAACCCTTATGCTATCCCTTAATATATTTTCATTTTAATTTAATTTTAACCCTATCCCTTATGCTAACCCTAATTTAATTTTAACCCTATCAGCTAATCTAACCCTAATCCTAGATTTAAGCTAATTAAGTATTTTTTTCTTCTCTAGGGGCAGTCCAGCAACATATTCAAAGCGACGGAAGTTAATTTTTTTTCAATTCCGAAGCTCTGACCACAAGAGGGCATAGCCATATTGTCAGAGCATGCTGTTCCGTCATATGGTGCCCACGATCAGTCCGTGGGCCAATCGTGGGTGCCCCAGAGGCCAAATTTCGTCAGAGCAGTTTTCGCGATCGTTGATCCCGAAAACCGCTAGTTTCACCGCAGGACGTGTCAGGCACTTCTATTGTCTGGAACAGGCTGGACGTGCCTGACACGTTTATTGTCGTGCATTAAATATACTCTCTTCCTTTACTGTGTTGATTCCCTTTATGTATTTAAATGTTTCTATCATATCCCCCTGTTAGGTCTTTCCTCCAAGCTATACATGTTAATATGCTTTAAAAGCCAATATTCACTTATGACTTTGTATATGGCTGAGATGACCATGCATGTATTGGGTACAATTTCTTTCCTTTTCTTTTAAAAAAAATGACTGGCTTTACGATTGCCTCCAAAGACTGAACACTGGTTTCTGGCTAATTTTTTTTATTTTTTTACTGCCATGACAGTACTGGCTGGGTGGCAACCCTAAACCCAGCACTGCATAAACAGTCAGCACTATGTAAACATTAAAGGGACAGAAGTTTGCAAGAAACAAGGACTGCCCACACTAGATGAGTAAAAGTAATTTCCTTTTTTTTTTTTTTTGCTGAAGGAACCAATGAGAATAATGCCTTTCAAATGAATGGAATATCCTGTCTCTTTCTAGTGATGTCATCAGACAGTGTGTTGCACTGTTAAGAGATCCTACTGTGTACAAGAGCAAGGTCACTCATAGGCCACTCAATAGACTCAATTTGAGGAGGACAGGAAGTGACTAAATGAAACAAAACTTTATATCCTCAGTGTCTATAGAATCAGTGCTGCCACACCTGCAGTAAACATGCAGAGAAATCACTGGGGAGGGCTTGAGTCAAATATTAAAAATGTGATTTATAGAGAATGCCTGCATCAAATTACACAGGCATAAAAGCCTGTGCACTATACATAGACATTTATCTTAAACATAAAAAAAGAAAAACCCGAAGGATAAACAAAGCGCCTCTCAGTGAAGATATATATAAATTTGAATCAAATACAAACCCCAATATAGGTAAACGTATAAGTAATAAGAAGGAGACTTTTAAGATGAAATCTTCTGATGACGTCAGGAACTCAAATTTACTAAATTTTACTAATGAAAAGTAATATACAAAGCTGCTAGTCTTAGCAATCCTTCTTGGATTCAATTTTATTGCATTTTGAGTCCAACACAACTTTGGGGAAGCATACAAGGTGTGTATTTGCATATTCATTTATCCGATTTTTTGTATATACGTGCCTTTTATATTGTTGTTGTGTCTTGGGACCTTATTACTTAGTGGTTCCACCCACTCCATGTGCTGTATTTTGTTTGATGTATATTTGTACCTTTGTCCTATTATTTATTTTGCGTCATTAAATATATATTTTTATACTACTATTCATTGAGTTCAGTAGTTTTTATTTTATTGCATTTATTGTATATAACTTGATATAGCTCTGTCTTCCTTACATTTTTAGCTATTAATCTTAAACATTTCTTAAAGATACAGCCATTTTTCAGTTTTTATTTTATTGTTTATAACTCAGTTTTCACAACTAGTCTTATGCTAAATATTTTACAGCTTTTCTTGCTTGAGTTTTCACAGCAACACATTTTTATAGGTATGAAAATCAACAATATTGTGCAGTGGAAGTTATTTGCCAATTGGTTGTCTGTGCTAAAACATTTACCTTCATTTTTTTTTTGTAAATCCTTACTGCATGAAACACCAGCATTATTATTTTTTTTTTTTTCCTACTCAGTCAGGCATAGAATGGTCATGAAAGCAGTGATAGTGCTGCCAGCTAGTGTGTAGGGGAGGAGATAGAAACAAGTTATCTCATAGCCAGATTTGCATGGAGAGGGTGGAGCAACCTCCCTGGTTAAGAATGGAGTGCAGTTGTCAATCAAACACCAGAAAAAAACCCTTCATTTCCATCAACTACAGCTGCGAACGGGATTAGAGGAAGAAGATTGCCACAGCCAGCAAGAGACTCACACTGACGACCAAGCAGCTGATAGGAATGGGCAGCAATCTGCATCCTCGATTCGGAGATAACACTATAAGAGGTCCTCATGTAAGTAATGACACTAGATCCTTTGTGTCCTCTGTTCTATAGGCCGGTGCACATAGGGGATATAATGTATATTGTGTGTATATGGGGGGGGGGGGGGGGGGGTGGAGTAGGGGGGGGGGGGCGTGGGTGATGTATTCCGTGCAAGTAATAGTATTCTGCATGGCAGTGATGGCTGACCCTTGTCACTCTATCTGTTGTAGACTAGATCACCCGCGATGGTCAGACAGTCATATGGCTGACTGTACATCTAAGGAGCTGAAGCCCTAAACAGCTGGAGTGCCAAAGTTTAACCCTCTCTGCTACAGAGGGGTTTTTGAATGCCACGTCCTCCCTCCTGCCCTGTACTTTCATTATTAGCAGACATTTGAACAGGAAGGCTATAAAATACACCAAACTGACTCTTTCCTGTCGGCTGAACGTAGATCCATTGTCTCTTCATTGTTTTGTCTATTCAGTTACTGTGATTCATTCATTCTTCTACATGAATATCTACAGTACGAGTTGTAGTTTCATAACGTTTTCAAGTGCAAGACACATATATATATATATATATATATATATATATATATATATTAGAATCTTTAAGGACAAACAAAAAATAATTTTCTAATATATATTTATATTTATATACAAATATATGTATGTGTGTGTATATATACTATGTCTATGCATTTAAGAGATTAGATATGGGGCAATGTGCTAGAGCATTAGCAATTGCCATGGAAACCAATAAAACATTCCTGTATACTGCTGCTTAGAACTTTGCCCCATGACTACTCCTCATCTTTAATCTCAATAGTGTTCTTAGCTAGGAATGATTGCATCTATATAACTGGCGTAACAATCATGGTTGTAGAGGTGGTTACTGCGACCATGCCTGCCAGTATAGGGGGCCTGGGCGACTCCTGTGACCTCTTGCAAAGCCTACACCAACAAGTTGTTTGGGGTCAAAGCTGGCACTATAAGAAGTGAGGGTGTATGGCACTAGTGGTGATGTGTTCCTTGGTGAAGTCAAGGAGGGGGCACATGGTAATTGTCGCACTGGGGTTTGGTGGTTTCTAGTTATGCCCCAGGGACCTGGCATCATGTAAACTTTGTTTATAGTGGAAATATAAAGAATAAAAACATAAAACTTGTGTTAGCAGAAATGCAATAATTTAAGATTAAGTTTGTTTGTAGTGTTTCCTGTTTATGACATCACCTTGCGGTCCTGTATAGAAATTAACAACTTTCATTCCCATTACACTTATTCCGTTAATTTGTTTTATTCACTATTTTGACAACTGAGCTGCAAAAATCAGGCAAAGAAAGCTGAGTTGCCAAATAACGTCAATATGCGTCATACATATAGTAATGAGATCTTGGCGGTTACACAACTAGAATTTAAGAAACGTCCTAATAAATTAAGATATAGATTCCATTTGTATTAGAATGACTATAATTTCTCTAAAATATAATCATCATTAAAATAATTACAGCTATTACCTAGTTTTAATTAAACATTTGTAAGCCAGGTAAATCATTTAGACATATAAATGCAGTGAAGGATCAGATAGTTATGATCCATTAGTCAATTATAAATTGATTTTGAATAATGTGTTTAAATTGTTTACAAAATGCATGAAGTGAAATCAGTATTATTTATTATAATAATGCAAATAATGAAGTTGAGTCATTAGAGGAAAAATGATTACTTGTTTTAAGTTAAAAATAGTCATACACCTGTAGTTATAAATATATGACATTCCATTTAGTAATGGGCCGTAGATTGACTTTATAATATTCTCTTTCTCTGTTGTATATATTTTTTTATACAATTAAAAGAAAATGATGATGTTTTTGGTTTAACTCTATTCCCCAGGATCTTCTACACTTAGTTCAAAGAGTGCAAAAGTTATGTAATCTATATACTCATGTATTTTATCACAAGAACATAATATAATTGACACTTACACCTGGAGGGGAGTTTAACTTGTAGATAGCACACTGTATATATTTGTTTTCTTTATCAGAACTGATTACTTTTAGGATTCTATTTCATATTAGAACTACAGCTGGATATATTAACATACTTTGGAAAGCTCTATGAGTATATTTCTTGTATTCATTTGATTTATGGAAAAGTCACATAAAAGCTGTCAAGGGTTTTCATTGGGTCATCATGTGACTAAGCGTGTGGATCATGAGACCTAAATCTCACGGAAAATGGTTATTCATTGATAAAAGGGGGTGGGAGGGGAATCCATAACAAGGGCCAGTTTCTGTACAAAAATGTCATGTATGATAGCTGTGGGGTAACTGACAAAATGTATATTGCAGAGCTACATTAAACTCAGTGCTATATTACATTAAAAAGATATTACTATAAACCCTAATATGATACACAGTATGTTAGTGTATTTGTCTCTTTAAAAGGGCAATCCCACCTTACTAACTTTCTAAATATTGTACATGTATTTCTGATATGTCTAATACACTTAGAAACATAGAATGTGTCGGCAGATAAGAACCATTCGGTCCATCTAGTCTGCCCAATATTTTTGAGTACTTTTATTAGTCCCCTGTTCCCGGTCTTATAGCTAGGATAGCCTTGTGTCTATCCCACGCATGCTTAAAATCCTTGACCATGTTTACCTCTACCACTTCTGCTGGCAGGCTATTCCATACATCCACTACCCTCTAGTAAAGTAATACTTCCTGATATTACTTTTAAATCTTTGCCCCTCTAATTTAAGACTATGTCCTCTAGTTGTGGTAGTTTTTCTTCTTTTAAATATACTCTCTTCCTTTAATGTGTTGATTCCCTTTATGTATTTAAATGTTTCTATCATATCCCCCCTGTTACGTCTTTCCTCCAAGCTATACATGTTAAGATGCTTTAACCTTTCCTGGTAAGTTTTATCCTTCAACCCATGAACCAGTTTATTAGCCCTGCTCTGAACTCTCTCCAAAGTATCAATATCCTTCTGGAGATAAGAAGGATTTATTTCTACTTTAATTCAATTTATGGTTCTCCTGTAGTTTTACAATGAAAACTATTTCACAAGTGACTTGTGCAGCTATTGCAACAGTAAGAATTATATTACAGTTTATTTGCCAATAGGAAGAACTCAGGGAAATAAAATTGATATTTTCCTTTTTTCTGTACTTTCTATGTTGCAGTGCTTATGTAAAAAAAATATTTTGGGGAACTGGCCCTTTAAAAACAATAGTTTACAGTAATACTTGGCTATGTTTCCCTAAAGTTATCTGGAAACTGGCGGCAAGAGTAACCAACACTAATCTGTATTTACTGCTTGATAAGTAAAGGATAAAGAAGTGTAAAGATCGCATAAAGACTGGACACAACTCCTATGTTTTAAAGCCACTTCTACATGTACATTAGAGCAGGGGTACCCTAGCTTTCTATATAACAGGGACACTTTTTTTGTTTTGGGGCAGACTGGTATGTGACCTTTAAGTGATTTAGTAAGCTATTCTGGTCTTAATTTATAGCAATTTATGAATCACGCCAAAAAAAAAAAAATTTGATTTACACAAAATTGTATTTTCTTTCTTTATTATTATTTTTTTTTAGAAATTCCTAATAAATCTTGTATATTATATAATGTATATTTTGTGTATTCATATGTATATTTTCTTAATGTTATCAGACTTGGAAGCTGCTTTTTTATATGTTTATATTACTATATTGCCAGTATTTGCATTAAAAATATCACAAGAGCAAGGTATTTCTGAAATTATCAATTTTTTTATTTAGTTGGGACCTCCACTTTGTTTAAGTACAGCTCTGAATATTATATAAGACACACGATATATGATGGACAGATTGCCCCGATGAAGTTCTGTTGACGAAAACGCTTTTGGCTATGCTTTTTGTTTGCTACTGCTATTATTTGTAATAATATTTTGTTTTTTCACTGCAAAAATTAGTGTGTGTTTTTTGCACTCTCCCGATTGCTTTTTCTGTATTACAGTCAGCTTGTTAGTTTACATATATGTGAGACACTTTTTTTTTGCAAATATTTGTAATTTTCTTTTTTGAGTATATTTCCCAGGTGGTCAGCTTACTGACGATTTTTCATCACATTTTGTTTTATGTTTTTTTACATAATTTCTCCACTCATAACATAATTGTTTGGAAGTTTGTAATTCATTGTTGTTCATCACTTTTTTTTCACACAATAGGGTGTTTTTCATGTTTATTTATCTGATTATAAGTGTTCTGTTTACTGAGTGCCACGGAGATTTAAATTTCTTTTGTAGTCACAATAGGAGGTGTGCATGGCACTCCCTCTCAGCTAGTGGACTGTGGACATTTGTTTAAATATGGACCGTCTTCAGTGCCAAACTGATGCTTTTGAAATCCAGAATGATTGAGCTACCCATTATGCCCCAATGTGTTCCCGAATAACGGATACATTCCTCTTACATGCCGATAGTTTCTGAAACCAAAACTAGCCCGAACCGAAAAATAACTATATCATCCCAATAGACTTCTTTGGGATGATAGGGACTAATTACAGGATGAATTCAGCATCTATGCACCATGGTCCCCAAACCCTATATAATTAGTTAAAATAATAAAATATAAATTATCCCTACGTCTAACTTGCCCAGGTAAGGGGAGAGACGATTCACCTGTTAAAGTTAAGCATCATTTGGGTGTCATAGGGTGGGAGGTGAAAATCAATACCACATTTTTTTATTTCGGCAAGAAATATATATTTATACATTTTTTTTTAAATGCTGATTTTTTTTATGGCAGCATAAAGCACTGAAGTTCTGTAACTTCACACGTAGACTTAATAATATGGCATAAACAGGTTGATTGATTCCCAAGAACTTGGAATGTTAAGTTGTATGCAATCGTCCAAAGTCTTTGGTAGTTTACAGACCTGGGTAAATTATAAGATAACTAGAACTGCCTACATGCCATTCTTTTAACTTAATTGTCTATGAGAAATGCTGCCAAAAGTGCTGACTTTGTATAAATAAATGTGAAACTAATTTCAATTAATACTTTTTATAAAACATGCAATTTACAAAAAGGATAAAATTAAACATACGACTAATGAAATGTAAATATAATTTTTGAGAGATCACTTTGTATTTAGGAAAAATAATGAAATAAAATGTGTGTATGAAGGGCCTGATGCATTATATGCCCCGTCAAAGTGTGTGTTCTCTTTCATGAGACACTATAGGTAAAGTGGGAATTGCAGGGAATTGACATGGGAATTCAAACTTAAGGGCAAAGTAGCCGAGTTGGAGTATTTTTTCAACCAGGCTACATCTAAAGTTTGAACTTCCCATCTCAGTTCCCTGCAATTCTCTCTTTATTGAGTAGACTCTTAAGTCATTCTTGCTTTATGGATGCACATTTCCTTCTATGTTCTATGTATATTAAAGGCCATGCTTAATCTTGTTACCTTTATGTCTTTTTGCTATCTACTACTTGATTAATGGTATAAATTACCATGTTGCATTTATGTGCACAGTTTTTGTATTTGTATACCAGGGCTCGACAAACCCCAGGCGCCAGGTCGCCATGGCGACCAGGAAATTAGACCTGGCGCCTGGGTGCTGTCAGCCTCCTGGTCCCCTTGCCGCTGCCATCCGATTTTTCCGCAGCGCGAGGGGGTAAAGTCTGTGCCGATGGCCGATGGCACAGACTGCAAGCTCCGCCCCCTCGCGCAACGCGTGTCTGAGTGCCGGGTGTCGTCACGTGACATCCTGGCACTCAGCACGCCGACCAACGGAGTTAAGCTGCAGCGTGAATGTCCCCCTCCCCTGCAGTGAGGTAAAGCAGCTGGGAGGGGGACACATCAAGAAGAAACCCCCAAGAAAAGACTGTGTTAGGTGGGTGTGTGTTTGTATGTATTGTA
This sequence comes from Pelodytes ibericus, assembly GCA_036172795.1. NCBI lineage: Eukaryota > Metazoa > Chordata > Amphibia > Anura > Pelodytidae > Pelodytes > Pelodytes ibericus. The sequence continues at coordinate 42,542,842 of CM069860.1, forward strand.
AAGTAGGTGTGTGTGAGGGGTTTGTATATATGGGTGTGTGAGGTGTTTATATATATGGGTGTGTGAGGTGTTTATATATATATATGGGTGTGTGAGGTGTTTGTATATATGGGTGTGTGAGGTGTTTATATATATATATATATATGGGTGTGTGAGGTGTTTATATATATATATATATGGGTGTGTGAGGTGTTTGTATATATGTGTGTGAGGTGTTTGTATATATGTGTATATGTAAAGTATGTGTGTTTGTATATATGTGTGTGTGAGGTGTTTGTATATATATGTGTGTGTGAGGTGTTTGTATATATGTGTGTGTGAGGTGTTTGTATATATGTGTGTGTGAGGTGTTTGTATATATGTGTGTGTGAGGTGTTTGTATATATGTGTATATGTAAAGTATGTGTGTTTGTATATATGTGTGTGTGTGAGGTGTTTGTATATATGTGTATATGTAAAGTATGTGTGTTTGTATATATGTGTGTGTGAGGTGTTTGTATATATGTGTGTGTGAGTTGTTTGTATATATGTGTGTGTGAGGTGTTTGTGAATATATGTGTGTGTGAGGTGTTTGTGTATATATGTGTGTGTGAGGTGTTTGTGTATATATGTGTGTGTGAGGTGTTTGTGTATATATGTGTGTGTGAGGTGTTTGTGTATATATGTGTGTGTGAGGTGTTTGTGTATATGTGTATATGTAAAGTATGTGTGTTTGTATATATGTGAAGTAGGCGTGTGTGTTTATGAATTGTGTTTATGTTTGCGTGATTGTCTGGCTCCTAAAAAAAATGTCTGGCTCCTAAAATCAAAATAAATTTGTCAAGCCCTGTTGTATACATCATACTAATCAAGTATTACAGTGGTATTCAAACTGATTTACTCAGGATGTATAGAGTATTGTTGATATTCAGATATGTCTTTTGTTTTTGTTAAAGTTTTGTGAAATATAGTGTTTTTGGGTGCCACCCCCCTAGAGACTTTACAGCACAAATTTCTCACTTTGGGGCTTGGGACACAGAATGCAGTCAATAAGTCAGAATTCTGACCATAGACTTGCATTGAATGGGAGGGTAATGTAAATATTACATGACAAAGGGCTGCGTTATGACCCTGTTTGATCAAGAAAATCTCCTCTCTTTGTGTTGGAAGGCAGGTAAAAAAAAAAGTTGTACACAGTTACCTAGTCCTGCCCACTATGATACACAGGAGTACACAGGAGCCAGTAAGAGAGCAGGGGAGTATCTTATGACATCATCATGCAGGCTTTGGCAACAGTTTTGAGTACAGTAAATTGAGACTGGCTGGTAGATTTTGGATGATGTTGCATCATGGGAAATATACACAAAATGGAGCCAGGAGATAAACACCTAATTTTATTTGCAATTAATTCAATCATACATAAAAAAAAAAAAACAGTGGCATATGCATTATATATGTGTTTGTTTTAAATGACCAGGTTATCTAGTTACATCTTAAGTAAGTGGTAGTGTCCCTTTAAAAAAAAATGAGGATGACAATTTAACAGTCAACTATCTATGAGAATGTACCTGGCTATATGCTTGACTAACAGGTAGAACCTGTCAAGGTAACCCAGTAACAAGACAGAGAACTACAAGACTGAACTATTCCACCTAACTTAAAGGTCATTAAACATTGTATTTAATGTTTAGCATTAAGTGAATACATTTATAATAAAGTGCGTTATTTTTAAAATAACAATATCTATGAAACCCTTTCTGGCAGATCAATGTTAATTCATCAAAGGTTAGAATAGGCTGGCCACAGTGCATGCCTCCGGAGAATAGGCCTGTGATCCGGTATAGCAGGAACCCGAGTGTTCACAATGGTGTAACTGTTTAGAAGCCGTACACTGAGCTGGGTTTAAATGAAAAGGCAGGAGTGCACACTGTGTGCCGTCTTTTTTAAAGGGACACTACCACTTACATAAACTGTAACTAGATTATCTGTGCATTTGCAGTAAATCTATGTGTAGAATAGATGCCAAGATGTTTTTTTGTGTTTGTTTCAATATATTTCAGTAAAGGGGGGGGGGGGGTAGGTTTGCCACTTTTTCACTTTTTTTACCAGTTTGACGGCATCCCTACCAGATAGGCCTTAGTAAATTTTAATAACTAAAATAAAAATAAATATATCTTATTAGCTAAGATAAAATAGACCCTCTGTGCTCCTTTATCTATAAACCCATTTCTATTTTGAGGTCCCTCGTTCTGGAGTTAGCAGTTTATGTCCAGAATATTGTTGACGCAAGAAAAAGGTTCCAATAGTAGAGGAAGCATTTAATTATAGTTATCAGTTGTCCCCGTATAGTATTGAATAGAAAACTTCCCATGGAAACATCTAAGAAACAGTCAACAAAAGTTCAAGAAAGTGCCATGCATAAAACTGAGTAAATCATTTTAAGAGAACATTTTAGTTTGTAAAAGTTATTAGAGGATCTTTGAAATAGGAAAAAAAAAAGTATTAAAAAAATATTCAGTTTTACAAAACTATAAGGATTGGTATTAGATTACTTCCATAACTGATCATTTGCTACATAAAATCCTAATGATTGAATGATTAATATAGATGTATTCATATTTTTTTAATGCTTTATTTTGAAATGAAAGGGATATACATAACAAGAAAGATGTCGTTTATAGAGCATACAAAAAAAAAAGGAAATCAAGCAAATGTATCGCATGCAATAAATACAATAAATGACATCACTGTGTGAACACTGATACACTCTCTCACTGATACACTTTGAGCTTGTGTCAGAGAGAGCAGGGAGAAAGCTATACTGTCCCCCGAAGAAGAAAGTCCCATCTGTCCTTAAAAAAACAATATATAATATGTGAGGGTTCATTTAAGAAGCGAGCATGCACTTTTACAAAAACGCACCATCGCTCATGGTGTAAAATGGCTCTTGTCCCAAATGAACATCAAAAAAAGAAACATTATCCTGAAGGAGTTAAAATGAAATGTGAAAAGTTGATTTCAAAGTTGTTATTAGAAAGTTATTTTTCAAGTAAATGTATTCATCCCAAGAAAGTTAAAAAAACAACAACATTTTCTTAGATAAATGAATTTATCTTTACATTTTTTCCAGTCCCAATTTAAGGTAATCATTTAATTGTAGAAAACCGTTATTACATTTTGGACCAGAGTTGCTTTTTTTTAATGAAAGTGAAGCAGAAACATACCAATGATTTGACTGGGGAGTGTTCCACTTTTTAATTAGTTCCAGAATCACACCTCATATTATAACAGATCAACCCCTTCACCTAATTTCACCTCTAGAACCAGCCATGCAGGTTTCACAAGCATCTTGCTCATAGCACTTATTTTGACCTTCTTGTAGTACAGGAATAAGGCTCCACAGTGCAAATTAATAAATTAAACTGGAAACAATAAGTTCAAATGTTGCAATCATAATACAGGTGGAGTATCCCTTATCTGAAATGCTTAGGACCAGCACTACCCCTATAAATCAGGGCTTGACAAATTTAATTTGATTTTAGGAGCCAGAATTTTATTTTTAGGAGCCAGACAATCACGCAAACATAAACACAATTCATAAACACACACGCCTACTTCACATATATACAAACACACCTACTTTACATATACACATATATCCAAACACCTCACACACACCTACTCTACATTACACATCCACAAATAATCAAACACCTCACACACACCTACTTCACATATATCCAAACACCTCACACACACCTACTTTATATACAAACACCTCACACACCTACTTTACACATCCACAAATATCCAAACACCTCACACACACCTACTTCACATATATCCAAACACCTCACACACACCTACTTCACATATATCCAAACACCTCACACACACCTACTTCACATATATCCAAACACCTCACACACACCTACTTTACATATACACATATATCCAAACACCTCACACACACCTACTTCACATATATCCAAACACCTCACACACACCTACTTCACATATATCCAAACACCTCACACACACCTACTTCACATATATCCAAACACCTCACACACACCTACTTTACATATACACATATATCCAAACACCTCACACACACCTACTTTACATATACACATATATCCAAACACCTCACACACACACCTACTTTACATATACACATATATACAAACACCTCACACACACACCTACTTTACATATACACAAATTTCTAAACACCTCACACACACCTACTTTACAATACATACAAACACCCACCCACCTCACACAGTCTTTTCTTGGTTTCTTCTTGATGTGTCCCCCTCCCTGCTGCTTTACCTCACTGCAGGGGAGGGGGACATTCGTGTTGCAGCCGATCTGCCTGCTGAGTGCCAGGATGTCACGTGACGACACCCGGCACTCAGACACGCGTTGGGGCGGAGCTTGCAGTCTGTGCCATCGACGTTACCCCCTCGCGCTGCGGAAAAATCGGATGGCAGCGGCAAGGAGACCATGAGGCTCACAGCGCCCAGACGCCAGGTCTAATTTCCTGGTGGCCATGGCGACCTGGGGTTTGTCGAGCCCTGCTATAAATGTTCTACGTTACCTATATCCAATGTGAGCAAGTTTCTCGCCGACATTACCTGCTCCATGGTGCTGCCGAAATGATCCACTCCAACTTGCAGAGTTGCGGGCACTACATTTCCCATGAGCGTTTGCTTTGCAAATATGGCGCTCCAGCACGGTTGAAAAATAGCGCCTAAAGAAAGTGTGTATTCCTTATCTGAACTGACCTTTTGGGGTCAGTTTAGATAATGGATCTTCGGATAAGGTATACTTAAACTGCAATGTTTTGCTGGGCAAAGGTTTTAGATTATTTAAAAACGTCCTTTTTTCCTAAAGGAATTTTCAAAGTTTAGGGGGTCATCTTATTTTCAGAGTCGTCTTCTATTCGAGCAAATACTGTAATTTTCAATAGGATATGAAACATCTTTTTCTTTTTTTACATTTGCATGCATTATTGCTAAGACAATAATTAGGTCATTTTTTATTCTCAACATTCACAATATAAGTAATGTTTAGGTTAACCCAGTCTCCTTCGTGACAATTGACATGCCAGGCACATCACAGGAAAAATACCCATTAATGACAAAGGAAATGACTGGCATATCATGCCAGATCAGATCACGGTATGCCCGGTGGCATACCCCTTTCAGGCTTAAACTGACATAGTTGTGATGCACTGCATCCATGTGTGCTGAAGCCCCCCGAAACACATCCGATCGCTGTGACAGTCAATCAAAGCAATCAGAAGTGTTTAGCTGTTAACGAGAGTGCATGGTTTTGATAGCTTTAGTCTCTCTCCCTACCCTGCATCAATGGGGCCCGGAGAGACTAATTACTGTATGGGCAGCTTACCCATGTCCCCCAAGCAACCCCAGATTATTATTTTTTTAAGTTAGCCTTAGTGCTAGGATTGGGGTTAAAATGTCACTATTTAAAAAAAAAAAAAAATGCACAAAATATGTTTTGAATCGGAACGCCGGGGGCGGAACTTGGTTGGTACTGTTAGTCCTCTACTCTACAGTGCTACTCCCCAGAATGGGGTCAGCCCTGTATCCTGCTGCCCCGCCGGTGTTCTGTCAAATTTCTGGAGCAAATTCTCCTGCGCAATCGCAGGAGAATTTGCTCACCGCGCATGCGCCAGCTGCGCAACCCACATCCCGCCCCCCGCACACCCCTTCTTACCAGATGCATGCGCGCGGCTATCAAGCCGTGTGGGAATGCGCGCGTCCGTGGCTGGATTCAAAACGCTGGTAAGTAACACGTGGCGGGGGGGACATAAGGAGCCAACAGAGAGGTAAGAACCCTGGTGAGGGCTGCCTCATCTTCATGGGAGTTGTGATCCTCCTGCTGTATTATTGATACACAGCTTGATAGCCGCGCGCATGCGCTGTGTACCGCCGTTGTCCGATCATCTGGTAAGAAGGGGTGTGCGGGGGGTGGGATGTGGGTTGCGCAGCTGGCGCATGCGCGGTGGTCACAAAGTTACAGCTGAGTGATCAGCTGTAACTTTATGCGCATGCGCAGTGAGCAAATTCTCCTGCGATTGCGCAGGAGAATTTGCTCCAGTAATTTGTCAGAACACCGGGACTGTCCCGCACAAAACATTATTATGAAATAATGGCATCTTAGCCCAAATAAAATATTTACAATTTGTGTGATGTACAGTATATAAAGGAGGAAAAATACAGATAAACACCAATAGTGCAGAAGTTTTTAAAAGTGTACAACATTCCCAAAGCAGTCAGGTCATGGTCCATTTATATCGTATTTTTAATATGCCACTTCTCCATCATCACAGAGTAGCAGCTTGCCGAATCAGACTCTGGACCCCTTATAACTAACTCATTCTGGCACGCAGGCTGGCTGAGCATCATGAGAAATCTAGTCAACAACAACAGGCATGCCAGACTGCATTTGTGCTGCACAATCTCCCCAGCCACAGACAGGGGGACTATGTTACGCAGACTCAGTAGCTCCTTCCTGCCCAGACATCTGCCTCTAATTTCGCCGAGCCAGGTTGGCATTAGGGGTGCGGCCTGGGCACTGTGCATCTGATGATGTACGAGCTGTGCCGTGTGCGCACCGCCCCCTACTCAGAGGTACGGAGGAATGTCCACGCCCCTCCTCCGATGACGTCACGGCCGCGCCGGCCTTTCGCTTTGCAGGGAGGTTAGTGTGAGTCCCGCCTCCTCTCGTCCTAGGCAATCTTTCCGACACAGAGGGACGGGGCCTGGCTTACACCCTTTAATTCACAGGAGTGAATAAGGTAAGGGAAAGCTGCTGGTAATATGCGAGGGCCCGTGGCGGTAAGGGTCCCGGGGTGCTTATTCTGCTGTATGGTTATAATGTATATACATAGCTGGCCGAGCATCTTAGGAAAAGCCAGCCAGAGGGTGAAACCGCTTGTCATCACCGTGTTACACTTTCCATAAGCCTCACCTCTCCTGGGTCTAATAATAAACTAAGCCTCACCTCTCCTGGGTCTAATAATAAACTAAGCCTTATCTCTCCTGGGTCTAATAATAAACAGAAACCCATTTGAATTCTATTAAATATTACACACACACACTCACTATAAGGGAAGTTATTGTTAATGGGAAATACTGTGTATTTTATCAGCTGTTGAGCAAGAGAAACGATATAGAATATGAATAAAATATTGGTCACTAAACTGTGACAAAGTATATATAGTATAATACATCTGCACAAGAACCAGATGAGCTTGCAATCTTCTGTCTAAGCACTTACTTGACAGCAGTCTTTCCAGATGAAGCACATTCACCCGGTTAGGGGTGCACATCACTCCTCATCTGTCATTTTAGTGGGAGCAATACTTCTGGAAGTCCTTATTATTGTTTACACCTCTACAATAAGTGATGTATACTAATATTTTAAGGAACAAGACCACATGTGACAAAACAGCAAATAAAGTGTGTTGAAAGCTTTTTGTCAACAGTAGTTACCTTTATTTTGTCATACATGCTTATATATGTATTATACTAATGTTTAGTACCACAAGCTATTGGAAATGTTTTTTTTAACCTACATAGCCTTAGAGTTGACAACCAATGTAGTAGAGGTCTCACATAGGAGTATCTATTGATAAAGAAGGCAATTTTCTGGGGGGTGTCACTGTTTTACATTTGATTCTTGAAGCAATGGGAAGCCAGTTTATCGCAGTTAGTACCTTTACATATGTGGTGAGCTTTGTTTCCACCTGTTGGACTTTTTCTGATCAGATTTCCCCTGAAGTTGAGCCAGACAAGGAATGGTAAATGAGAAATATGACCCTGACAAAATCATTTTGGTCGAATTTCAGGGGGGAACACATTGAGCCAGAGGTAGGCCAATCAATATAGGGCTTCAATATTCAAGACAGGAGATCATTAGAGAGTATCCACTTGAGTGGCGGATGCGACCATTGCTCATTAAGTGTAAACGGCAGGATTGAATGTAAGTGATGCAGGAGAAAACAAAGTCCTAAAAACCATTGGATCGGTCAGACTGAGAAATTGTGACATTATCAGCGATTAGATTGGTTACAGGGATGGAGCTTGAAGGAGGGAAGATTTTCAGTTCTATTTCAATTTTAAGGTGGACATCCAGGAAGATATGGCAAAATGAGAAGAAATCTAGATAGTCCCGAGCCCCTTTCCTTTCCATGACCAAGTTATACACAAATCAAGATGGTGCAGAATCCTTTTGGAATTGCTTAAATAAACACAACAGTAAATGTGATAAACTGAACTAAAATCTAATAATATACACTCACAACCAATATTGAAAAAAACTTCAGACAAGGTTTGAATAATCTGCAATGGATAAAAACAGGAACAAATAGAGCAATACTTTTGGTGGGAAGCTGAGGTCCCCCACACTGGCACTATAATGATGACTGGTCAGAAATAAATGGCGCTGGAGATTCTTTCTTATGACGTAGTCACTACTGAACTTATAATAAGATTCTGTGCCATTGGCATGGATCAGACGCATGGGAGTGTGCTCTTGTTCACACTTTAACAGAGGAGAGAAAAAATGTAGTCTCAGTACATAAACTGTAAGGACACCTCATTACTAATATCTAGGTAAAGTTCAATTATTTTTAGCTGACCTAGGGTTTAGCTTGAACCCTGGTCAGGCCCAGTCCATGCCAACAAAACTGATGCTTTTTTTTTCTTCTCTTCTCAGAAAGGCAAGTATGATTCCTGGCATTAATAAGGATGAATCGAAATGTTATTTTAGCACATGATTGTCAAAAGCAGCCTTAAACGGGTTATGTATAAAGGTCGGTTATAGGGGCAAAGTTCCAAAAGTGGCCCAGTCACCATGGAAACCATTGGCATGTTCCTGCTGATTAGGTCACCTTTAGACTGTTGCTCTGAGAAATTACCTTTGTACATAACCCTCAAAATGGTAGTGGTGTTGGTTATAGAGGTAATTTCTTAAGCAAAGAGGAGTAATCTCCATGGAAACCAAAGAAATGTTCTTGGTGATTGCTCCACTTTCGTACTAAACACCTAAACTGTAAACTTAAAGGGGCACTAAACTTTATTTTCCACTTGTGTTTCTAATATAAAGAGAGATTGGTTACAGGGATGGAGCTTGAAGGTGGGACGATTTATCTGGTACAGTTCAATTTTTATATGGACAGCCAGGTAAAATCCCAGTCAGCAATGCATGAGTTAGTGAAAAAACATGTACATGTAAGTGCCAGTCACTTACTGTTAATTACTCTTATCCCTGGGAGAAACACTCTAAGATCAAAGTAAGTGAATGAATGCTAAAAACCTCCACTAATTGCGCCTAACAGTCTCCATAAAAGAGTAACCCTTTAACAGCTACAGTGCTGACAATTAGATGGCGGAAGCACTGTCACTGTAGCAAGTGATCTGCACGTTACAGATAAATAACTTAAAAAAAAATATATAGTATTGTAAAAGTACAAAAAAAAAATACAAACAAATAATAAACATTATGTAGCTCACTCGTTTAAAAAAAACTGTACCGGTTGCAACAAAGATGCTTGTGGGTGGGGGGGAATACATACTACTTATAAATCTGATCATTTATTTGCTCAATCTCTATGGTCAATTATTTTTATGCAGTAATCTGAATTTTCATACACTTGATAATTTGGGTCATCATGCCCTTCTATACGTTTCTCCAACTTACTTTGATACAACACCTGGCACCTAATCATGTCCCAATTAATTTGGTTTGCAGATTTCAAATTCCTTGTAGTAGTCACTTTTGCTGCTACTAGTACCTGAACAACCATCATTTTAGTTCCCAATTTGTCTAAAATCAAATGAAGTAGGCCAACGCTTTTAAAGACCGGTTCAATCAACATATCCTATTTATCTGGGCCATTACTACTGTCAAAATTCCATAATTTGTTTGTATATAATGTCCATCTAAAGAACCACATATCTAGCAATTGCCTAACTCACTAAGGGACATTTTTGGCAATTATTTCCCTTAAATGTAAACAATGAATTGCTTTAAAGACAAAAACAAGCAATCTGACCCAGTCCAATCTTGCTCCATCCATATCTAGCTATTTCACTCTTATTAAAAAAAATGTGTTGCTCTTTTATGATAACTAGGGCCTCAAGTTTTTAGGGTATTTTTTCTTCAACCCAGTGTTTTTAATAAATAGAATTTAACCTTAAGGTAAGAAATATTTTGATTATTACTATTCTGCAATTGGGGAAATGTTTTAATTTTATTCTCTATCCTTTTTATTACCTTATTTTTATTATGATGCAAAATAACACAACTTCTAAAGGTCATGACATTTTCCCCTTCGAGTGGGCACAACCTAAAAATGACTTCTCTTCTTTTCGCTTCCATGATCCGGAAAGGTTGCGTAAATGTTTTTCACGCAGATCATTGTATGCTTCCTGAACTGACCTCAGATCAGCTTTAGGCACCTGTTTGCATAAATGAATGTGTTCCTCATGCACAGGGTTTATTGTATTCACAAGGCAATGTTTGTGTTACCTGTGTACTTTGTAGGCTGCGATACACTTCAGTGGACTGACCTACCTAAAGGCCATTCAGTACAATCCTTTCATGCCCATCCACTAAAATGTATCAACCTGTAATTAATTTTTCACATCAAAAATTGTATGTAAAAAAAAAAAATAGTAACGTTGGAAGATGTTTAGGGATCTTGAGTTATAATATACATGTCAAAAATAGCACATACTAGAAAACACCATCCACTGGATCACAAACGCTGGGATATTAGGATTGCACATCTCCTTAAAGACCAAGGGGCACATGCACAGGAAAAAGCAGAAAGTACGTAGCATAGCGCTGTGATGAATTTAAAAATATTTTACTTGGGCGTGAGAACCAGCTCTTGTGTAATGCAGGTTACTGGTATGCCAGCACTCCTTAGATGGGTTGATAGATATATAGGAAGAGATTAATCCCTTTTCAATATGCATTTATTTGTCAAGAATTGTTTTTTCTTCTTAAGACTGGAATGATACCTTAATTTTGGCAACTAACGTATAGTAGTTAAATTGTTCGTCATAAATGAAAGTAACCTGTTGGAATTTTGACTAAGCTTTGAAGTTTGCATCATGACGCATTTCAGCAAAGGAATTTGAAAAAATGTTGGAGGGCGTGATTAGCCGAATAGCCGTGTATCCGAGCTGCAGGGTTAGAAATTACTGTGTTTAAAAACACAAAAAACCTCAAATATATTTGCTAAACGTAGGTGACATTAACCCATGACTGCATGAGAAATGTTTGAATAAAAAGGCTGTAATGTTTGAAGTTAGCAACTTTTTTTCCAGTTTATATTTTTAATGAGGCATTTGTGTTTTCTTGACATGTTTTCCCCATCTTTTCATTTTACTATAGGTAGTTGCTGTTTTTTTACAACCAGTTGCAAAGTACATAAAAATGGAAATATTCAACACCAACATAAACGATTTAAATAGAAAAATATATTTCTTATTCTAAATAGGCTAACGGAGCAGGTGACAGGCCCATTCAGACCCAAGGATGTCCCTTACCAGCAAATATATAGAATGAGTTAATGTGAACTTGTCATTCACAGTTTTGGTTGACTCCCAAGTAATACTGGTTTTGTTTGTTGCTACATATGTACTATGGTAATGATGTGCTTGCAATGTGCTGGTACAGTTGAAGCGATGCTATTGCTGATGATCTAAAAACTCATTTTGGTATGATGCTGTTCTCTTCAGACTTTTAAAATATTTCAGCTGAAAGATGCAAGATATACGTGTCTTGGCAGAGGCATGGGCATTCACAGGTCTGATGTTGTGTACGTGTGTATTGTATATCCCAATTTATATCTATGTGATCTCCCTCAACTGTACTTTTAGAATCTAAGTTGAGCGAGGGCGAGAAACCATTTTTATTTTATTTTCTGGTATGCTGCAATCTGTAAAAAGTATAGATATTTGTGCAAAAACATGTTTTGGGAGAATTTAATCTAGTCCGCATCACCATAGTGTGTGTGTGTGTGTGTGTGTGTACAAGGATACATCACTGCAGAGATGACTGGAAGATGCATGGTCAAGAAAGTAATTTAACATCATTATATAATATCCAATAATGATCCCCCCCCCCACCCTCCCCCATATAAGCTTCCTGATTATTGTTTAAAATAGACTTTTGAAGAGGTCTACATGCTCCACCTTTCTTATCCAATGATAATAACAAATCACTTGGAAAAAAACAGTCCAACCTCTGGAGGAGACTAAACAAAAAATATTGGCTCACAGATTAACGATAAGATATGACAACCTTTTAACATTGCCTAATATTGACATGGCAAGTTTTTCATACAATAATAAACTATTTTGTCTTCACATGACCTGACATGTACAGATGGTGCAATAAAGAATCTGCTTATTGCAAAGGGATTTCTTTATGGTAGGGGGCCCAGGCCACTTCCTGTTTCATATTGTCTCACGGGCATATAGGACAGATGAGGTTAAACTAATAGCAGCCCCCTGCCTGGTCTACAGATATGAGTTTGATCAAGCTGCATTGATCAAAGGTCAGGATTGACCTGCATGTTAAGTCTTTACAATAAGTCTAAAAAGGTTGGTTTAATATACAAAAAAAAAATTGTTCGGTTGTAGTAATACATTGTGTTGCCCCGTCATACAATGGTTCTCTCTGTTCAGGTGTTCTTAGCGTTCAGGCTAGTTTGGGTAACCTGACACTACTTCTGTTACTGCTACAGATTGATCCCTACTGAAAGTATTGACAAACTTACACAGTAGGGTTATTGTTACTGTTGGAATTGTTTGCCTACTCTCCGTCGGCAAGCAAATTTAATTTGACGCAAAACACACTGAGCGCATGTCATTTCTTTACACTTATTTGGTCGGGCAGTATGGGTTAGTGCGAATGCACAGGATCTGTATGTGTGATACATTGTAGCTGAATTTTTGGTGTTTTTGTTACGTATTAGTACACAGCTATAAATAATCACTGTTACAAGTGCTGTATTTATGGGAGCTGCTGGGGAGCTTTTAGATAGCTCACCAAGCGGTCATTCCGATTTTGCATTTGGGAAATTCACATCACAAGTTCTCCACAAGCAGTCCAGATATTTATTTTCCTAGTAAATGTGCATTAAAGAAAATTGTATTGTGGTTTTGCTGGATTTACACTATTTTATTTAAAACAAAAGAGCAGAAGTTGACCAGATTGAAAAATAGATACACTATGTGAGTAGGATTTTTACCTCCTTACCTGCTACTTTATTCTTCGTCTAGAACTTCTGTTGTTGTACTGTCAAATAATGCTCCTTAGGGGAGCAGTTTCTTTTTCTTAAAGGGTTTAGTGCAGTATTTGAGGATCTCTTGAATTCTCAGACTTTTCTAAGCCCTATGAAGCCTTTTGTTAGTAAGTACTGCATTGACGACAACTACATCCTGGTAACTTGGATTATCCAGGAGGATTTGCTTAGTGCATGAGCACATTCTTCAGTGAATTCCCTCCCCTGATGCTTAGGGTAGCATAGAAATAACAGTAGATTTGTCCTTTTTTATTTATAATTATTTAAAACAAACCGGACCTTACTTTTCTAGTTGACTAATCTGTGTTAAAGAAGAGTAATAACTCTGTCCTGTATGTTTAGTGCTTCATTAAAAAAAAAATCAATAAATGCTTCACAACATCCGTGAAAAGAATAATAAAGCTTGTCGGCACACCCAAACCTCCTCCTGCTGGGTAGGTGATGTGGCTGCACTAACTTAACAGGATAATATATAGCATTTGTTTCCTGTAACAGCAAACCTTTTTTTTTTTAACCCTTTCTTCCTTAGAAGAAGCAAAGGTTAATAAAGTCTCCCCCCTTCTCCAAAGTAAATTCAAAGTGTATCTTGACTCTGCAGAGCCTGTCGAAGGCCGGTGCACACTGTCTGTGTCGCCCCGTTTGTCTGATCTGTCTCTGTATGGAATGGGAGTCTCTCCGTTTAATTAAGACCCACTCTGTATTTGCAGAGAGAGAGCGAGATCTTCATTTTTACATGGAATTAGCAGAGGCGACCTAATTAAAGGACAACTATATATATATATATATATATATATATATATATATATATATATATATATATATAATTTTATATTTTGTAACCCTTCCTTAAAAAATGTGTCCACGTTCCTGAAGAATTCCCTATGTGTATTTTTGCAGATGCACAGGTTTACTCTGAGCTCAGCTGGATGCTGCACTCGTCCTGCGCTGCCTCATCAAGGTCTGTTCGGTCTCGCAGTGACCCAAAAATATGAAACATATTTAGTGTTGGGACCCACCAAAATTGGAGTACTTTGAGACCGTAGCGTGCTAAACATGATAAGGCTATGTAATGTAAGACATCCATATAAGACGGGTGTTTTAATTGCCTTAAATATAATAACATGGACGTTTCCCAATTTAAAGTATCACTTTCCCGTTACAGTTTTTCCAACAGATCAATCAAAGGTCTGATAGGTCTAGTCTTCTGGGGCTTACAGAAATGTACACCCAACTTTGTACTTGTGTGTAGTTACTTTTTTGGGGTTTTCATTTTAATGCATCATATGTTACAGGACCAGAAAGAACTCGCATATGGGTTTTGCATGTTGGCATGATGTTACTGCACATGATGCACTTTTATCCTGTGGCTGTGTTCTGCCATTTTGGCAGTTCCACTGCCTGTGTGGCATGCTGCCTTAATGACTCACGGTTTCACATGTGTTCTGTCCTGACTTCTTAATATTGGAATTATACAAAACTGGGCAGATAATTAGTGCCAGACGTTGTGTACACCCTTGAATACTCAAGCCATGTGATGCAAGTGCTCAGAATCATTTCAGCTGTGGGTGTGGATTATTAATCTTCCTTCCTTCCTTTTGAATTAAATAATACATGTTGACTCAGTTTCACTCGATTTCAAAATTAAATATTCTAACTTTTTTTTTCTTCATTTTCCCAATCATGATATTCAGGATGTCCAAAGTGTGATGTAATAAGAAAGTTTTCTGACACATACACTTTTATTAATATGTCACTCTGTGTCAATAATGGAATACTGGTTGTACGCACATTTACGGAAAGGTTTAACTTTTTTTCTTCTGTATGCCATACAAGCTTGACACAGGGAGAGTTTGGCTGACCAGACAGGAGTAGTTAATTAGTACTGTCGGACAGTATGTTGCAGGTAATTTTAGAACCAATAAAATTGGCTGGAACCATAGAGTAGACATCATGGTGGACATGTACTGGTCTTTGTGGTGGACGTTTTACTGATGATCTATGGACTCATGCATGCTGATGACACTTCACTGAATATAGGTCACAATATATACAAATATGTTGAATGTGTGTAGTACAAAATGAGTAACATTCCACGTCCATGCTGTACTCTGAGTTTAAAATGATGCCAAGGCACAAACTTGTTTAGGTTTCTCTCATACAATCTGCATTACAGCAACAAGGGATATTTTCCAATTGAGAAACACATACATTCTGCGTATTTGACACGAGCAATGAAAGCCAAATATTTTATTTTATTAGAATTTTTAAACATTGTATTCCTTTTTTTCCCCCTCTTCTGTATAACAGTTATTCTTTTCAATTTATAAATGTACATATATGAATAAAATAAAAACAATAAAATGATTAATAATTCCTGAAGACATTATGGCCATCAGCCATGCACAAGAGCAACCACGCCAGCCATAGATTCAATTATTGTAAAAAAAAAAAAGAAAACAAATCACTAGAGCCCCACGTCATAACTGATTCTCATAGTTCCCAAATTGCATGGAATCTCCAGCCCAAACCCCTAGATTCATAGAAGATTTTTTTTTCTGCATATAGCTGGAAAAATATCTGATTCGAGCCCTCTTGCCATACCGGATCTCCTGTTTCTTCCAGAACCTTGCCAGAGAAAGTTTAACAGCCAGTAATACATTAATAGCCAAAATCTAGTTAGGCGAGTTTGTAGAGGCCAGATTTAGGTGATATTTTGTGGGGAAATTTTTGACTGAAGGATAATTCAGTCTAGTCGAGAGACCACAGTTCTAATGAATCTTGTGTAACTCTGTGTAACTCCATTCTGGACTGGGTCCCCAGGACATACTTGAAAACGAGAGAAATCTCAATGTATTTTTCCTGGTAAAACACTTTCTAAATAAATAAATAAATAAATAAAATAATATAGTTCAAATTATCACAAGACCACCAAATGTGGAGATGTGTCCTACCACAGCGCTAACAAAGACTAGAGGTGTTAGGAAACATGTTACTTGGCCTAGATAGAACCAAATATACATGAGAAGGATCTTTTAGTATAGCTCCTATAAGTTGATACCATAGACTAGCCTTCTGGGTGCCCGGGAAACATTATTCCACATTTCCATAGGAAATGTCCTGCCAAGATCCATCTCCCAGCAACCTATAGATCGAATTGTATCTATATTTGCCGCTTTACCCAGAAGTGCCTATACTCTAGAAATATTATTACATTTGTTGAATGAATCTAAAAACTCATCCAGCAAAGAAAGGATAGAATGGGGTTAGCTGGTAGGAAGCTTTTTAATTCAATGAAATTTAAAAAAAATAAAACTCTGACCTGAGCAAATCGAATGTTATTTGTAATTGGTCAAAAGCTATAGAGGAGCTGCAACAACGTGTGCGGTGGTAATGGACTCTTGACCTATAAACCTTGCTATGGAGATGCCCGAGTGACCCTATTCCTTTGTGGGGATTTTTTTTTATTGTATACATATTTTTGACATGTACTTCTCAAATGTACGGCATTTAAAAACGTGGGTTTGATGTTTCTTTTTCCAGGCACTTTATTTTGAAAACTTGTCCCGTCAAAAACATACAATGGAGAAGTCCGAAAACCAAAGGAAACTTCGGGTATGTGTCGCAACCTGCAACAGGGCCGATTACTCCAAGTTGGCGCCGATTATGTTTGGCATCAAGGCTGAACCAGAAAAGTTTGAGCTGAGCGTAGTGGTTATAGGTTCTCACCTTATTGATGATTATGGGTAAGTTTATGGCGTCAAGGATATCTATTGCTTATGTTTTATCTTTACACTCCATATGACCAAGCTTTGAAAATATGTATATCAATTTGCAGTAGTCACCTTTTTTATATTTTATTGCTTCAGTTAATAGAACATGTGCATCATACGTTTTCTAACAGCATAATAAACATTTACACATATAACACACATATCAGTATGTCATCAAAGTAGCATTTTAATTTTTTGTGGTAGGAAGTTAGCATAAGAAAAATAAGTCTAAATGCAAGGTAGGCTTAGTCAAAATTTGTTCAGACTGTATTGGTTTAACATAATAATTAACTGAGCATTTGTCTATCTATATAAATGAAAAACGGAGTAATTCACTATTATGTAGTGTTAGGGCTGAACAAAAATTAGTCACCTTTTAAGTGTTTTACGGTTGTAATTTATTGTAAAAGGACAACAAATTTTATGCCATTTGCGAGTAATTTGTTTTACAATCTCGAAATGTAAGTTTAAAAATGCAGTACTGATCTATAGTAATGACATATAAGTTCTTTCTAAAGTTGGTAGCATTTTCAGAAATTCATGTGTTTCTGGGCCGCAAGACTTTGTGACATTGCAGATGTGGCGCAGTTTGGTAAAATGAAGCCCGCTGCAGTTTTCGGCATAGCCTAATGTGGGGAGGCTGAGATGAGTTGTCAGGACGATCCATGCCATCCTACAAACTTTGGGGCACTGTAAATTAGGACAGCATACAAGCGAGAAGGGGTTAATCCATAATAACTTGATCAATCTTGTCTTCCAGTACCATAGGCCTACAAAGGGAAAAAAAAATTCCATTGGGGAAAGGTGTGAAAACTTGTGTTCAACCTCGGGATTGCTAGTAGAACAAAAAAAAATTTGTTTTCAAGACTAATTCATCAGGCACTTGTGAAAGTTTATATTAGTATTATGTCAGTCTTTCAATCCCAAAACTTTTTATGTATTGGATAATTTTTTATTAAAATGATTTTTATTTCAAAGAAGCAAACCTCCTTGGAAATAACACTTTTCTGTGTGCTCTTTTTAGTAACACGTATCGTATGATTGAGCAGGATGACTTTGACATCCAAGCAAGACTCCACACAATCGTGAGGGGTGAGGATGAAGCTGCCATGGTAGAGTCAGTAGGACTCGCATTAGTGAAACTTCCAGATGTCTTGAATCGACTGAAGCCCGACATTATTGTTGTTCACGGAGATAGATTTGATGCACTGGCCTTGGCCACAACTGCAGCTCTGATGAACATAAGGATTCTCCACATAGAAGGGGGTGAGGTCAGCGGGACCATCGATGATTCAATCAGACATGCCATCACCAAGCTGGCCCACTACCATGTGTGTTGCACCATGAGTGCAGAACAACACCTGATCTCAATGTGTGAAGACCATGACCGCATCCTTCTGGCAGGATGCCCTTCCTACGACAAGCTGCTTAATGTGAAAAACAAGGACTACATGGGTGTAATTGGGACGTGGTTGGGTAAGTACACATCATAATTTTGTTTAATTTTTAATGAGTCACTGCAAAATCCAGGCTTGCCATCTGCCATTATGTTTACTGATTGTCCAATTTTAACTGTTTTTGACTGAAGTTAAACTGTAGGCCCTGATTAAGAGAAAACGTACAGAGAGGTGTATATAAGCATTCATCCACAGTGCTAAAAAATTTGATAGGTGAAAGGGCATTTGTTGTATAAAGCAACACATTAAGAGAGCTATATAAAGTAATAATATTCAATCAGTAAAAATGATATTCTGTGCTTGGCAGCTCTGGTAAATAGTCAGTTTTCTGTGGTTTAAAACTGTCTGGCCAAGTAACACGACATGTACAGCACCACCCATAAAAGACCGGTACAGCTGTTTGTAAAGGGGAAAATATGAAACACGTCTGTCGTTTTTCCTGCAATTCTCCACTTAGATAAACTCTGACTTAATAGATTTTTATGTGAACATTTCCAGTCTGTTTCTGTGCGTGTGACTCAGCAGGTGGGAATCACACTAAATAGGGCATAATTATCTTCTTGTAACATGCTGCCAGGGAAAGAATTGCATAGTGCTATGTAGAGATCAGTATAACATGGCAAAGTAATGTTTTAGGAGTGATGGCTTTCTGGCTATATGCCGATGAGTACGTTTGTATTGTAAAAGGGGTAATTTATTGCTCATATTGGGGGGCCTTTTGGTCTGTTATATAAAATTAGTATTTTTAGAATTTGCTTTCTTAAAATATATTTTATTTTTTTTATTTTTAAAGCACAGTAGGGACTGAACTCACCACTATGGAACTACTAATAGAGCATTATTTGTTTAATGCAGGGCTTGATACATTTCTATTAGTTTTAGAAGCCTGCAAGAAAATCTTGGAGTCAGACAATGGCACATACACACACCCAGTCATAGAAATATACGTAAACAATCACGTGCACACAAAGACAGACAACCGCGCGCACACACACACAGTCACATACAGTCAGTCACACACAGATACTGGTCACATTCACATACACACAAGCCAGCAGTTTTTATTCTATTTTTACTTAATATATAAGTGTTAAGCTATTAAATGCAGCTGAGGGATTAATAAGGGGTATAAATGGCTGCAGTGTGCATGCACAGGCACCTCTTTGTAGGATCAAACTTTTAACTTGAGAGAAATGCTGGGAGAAATGGCAGTTCCCTGTTTATGCTGATAGAGCTGCTTTAAAAAAAAAAATTAATTAGAAAATAAAAAAAATGACATTGACCAGTGTTCCCCCTCCCAGCTGTATTACCTCATTGGAGGGGAACAGGGATCTCTGTTCCAGCCTGGTCTGTACTTCTCACACATGCACAGACCATCATAATGTTCCTGCTGAGCGTCGGGATGTCATGTGACACCCGGTGCTCAGACTGTAAAGCAAGGGGGCGTAGCAGGAAGTCGTGCTTTGCTGGTAAAGGAAAAACAAAAAAATTATTTCATAAAGATACTTGGGTAAATTGGGCTTGCGGCGATATTCGTTATGACCTTTCTTTTACAGTGTTACAGTGTATATTGTTGTACATTGTGATTTTTAATCCTTGTTTAATCTTTGTCCAAATAGGTGATGATGTGAAGCCTGGGGAGTATATCGTGGCTCTGCAGCACCCGGTTACCACTGATATTAAACATTCAGTAAAGATGTTTGAGTTTACTCTGGATGCTCTCCTGTCCTTCAACAAGAGGACCTTGGTCCTTTTTCCAAACATTGATGCTGGTGAGTACATTTGCTTTGCAGTAAATATGAGGAGTAAATACATGTGCCTGAGTACTAAACTAATTTTGAGATGCCTTCCTTTCACATTTTACAGGAAGTAAAGAAATGGTACGAGTGATGAGAAAGAAGGGCATTGAGCACCATCCCAAATTTAGAGCTGTGAAGCATGTTCCATTTGAACAGTTCATACAATTAGTTGCCCACGCGGGATGTATGATTGGCAACAGCAGCTGTGGTGTCCGTGAAGCAGGAGCCTTTGGGACACCAGTTATTAATTTGGGGACAAGGCAGACCGGACGTGAGACAGGTCTGTATAAGACATGCTTTTTATTTTTTAGCTAGTTTTGTTTCCATGGTTTGTTTTATTTACCAGTTTTAGACATCTACAAGATATTGCTTAATTTTGCTGACGGCTCATTTTAATTACTAATTTTATACAATTTAAAAAATGTGTTTGTACAAGATTACGGTTCCTTAGAAGTAGGAATCTGTAACAGATTATCTTCCCGCTATTTCAAATGTGCAAACTTCACTATTGTTTTAGTACTTTGCATGGTCTATGTGGTTTCTTATCATTGGTAACCGTTGTGTTCTTTCTCTGAGTGGTCCTTTGAGCGTGGCATGCTCATAAGTCTGTGTTCAGCATGCTTTCTTAAAGTCGCCTCATCTGACACTGGGGATCCTGCTGCATCCCACAGGAAGCTGTGATGAGCGTTCACATGCAGGACGGTCTATGCCGTCCTGCAGGTTTTTGCTGTAAAATGCCTCTGCTACATTTTCTCTCAAAGTGGCCTCACCTGACCAGTGTGGAACCCGCCGCAAGTCCCTGCAGCGGGATCCGCACACAGCTCATTGTGTGAAGCCGCGATGATTTGTTTAATGCAGGACGTTCTATGCCGTCCTACTAGCCTTTAGACAGTTAAAAAGTAGGACGGCATGGAACGTCCTACAAGCAGCAAGGGGTTCAATTTGATGAAAGATAAAGGTTTTTTTTTATTCTATAGTTTTTTTTCCCCTTTTTTTATCACATTTAGGTGGTGTTTTGCACATTGTTTCAATATCTCCTGCAACTTTTTTTATTTTTTTTTTATGATTCAGATTTTATTTTTTTTTTTGCTTCCTCCACCACTAGCAGGAATGAAGTATCATATCTAATTGATTAATTGGCAAAATCACAGTCTACTACTTTAAAAATGATACACCTGGAAGTATTTATCCATTGTTAATGCAATGTTATTTTAACATGTTATTGCATTGAACAGTGGTCATTAATCAGTGTACAATGCTTGTTATTTTGTAAACTAATGATGCAAGGGAAAACCGATTTGTTATTATACATGATTTAGTTGCACTGTATCTGTCTTACCTGCTGTCTTTTATATTTTCAGGTGAAAATGTACTTCATGTGCGTGATGCAGACACCCAGAATAAGATCATCCATGCCCTTCAACTCCAGTTTGGAAAGCGCTATCCTTGGTAAATAATTTTTTTGTACCTCCTGTTCTGTTTTGGAATGTTTGTTGTTGTGGTTTTGTATTCCTTGTTCATCTAATTGCTATTTTTACAGTTCAAAGATTTATGGAGATGGCAACGCTGTGCCAAGGATTGTGAAATTCCTGAAATCAATCAATTTGATTGAACCACTGCAAAAGAAGTTCTGCTTTCCTCCAGTAAAAGAGAACATCTCTCAAGACATTGATCACATCTTAGAAACTCTCAGTGCATTGGCTGTAGACCTGGGAGGCACAAATCTCAGGATAGCCATTGTCAGCATGAAGGTAAATTATCATCAGTCTATTTTAAATTGATATGTAATGCTAGTGCACGTGACTGGGCAAGTGTGGAGAATTGTAAAACAAACGCATATGCCACTGTTTTTTTTTTTTTCTCTCTCTATGTTTGAATAATTGCGTTTTAAAATGTAGGTGTCTGTCTCCTGCATTCATTTTTAGAATTTTACCCTTGATGCAACCAAAACTGTGATCATAGCCTGCATGATGATGTCATAAGATACACTTTCATTCAATGCAAGTCTATGGTCAGAATTCTGACTTATAGACTGCATTCTGTGTCCCCAGCCCCAAAGTGAGATATTAGTGCTGTAAAGTCACTGGGGGGTGGCACCCAAAAACACATCCGCATCTGTACCTGCTTCCCAGGTCCTCCTCAAACTCTTTGCTGTGATCAGATCAATTTAATTTTTCTTTCCATAAAATGGTTGCAGTGTGTCATAACACTCACTGTCAAGTTCCAAAACCGTGTTTGGCAGAGGTTTGTCTCCCACACTGCAAAGTGTTGGAATGTATAAAAAAAGGCTCAATCAGCATTTTAAATAATGAACAAATATTGCACAATTTTTTTAATTTTTTTTTTCCACTTCCCAAAACTTTACAGTGCTGGCATGTTTATTCATAACCACCATAGTGCGGGGCTTGGGTATGAAGTGCAATATTGGGTCAAAGTTCAATAAAATCCTCAGTGTATTAGTTAGGAAGTAGAAAAGGGCCATAACTCTGAACAATGTGAAATATTTACCACTTCCTGGTTACCTTTCATGTGGCATGCTGGTGGATATAATAATATTGCTTCATTAGTTAATTAAAATTATTTTTATTCTTAAATACCTTTCATAGCATACACATATATAAGCCAATTAGATAATTAAAACAGTAGAATCTGTTCAGTCCACCAGGTTGCAGGTTTGATTCCCAACAGGGATGACTAAAGCCCTTCATCTTTTCAGAGTGGATAAGATGAGTACCATTCCATTGGCTGATGGTAACATCACCAGGATGTATTGGAAAAGGAGAGAATATCTTGATGTACCTTTCCCGGTTAAATGTTATGCTGTTATAACAATACCTCTACCACTAAATACTGCAATTAATAATAACAATCATTTTCTACATAGGGTGAGATCATTAAGAAATATCAGCAGCCCAATCCAAAAACCTATGAAGATCGGATAGAGCTCATTCTAAAGATGTGTGTTGAAGCAGCATCAGAAGCTGTGAAACTGAACTGCAGGATCCTTGGCGTTGGTAAGACTTTCCAAAACAATTACTAATTCACTTAAATGGACTGTGTATATAGTTTTTCTTCTATGAATGTAGAGAATAGAAAATGATCAAACATGATCTGTACAATTTTCTTAGGTTATTTTCTTGCAATTCTCCTTATTTTAGGATAATATATGTTTTAATGTGTCTGTTCAGTCTCCTCAACACCTTGTGGCTTTATGTGCAAAGTACACATTTTCCATTGAAAAGCAGTTCAATGGAAACAGGAGACTCCACAGACACAGTTGCAGTGAGCAAATTGGGCATACACATGCTATCTTTTAACCCTTTCATGACGCATGGTGCTTGCATCCCAAACGACGCAAGCACCAAAACGTCACGATTGGTTCCTGGCCACCGATCAGAAGGGGATCGGTAGCCAGGAACACTCTCGCAGAGACCCGATCAGGGTCTTAACAGACCCTGTGGGTCCCTGCAAAAAAAACGCGAGACCTCCGGATGTCACGGAGGCATGCCCGAACGCGGAAGTTCGGGCACGGCGCGATTTTGAGAAATGTAGCCGGTGCTCGCTTTGAGCACCGGCTACATTTCCCCTGTCAGACTGAGGCCACTCAAAGTGGCCTCAGATGACAGGTAGGATCCCGCTGCAAGTGCCTGCAGCGGGATCCGAAAACAGCTCATCGCGGTGAGCTGCGATGAGCTGTTTATTACAGGACGTACTATGCCGTCCTAACGACTTTAAGGCACTTAAAGTCAGGACGGCATAGTACGTCCTAACGTCACGAAGGGGTTAAATGTAATTTTGTTTACTTTTGTATGTTTACACTTTTTTTTTTTTTGTAAGAGTCAACTTCACATACTTTGACGCCATCCCTAGATTTATGTGTGCTGGGAAATGCTCCACATCTTAGTTTGTGGCCACATCAGCAGATAAGAACCAATTGTCCATCTAGTCTGCCTCATTTAAAATAACTAAAAACATTTAAAAAAATAAGATAACATTGTGCCTATTTTATGCACACTTAAACTCCGTCACTGTATTAACCCCCACCTTCTGCTGGAAGACTGTTCTATGCATCCACTACCCTATCAGTAAAGTAATACTTCCTGATATTACTTTTACATCTTTGCCCCTCTAATTTAACACTATGTCCTCTTGTTGTGGTAGGTTTTCTTCTTTTAAATATAGTCTCCTCCTTTACGGTGTTGATTCCCTTTATGTATTTAAATGTTTCTATCATGTCCCCTTTGTCTTGTCTTTCCTCCAAGCTATACATGTTCAATTCATTTTAACCTTTCTTGGTACATTTTTATCGTGCAATCCAGGAACCAGTTTAGTAGCCCATCTTTGCACAAAGTATCAATATCCTTCTTCTCCAGTACTGCGTACAATACTCCAAGTGAGGTCTCACCGGTGCTCTGTACAATGGCATGGGCACTTTCCTCTTTCTACCGAGCTTACCCAAAACTGTTTATCCCACCAAAAGCAAAGTCTAAGAGCCCTCTTGTGTTTTCAAACTTCTTTAGGAGGTGATGGTTAGACAAATCTCCAAATCCCAGCAACAACAAAAAAGTCAAATTTTTTTTGACTTTACAAATCACAGGAAACCCTTCCTGTATGCAGACCACTCTCAAAGCTTATATTCTGACAAAACTCTAGGTATAAATAGAACAGATTCCTCAAGAACCAGGTGTGTCTGCCAGAGCGGTTACCTTTGCTCCATAAATAAAAACGTGTTCAGTAATTCAGGCTTGAAAATCATTTTTTTTTTTTATATGTTTGTTTTTCATAGACAATTTGCATTCTATTTTAGAACATGTTTTCAAATATTGACTCTTTCAAATGACTGGGTTTGTACTTGCACAGGGTTGTATATGTGTACATGATATATACATTAGTCTTTTTCCACTCTTGGTTTAGTTTTTTTTTCTTTTTCTTTGTGTTGGACAGGAATTTCTACAGGCGGACGTGTAAACCCTCACGAGGGAGTCATTCTTCATTCCACAAAACTGATTCAAGAATGGAGCTCTGTTGACTTGAGAACGCCTCTGTCTGACACATTACATCTGCCAGTGTGGGTGGATAACGATGGGAATTGTGCTGCTTTGGCAGAGAGGAAGTTTGGCCAAGGCAAAGGAGTGGCAGATTTTGTCACAGTTATTACTGGTACAGGTGTGTATGTCAGAGCTTTGGCTTTATGGTTTGAATAAAAGCACATGATCAATAAATTCTGGTTTCGGACACTACTGTAGACTGAATCTCTGTGTTTTAAAGTTGTCCTCATACTAATCACCTGTATTTTTTTTTTTTTTTTAATGGGTAACAGGTATTGGTGGAGGAGTCGTCCATCAAAATGAGCTTGTGCATGGCAGCTCCTATTGCGCTGGTGAGCTGGGACATATCATGGTGTCTTTTGATGGACCAAACTGCATGTGTGGAAGCCGCGGTTGTATAGAAGCTTATGCTTCTGGAATAGCCCTGCAAAGAGAAGCCAAAAAGCTGCATGATGGTGTGTAAATATAAATTCCCCTTACATTGCTCTAACATGTAGCGTAGGGAACTAGTATACTCGTAATCTGCATATAGAATACTAAAAAGTTTAAATATGTAAATTAAATGCCTATTCTGTATTTTATTGCTAAAAAAAAAAAAAAATCATTGTAATTGGATATTGAAGGGACTGTATCACCTGAATACAGTTTTTACTTTGCATGTAGAGCATAAGAAATTATTGAGAATGATCTATAGATTGTATTAGCAAAATTGCAAACAAATGCCTAAATTAGGGGGGGAAATGTGTTTTAGATGTGTCTGTGGAGTCTCCTGTTTATAACATCACCTGTGGCACGGTATGCAAATTACACATTCAATATTGAAAAACAGTTCATTTGCATACTGTGCCACAGGTGATTTCATAAACAGCTTAAAACCGTAAAACACAATGTAAACGAGTGAGACATGGAAATCATCCTGTATCCTGATTGGCAATTTAGTGCTCTTAGCAAATCAGCATACAACGTCCTGCACCTATCATGCAAAAACGACCTCTCCGCCTTTTAAACAGAATACACTTTCCTATGAATTACTGAGATGTGATTTTATTACAAAACAAATGAGCATATCGTTAAAGCTCAGCCAACGTCTTCAGGGTAAGATAGCAATAATGTTGCAGTGAGTTCACAAGCAATGGTGAGAAATACGCTATGAATGCGCTACTTCTAAAAGTGACGCTTTCCAACTCTGGTCTCATACGTTGATCAGCCACATTTAATAACAACCGAATCACCTAATCTTGTTCCCTAAACTTTCACTCGAGATTACTTTTTTTTATGCAAACCAAAAATACATTGCCGCTCCCTCGCTCCTTCCATACTTACTCTTAAGCTCTATTTTACTCCTTTTTCGTTTATTTTAAAAAGTTTAACACCTTGGCTGGCTGCAATTGGTGACACAGGACATGTGTAATACATCCTGTGTTAAAAATGGCAGTGGATGCAATCAGTTATCACTAGGATAAGCAAATCATTTTTAAAGTAAATTATATAAATGATTTAAAGTAATGGTATCGTAAGAAAGCCCTTCTTATGCCGATTAAAAACAAAATATAATGTGTCGGTACATTAAATGAGAGGAAAATTACAGCTAAACACAAACACCGCAGTATTAAAATAGCCTCTGTCACAAAGATTGACTGTACTCTGGACAAATAAGAAATGTATCTTTTTGGGGTAACCTTTCTATAGACATGAATAACAGGGTTTAGCTGGAATTGCTTTCAGTTTTAAAAACCCAAGCACTTGTAACATTTTTTTTTTACTATTACAAGACTGTCTGCCACCAATGTACGTGGCACTTTTGCATTACAATATCTGGACATTTTTTGCATTACAATGAAACATTATTGTATTGGAGATGACCCTGTTTCTTATTACCATTTGCTGCTTGAGTGTCATTGAAAAGAAGTCTTTTTCTCCCTTACTCATTAATGTGCAGATGATCTCCTGTTGGTGGAAGGTATGTCCCTGAAGAATGATGAGTCTGTTACTGCAGTTCACCTAATACAAGCAGCAAAACTGGGCAATACTAAAGCAAGCAATATTCTCAAAACAGGTAAGATATTACAGATTTAACACGTCTTTAACCGAACAACCAGGCCGCCATGGATGTGGCAAACCTAACACACTTTGGTTCACTTTGAATATGTTCTGTCAAACATGCACTAGTACATAGTCACAGCCATATTAATAATATCTCATCTTGGCTAGATGAACAGTACCTGACCAGGCAATCATCCAAAGTCCTTCTTTCCAGACAAATGAAGCTAGGAAGAACCCCTAACCTTAAGTAGTATGTTACAAGGCTAAAACTGTATGAAACGTTATTTTCTTTTTTTTTTTTTTTTAAACATTAAGTATCAGGCATTGCAATAAGCAAAAGTAATAGTGTTATCACCACATGTAAAGGTGTCCCAGCAATTACAGCGTAGAATTCCAAAGGTTATCCATCCAGTCGATCATCTTTTTTGACAAAGTGCAGATAACCTGGTTAATTATTTACATACGCCCTTTGATAGGGAGCCAAGATAGGAAATTGTTTTATCATTATATGCGTCACTAGTAGATTGCAGTAATTGTGTATGTAGGTGTGCACGTGCCTATTTATGAATATACACAATAGAGCCAACCAGTTCAGCATACCTTTTATTAAATGGCTGTATGTTCATTTATACTTTCTTTATTTAATATGTTTTGTTTTGTTATTTTTTTTACTCCAGCTGGAACAGCTCTAGGCATTGGCATTGTGAACATCCTACACACCATAAACCCATCCATGGTGATTCTTTCTGGTGTCCTAGCAAATCAGTACATCAATGTTGTAAATGAAGTGATACATCAGAGAGGACTGGCCTCAGTCCAGGATATCCAAGTTGTGGTGTCAAACTTGTCCGATCCCGCTCTACTGGGTGCAGCAAGCATGGTGCTCGATTACACAACTCGAAGAACATACTAGGGTTCTATAGAAGCTGCTTTGCTTCTTGACAGTGACTGGCAATTGTTATATCAATATAGAGCTGAATCTTACCCAAGCTTTTTTTTTTTTTTTCTCCTTTTGAGATTTAAGATGGCTTTAACAGTGGGGACAATGGTTCAGGAAAATGCTGGCCTACTATCTATTAATATCTATTTATTGAACAATATAAATGGGAGGGTATGCATGTTCTGTTTATGAAAAGTACTTCTCTGGCCATCTATAAGATCTGAGAACCATCACGCAAAGTGAATAGATATAATATGGTCTAAGTATGTCCAAAACAGGTGAAATTATATTCTGGATGAATGAATGTTTGCTACAAGTTTATGTTTGGAGATGTTAAAAAAAAAAAAAAACCTGAAGTTTAGCAAATGTTCCTCATGATCATATCACAGACCCTCCTATTGATGACTTGGTTTTAAGATAGTGTATTCTGACTTCATTCGTGGTTAGCAAGCCAAAATGTCACGGAGAACGGATGTGTCTGGTTGACTTATTATGCCAGTGTGAGATGACTAAAGCAGAATATCAAAGAACCGTTGAGCGTAAATCAGTGCTAGCTCGCTGGTTGCTTCCCATTTGTTAATCTGCAACGCTCACAATCCTCAAGCAGGTTTTGGTTGGACAGGGGGTGACAATATTTGCAATTGTCCTTTAGTAACAGCTGGAGAGTTACCCCAGCTACTCATATTCTCATCATTTGTATTATAAAATGTGTACAGTACCTATTTTAAATTGTTATTGCATAGAGCTGATGTGAGATCTTCTTTTATAAAGTCCCTCAGACCTTGAGCATACTCTTGTAAATTGTATAGTTCTGAAAGTAGTGTTCTTTTTTATAACTCATGTAGTTATCATGTTTATTGCACAATACTGTAATACTTTGGCAGCTCAGTTACTTTAAACTTTAGGAGTTGAGATGTGCAAACCTGGGATTAGAAAGTGGCACAGTGAAAATGTGTTCTCAATTTGATACTCGAAGAGTTACGTCCTAATAAATTGAGCTCAAGAGGCAGGTCATGTCTTTGTATTACACAAGTGAACAAAGCAATGGACAGGAAGACCACCATGATGGAGAGTATAAGGTTGCAAATTAGCAGTAATGTGCAGTTCTGCTACTAGAGGCCAGATGTTTGTTAATCATGTTTTTTGTTTGGTTCAGACTTCAATATTCAAATGAATATTCCCTCTAATATAGAGGGGTATACACAGCATTATATCTTACTATGTCTTTAGCGCCCATCTGCCCCATGCTGTAATATGCAGTGAATGCGTCATTTTTTATTTGATCACATCATTTTACATCTGTGTCCATTTCCTAGATTTATGTGTACGAAATGATACACAAACTTGTCTGGAATATTATACGTTGCTAGTGTTACATGGAGGGACAGACAGAAAATGCACCAGTGTGGATATTGAAGACATAGTAACATAGCAATTTAGGTTGAAAAAATACTTAGGTCCAACAAGTTCGACCCTTCTACATATCATTCCTGCTTTTGATCCAAAAGAAGGCAAAAATCAAGTTGTTTTTGTGTGTATTTGTTTTTCCTTCCCCCTTCCAATAGGGTGGACATCAAAAAATGATATAATGTAGCTAGGACGCTTTATGCAGCTGCTGTACGATTTTAAAATGAATTTTACATCATTTCACTGTTAATACCATAAATTACAGACATTTTGTCTCCTTTAAATGTATAGTTTCAGCAGTTAAGATAAGTGGGGAGCTCAAAAGTGCATGACCATTGATGGTGCACGAGGGATAGATAATATATTAATGTGTTGGTGTAATATTTAGAAATTAAAGTCACAGTGCTGAGGTGAATATATAGCCAGTCTATCTTGCAGAAAGTTTTTTTTTTTTGTTCTATTTTCAGTAGTACAAGTAGATTACAAGTTATGTTATGTTTTTCTAAAGCTACACTAAATACCAATAGGTGTAAGGAGACTCTGTACGGTTTCTGTATTATTTTGGTAATGCTCCAAACAGGTATGTCATATTTTTGCCTTTCTCCAAAGGGGGGGATGGGAAAGCTCTGTGCATCCGTTTACAAAAAAATCTGCATTCAGTTTACGTTGCAGGAACTTATTAAACATTTTGAGATTGGTGCTAATATCAACCGTATGAGAACTGAGCAAACAGATCGCTCAAAGCTCTTTCTGTAAGCCGCAGACTGATAGTAAACCATAAACTGACCATGTACAGATTCATTTTCACTTGTAATCCACTGTCTGCTTCCTTAAATCTTGGGTAAAAGAAACGGAAGACGTGAAACTGTGATACCGCTCATGTACTTTTATTTTTCTGAAGTACACATGTGCTGCTCCGTACAAGAGTCCTATATTTTATATTTAAATTTACTTGGTGTATGACCGTTAATTTGTTTAGACATCAGAGATCTCTTATCAAATCAAACTGGGTATCTTTTATGGTTTCTTTTTAATGCAGACACATTCTAAATGTCTGCAACAACATTTGTAGCTGTTTACATTACCAAAGAATAGTACTTCGTAGTGTTGATGATATCTGGATGTATTTATTCACTTTTTTTTTTTATGCTTTTTTTGTATTTATACCCAGTACATTATATATATTTTTCGTTGCGGATTCTCTATCTTCCAGTTTTGTTTGTTTGTCTTGTATTCTTATTTATGGGAAAGATATAAAAGGAGGACAAAAACGCCTGCACTCCAGGTTTCCCAAGTTTCATGTGGTAAAAACACGCAATCAATGATTAAGCGTAAGGCAAGTCCTTTTCCCTTTCTGTGTTGTATATATTTACTCCTGTGTTGTTTTTATTGTATTTGATCGAATCCTACAAATACATTTTGGAAATACTTTTTTTTACCGGAAACCTGGAGTGTAGGCGTTTTTGTCCTCCTTTTATCTTTCCCATATATAATAATATCTTTTATTTGTGATACTACTGCTGCTGCTACAGCTGATGCGAAGCACCCGTAATCCGGTATCCATGAGAAAACGGCCACTGGTGGAGCCGGCTTGTCCCGTCGGGGACTTTTTTTCTATATTGTATTATTATATGCCAAGGAGCAAGGCACGGAAATTCAACCTTATTGGCTGAGCAATCCAGGCTTTAGGCTTTGAAAATTATTTTATGAGCAACTGCTATACAACATTACTATGACTATAATAGTCCGAAGCAGGTACTACTCGCCTAGTATTTTACCGGCAGGCCGGTAAAAGCTGGTTTAAGGATAATGTTAAGCCTATAAACGCAACACCATTTTTATTTTTTTATTTAAAGATTTTTAACAAAAAGTCATATTAGTTGGACAAAATTTAGATAATTGTTGTGACTATTTGTACATTATTTGTGATTTTAATATTTTTCCCTCATTTATGTATTGTAATGTAGCGTTTTATGATTACATAATAATTATTCTATGGATAATTAATGGTATCAAATGTAACTTGTGTAGTTTTTTTTTAAACGTAATCCCTCTACATTACTGATGATTATATTAGCAGTGATCTGTAAATTGTCCCACTATGTGAATATGTTCTGTATTAAAACTCACATTCCTTATTTTGTTTTCCTTATGATCTATCCTTTTTTTTTTCCCCCTTCCATTAATTTACTGTCAAATGTATAATATTGTACAACTTTTATCTAAATAGTTTATATTTTCGATGAACGGAGATTTGGTTTGATCTTTATTTAATTATCTATCTGGTTTAATTGGATAAATAAATATTTGTACATACTGAAAATTGCTCGTCTCCCTTTTATTTTCTGTAAACTGAGGATTGTGGAAGACGACACCACAAAACGTAACAAATGACATAATGCTATTTTAACAGCAACACACTTAGGGCAATTGCTACCTACACTTGTACTCTTATGCCTAGTTAACACTTTGTTTGAGCTATTCCATAATGGGGCAGTAGTACTGAATATATAAAGAATTTGGCACATATGGGGAGCATTTGTCCAAGATAAAGAGATTAACAGAGCAGCTGGAAGTAATAAAACGAACGATAGACGTTGATAGACGTTTTCTTCAAAGTTGTATGCCTCTTGCAATGTGATTACAACAATTCCCTTTCTTTAATATGTTACAGGACAGTGGGCCTGCAGTGTTTGTGAAATGTTTTACAGTGGTAGCAATGGTTTCTAAAGTGTTTTTCACAATCATGGGATAATCAACATGGATCTAGTCCTAAAAAGGGGAAAAAAAATCTGCAACTTCCCAGCTGCCTATTGGCTCAGTACAGGAACATGGTATTTGTAGTTTACCAGTATCTGGGAAGCAGTGCATGGCCAAGCCTTTGTTGTATTAGAATAAGTCAAATATCAAACTGCAAACAGTTTTGTCTGTAGCAGACAGGGCCAGCGGAAAGGATTTTTGCCGCCTGCTTGCCATTTGCTGCTTTCCCCTGTTTAACTCCAGCTCCTTTCCCACCCCCGAATGTAAGTGCCTCTGCCCCCACTCTTCATACCTGATATGTGTTCCATGATTTCAGCTTTTCCCCCTTACTTCACTTCAGCCTTTCTTTATCTCAAGCTCTTCACCCACCTATATACCAGTACCTGTTACCTTGTTTTTGCTCTGCTCCTTTGTCCCTCCTCCTCTGGGTCCCTTCTGCCCCTGCTGCTCCCCTTTTACACATTTTCAGTTTTTCCTATATGGTCCTCAAACTGTGTTGGACTGCCAGTCTCACTGGACATCACAATCCTGTCACACATATGTAAAGCAGACCACCGTATAGCAATCCTGCTACCACAATGTAGTTTTGTTTACCTCTATCACAGTATTAAAAATTAAGTTAATTGCTTTACATTTCAATTAAAAGAACTGTGATCCTAAACTTTCCTTAAACCATGACTATGAAAAAAAAAAATCAACTAATTTTCAGTGAAAATTGTGCATTATTTGCATATAAGGCTGCCACAATTTCGTGTGCACTTTTTCTAACCCAATGTATTTAGAGAATAGATGTTTTGGTTGACTGTGTCCCTTAAAGTAAAATATAATGCTACTCCGTCACTTAAATATTGTTTATACTGTCTATACGTTGTGGAAGAATAGCATAAAAAGTAGTAGTTAGAAAGATTTACACTAGCTGCCATTAAGAACGTAAATTGTATAGTTCTTCCACTAGGTGGCAGCAACAATATCTCAAAAAAAGTATACTTAATTTTTATATATTTGTTTCCCATGTGTTATATGTGTAATTGTAATATATGTATTTAATAACATTTAACCCCTGCATGCCTTTTGCATGATTTTTATGGATCTGACATCGCACTCGTCAGTTTTTTTTTAATGTCTTTTTTGTTTAGGGGGGTTTGGGAACCAATATTTTTATTTTTTATTAGTTAGTTAATTAGGTGGGATAAGTGGGTTAGTGTTGCACTAGTTGTGTAGCTTATTATTGGGAAAATATTTTTTCCCCAAAAAATGTCCTCTTTTATATGTTTTTTTTTAAATGGAAAGAGGAAAAAACTGTGTTCACAGGAGAATCCACCGGGCTTCAACTGAGACCAGAGCAAAATAATCCAACTCTGAAGGGGTGTTGTCCAGGTAGTGCTTCCAAACAGGTGCCTCCCAAATATGCCGACCCAGCACAGCACAAATAGGAACATGAATGAAAAGGAAATGGGAATGGCACTCTGAATGAGTGTGGAAAACTAATTTAATGGCAGAAAAAATAATAATAGACTTATGATTAAATGTGCTAGTCACGCGAAACGCGTCAAGTCTTTTCCCCACTATTTTGCTGTATTTACTTTATATTATTTTTTCTGCCATTAAATTATGTTTTTTTTAATATTAAAATGTAAATAATTTTTATGTAAAGGGTATCAAAAGAAAGCTCTAACTGTCCTTTAAAAAACAACATATAACTTGTATGTTTGCGTTAAATGAGAAAGAGAAAAATTGTTTCAAAAAACGCATTTTAAAAATTGAAAAACGCTCTGGTCTTTGGCCTAGGAAAACCCCTGGTCCTTAAAGGGTTTAAACAAAACTTGTTCTGGACAGAAATGGCACAACTAGTTTTTTTTTTGTATATATATATATATATATATATAAGTGGATAATCTATGAATATCTCTAGGAGAACTTTCAACAGCATTACACGAAAAAACAGAATGGCTGTATATATACGATTAATACATATTGTATGCATTCAGGACTTGCTAAAAACTATTTTTAGTTTTCTAAAAAGTCCCCTTTTAATGATTGGTGGTCAACTCGCAAATCAAACCTGCAAAAGTTATAACCGTGTATATGAAAGGCTATTTCTACCAGTTTTATATGATTTTTGAAGGTTACTTTTGCAACCTTTGTCCAAGAAACTGATGTGAAGCCCCTGCTTCAGTAAGATGATCCATCAACCGTCTATTGCTCTAAGTGGTGTATCTATGTGTCAATCATGTAAGGGAGGGAGGAAAGTATATTGGAATGTGAACAGATAGGAAGGAGGATAGTTAAGTAGGAGTGAATGCATGTGCTTAAATGTGGTTTATACTGTAATGGTAGAGAATGTAAAACAAAATATATAAATACTGAGCTATACGTTATGTTATAAAATAACAAGCAAATGTCTAAAGTAATAGAAATACATGTTTGAAATGAGTCTGTAGTGTCTACGGTTTCACTGAAAATTCGTTTAGTTGCATTTCAAGCCACATGGTGATGTCATAAACAGGAGACACCACAGACATTTAAAAAAAAAAAAAAATGGTTTTTGAACTTCTGATAATTTTTCTCTACATTTACAGTTTAAGGCAGGGCTCGACAAACCCCAGGCACAATCAGACCTGGCGCCCAGGTATCATGAGCCCCACATGGTGCCTTGGCAATAGGATTTTATTTTTCCTCTCTTTAATCTAGCGGTGCGCGAAGGAGCAGAGTGAGTGCTGCACAGACTTCCTGCTCCGCCCCCTCGCGCACCGATATAGTGCTGATCACCGGGGAGCTCAGCAGGAAAGCCAAGCTGCGCTTTGCCACCTTTGCCACTGGGCTGGAACGCGCCGCCACCCCCACTGCATTGAGGCTGGAACGCAACCCTCTCTCCCCCCCCCCCCTTTTTTTTTTAAAAACCCTGCTGCCTTGTGTGTGTGAATGTATGTGTATGTGTCTAGATGTGTTTGTGTATATATACGTGTCTGGTTGTGTTTGTGTGTATATACGTGTCTGGTTGTGTTTGTGTGTGTATATACGTGTCTGGGTGTGTGTGTGTGTGTGTATGGATGGATGTGCCTGACTGGATGCGTTTGTGTGTATGGATGTGCCTGACTGGATGCGTTTGTGTGTATGGATGTGCCTGACTGGATGCGTTTGTGTGTATATATGTGCCTGACTGGATGCGATTGTGTGTATATATGTGCCTGACTGGATGCGTTTGTGTGTATATATGTGCCTGACTGGATGCGTTTGTGTGTGTGTATATATGTGCCTGACTGGATGCGTTTGTGTGTATATATGTGCCTGACTGGATGCGTTTGTGTGTATTTATGTGCCTGACTGGATGCGTTTGTGTGTATATATATGCCTGACTGGATGTGTGGGTGTATATATGTGTCTAACTGGATGTGTCTGACTGTGTGTGTGTGTGTGTATGTATGTGACTGACTGGATGTGTATGTGTGTATGTATATGTATTAAAACAAAGTGTAGCTGGTTTCGCACTCAAAAGTGGAGGGTTCACGTAGAGGATTTTCACCCTGGTACTCCAAATTAGAATAAATTATCCTTTATTCTGTATGTATATGTGATGGAGAGTGTGTGTGTGTTTTTATGTGTATATATATATATATATATATATATATATATATATATATATATATATATGTGACTGACTGTGTGTCAGTCTGTGACTGCGTGTGTTTATGTGCTGTTTGGATCCTAGATATTTTAGCTGGCTCCGAAACCTCAGATACATTCGTCAAGCCCTGGTTTAAGGAATGTTTCAAAGACAGAGACCCTTTAATCAAAGCATGTACATATGTTTGTAATACGGTATGCTAAAACCGCTTGGATGTTATACTAGATTTCAGTGGTGGGTCATTTTTTCTCTTAGAGAAATCGCAAAACACAATTTGAGAATAAGGATTTCTGCAATTAGCCACGAAGTACAAATCCATATTGTCGTTTAGGGAAAGGTATTTGGCGTGACACACCTTATGGTGCTGTGACAAACCGTTGTCAATGCTTTTAGTTGAGCATCTCCTGTACAGCATTTGTCTTTTGATATGTTAATGAGGGCACAACCCCAATGACCTCACAAGCCATTCAATATACCTGTTGAATGAACAATCTGAATCCAGTCTCTTCCTGCCTTGCCTGCCTCCTGCATGCATGGGGCAATCTGTGATGGGTTTTGATGGGTCTTTTGGTTGAAAACTAGGGTTAGGGTTAGTCTTGGGAGAATGTGGTATTGTGTGTAGGACTGTCACTAATTATTGTATGTTACTGTGTTTTTTGTCTCTTATTAAACATCTGTTAAAGTAGACTGACTCATTTATATATTTTATATTAATCTAGTGTGATGCCCCACACCTCACTAGCGGCTACAACACTAATTAATGTTACAAACGTCAGCACACGCAAAAAGGATTTCTCATTCACTTCGAATCTCACTAAACGCATTGCCAGAAACTTCTAAGGAATGCTTCAGAGACATTATCTTGTACAGTTTTCTTTAATTTCAGGAATATATCATTTATAATATGGAATACTTCTAGATAGAAGTTTGACAATAACAAACTGTAAACCATGATACAGAATACAAGAGTAAAGATCCTACCGCTGATATTTAATATCACTATTGGAATTCTGCACAAATCAAAAAACAAAGTGACAACTGATGTTACACAGAAGCACACTGTGGGACTATGATCGAGTCATGTTCCCTCCCAAATAAGTACAAAAGGGGGAAACAACGGACAGACTGGAATTACTCTCAATGATCAATATCAAATACAACAAGGAGGTTTGGTCCAGAAGAAGGGAGGGGGGAAAAAAAAAGTAAAATAAGGAAATATGAAACATAGCCTCTCTGGGTACAGATTAAAATAGTGGAAGTGTCAGGTTTTTGATCGGTTTTCCTTTTAGTGAACCAGCGGAGCCTGTTTTAGCGAGATCAGGACGGAGCGCATACGGGACACGTCTTTCGTCTGCTTGCTAGACTTGGGGTTAAAGTCGCACAGGCGAGCTACGCGCTCCCACTCAGTGCCAGGAGTAGTTTCATCCACGTCACTCACAAATGCCTCTTCAGCAGCCCTGTGAAGGGAGCAAGATTATCATTAGAAAACATGCAATGATCAGCAGATTCCATCATTTCCCTTCCAAAGAACTGAAGCCATGCTTTAAAATACATTTTAAAAGGGACTGGATTACATGATTATTTTTTTACTGTGCATGTAGAGCATAAACATTTACTGAAAATGATCTATACTTTTAGCAAAACTGCAAGCACATGCCTAAATTAGGAGTAACACGTGTCTGTGGAGTCTCCTGCTTATGACATCACCTGTGGCACGGTATGCAAATGACACATTTCCCACTGAAAAGCAGTTCATTTGCATACCGTGCCACAGGTGATGTCATAAGCAGGGGACTCCACGGGCATCTAACACACAGGCAGTGCGGTTTGCCAATACAATGTATAGATAATTTTCAATCATTTTTTTAAGCTCTACATGCACAGTAAACACAATGTTCAGGTGGTATAGTCCCTTCCAAGTAGGGTTGCTACCAGGCCGGTATTTTACCGGCCGGCAAAAAATTGGCATCAGGCCAGTGTTAAGTCTATGGAGACAGTACCAAGGCCGGTATTTTTCTGAAGAAAAGGTGCCAACCCTACCTTCAAGTGAAGATCTAATTAATTTATTAGCATTTTTTCACTAACATTTAGCTGTCCTCCGGTCTTAAAAAAAAATAGGTAAACAATACTTTAACAGTTGTTCAAAATATGTATAGAAAGTTATGGGGCTTGACAAAACTGATTTTAGGGAAAGCAAGGAAGGATAGTGACTGATCAGAAACAAAAGGAGAATATCTGCTCCCAACTCTGAGCTGCACAAATTGCCACAATTCCTAACTTTTAAATGCATAAAAGCCCTTTTTATAAGTGCTTATTTGGAATCATTGTTCTGTACCCAATTTATCAGTATGTGTAGGTCTTTGTAATTTTAATGACATACTGTTCATAATTAAAACAAATTCAAACACATTATACTTTTCCCTACATTGTAAAGTAAGTAACAAAATAATAAAAATAAATGGAACCAGATACACACATAGCATGGTATAGAAGCCACAGATTGTGAGCAAATGTATTTATCTAGTGTTAGCATATGCCTTGAATACAAGTCATGCACAGTGCCAATAGTAATAGGGGCATGTATACTATAGTATACACCATGAAGGTAACTCTACTTTGATATAGTGCCTACAATAAAACAGTTTATACATGTTCAAATATCTGTATCCCACCACTCTAGCGTTTTCACTCTCTCAACCATAATTATCTGAAAGGATTAGGACCCTACACATTAAAAGCCCCCAATTTTTTTTAGTGTAATGCCCATGATTTTCCATCTAGATCTTTATTAGCAGGGACAATGCATCTTCTCAAATACATGATGGAACTCCATTTTCGTATACTACCACGATGGTTGTTCCATTTTTATTTTTAACTATCCACTAAGATCTGGTCAAAACAGAGCAGTCCATAAAACAAATTCTCAAAGAATAGAAATAATTCCAAAATTTGCCAAGTTAAAAACATACGTTAGAACATTAAAGCATAGTATGTGAGCAAGCTGCACAAGGCAGTCTAGACTAAAACACTAAAAAATTAGCTGTGTAAAGCACAGACACTGGTAATAAGCAATATTATACCACCCGACAAGAATGGTTATTAAAGGACAACTGTCTGCAATAAATTAAATTATGTTTAATTGAAAGATTGTATCACGTGTAGGAATTTTAAATAAAAATAAAGAAATTGAAGCATATCAGGAGGTGTATCGCTTGTACCAGAAGCAATTGATGGCACAAGCAGCACCAATTCAAATATTGCACAAACCTTAATAAATCTAGAGAGCTTCATCAGCTGGAACCTCAAAACTCCTCCATATAGCTCTAAAAACCAGACAGGAGTACCAATCCATAAATTTATTATCTTTTTATTGAAATACTGCATACAAAAAAGTAAAAACATAAATGTATAGCTCATAGCGAGGATAGCAGCGTTTGCCAGCTGCCTCACGTGTTTCGCCCCAAGAGGCGCTTAATCATAGGCAAATTCATACAACATTAACACACACATATAAATACTAAAGAACTTTCATTACCAGCCATGCCCTGCAGTTCTCTGAGCCAATGCCAATCTCTAGCGATTGATTCATCACAGATCAATTCATTTGGGAGGTGTGTGTACCAAGTTAGCTAAAGGGACTGTATCACCTAAACATTATTTGAAATCATTTTTATTCTATACATGAACAGTAAAAACGATCTATACATTGTGTTGGCAAAATTGCATGCAAATGCCTAAATTAGGAGGACGATGCTTTTTAAATGGGACTGTGGCCTAAAATGCAAATTACACATTTTCCATTGAAAAAGTAGTTAATTTGCATATTAGGCCACCAGTGATGTCATAAACAGGAGACTCCACAGACATTTTAAATACATTTGTCTCCTAATTTAAGCATTTGCTTGCAATTTTGCTAATCCAATGTATAGATTATTTTTAATTACATTTACAGTAAAAACAATGTTTAAGTGATTTTGCCTTATCAGACCTTATGCTGGACATAAACCTTATGAATACAATGCGTCACATTTCCTTAACTTGCAATCCGCTAGGCCTAGGCGTCCAACTGAGGCCCTCCAGCTGCTGCTGAACTACAAATCCCACA
The DNA here is from genome assembly GCA_036172795.1 of Pelodytes ibericus. Classification (NCBI taxonomy): domain Eukaryota; kingdom Metazoa; phylum Chordata; class Amphibia; order Anura; family Pelodytidae; genus Pelodytes; species Pelodytes ibericus. The sequence goes on from CM069860.1 coordinate 42,583,132, forward strand.
ATTCACCACTGGCTTTCTAAAAATGGCCGAGAATTATGGTAGCTGTAGTCCAGAAACAGCTGGAGGGCCACAGTTGAATGCCTAAACGCTAGTACATACCTGGTTAGTAATTTCCCTGTGGCACATATATCTTAGATGTATCTACAGCATTTAATACTGAAATATTTTGCATAGCATTGCATAGGGTATTGTGGGCATTTTAATACATTGGTTTATGTGTACCATTTAGAATATTCTCAGATAATGCAAAAATGTTAACTGTAAACGTGACTTATTCCATTAGTTTCTTGTATCTGTGGTAATGTTCTATACAGGTTCCCATGAGGAACAGTGCACTTTTTTTTGTATTCCACTTGGGACGGTTATAACTGGTTTTAACCAGCATGGTTCTATACACACATATTCCAAACTAATTAATCAATAATTAATAAGTGGATAGAGTTAGGTATTGGCTCAGAGAACTTTGTTTTGTAATTAAAGTAATGTTAGTATTTATATGTGTTGCATGAATTTGCCTATGATTAAAGACCTCATAGTAGGCTCGAGGCAGCTAGCAAACACGGACTTACTTTTGTATGCCGTGTTTTACCAAGTGGAGCGCCTGACCTGTTTTTGGAACAATCAGGAGGTGGGCATGTTTAGAATCTTGGGTCACAACTTCCTTCATCTGACCCAAGATGTCCACCCCCCCTATAGAGTGATACAAGCAAAGGGGGTTCAATAAGATTAGTTGACTTGTATTCTTTAATTAAAGCTTTTTATATTGAAAATTATTTCAATCTTTCAATTGATCACAACTTTGGACTAAAGTTGTCCTTTTACTGGTCAGTGAGGTATTGCACAGTACTCTGCAAGTCTATATCTCAGAAATAAAGGCTTTTTAATGAGCAAAGACTGAAGGTGGCCTATGACAAACAATGGGATTTTTTTTATTTTTATAAACATCCATCAAAAACTCAAATTTGGGATTCTTTGCTCTTGTGCAGCTGAGGAAAGTGTAAGAGGTGGTAATCACTATACCTCCTTGAGGAATCCCTTAGAGCAGATGACCATCAGCGAACATTTGACTTTGAAACATGTTGCACTATAACTCCCATCATGCTCTGTGAACAACTGCTCTAGAAGTTGCAACACATAGGAGAGCAACAGAAAAAAGGGAATGGGTGCACTAGGACATGTTTATTACAGGTTAAATCTATGGCCTGCCTGGTGCAGTGTCTAGGAAGCCCCCTTCTTGAAAACAAAATGGCCTCATAACCCAGAAAACCTCACAGTTAATAAAAGTGAAGCCATCAATAGGTTTGGTGCTCAACATGAGATGGATAGCAAAAGCAACATGGAATTAAAGAGAGCAAAGAAAAAAACACAAACTAGAGAGAAAATGATGATGGATATTTATGGAAGGGTAGGAAGACATTTTGACATAGGATGGGCATGATTGACCATTTCAGCGCAAGAGGATTGTGTTGCAACAGCCTCTGGCACTCAAAGGGTTGAGGAAGCGAGATCACCGTAGACAGATCAGCTGCAACACTAGCACTAATAATGGGGACAAACAGGTTAGGAGGGGCTGTGAGAAGGTTTTTACTTAACTGTTCTAGGCTGTAGCAAGGATGGTTTATGTGTGTGCTTAGAGGTGACGAGAAGAGGGGGGGAAAAAACAAGAAGAAAAAAAGTTTAAGTCAGATATAGAAAATGAACGTAATGTTGATGAGAAGCCTACATGCATTTGAACATTTAGCTAGCATGCATTAGTCAGCTCCTCTACAAAATGGCGCAGTAGTGGATTCGTGGAATGTTTACAGTAATGTAACTATGTCCACACTGATCAACCTTTGGCGTTCCAGCAATGGTAGAAGATGTTTACTAGGAACCCCTAGCCAGCTGGGACACCAAGAGTTAAACATCACGGATGGCTCTTATACCAACAGTGGTGCTTGCAGCCAAACAAGACATTTGGAGGTGGAAACAGAACAGAACAAAGTAAATTAAGAAACCCTTACGCTAGTAATGAAGTCATATTGCTTTCCTATGATTCCACTAAAAGGAGTACATATTAAAACTCAGGCATGTGAAATGGGTATAGCTAAACCTGGTACCAAACATCTTCAGACTATGAGAACCAAGACTTAAGGTGGGGAAATTGTCAGATAACTGTACCATTTCTTAAAAGGTCCTTTCTACTTTTCTGCAACCAATAGAACAATTATAAATGTAAGGCAATTAAAGTGGCTTGGATATAAAGCTGCACAAACACTAGTTCTACCAACACAGGCCAGTGTACCCGTCTTCCTGATCATGACAGACCCCACGGGACAACAGTCTCCCTCGATATCAGTATTGTGACAACTCCATTACATGTATATTGCTTGGCTTTGTGCTTTAAATATCTGCTATTACTTGTCAACAAACAAGAATGGCAAATTATACTGATATCATCAGATTATTAAAGTGAGCCTGTCATCGACAAAACCATCGGGTGACAAATGTAGCTTCTGGCAGATAGACACATTAAGAGATATCCTTACCTATAATATTCCTCTGCCAACATGGCCTATCAATTCACCAAAATGGCCTCCAAAATGGAAGTGCACACAATTGCCCAGCCTCATACGGAGATGTCAAAATCTCACAGTGCCTAACTTGAGGGATGATTTCTTCATAAAAATAATTGTCAACACATTTTATCAATTTGACATACACATTTTTTTTTAAATCATCATAAAGAAATACCATTTTAACATGACTTGTACACTTTTAGGAGCCAATATTTCACTGCACAAATTTACTAAATAATCATTAAGGAAATTAATGTTCAGTCAACTTAAAAATGTAGTGTGTTGTCGAGGAATCCTGGCCAGTCAAGGCCCTGGGTCTTCAAGTTACACACTCTAATCGGTGTCCAGAGTTGAATAATATACTAATGAAATAAAGTGCATGTTGCCAAGGGACACTCCCATTAAAAAAAATTAAAAGGGTTTCTTTGGTTATTTTGCATTGTTGATTGGTGAGCTTATTTTATGAAATATTTTACTATACAAGTGTGACTGGGCACCTCCATTTTGTGAAATATAGTATTTTTGGATGCCAACCCCAGTGACTTTACAGCTCTAGTATCTCACTTTGGGGCTCTGGGCACATTATGCAGTATATAAGTCTGAATTATGACCTTAGACTTTGCATTGAATGGTAGGGTAATGTAACTATTACCTCACAAGGGGGCAGATTTATGATCCGGTTTGATCAGGTCAATTTTCTATCATTGTGTTAGAAAAAAAGTTGTACACAGCCACCTAGTCCTGCACACCATGATGGGCAAAATTCTCAAAATGGATGCCAGAAATAGACACCTAATTTTATTTTTATTTATTAGATCAAACATAGGAAAAAAAGTGACATATGTCTTATATATGTGTTTGTTTAAAATGCACAGGTAATCTAGTTACATTTCATGTAAGTGGTAGTGTCCCTTTAAGCTTTTTGAATGGGTTTTATACCCCTGGATATAAAAGTCCTGTAGAAGTCAGGATCCGGCCTAGTATTTCTAGAAAGCAGGGAAATGGTACTTCCATAGAGGTTATATGCAAAATAATCCTATCAATTAGGAGGCATTAGTAGGGATCGCTCCTAGAACTGTAATACTTTTATACAGAACCATCATTCTTAAAACCTTTATACATGGATTACACCAACACCGCACAAAGTGTTATTTCAACCCACAAGTAACGAACTAGCACAGACCGCGTTATACATAGCTGCACATGGTGCTATATTGGGCGCCATCCCTGGTTGTGTCTATCAATTCTTACCCCCTTCTTGTCAACCATTAACTCATCTAATTACGTACCTTTGGCCCTGTGACAGATCCAGGCTATCTGGGGATATGTGATACGAATGGGAAATGTTCGACCATTATAAAGTTATGTGTTTTTTGTGTTGAAATTAAAATGGCAATTCGCCTCTGTCCTGGAGATAATTGAATTACTTCCCAATTATCGACAGGGCAGGGGGGAGGAAAACATAATGCGTGCTGGGAATAATCTGTGTCTGTGAGTCCTAAATTGGCTTATGTCTGTCTATTGTTACAGTCTCCCATTGGTTCACCTAGGGGAGTGTCCACCAAGTGGGAGACCTGGATAAATACAGGCGTGTAGCCCACAGTAAAAGCAGTTCATGTTTTACCCTCAACTCAGAGCGTGGTCTCGTTATTGGGGGGGGGGGGGGGAAGATCTACTAAACGGCGGTTTGTGCATCTGATGCTGAGGGTACCGTAACAGGCCCTACAAAGTAAGAACATACTGCAACATTCAATATGTATAGATGTCTATAACGGCTTCCCTCGTGCCATACTTGCAGGTTTATATGGGACAATTTAAGTCTTTATCTTTATGACTGTGTTTGAATACTTAAGGAATTAATTTAAGTAATATTGGACACCTGGTTGTGGTTTGTACACTTGCCATTCTTCCCATATTCAAAAATGGCTGACCAACTCAACCCATTACCCTTTTACCACACAACCCATTTGTGTAGTGGCCATTTCATCTTTTGTTCGAGTCTGTTTAATTTCTTACTGCATTTATTATTTGTATGTTTTGTTAATAATACAGTGCTGTGGAATATGATGGCGCTTTATAAACAAAATAGCAATAATAATGATTGTCATGTCTCAACGTTTGTATTCAAAATGGCGAGAAACCATCAGAATATTTCTTAACTTAGAAACAAACATTTTGTGCGACAATGAAGATATTAAAAGGATGACGGTAGCAAAAAAGTTAACTTATGTTCAACTGAAAAATTGCTTTAATTGTAGGTGTGTTACATATAATTTTTTTAAATGCATGAATACAAATAATGTACCGTATTGTTTGTTCCACATCGCTCTATCAGGGGGCGAACATTGCGTTCTTGGGTCATATACAGGAAGATCTGAACCAAAATTCTAGAGCTATCTGAATTAAAGACAGCTAAATAATAGTATATTATTGGAATTTTTTCTTTAAAGCATTTCTACATAAACCTTCTACACTTTAATGGACAACGATCAGTAAAAAAAAAAAAAAAAACAAGTTCGTTTAATTGAAAGATTACATTGAGTTTACAGATTTTAAACAGAAATGAAAGAATACAAATAGCTTTATCAGAGAGTGAACATGCCGTTTAAAATCTAGGATCAGATGACTGAAGATCTGACCCAAGATCTCTGCCCCTAAAGAGCTATACAAAGATTGCTCAATAAGGTGCTTTATTTGTATTCTTTCATAAAAGCATCGTTCAAAATGACTACACTTGATAAAATCTTTCCATTAAAGAGAAAACTTAATTTATTGCCGACAGTGGTCCTTTGTTTTGTTTTTTTTGGGGGGAGGGGTGTTAAAGAAAGCCTTAAAGTTTGGATTTGAGTCAGAAATTGAAAGGAAGCCATTTTCAATGGCATATCCATAATCAGATATGTTCAACTGCACTATTTAGAAGTGACGAAGAAGAAGGATCTGGCTGCAGATTTATATGTTCTAAAAGACAATTGTAGTGAAAGTCTCATTACTGTAATCTACACAAACGTAGAGCATTTTCAGACATACTTACCACAAAGACTAGGACACTAATTTTGGAATTCAATGTTGGTTGTTGGGTTGAGTAAAATGCACAAATCATGTTACAACACATAAAACAGTATGCGGACAAAAACGGTACCATCTTTCTCTTAAAGTGTAAAAAAGATGTGCTTTTAATTTAAAGATAATAAATTCTTCTACACGTTGGACCAGCAAAATCGCTATCAAATGTATAGATCCAAATCTACACTAAAAACTGCAATTTGTAACATAATGGTATGGACTATGTGTACACATGGACTGCAGATGTACTACAAGCGCATGATTAGCACAATTTAGAGGATTAGGAAACAAATTCAGGTAACTTGATAAATACATTTCCTGGTAGATCTGCTAGAACAATGTATACATTATGATGTCACCTCTGTAAAAGGATGCAGTACAGCTTTAAAAACCAAAGTTGAATGTTAGAGAATGATTTACAGATCAATACAGAGGACCAGAAAGATTTAAAATATTCTCCAAATTGTTTATCTTAAAAATGAAACACACACACATTGTTTTTATATATATATATATATATATATATATATATATATATATATATATATATTTATATTTATATATTAATAACATACACACACACATATATATATATATATATATATATATATATATATATATATATATATATATATATATATTTCTACATGGTAGATAACACTTTCAGATGTCCCTTTAAAATTCTCTGAGAAGACGGATGATACTATTTAGGACGGACTTAAAATAAAATCAAAAGCACATAAAGGGGTTTCAATAGAATTAGTAATTTGCAACATACACATAACCAATCAAGTCAGCGAAGGGTTGTTTGTAGAAAGCTTCATCTGTCACTCTACAGACACCAAGAGGTCCGAAAGAAGGCAAGCAGGCAAGAAAAAGAAGGAGAGAGCATTGAAAGGATGTAGAGATAGATTTTAGTAACTTTGGAAACACAATTAGATAGCATGCATGACAAAGATTAGAACACAAGCCTCCATCTTCCCACTGAATATTCTATGGGAAGTCACAATATATTTTCCAGTGACCCTTTAAAGTCTTGCAGTGTTTTAGCTCGTTCACTTTAAAAGGACAACAACAGTCATGCCATCAGTAACTGTGTGAATTAGTCAATAGGCCCTAATGTTGAAGCTGTGCCTTAAAATCAAAAAACCTATACAACGTTTTCAGTTATTTTAAACCCTTAGTGACAACACTTCTTAGTCTGGCCTTTCCCTTGGTGACAATGGCTCTTTGAACATTTCTGAGGTGTTTGTGTTTAGCTTTCATTTGATGCAAATATTTTCTGACTTTTATTTGAAAAATCTTATACTCAACTACAAAAGTGAACAAAAAAACCCCTCCTGCTAAATAGATTCTAATATTTGTCCTGAGTTTAGAAATACCCCATGTTTTTATGCTTTATTTAGGTTGCAGGGCAATACTTATAAGCCGTGCAATGCTATTTCAAAACCATTTTGGCTTTCTGAGGCCGTAGATCTGAGGTTACATTTTCATTTTTTAGTGTTGCTGATTGCCACGACTTGCAAGGCATGTCAGCAACACACACAGTGATCAGACGGTGTTTGCAGTAGTGCACAATACCTCTCTATCAGATACTCTTTTTACTGCCACCTGTTTTAAAGGCAGGGTGCCTTTAAAACCAGCATTTCAATCGCTCTCCGGATTGTTAAGGGAGTTTCTCCCAGGATGTGTCCGACACGTCCATGGTCGCGAATGGGTTAACATTTAACTGCTGCACATGTGATTATTGCCTACTTGACTCCTAGCTAGTCTCGGAGCTCCATCCCAAGCACCCAGCAGTCTCATCTCCATGTACAGCCACCCTCTCACTGTGTCGCACAGCTTGTATACTGGTTACAGAGCTGAAGGGAGAACTTGTATACAAGCTTGTTTTTTTTTTTTTAATGGTGCAGCTTATATATTCAGGGCCAATTGATTTATTTCAGACAAAGTTACTTATGACATGACAGTTGTCCTTTAAAAAACATTTTTTTTTTTTTTTTTTTAATACAAAAGGCCCACCTTCCTGAAGTAAAGTAAAAAGAAAGTCTGGGTCAAAAACTTTGGAAATACCTGTGACTTCCCATTTTAAAGAAAATGACAAAATGTTAAGCCTAAATACAAATTTTGCCAATTTAATCATTTTGGTTACATTAAATGATTTAAAAAAAAAAAAAATCAATTTCTGTTTAGAAGCAGGGGAGAAACTAAACACTAGGACATGTTGAATTGGGCGTGGCCTGTCACCAACAAATAAGCCCTTATTGGCCAGTTACACAGTCAAAACATGGAAGATTTCAGACAGACCATACGAACATGCGGACATTAGAGGAAGTAGATATGTGTACTTTCCTCACTAATAAACAAAATATGAAAGAAATATAATAAGTGACTTACTGCCTAATTGCTTCATATAATTGTATACAGAGTTGAATTTCAAAAAGAAATAAAAAAGGAAAAGGACACTCCTGTATGCACATCTATTTTCTATGGTAATAAAAATAAATTATAATAATAATAATAATAATAATAACACTAAAATTCACGTGAGATTTCCAAGTCATTGTCAATAAGAACAACATGCATCCATAGATTTGGTACTTCTCTACATTTTCTCATTTTCTAGGTACCAAAATGAAAGCACTAGTGTGACCAATTTAGAGAACTTTTCTGTATGGAATAGGTCTACATTGGCAAACACTTTCATTTATTGATCTGATTGATCAGAATTAGAACAGGCTTCACAAATGAGAGGATTCTTTGCAGTAATTGTCACAAAATGTTATGAAACAAAGAAATGTGGGAGAGTAATGATCACCAAGCTAGCACATGCACGGTGTTCAAGGCCCGTGCAGGAGAGGTTGAGTTCATATTAAGAGTAACATTACCGATTATTGGCTTTTGTTTTCTGTAACAGCTCGTCTTGCCTGGCATACCACTCATCCAATTCCTTGCCCGCCTTGTCTTTCCATTCAGATTCTTGTTTTACAGAGTTGGCATCTGGAGAGGAGGTCAAACATTTCAGACAACCAAAAATCTCAATACTTTTTTTTGTTGTTGTACATTTTAGATCTTTTTCATTGACCTTAATAACGTGCTGGCTTTCAAGAAAGACAATAGTCTCTTCATTTCCAGTGGCTTTTAGTTTTTGTTTTTTTTTAATATATATATTACTATTAATTAATGCAAAAGTTATCCAAACAAGAGTAATAACATCAAATTTAGAATAAAAGGTAATGTGTGGTAGTTGCAATTTTAAATATCCCTCCCATGACTGGTTAATTTAAATGTAATAACCAAAATTATGGTCCAGTTAGTCAACATCCTATTGGTATTAAGTATGGGTTCTAATGTACTTGTGTTCTGTGCCATAGTATTTGTTCATGGTACCAGTACCATGATGGTACTTTTAATTGATTGTTAACTTAATTTTGCCCTCTATATATTAATAATTGTAGAAAAAGTGTCCCATCCAGTTTAAGTGACTATGCTAAACCAAACATTTGTATTTCATTGAAATGAGTCTACATTAAAGGGACTGTATCTCCCAAAGATTTTTTTTTTATTGTACATATAGATCATAAAAAAAAATCTATACATTCCGTTAGCAAAACTGCAAGAAAATGCTTAAATTAGGAGAAAAATGTGTTTTAAATGTGTCTGTGGAGTGCCTGCTCATGACATCACCTGTGGCACGGTATGCAAATTACACATTTCCCACTGACAAGCAGTTTATTTGCATACTGTGCCACAGGTGATGTCATGAGCAGGAGACTCCACAGACATTTAAAAACGTATTTTTCTTCTAATTTAGGCATTTTGCTAATATATAGATCATTTTCAATCTTTTTTTATGCTCTACGTTCATAGTAAAACAGTGTTATGGTGATACAGTCCCCTTAACGTTTCCCAAACCAGTCATAAATGGCCCATGATTTAGGGATTATCTAGTTGTGTTCAAATAGATCCTAGTCCACTAAGAAAAAAAACTGGTCTATATGACACGGGCAGGTTTTATTTAACAATCTGCAGAACATGAGCACACACATCTGGAGGAGAATCACTTCTTTAATATACATTGTGGCCTCACCAAGAACTTCTAAACGGCTCCTTTGTTCTTCCCGCCATTTGCGAATACTTTCAGGTTCGGCCTGCAGCCTATCGACTTGGGAAATTGCTGCGTAACTGTCAGTTGGTCCATTAGATTCCTGAACAGAAGTAACAAAAGCATTACAGAAATACAGATCGCATTAGACAAATATAAAAGGTATATAGTTCTGTATTCAGAAATAAACAAGAAAATGTCCTCTTCGAGTATATTGTAATATACAAGAAGCATCCAAATAATACACTCCAGGAGTCGAGGATTTATTATAAATTCAGGTTTTCACGCTTCTAAAATATACATATTCCTAAATATCCCACTTCCCCATCAAAGTGTTAAGAACACTGTTATATTTGCAAAGTGGCATTAACACTTGGCTGATATTTTTAAGTATAAAACAAATTATTCAAACCAGCATGGTTTGAATAATTTGTTTTATACTTAAAAATATGTGCAAGAATTCCAGTACACACTATTATCACTTCTGAAAACTATTGAACAGCATTAGTTTATCAATATAACTATATGTATTGAATGTGTATAAATAAAAAAAGATGATTTCTAGTTTTCCCTGATACTATATGCAAGCAGTGTATGCAATGGAAAAAAAAAAAGAAAAAAAAAAAGTTACTTAACTATAGCAGTAAAAATACCTCATGTGCATGTGGGCTGGATAGAGGACATCACACTTCCATCCTTCTGGTGTATAGTCCAATTTCCATCCAGTACAGCACATTTGCTAGCAACATCTTAAATATGTACCTCTAGTTCTAAGAAATATAGTTTAGGACAGTGGTTCCAAAACCAGTCCCCAACCAATTAAGAATCTAAACTTGTTGTTTATAAAAAATGTAAAAAAACAACACAACTGGGTGATCTCTAAATTCTGCACTGTTAGGGGGCTTGAAGACTGGTTGGGGAACCAAAGATGTTGGTTGGGGAACCAAAGATGCCTCTGGCAGGCTTATCTTCAGAGGATAAGATAACTGTCTGAAATATGAATTTACAGCACTTACAAAGACTGATAATTAGACCAACTGGAACACACCTAACTCACCACACATTAATGGGAGTTTTTTTTATGCCAGGTTTACATTAAGAGCTTCTCACAGCAGAGGCAGAGCTGATCTGGCAGCACGCATGCACTCAGCCAATATATGAGCACCCCTCTGGACCCATCTGTACTAACAACCCTGCATTTTACATATGAGTAGAGGGGACTTCATTACTATGGTTGGGTTTTGTTTTTTTAAATAACTTTGCTCTGATCAGGAGCCAGTAGCAAGCGCTGAATATGTCCCATAAGTCAACAACCAGGGCCGTGTGACATTTTTAAATGTAGCACCACCACCACAAACCCATTGGTTCCCTCATATGCAGTTAGAGCCAGTGGTTGCCCATCATTCAGCCCGTGAAGATGAGGAAGCCTTAATACAGTAAACCTCATGTATACTGTAATGACTGATGTACAACATTAGATGACTTTAAAGGATAACTAAACTTTTTTATAACTCTTGTTATCTGAAGGAAGCAAGGGTTAAAAAATGTCCTTCATCTCCTAAGTAAACCCGACATGTAATTTAATAGATACATGCGGGTTTACACTCTGCTGTGTCTCACAGCTGAGACACAGCAGGACTAGAGGCTGGTTTGCTTTGAAACAAGCCAATAAGAGAGGAGGCTTGCAGCACTCATATGTTTGGGGTCTGCAGAGTGTGGGTCCCCTCTGTCGATCCTATGCAAAAAATGAGGGTTTGTCTCTGAACTATCAGGGAGCCATTTGCTAACCAGACCGGGTTGCTGCCAGTCAGAGGATAGACAAGCATGTACCTCCAAAAGTACTGCCAGTTTATCCTCACACTAGGGACAGGTAACTTTTTCAATTCTATATTAGAAGCACAAATGAAAAATACAGTTTAGTGTCCCATTAAGCTTCATGCTGGCATACCAACAAGCAGTTTTAAAGAAACAGATGTCCCTGGCAAGCAATTTATAAACTTCTTTGTCTGAACAATATTTCTGCTTTATGGCTAAAATGTTATGGCACTGCAAATGTTTCTTGATCAGATCGTAGTTTCAGGTTTATATTTAATATGAAAAAATTGCATTACAAGTGTAAAAAATAAATAATAATTACCTGATAAAAGTCACCATTCATTACAGTATCTGCAAGACAAGATTATTCAACAAACTTTTAATACATATCAAAATGTAAAAACATGGCACTAAAACAAGACCCACACATCCAAACTAGCTGGGGAAATGTCAATTTTTATAAAATAAAAAAAAATGGCATTTGTCTATTATTCTTTTAGAAGGCAGAATCCCAATCTGTTTATCAGAGTCTCATACACAACATGTCTGCTTTTCAGGCTCTGTTAGTCATCAGTGACAATTGATAGAAGGTATCTATGTAGCACCGCTATCATGTGTGTTAGGCGGTTCTGTGGTTTTCTGTCACTGTAGCCCCCCCCCCCTTTGTTGGCCTGTTCTGTGAACAGTAAAGTCAGTCACAATTTAGAAACCAGTTATAGAAAGATGTACTATGTAAGGTTTAGCATGTCATAACCTCAAATACAGCAGAAGGCGAAACACATACCCTATTGAAAATGTGCCATGACGGGGTGGGAATGTTGAATTCTGCTGGGGGAAAGTCCTATAACAAGACCTCCCATTTCTTTTATTTTTATACACTTTAGGGAATTTCTACATTTTGGCCAATGTAGCAGAATCTGTCTTAAGTTTGAAACTCCCATCTCAATTAGCTGCAGTTCTCTCTACATTGAGCAGACCCTTTTGTACCAACTTAGGATCTGTGATTTTTAACAAACTTATTCTGTCGCACTATACACAGCCAAAAGAGAAATCTGGAGGAAGCAGGAACTCAGATGGGAAAACAGAAGGCACTAAGTATTAGTACAGGAAGCAGTGTTTTCCATGTGTTAAAATATGAAGATTATAGTAGGCCCAGCTAATAACAGATAAAGTATTGGTCAATACACTACTGAGAGAAGAAATCAGTGTAAAAAGGTGCTTAAAACATGCATGATGGAGCATAGTATTATTTGCAAATAAGGCGAAAATGAAGAAACATGATTTATAGCATTTACTACAAAACAGGATTACTCTAAACAGAGAGAGGCATATATATAATTTTCTTCTATACACAGAAAGGAAAGCACAAACTTGATGTTATGTCCAATTCAGAAATAAATGAAAACCCAACCCAAAGTAGTGAATGGCAGTGTTGGAGGGATATCTGTCATTTGTATGTCCACTGGTTTATTTAGTCATTGTTTTAGATTCACTGATAGCATTTTATAAATAAATATTTTTTACTAAATTCTAGTTTGAGTGCAAATACCGTATTTGCTCGATTATAAGACGACCCCCCAAACTTTGTATATTCCTTTAGAAAAAAAACTAAAAGCTTGAATATAAAACTACCCTATAGGAAAAAATGTTTAACTTTTATATATGTAAATTGCTTTTTAATATTTAATAAAAAAAATGATATTATACAAATGCATTTCTTGTTTTTATTTCCTTTTATGTGCCAATGCGGCCTCTCTCCCCCTCCCCCAGCTGTCTCTCCCCCCCCCCCCCCCAGCATTGTCTCTCCACCTCCCACGTCTCTATCCCCCCACCCCTTGTCTGTCTCTATCCCCCCCCTCCCTCACCTGGTTTCTTTCCCTGGTGGCTAGTGGGGGCAGCCGGGGATGTCTGCACGATACGTGCAGACATCCTCCATGCTGCCCGACACTTCCGTCTATTATGACCTGGTGGCTAGCGGGGCAGCGGAGGATGTCTGCACGATGAGCCGGGACTTTTATGACTAAGCCGGAAGGACCCGGCTTCATCATAGAAGTCCCGGCGGTCGTGCTGGGCGGCAGCAGGGGAAGTCTGCGCTCATCGCGCAGACATGCGAATAGCAGAGGACGAGATTATCATCCCTTCTCCTGCCGGAGGTTTGTTTAGTGTACGGTATCTGTGATGCTGATCAGCTGCGACGATCACGGAGAACCGTCTTGGGAGAATGAACAGCCACATTTATTAATTTGGAATGCATGTAAGATTAGAGTATGAACACCTTTTCTTCAGTCCAGCAGAACCAGATTGTTGTGGTCACAGTGTTGTCTAAGTAAGAGCAGGTCTATCCGCATGTATACCAACAGGGTGTTATGAACTTGCATTCTAAATACATAGACATTAATTAATAGTTGGTCCACCATTTGCTATAACAGTTTCCCCTCTTCTGGGAAGGCTTTCCACAAGATTCTGGAGTGTTTCTGTGTGAGTGTTTACCTATTCATCCAGTAAAGAATTTGTGAGGTCAAGCACTGATGTTGGAATCTCTGTTCCAGTTCATCCCAATGGAATTGGGTTTGATGGGCTTGAGTTCAGGGCTCTGTGCGGGCCAGTTATTTTCCACACCAAACTCATTCAACTATATCTTTACCGACCTTACTTTGTGCACTGGGGCACAGTCATGCTGGAATAGAAAAGGGCCTTCCCCAAACTCTTCTGACACAGTTGGAAGCATGCCATAGTCCAAAATGTCTGGAAGTAAGGGGCCTGGCCCAACCTATGAAAATCAGTCCGATACCATTATCGCTCATACGCCAAATTTTACAGTTGGCACAATACAGTGAGGAAGGTTACGTTAATCTGGCATCAGCCAAACCCAGACTGTACACAACACGTTTCCACTGCTCCAGAGCCCAGGGATGGCATGCTTTACACCACTAGATCCTATGTTTGGCGGTGTGAGGTTTGCATGCAGCTGCTCGGTCATGGAAACCCATTCCATGAAGCTGCTGCCCCACGGTTTTTGTACTGCAAGGGGAAGTTTGGAACTCTTCAGTTTTAAAATCAGCAGAGCATTGGCGACTTTAAGCACCACGCACCTCAATACTTTGTGACTATAAGTGGTATTCCACTTCATGACTGGAAGAGTTTAGGATGAGCAGCATTTCACTTTCCAATAATACCACTTACAGTTGACCGTGGAACATCTAGCAGGGATGACATTTCATGAACTGACTTACTGCAAAGGTTGCATCCCATCACATTACCACGCGTGAATTCACTGAACTCTTCCAAATGACCAATGTTTTTCACAAAGGTCTGTAAAAATGTTTTAACGCATTTGAAGGACACTTCAAGTCAGTACATTTAAAAGATACCCTAAACTCACTTCTGAGTGATGAAAACTACCTTTTAACCCCTTCGCAACAATGGACGTGTCAGGCATGTCCTGCCGGGAACTCTGTTCCCGACAATGGACGTGCCTGGCACGTCCTGCGGTGAATCAAGCTGTTTTCGCGAAAACCGCTTTAACAGTGCTGGTCTATTTCTGATCTGGGGCACCCACGATCGCCCCACGGAGCTATAATATGGCTATGCCTTCTGCAGGTCTGAGCTTCGGATGTGAAAGTAACTTCACTTCCGTCGCTCTGAATATGCTACTTGACTGCCCCTAGTGGTAGTTAAGCAGCATAGCAAAGTAAAAAAATAAAAATTAATATTTAATTAACTAAAAACTTGTTATATAGTTAGATTAGCCTATAGGGTTAAAATTAAATAATTTTTAGCATAAGGGATAGGGTTAAAATTGAAATATATTAAGGGATAGCATAAGGGTTAGAGTTGGGGTTAAATTTAGTGTTAGGATTACATTTTGGGTTCGGTTTGGGGTCAAAAGGTCAGTATAGGAAAAAAAACAAAAAACACTATTTTTGGTTTTTGCCCCATAACTCGCAAAAAAATACCGAAAAATATGGAAACATGCATATTTCTGAACTCAGGACAACATTTAGAAACTATTTAGACGGGGTCTTTTTTAATGATTTTATTTGTGTAAATTATATTTTAGGTCAAAGTTAAAAAAAGTGGGTTTTTTTAAAATTTGTCATCATATTTTATGATTTTGTTTGTAGCAAATTATAGGATATTATGAACATAATGGTATCTAATGAAAGCCCTTCTTATGATGATGAAAACAACATATCATTTGTGTGGGTACAGCATGTGAGAAAGAAGAAAATTGCAACTAAACACAAACACCCCAGAAATGTCAAAACAGCCATTGTCACCAAGGGAAAGTCAAGGTGAAAATGTCTCGTCACTAAGGGGTTAAACGGTGCTTGGAGGACCTGCACACCACCTCCCCAGCTATTCGCTGTGTGCTTCACGACTGACATGTCCTCACACCAATGACAGGAAGGGTGTCTTCACCATTGTGTGGATGACAAGTTTCCAATCATTTTAACAAAACTATTGAGTAACAGCAAAATATATATGAATCCTATTGTGCCCTTCACAGTAGTTCACTCAGACTGTTACACCAGCCCTAACAGAGCAAGTTTAAAATATAAATAAAAAAACAGACCGGTATGTATGATAGACAGAAATTATTAACTGTATTTTAAATAATGCTGGCAAACATTTACTTTCCTAAAGGAAGCTCTGAAAAATCAGACACACATCATTTCAGCAAAATCAGCACAAGGAAGAGCTCTCAATGAAACTGGTAAAAGAGAGGAAATTCCTGTGGATAACAGAGTTCAAAGGATTCGACCAGAAAGCAGATGCAGCACATTTAGAGTCAACACACTTCATAATGTGCAAAATAAAAGCAAGTAATCATATTCTAAAACTGAAAATACTTCCTCCAAAATGATGAATGGATTCCGAGTATGGATCAACCCATCAGATAATACTATTTGCAAGTATTTTGAGCCATTTAGCGGTGCATTAAAACATGTTTCCATGGATAATCTTCTGACATATGGATGAAATGGCCTTTATCTCCTGGAACCAAACATTGGACCTGATGAAAAGATAGGAGGCACCACCACAAATGGAACAGCTAGATCTCTGTACAACTTCTAAGAAATGGGAAGGGGCGGGGGTTTCCAATTTTGTACTACCAGACTTTTAATGTGCCAGCACACATTCATTATTTAGTGTCTCCAGTAAATAAGTAATACGATTCATCCTCTACTGGCTCATATAACTGCAGCCCACTCTGCAAAGTCAATAATACAGTTGCTATTAATTTTCATTTAAAAAGTTTATTTGCCATTAATGGTGTAAATCTAATAGTTACAGTAAGAAAAAAATGCCAATGGAACCGGAGTGAATGTGTACGTGAATGCTTATAAGAACAACTAGGGAGTATGACACCAATACGGAGTAATCAGATAATGAGACAGACAAGATGTCAATGCTGTAATCAAAGAAGGAGCACACACAACATGCTGCAGACTTATAGATAAGTTGCTTGTAACAGCATATTAGACCTGTATAAAAGGTAACCCTGTAATAAGGCATATTTTTATTTTTAAAGTTTAATCCCTATTTAAAAGGACATTAACTTTACATTTTAACCATTGCTTCTTCTAAGGAAACCAGGGTTACAAAAGTGTCCCATTTTTAGAGTTAATCCAACATGTATCTTACACATGGGTTTACTCTCAGCTCTGCCTCAGAGCAGAGGCACAGCCAGTTGGGATGCCAGCGTGTGAGGACATTGCCTGTGCATGTGTAGCCAATCAGAGCAGGAGAGAGTTGTCGACCAGAAGGACCTGCTTCACAAAGGCAGGCCACTTTTTTCCACTAGTGCTTCTATGAGAAAGATTTACCAGTCTTGCGACGCATTGCACATTAACTACTGAAACAGAGAATAATTAATTTGTATGAAAGAGTGATGTCAAATGAAAAAGCTTAAACTTTATTTTTTTTAATGGCATGCGACAATGCCTTGGCATAGAAAGTTTACGACAAAGGCGTTGGAGCAAAAATGGTTGCAGCTCAAACGTTAAGCACTGTAGGATGGTGATATAAGCGTTTGCCATTGATGTGATGGACATGCATGTTTCACATTCCATGTTGGAAGATTAAGCAGCCATGCTGCAGGAGATGGCAGACCTAAGGTAAGTGTCTCTTAATCTACATATTTGCAGATTTAGTAAACCTTTAAAAAAAAAAAAAAACTTTTTGAAAACAGATTAATAATGTTTGGCTAGTTTATTACTAATAGTGTAACATTTAGTAACCAAGTTAAAAATTAAATCATACATGGTAAATTATTACCCACTAACTGCCAGTGTGTTAACTCAGATTAAAGATTCACCATTAGCACAAACCAGACTTTATTCATAATGAGAATAAATATATGTATTACATACAAACCGACACAAAATAGGTTTCCCCCCCAGATAATAGAATTATTAAATTGTTATTGCGGTCTGACTGTTGAAACTGCACCACATGGATTTGTGTGAAATCGAAAAGGATTGACTAGCATTTCTAAAGAAACTCCCCAATGTCTCCTTTAAGTCGGTCTAAGACTCATCCTTGTCAAGGATAAGCTGACAGGTAAGATCATTTATGCATGAACTGTTGGACACATTGCTCAAAGGTTAAGAGGCGAGTCGGATTGGTAACTTTTAGGGTGAGGAGTTATATTTAATATATAAATGTGCTGTATGATGGCTTCTAATAACCCAATACAAAACCATGTCACACAGTCTACCAGTGGAGCAGGCTTGAAAGATAAATCGGTTAACCCTTGTCTTGCTTAGCTATAATAACCCATGATGTGCTGGTGAGATCCATAATGGATAACACAATATCACCACTATTATGGGCTTTAATATCCCCACTCGATGTTTAACAAGAGACACTCCCAGCCCTCCACTGCACCCCGAAACCTCAGCTAAAATATCCCCTATTGCACACACAGAAAGAGAGCTAAACGACACACTGACCTCGGCCAAATCATATGCTGCATCCTAAACATGCACTCAGCCCACGGCCTAGATCATCCTCATTGCCACTCACTCTCCCCCCGGCTGCACTCACCAGCGAACCCGTCCACCGAGCTCGGCACCTCTCCGCTGTCCAGGATACTAAAGCCTTCGTCATTCTCGATGCCGGCGATCTCACTCTCCTGCTGGGCTAGGAAAGCGGCGGCAGGGTCCTCTTCAGCAGAAACTCCGTTACCAACTGAGCTGAAGGCGTCAAATTCTGCCATGTTTCGTATCTGTAACTACTGGAGATGGAGCGGACAGCGGAGACGGCTATGCCCAAGAGAAGAAAACGAACCAGGTCACCTGCCCCCACTTCCGTTCTGCCGGCGATTAGCTGGTGACGGGGACCGGAAGTGACGCGAACCGGGAAGAGGCCAAAGCAGGTTGGACGAGTGTATCAACGTCGTCGTGACACTAAAAGGAATTTGCAGACGGCTGTTCTTGTCAGCTGATTATAACTGGTCAATGGGGAAGAGGATTGGCGTAGTGGAGCTTGGTGGAGTCAAGGAAAGACTAGGTATCCATTATGCCAAGATACTTGATAAACAGTGGTTACTAACTAAAAACATGTTCCTATAATCCCCTTTCTCTGTAGAAGTATATTGATTTCATTGAGGGTGGATCTGGAACTACAGGGACTGTATTACCTGAACACTGCTTTTACTGTAACTGTGGAGCATAACCAATGATGGAAATGATCTATACATTGTATTAGCAAAACTGCAAGAAAATGCCTAAGTTAGGAGAAACATGTGTCTCTGGAGTCTACTGCTTATGATCTCACCTGTGGCACAGAGAATGTGTAATTTGCATACCGTGCCACAGGTGATGTCATAAGCAGGAGACTACACAGACACATTTTTCTCCTAATTTAGGTATTTGCTTGCAGTTTTGCTAATACAATGTATAGATCATTTTCCATATTTTTATGCTCTACATGCACAGTAAAAACAATGTTCAGGTAAATTGCTAATACAATGTATAGATCATTTAAAATCATTTTTTATCCTCTAGATTCACAGTAAAAACAATGTTTAGCTAGTACAGTCCCTTAACATAACGACCCTTGATAGCTTACCTATGTATTGAAACGACCTTGTAACAAGCTTGCCTCTCTAGCATCACAATTTAGGAGGGACAGTCCTTATTTTGTCCTAAATACCTGTTTATTCTCTGGCATCCCTATTTTCTATGAGCCCAGTATTTTAGCTGTGTATGAGTGTATCACAGAGTTCCACAGTAATAAAACTTAACATATTGTGTGTTTTAAAATGCAGTATATGTGTTTATATAATAGGTTTTGTAAGTAAAATGCTTTATTCTGAGACTAAATGACTTACCAAATTTCATAAATAATTCACAATTGCCCATAAAGTGACCTAAAAGCACCTTCCGGTAGCTACATCATCAGCAACGTAAACAAATCTTTGGCTCTTTCAAATGTTGGGAAGTATGAACAAAAACTTCCTTTTTAACCCCTTCACAACAATAGATGTACCAGGTACGTCATGGAAAACATTGTCACTTAGTGGCAATGGACGTGCCTGGTACCTTCTGCAGTGAAACCTGCATATGCTTAGTTGGTGGTTGCTATGATGTATTGATATCAAGGCATCAAGTGACAGCAAAACTTGGTGTCCCCCATGGGCATTTCGGTCACCCCACGGTGATGGCATGGTGCCACTGGATGGCACCACGCCCCTCCCCTATGGCACTGCCCTGTATCCAGGAAGAGCAATGGAAGTGATCAGGAATTACTTCCGTTGCTCTGTTGATGTTGCTTGACTGCCCCTAGAAGCATTCAAGAACATTGCATTGGGAAAATGGTTTAGGTTTAGATTTAGGGTGATCATTAGGGTTGCGTCGAAAGATAACTGTAAGAGAAACAAAAAACGCTAATTTGGGTTATTGCCCTGTAAAAATATATATATATATATATATATATACAGGTAAACATGGCATATTTCTAAACTCAGGACACACATTAGAAATATTTTAGACTGATTGATATTACCACCAGGGCAGTAATACTAACAGCTTAAGAATCATATAAATACTATAACACCAAGAGAAGAAGGTAGTTTAGAAAGGAATTTTCATATCTAAATTGACTACATTTTCAAAGATGGGGATCAAAATCTCAAGGTCTTTC
The DNA here is from genome assembly GCA_036172795.1 of Pelodytes ibericus. NCBI lineage: Eukaryota > Metazoa > Chordata > Amphibia > Anura > Pelodytidae > Pelodytes > Pelodytes ibericus. Next base: position 42,603,826 of record CM069860.1, read on the forward strand.
AGAGTAAGAAAAACTGAAGTGTAGAAAAAAAAATGGTTTAGGCACATTCATCCTTGTCTCCTTCATTTGTTATGCAAATATGAAGCTTTTTACTAGCACTAGGTGTATTGCCCGTCCCCACCTGATGGCAGCCTGCTAGCACCACTACATACAATCATATCAAGTAGCATAAGTAGGTGGTTCTTTATAAATTCCAAGTGTTATCTCTAGTTTTCCTTGGTACCACATGTGAACGCCAATTTACACTTACCGGCTAAGGAGAGCTTAGACTTTTAAAATGTTAGTTCTGGTCAGCACTCCCTCTAGTGTAGATTGACACGTTGCTATGAATTACTCATTTAGAATTTAAATTGCCTTTTCTCATGTGTTTGATGTGGCCTGATCCTGTGTGTCATAAATACTTTAGAATACACCATGATCATTTATATACCCAAATTGATTTATTACGGCAGGGCTCTACAAACCCCGGGCGCCATGGCGACCTGGAAATTGAGCCTGGCGCCTGGGTGCCGTTACCCTAATGTTCCCCTTGCCGCTGCTATCCGTTTTTTGCTCCGCCCCCTCGCGCAACGCGTGTGAGTGCTGGGTGTAGTCACGTGACGAAAGAGCAATGAAGATCGGCTGCAGCACGAATGTTTCCCCTCGCCTGTAATGAGGTAAGGCAGCAGGGAGGGGGAACATTTGTGCTGCAGCCGATCTTCATTGTTCTTTCGGCTGAGTGCTGGGTTGTCACGTGACGACACCCAGCACTCACAAGTTAAGAAAGGGGGATAAAAATCTTGTGTATGTGTGAGGTGTATATGTGAAGTGGGGGGGGGGGGGTATATATGTGAAGTGGGGGGGGGTATATATGTGAAGTGGGGGGGGTATATATGTGAAGTGGGTTGGTGTGTGTGTATGTGAATTGGGTTGGTGTGTGGTGTATATGTGAAGTGGGTTGGTGTGTGTGTGGGGTGTATATGTGAAGTGGGTTGGTGTGTGTGGGGGGTGTATATGTGACGTGGGTTGGTGTGTGTGGGGGGTGTATATGTGACGTGGGTTGGTGTGTGTGGGGGGTGTATATGTGACGTGGGTTGGTGTGTGTGTGTGTGTGGTGTATATGTGTCGTGGGTTGGTGTGTGTGTGGTGTATATGTGTCATGGGTTGGTGTGTGTGGTGTATATGTGTCGTGGGTTGGTGTGTGTGTGGTGTATATGTGTCGTGGGTTGGTGTGTGTGTATGTGAAGTGGGTTGGTGTGTGTGGTGTATATGTGAAGTGGGTTGGTGTGTGTGTGATGTATATGTGAAGTGGGTTGGTGTGTGTGTGGTATATATGTGTCGTGGGTTGGTGTGTGTGTGGTGTATATGTGTCGTGGGTTGGTGTGTGTGTGGTGTATATGTGTCGTGGGTTGGTGTGTGTGTGGTGTATATGTGTCGTGGGTTGGTGTGTGTGGTGTATATGTGTCGTGGGTTGGTGTGTGTGTGGTGTATATGTGTCGTGGGTTGGTGTGTGTGTGGTGTATATCTGTCGTGGGTTGGTGTGTGTGTGTGTGTATGTGAAGTGGGTTGGTGTGTGTGGTGTATATGTGAAGTGGGTTGGTGTGTGTGTGTGTGTATGTGAAGTGGGTTGGTGTGTGTGGTGTATATGTGAAGTGGGTTGGTGTGTGTGTGGGGTGTATATGTGAAGTGGGTTGGTGTGTGTGTGGGGTGTATATGTGTCGTGGGTTGGTGTGTGTGGGGTGTATATGTGTCGTGGGTTGAAGTGTGTGTGGTGTATATGTGTCGTGGGTTGGTGTGTGTGTGTGGTGTATATGTGTCGTGGGTTGGTGTGTGTGTGTGTGTGTGTATGTGAAGTGGGTTGGTGTGTGTGTGGGGTGTATATGTGAAGTGGGTTGGTGTGTGTGGGGGGTGTATATGTGAAGTGGGTTGGTGTGTGTGTGTGTGGGGTGTATATGTGAAGTGGGTTGGTGTGTGTGTGTGGGGTGTATATGTGATGTGGGTTGGTGTGTGTGTGTGTGTGGGGTGTATATGTGAAGTGGGTTGGTGTGTGTGTGTGGGGTATATATGTGATGTGGGTTGGTGTGTGTGTGTGTAGGGTGTATATGTGATGTGGGTTGGTGTGTGTGTGTGTGTGGGGTGTATATGTGAAGTGGGTTGGTGTGTGTGTGTGGGGTATATATGTGATGTGGGTTGGTGTGTGTGTGTGTAGGGTGTATATGTGACGTGGGTTGGTGTGTGTGTGTGTGGTGTATATGTGACGTGGGTTGGTGTGTGTGTGGTGTATATGTGACGTGGGTTGGTGTGTGTGTGTGGTGTATATGTGACTTGGGTTGGTGTGTGTGGTGTATGTGACGTGGGTTGGTGTGTGTGTGGTGTATATGTGTCGTGGGTTGGTGTGTGTGTGGTGTATATGTGACGTGGGTTGGTGTGTGTGGTGTATATGTGACGTGGGTTGGTGTGTGTGTGGTGTATGTGACGTGGGTTGGTGTGTGTGTGGTGTATATGTGACGTGGGTTGGTGTGTGTGTGGTGTATATGTGACGTGGGTTGGTGTGTGTGTGGTGTATATGTGACGTGGGTTGGTGTGTGTGTGGTGTATATGTGTCGTGGGTTGGTGTGTGTGTGGTGTATATGTGTCGTGGGTTGGTGTATGTGTGTGGTGTATATGTGTCGTGGGTTGGTGTATGTGTGTGGTGTATATGTGTCGTGGGTTGGTGTATGTGTGTGGTGTATATGTGTCGTGGGTTGGTGTATGTGTGTGGTGTATATGTGTCGTGGGTTGGTGTATGTGTGTGGTGTATATGTGTCGTGGGTTGGTGTGTGTGTGTGTGTGGTGTATATGTGTCGTGGGTTGGTGTGTGTGTGTGTGTGGTGTATATGTGTCGTGGGTTGGTGTGTGTTTGTGGTGTATATGTGTCGTGGGTTGGTGTGTGTGTGGGGTGTATATGTGACGTGGGTTGGTGTGTGTGTGGTGTATATGTGACGTGGGTTGGTGTGTGTGTGGTGTATATGTGACGTGGGTTGGTGTGTGTGTGGTGTATATGTGACGTGGGTTGGTGTGTGTGTGGTGTATATGTGTCGTGGGTTGGTGTGTGTGTGGTGTATATGTGACGTGGGTTGGTGTGTGTGTGGTGTATATGTGACGTGGGTTGGTGTGTGTGTGGTGTATATGTGACGTGGGTTGGTGTGTGTGTGGTGTATATGTGACGTGGGTTGGTGTGTGTGTGGTGTATATGTGTCGTGGGTTGGTGTGTGTTGTATATGTGTCGTGGGTTGGTGTGTGTGTGGGGTGTATATGTGACGTGGGTTGGTGTGTGTGTGTGTGTGTATGTGTGGTGTATATGTGACGTGGGTTGGTGTGTGTGGTGTATATGTGACGTGGGTTGGTGTGTGTGGTGTATATGTGACGTGGGTTGGTGTGTGTGTGTGTGTGTGGTGTATATGTGATGTGGGTTGGTGTGTGTGTGTGTGTTTGGTGTATATGTGACGTGGGTTGGTGTGTGTGTGGTGTATATGTGACGTGGGTTGGTGTGTGTGTGGTGTATATCTGTCGTGGGTTGGTGTGTGTGTGGTGTATATCTGTCGTGGGTTGGTGTGTGTGTGGTGTATATCTGTCGTGGGTTGGTGTGTGTGTGGTGTATATGTGACGTGGGTTGTTGTGTGTGTGGTATATATGTGTTGTGGGTTGGTGTGTGTGTGTGTGTGGTGTATATGTGTCGTGGGTTGGTGTGTGTGTGGTGTATATGTGTCGTGGGTTGGTGTGTGTGTGGTGTATATGTGTCGGTGTGTGTGTGTGTATGTGAAGTGGGTTGGTGAGTGTGGTGTATATGTGAAGTGGGTTGGTGTGTGTGTGGTGTATATGTGAAGTGGGTTGGTGTGTGTGTGGGGTGTATGTGAAGTGGGTTGGTGTGTGTGTGTGGGGTGTATATATGTGACGTGGGTTGGTGTGTGTGTGTGGGGGGTGTATATGTGACGTGGGTTGGTGTGTGTGTGTGGGGGGTGTATATGTGACGTGGGTTGGTGTGTGTGTGTGGGGGGTGTATATGTGACGTGGGTTGGTGTGTGTGTGTGGGGGGTGTATATGTGACGTGGGTTGGTGTGTGTGTGTGGGGGGTGTATATGTGACGTGGGTTGGTGTGTGTGTGTGGGGGGTGTATATGTGACGTGGGTTGGTGTGTGTGTGTGGGGGGTGTATTTGTGACGTGGGTTGGTGTGTGTGTGTGTGTGGGGGGTGTATATGTGACGTGGGTTGGTGTGTGTGTGTGTGGGGGGGGTGTATATGTGACGTGGGTTGGTGTGTGTGTGTGTGTGTGGTGTATATGTGACGTGTGTGGTGTATGGGACGTGGGTTGGTGTGTGTGTGGTGTATATGTGTCGTGGGTTGGTCTGTGTGGGGTGTATATGTGAAGTGGGTTGGAGTGTGTGTGTGGGGTGTATATGTGATGTGGGTTGGTGTGTGTGTGTGTGTGGGGTGTATATGTGAAGTGGGTTGGTGTGTGTGTGTGGGGTGTATATGTGATGTGGGTTGGTGTGTGTGTGTGTAGGGTGTATATGTGACGTGGGTTGGTGTGTGTGTGTGTGGTGTATATGTGACGTGGGTTGGTGTGTGTGTGGTGTATATGTGACGTGGGTTGGTGTGTGTGTGTGGTGTATATGTGACTTGGGTTGGTGTGTGTGGTGTATGTGACGTGGGTTGGTGTGTGTGTGGTGTATATGTGTCGTGGGTTGGTGTGTGTGTGGTGTATATGTGACGTGGGTTGGTGTGTGTGGTGTATGTGACGTGGGTTGGTGTGTGTGTGGTGTATGTGACGTGGGTTGGTGTGTGTGTGGTGTATATGTGACGTGGGTTGGTGTGTGTGTGGTGTATATGTGACGTGGGTTGGTGTGTGTGTGGTGTATATGTGACGTGGGTTGGTGTGTGTGTGGTGTATATGTGACGTGGGTTGGTGTGTGTGTGGTGTATATGTGACGTGGGTTGGTGTGTGTGTGGTGTATATGTGACGTGGGTTGGTGTGTGTGTGGTGTATATGTGACGTGGGTTGGTGTGTGTGTGGTGTATATGTGACGTGGGTTGGTGTGTGTGTGGTGTATATGTGTCGTGGGTTGGTGTGTGTGTGGTGTATATGTGTCGTGGGTTGGTGTGTGTGTGGTGTATATGTGTCGTGGGTTGGTGTATGTGTGTGGTGTATATGTGTCGTGGGTTGGTGTATGTGTGTGGTGTATATGTGTCGTGGGTTGGTGTATGTGTGTGGTGTATATGTGTCGTGGGTTGGTGTATGTGTGTGGTGTATATGTGTCGTGGGTTGGTGTATGTGTGTGGTGTATATGTGTCGTGGGTTGGTGTGTGTGTGTGTGTGGTGTATATGTGTCGTGGGTTGGTGTGTGTGTGTGTGTGGTGTATATGTGTCGTGGGTTGGTGTGTGTTTGTGGTGTATATGTGTCGTGGGTTGGTGTGTGTGTGGGGTGTATATGTGTCGTGGGTTGGTGTGTGTGGGGTGTATATGTGACGTGGGTTGGTGTGTGTGTGGTGTATATGTGACGTGGGTTGGTGTGTGTGTGGTGTATATGTGTCGTGGGTTGGTGTGTGTGTGGTGTATATGTGACGTGGGTTGGTGTGTGTGTGGTGTATATGTGACGTGGGTTGGTGTGTGTGTGGTGTATATGTGACGTGGGTTGGTGTGTGTGTGGTGTATATGTGACGTGGGTTGGTGTGTGTGTGGTGTATATGTGACGTGGGTTGGTGTGTGTGTGGTGTATATGTGACGTGGGTTGGTGTGTGTGTGGTGTATATGTGTCGTGGGTTGGTGTGTGTTGTATATGTGTCGTGGGTTGGTGTGTGTGTGGGGTGTATATGTGACGTGTGTTGGTGTGTGTGTGTGTGTATGTGTGGTGTATATGTGACGTGGGTTGGTGTGTGTGGTGTATATGTGACGTGGGTTGGTGTGTGTGTGTGTGTGTGGTGTATATGTGACGTGGGTTGGTGTGTGTGTGTGTGTGTGGTGTATATGTGATGTGGGTTGGTGTGTGTGTGGTGTATATGTGACGTGGGTTGGTGTGTGTGTGGTGTATATCTGTCGTGGGTTGGTGTGTGTGTGGTGTATATCTGTCGTGGGTTGGTGTGTGTGTGGTGTATATGTGACGTGGGTTGTTGTGTGTGTGGTATATATGTGTTGTGGGTTGGTGTGTGTGTGTGTGTGGTGTATATGTGTCGTGGGTTGGTGTGTGTGTGGTGTATATGTGTCGTGGGTTGGTGTGTGTGTGGTGTATATGTGTCGGTGTGTGTGTGTATGTGAAGTGGGTTGGTGAGTGTGGTGTATATGTGAAGTGGGTTGGTGTGTGTGTGGTGTATATGTGAAGTGGGTTGGTGTGTGTGTGGTGTATATGTGAAGTGGGTTGGTGTGTGTGTGGGGTGTATGTGAAGTGGGTTGGTGTGTGTGTGGGGTGTATATATGTGACGTGGGTTGGTGTGTGTGTGTGGGGTGTATATATGTGACGTGGGTTGGTGTGTGTGTGTGGGGGGTGTATATGTGACGTGGGTTGGTGTGTGTGTGTGGGGGGTGTATATGTGACGTGGGTTGGTGTGTGTGGGGGGTGTATATGTGACGTGGGTTGGTGTGTGTGTGTGGGGGGTGTATATGTGACGTGGGTTGGTGTGTGTGTGTGGGGGGTGTATATGTGACGTGGGTTGGTGTGTGTGTGTGGGGGGTGTATATGTGACGTGGGTTGGTGTGTGTGTGGGGGGTGTATATGTGACGTGGGTTGGTGTGTGTGTGTGTGGGGGGGGTGTATATGTGACGTGGGTTGGTGTGTGTGTGTGTGTGGGGGGGGTATATATGTGACGTGTGTGGTGTATGGGACGTGGGTTGGTGTGTGTGTGGTGTATATGTGTCGTGGGTTGGTCTGTGTGTGGTGTATATGTGACGTGGGTTGGTGTGTGTGTGTGGTGTATATGTGTCGTGGGTTGGTGTGTGTGTGTGTGGTGTATGTGTGTGGTGTATATGTGTCGTGGGTTGGTGTGTGTTTGTGGTGTATATGTGTCGAGGGTTGGTGTGTGTGTGTGGTGTATATGTGTCGTGGGTTGGTGTGTGTGTGTGGTGTATATGGTGTGTGTGTGGTGTATATGTGTCGTGGGTTGGTGTGTGTGTGTGGTGTATATGTGTTGTGGGGTGGTGTATATGTGTCGTGGGTTGGTGTGTGTGTGTGGTGTATATGGTGTGTGTGTGTGTGGTGTATATGTGTTGTGGGTTGGTGTGTGTGTGGTGTATATGTGTTGTGGGGTGGTGTATATGTGTCGTGGGTTGGTGTGTGTGTGTATGTGGTGTATATGTGACGTGGGTTGGTGTGTGTGTGTTTATGAATTGCGTGTATGTTTGCGTGATTGTCTGGCTCCTAAAATTTTTTGCTGGCTCCTAGAATCAAATTAAATTTGTCAAGCCCTGTATTACGGCATAGAAATATGACACATGAAAAAATAAGGATTTACCTCCAGTATTGTCTACAGTGTTTCAGGTGCTCGGCTGTGAAATACCTGCCGAAATAATATTTAATAGCCACAGGCTGGCCGAATAAATGGTCAGGTCATCGGTAGAAAATATTTATATTTAATACTCCATGTTTAAGTGATTGTCTTTAATGTTAATTGGTATAAGGTTTTTCACTGTATAAAAGGGGTGTTTGCTCTACAATTAGTCTATTAGTAAGCACCGGGTACAGGCTCAAAACACGTAAGACCTTCTGTACCCATGGTGCATGTACATTGAGCATACAAGGTCAGGAAAGCAGGTTGTGTATCATATTATCTTATTAAGACCTATCCTGTAATTACCTCCTCCTGCTTCGCCAGTATATTGGTTTTTAACTGGATTGTGGAGTAGATACATTCCTTTGGTACAGAAGAGACCTTCCATGAGCTCAAACATGGTGTTGAAACGGTCTCTCGATTCACAAAATTGTGGAGGCTGGCTTGTGGCATCAGTATCTGTAGGTAAGATAAAAACCCCGGGCGCCAATTAAACCTGGCACCCTTGTGCCCTTAGCCTCATGGTCCCCGTGCCACTCTCATTTATTTTTTTGGGGGGTTTTTGCAGTGCAAGGGGGGAACGGCAAGCTCCGCCTCCTCGCGCAATGCAAGTCTGAGTGCTGGGCGTCGTCACTTGACAACCCAGCACTCAGCAGAAAGAGCAATGAAGATCGGCTGCGGCACAAACGTTAAGACACGTTGAGAAACAAAAAAAAAAACTGTGTGTGAGGCGTGGGTGTGTATGTCAAGTAGGTGTGTGTATGTGAAGTGTGTGTGTGTGTATATGTGAAGAAGGTATGTGTATGTTTGCGTGATTGTCTGGCTCCTAAATAATTTTGCTGGCTCCTAAAATCAAGTTAAATTTGTCAAGCCCTGAATTATACCATTAGTCCAAAAAGGAATATTTTTTTGAGAGAAAGGTAAAATGCTGACTGCTGTTGTCCCAGATATTTGTGCATACTAATTACTTGATTCACCATCCACATGTATCATTAAAAGCAGTGTTCCTCAACCTTTTTTCACCCATGGCATACTAAAGCACTTCCCAGAATTCCGTGGCACACCACAAACAAAAATATATAAAAACGAAGTTATAAAGTCAAGTGCATACACAGAACATAAGAATTAGATGCCTTTATTTACCTTTGAAACCAAGCAAGTCTGCAAAATAAATAAGGAATGCACAAACCAAGACAAGTGCATTACAAATCACAAATAAACAAACCAAACCAGTGCATTACAAATCACAAATAGACAAACAAAATTATTGCATTACAAATCATAAATAGACAAACAAAACCAGCCACAGCGAATTTGCCAAATAATATGCTAGGTTATTTTGCCATTAATAAGCCCCAGACAATTTGCCCAATAATATGCCAGTATTATTTTGCCATTTAATATTCCCCAGCCAATTTGCCCAATAATGTGCCAGTATTATTTTGCCATTTAAGATGCCCCAGCCAATTTGCCCATTAATATGCCAGTATTATTTTGACATCTAATATGCCCCAGCCAGTTTGCCCAATAATATGCCTGTATTATTTTGCCAATCAATATGCCCCAGCCAGTTTGCCCAATAATATGCCTGTATTATTTTGCCAATCAATATGCCCCAGCCAATTTGCCCAATAATATGCCAGTGTTATTTTGGCATTAATAAGCCACAGCTAATTTGCCCAGTAATATGCCACCCTCCTCCCCCCTTTCCCAGTACTCACCTCCTTGTTGCTCTGTGTCCCCAGTTGTCTTCTCCGTGCAGTCTTCCCTCCTGCACGGAGGAGGGATACACAGCCACCGGATGTGATGTACTGTCATATGCGGTGGCAATGATTTTTTTTTTTTTAACTTTTTTTTTTTAACTTTTTTTTTTCTGCAGCCGCATCCAGCAGATGCCAGCCGCTGGGCCACAAGAGGAAAGCCCGATGTTGTCTGGATGCTTCGTGGCACACCTCCCATCATCCAGCACACTGGTTGCGGAGTGCTGATTAAAAATAAAATCAATTTTAATAATGAAGAAAGAAAAAAAAGTAAAATAAAAATAAAAATAAAAAAAGAAAATTAATTTGGAGTGGTAAGAATATTGCTTTTGGCTACAACCAATAATGTATTTACTACACACCTCCCAATTTCCTTTACTTTTTTTTTTTTTTTTTTGAAATTTTTATTGGAAATTCTCATGATACATAAAGAAATAGATCATCATTAGAAAATTATCTATAATTTTACAAAATTATAATAAAACATAGATAGAACATAAATAACAGAAATGGATTTATACATAAAAAATAATATCATTAAGTATGTAGGGAAAAAACCAAAAAAAGAGAGAAAAAGAAATTGAAAAAGAAAATAGAGGGGATAGTAAAAGGTAGCATAAAATTATTTATGGTTTGTCTACTTTGTTTTTCTTATTCTATTGTGAATATTGGTTCTACCGCCCATTCGAACAATTTTCCCAGGTCTCAAGAATCTCGTAATATTGAGTCATTTTGTCATTCACGGAATAATGCATTTTTTCCATTTGTATGTTATGCTCGATTAAATTGCATAGTTCCTCTAAAGTAGGGACTGTAGTACTTTTCCAATTCCTTCCCAATAATGTTTTACTCGCTAACAATACCTGGCCCAAAATCACCTTCTTCGGCTTAGTAATGCGTTTGGGGAATATATGTAGGAGAGCCAGTATTGGGGATTTAGCTATATTCTTCTTTAGCAGTTTATCTATCAACATGTACACACTAGACCAATATACTTTGAGTTTCGGGCAGTCCCACCAAATGTGTAACATAGTCCCTGGTCTATTGCAACCTCTCCAGCATAAATTTGAGAACCCCTTGTACATTTTTGCTAATCTGGTTGGGACATAGTACCATCTGAATAATATTTTCTTTACAAGTTCCACATGATTCGCATTGTGCGAAATTCTGCGTGGGAAATCAAGTGCCTGCGTCCATTCTGTAGGGGAAATATGGGTGCCCAATTCTGTCTCCCAGGCCTGAACATGAGGAAGAGATCCAATCATACAAAATGTTTGTAGTGCTTGGTAACATATGGAAAGGCCTTTCTTTACATAGGGCATCTTACAACATGCAAAAATAAGTTTGTGTGGGATATGACCAGGCACTGAAAGCATATGGGGAGTATGTGTTAGGACTTGTTGAACCTGAAGATATTTTAACCAATCTTTATCGTTTATACCATATTGGGCTTTAAGTTCAGAAAAAGAACTCAGCTTATGTTGAGTGTAAAGATTTCCAAGATGAGTAATGCCCTGAAGCTGCCACGTCTTCAAATGTAGGTCGGTAACCAATCGTTCTAGACTTGAAATAGGGGTGGCTATTGATAATTTAGCCATTTCAGGGACTCTTAATGCATACTGTTTCCAGACTTTTAACGAAACATTTATACTAGGTGTCCCACAGGAAAATAGTTTCCAATGTTGTGTCCACAGAACATCGATCAACCTGTGTGGGTAGCAGATCGCGTCCTCCACATCTACCCACGCTATTTCACCTGGTGCACAGTGAGACATTAATGCTTGGGCCATACGCGCCGCTTGGTAGTATTTTTCTACAGAGGGAACACCCAATCCTCCCCTCTCCGGGGGCATTATCAACCACTTGTTTGCAATCCTGGTGGGCTTGTGGGCGTGGATGAATTTACAAATATCTGATTGTATAGTTTTCAGAACGGACTTGGGTATCGCTATCGGTAAAGCTCTGAATATATAAAGTAGTTTTGGCATAACTGTCATTTTCACCGCCGCTATTCTTCCTAGCCATGTGAGGAATAAGGTCGACCACTCCATCAAATCTTGTTTAAGTGTGTTCCATACTGTTAGAAGATTATGTTTTATGAGATGGGCCGGATTTTTTGTGATACGTACCCCTAAATATGTTATATTATCTAATCTCCATTCGAACAAGTATGTAGTTTGAAGAGATTGCAAGATGTTCGGGTTCACCCCTATCGGTAAAGCTTGTGTTTTTGACACGTTAACTTTGTGGTAAGATACTTTGCTGAACTCATCCATAACCTCTAGAAGATGTGGGAGTGAGCGCTGAGGATGGGATAGGGAGAATATAATATCGTCCGCGAATAACCCCAATTTAATCTCCCGGCCTGGCGCGTATGGTATGCCTGGAATCAAGGGGTGGTTCCTAATCAATGCCGCTAAAGGCTCTAAGGCTAAAACGTACAAAAGTGGGGACAGTGGGCAACCCTGTCTGGATCCGTTTGTTATTGGAAATGGCTTCGATTGGAACCCTGCGTACGTGACCTTCGCCGATGGTGCAGAGTAAAGGGCAAAGATCGACTGTATGTATTCTGGGGGGAATCCGAATTTGCTCAGAACTTTTCGTAAATAAAGCCAGTGGAGGCGGTCAAATGCCTTTTCGGCATCTATGGCCAAAATTAGACTGGGAATCTTGCGGTCTTTAATTATTGAAATTGTGTCGATTATTTTACGGGTGTTGTCGGTGCCTTGGCGTCCATGTACAAAACCCACTTGATCATAGTGCAAAAAACTGGGCAATAGAGACTGAAGTCTATTGGCCAGAATTTTAGCATATAATTTTACGTCTACATTTAAAAGTGATATAGGTCGGTAATTGGGACAGTGCGTCGGGGGTTTTCCTGGCTTGGGCAATGTGGTAATATGGGCTACTAACATAGAAGGCGGGAATTCGCCTTTTAACCTGCTAGAGTTAAAAGTACGGGAGAGATATGGGATTAGGTATTTCTGAAACATTGTATAATATTGATTAGAAAAGCCGTCTGGGCCTGGAGCTTTGTACTTGGGGAGCGCTTTTATTGCTTTTGCTAATTCTTCCTCTGTTATCGATGCGGTAAGACCCGGCAAAGCTTGGGTCCCTAATTTAGGTAGCTCCATCTTTGCTAAGAAATCATCTATTGTTTTATCCATCGGTTGTGGTGTGTGCTGATCTTTATGTAAATTATACAGGGACGAGTAATAAGAGGCAAAAACCTCCGGTATGTCTGCTGGATTCTGTGTTTTAACCCCTTGTTGTGAGATTATATATGGTATCGCCCGTTTGGCCTCCATTTTCCTTAATCTTTTAGATAAAAGTCTGCTCGCTTTATTCCCTTGAGTGTAAAAAGTTTGTTTAAGTCTCTGTAGTTGCAATTGGGTTTGGTGTAATTGGATTTTCGAGATGGCCTGTTTTATAACTACAATTTGAGCCCTCCCCTGTGTGGTATGTTTGGTCTTGTTATTCGCTTCTAAAACCTGAAGCTCAGACATCAACTTTTTTAATTCTGTTTCTCTTTTTTTTTTCTCATAGGATGCCATTGCTATTAGATGTCCTCTCATAACTGACTTGTGGGCCTCCCATATAACCTCTGCCGAAATCTCTGGTGTATCATTTAGTTGGAAGTATTCTTCCAGCACTTTTTGTACTTTTTGTTTGATAGTGGGATTGGAGAGTAAACTATCATTAAGGCGCCAGGAGCCCATGCCTTTGTATTGGGATGGTACAGAGATCGTGAGGCATATCGGGGCATGGTCGGACCATTGGATCGTCCCTATTTCACATTTAGTTACCCGCTGCAGAGTGGATTTATCTAACAAAAAATGATCAATTCGGGAATAAGTCGAGTGGACCTGCGAATAAAACGTATAATCTCTAGAAAGCCCATTAGTAATTCTCCAGGCGTCGTACAGTCTAGTTTCTGTTAATATTTGTTGAAATGTTCGGCATTGTGAGTACAGTGTACGAAGATATTTCCCTGTTGGGGTAGCAGAGGTGTCAAGAGCTTGGTCGGCTATTGTATTAAAGTCTCCACATACTATAGTCGCCTTGTTTGGAGACATATCAAGTCGGTTAATAACTTTTTTAATAAAGGTAAGTGACTCCGAGTTGGGGGCATATATGTTGGCAATTATATAAGGTGTTCCATTAATGGTGGCCTCTATAATGAGATATCTGCCTTTTCTATCCTTGGTAATATTTACTAATTGGAAAGAGAGTGAGTTGTGGAACCATGTGGATACTCCGCATTTTTTCTTTGCCATTGTAGCGTGAAATACCTCTGTATATTGTGCTGTGGACATTTTGGGGAATTTATCAGTCGCGAAGTGGGTCTCCTGGGCACATATTATCTGTGCATTATTGTTTCTTGCTTCTTTAAATAATAATCTACGTTTGTTGGGTGTGTTTAGTCCTTTGGTATTAATTGACATTATTTTAATTGACATTATATCTGTTCTAAGGGAACTGTAGGTTTCCAAACAATACTACCAGCGGCGCGTTTACCCATCACATTGTACTCACCCCCTCCTTGATTTCTAGGTATCCCTAGAGAGTTGACTCTGGCTTCTCTTATTTTAGACATGGTCGTATCCTTATATGAAAGAGTGGTCCGATATCTAATATGGTATAGACATACAAAAAAAAACGCAGAATTAAAAATAACAATGGAAAAAAAAAAGAAGAATGGAAATATAAAAAAGAAGAAAGAAAAGTGGCATAACACCAATATGCAAATATTCACATTGTCAGTAAGGTCTGTTTGTGACCTAAAAAACCTTCTCAGTGCATTTATATTTTCGATACACACTTTTGTGCTGCAATGCTGCACTAAACACATCTCCAGATGGATGGGGGTTATCCGTAGTGTGCAGAAAATTATCAAATCTCTGCAAACCAACTTAGTGCCTAAAAAAGAAATCAGGCGGCCCTCTGGGGGAACTGATTAACCTTAATCTGGTCCAGTCTAAAAAAAAACAAATCTAGGCACTTACAATTTATAACTAGTTAGTGAAAAACAGAAAAACATTGAACTTAGTTATTCTAAATTTTTGGTTGAACTATGCGTTTTGTGATACTCATATCTCGCCTCTGCCCTCTATATTTGGTGTATAAACATTAATGTTCACTGCATTCGGCTGTTGAACTTTTTGTCAGGAGCTTTTTACGTTCTGCCGCTAGTTTAGGATATTGCTACACACGGTAAGCGGTGATCTACAGAATTATCGTTTGTTAATTCTCATATATTTGCGTATGTAATTTAACTAACAATGCTATATCGTATCTTTTATGTGGTCAAGCCCCATATTTAAGCATTCTCAATAATGGTGATGAGTTACTTGCAGTCATGAAATACAGGAATCGCCAACATTGTTCCTCTCTCAATGGAAACGGGATGTTTCCCAAATCTTCATTGTCCTTAACTTCTGTTTTAACACTTTGGGACAGTCTGGAGAGGTGAATAATCTCACAGTCCTTGCTGGGAGTATGAACGTTGGGCGGGTTCCATTCATATCGTAGCTCCGGGCATTTTCTTGTGGCTAGAGGATCTTGTTATTTGGGACTTTGGTATAACTTGCAAAATCCAGGGTTTCTTTACGCTGTGTCCGTTGCGTGTCTAGATCCGCGATGTTGTGGGGCCTGTGTCCAGTCTCTGGCCAGACGCTGTCTTTTTCCTCGGTCAGGTTCCTCTTTACTTTGGGTTGGGATTGCCCACATTTGCAGGAATTTAACCCCTTCCTCTGGGGATCGGAACACCGTGGTGGAACCTTGTCGGGAAACCAAAATTTTTACTGGAAACCCCCATTTGTATTTGATATTCGCTGCACGGAGGGCCGATGTTACGGCCTGGAAGCTCCTGCGTTGTTGAAGTGTGTGTTGGGAGAGGTCCGCAAATATCTGGATCTTGTTGTAAGGAACAGGTAACGGTTGTATTTCTCTTCCGACTCTCATCACAGCTTCCTTAAAATGATAGAAATGGAGTCTTAGTATAACGTCTCTTGGTGTCTCCGGGGGCAAGTTTTTGGGTTTTGGTAGGCGGTGGATTCGATCGATCAAAGTGTCCGTTCCGATGATATCTGGAAGGAGTGTGGAGAATAGCCCTTGAACCCAGTCCGCTAGGTAGGCTGGCTGTACCTCCTCAGGGATACCCCTTAGCCTGAGATTGTTGCGGCGGGAACGGTCCTCCAGGTCCCACACTTTTTCCTGCAAGCTATGGATTTCAGCTTTGAGGTTTTTATGAGAGTCCGACAGGTCGTTGTGGTGGTCCACAAGATCGTCTATTTTGGTTTCCATCCTGGTGGTTCTATCTCCCAGTTCTCTTATTTCCCTCGCAAATTCTGCTGTGAGGTCATAAATGTCTCCTTTGATCTGCGTTCGGAGCGTGGTAAGCATCCCTTTAATTTCTTCCCCAGTGATCACACCCGGAGTGGATGCCAGAGAGGTAGCGTCCTCGCCATCGAATACCTCCTCGTGTTCTAGGCCCTCACAGACGCCATCTTGGGATCCAGGCTCGGTGAGAATATTTGATTTTTTATTCCCTCTTGGGGTCATAAACTTGCTCAGTTTTTCTTGTTTTTTCGAATGTCGGTGTTGAGACATTCTGTAGGATTATAATCAGTGCTGTACCGTGATTATTGCCGTCTGAAATCAGTTTACCCCCGTCGGCCTCTGAGGAGCTCCTTTACAACACGTCCAGCTCGGTCGCCAGTTAGGACACGCCCCCCCAATTTCCTTTACTTTTACAGGATATGACATATGCTTCCCCATTTATCTGTCTCTAAGCTGGAGGATCCCATGGTTCTGAAAGATATTGAGCAGGCTCTAGTAAAATTATTGGTTGGCATGTTTATTTAGTAAGAAAGCAGCATGTTCTATTTTCTGTAATTACACGAAGGACAAAACCACTGTCAAGTAAGATTGACATCATGATCCTCTCCATGTTACCAGCTTAGAGATGGGAGTTCAAAGGTTCCTCAACACCATGGGATGGATTAGAACACAAAGGAAGTATAGTGAGAAACACAACTAATGAGCCTTACATCCTATAGATTGTTTATATGGACGTGACACATTAAAACGGTGAGCTATAGGTAAAATCATTTATTGGACTTTTCTGTTAAGTAAATGTCTAATAGGCACTCGTGCCACACAACATGCTGCACAATCGAGTGCTACAGGTGGCGGTGCCAGTATTTTCCATGCATTCACCTCCTTATCGTATATATAGGCATTTGGGTTAATATCATAAGACATATGAGTATTTTTTCTTGGAAATAAATTGCCTCCACACACAAATATTTTGTGTTTGTTAACATGGCACACAGCTTGGCAGTCGTTGAGTTCATAGTTTACAGACATCGTTGGCACTATTTTATTGGTTGCTCTCACTTTCATTTTCTTTAGTTCTATCTCCAAGTTTTGCTTGTGGTTCTGTACACTCAAGACACTGTCACCCTGGAACCAAACAAGAGGCCGGTGTTTAAATTTAATGGGGAATGTAAGACCCTGCAATCCTTTCCCACTGATTACATCAAACTCCTCTACCACTCCAACTCGAGAGAGTACTCCATTTACTACACACCTCCCAGTCACAATGTAGAGTGAGTTGTTATCTCTAATTGCCACACAGAGTACATCCATAGCAATACTCATGTTCCCAACTAGAATCCACTTGTTCTTAAGGCTATTAAAGCTGTAGATCCTGGAAGAAAATGCACTGGGGGCATAGCTTCCACCAACAATATAGAGAGAACCATTGCAAGTCACCATGGTATGAAAAGCCAGACCTTCTGGCAGATCTGGCATTTGGCTCCACAAATTTGTAGTGATATCATATTTCCAAGCTGATTTCAATGCAGAATTCTTCTCAGTGGCCCCTCCACTGATATAGATAACATTTCCACAGGTAGCTGCGCTTAGCCCAGAAGCTTTGTAGGGCATATCCGTTAGTTTCAACCAAGAGCCTTGTTCCAACAGGTAAGCATGTACAATGGCACTGAATGTATTGTCTGCTTTCTGGCCACCTAGAACAAGCACGGTTTCCAATATGGCCCCGTGTCTTTGAAATGCCAAGTACTTGAGAGGAAGATGAAGATCTTTATCTTTATAATTTTCCAAACCAGTATCTAGTTGTTGACTTTTTAGTACCTGCTTTATTTTGGCCATGGCAGATGAACTTCTCATTATCAGTTGCTCTTGCGTGCAGAAAGCAAAGAGCGCTTTGTTGGGGATCCCATTAAGGGAGACATGGGAAAACAGACGGTCAAAATATATAATCCTATCATGGGGTTTGTGCTCTACCCATTTAATGAGTGACC
The DNA here is from genome assembly GCA_036172795.1 of Pelodytes ibericus. Taxonomy (NCBI): domain Eukaryota; kingdom Metazoa; phylum Chordata; class Amphibia; order Anura; family Pelodytidae; genus Pelodytes; species Pelodytes ibericus. The sequence continues at coordinate 42,621,413 of CM069860.1, forward strand.
ATAAGACTTGTTCTTCATTACGCACACAGAGGTCATCATCTTTTATCAAACGAGAGAAAATCAACGGTGGACATTTTAGGAGGTTTTTACTTATCTCCATCGAGTTGTCTCCACTAGGAACCATGGAGTAAAATGTATTCCTGAAAAAGCCATAGGCAAAGTCCTTAAGATTTTCCATGTTAAATTTCTCGGCTAGTAGTAGATTGTGAAGACAATTTCCCTTCTGTGTGTTTTTTCTTAGGTAGCTCTCACAGTGATCTTTCAGATTTAGCAAGGAGAAGTATATAGCTCCATATGCTATCTCCTCCACATTAGAATTTGACAGTATCACTTTCCCTGTGTAAAAATAATCCAGAAGCTGCTCCACGGAACGTGGACTTATATAGGTGCTGTCAATCCTGATTACTTTTCCACTTATAGCCTCTTTGTCTTCAATGAAATCCCTGGCAATAGGGCTGAAAGCTTCTAGGACGCAACGGTGAACATAAAATTCTTCTCGGGCAATGCAAACAATGAGATCACAGTATTCCTTTCTCTGTCTCTGGCAGTTTAAATGATTGAGCAGTCGCAGGCTGTGGTCCTTTTCATTGAACTCCATGCTCATAGCCATCCAAATTCATATATATGGTCCAACATATAAACAGGATGCCTGTAAATTGCTGTGTCTTATACATTTCAAGCATTAGAAGTCAGGATTAATTCCGGGACCATTACTGATTATTGAGGAAGGGTTTTTATCACTAAGATGTCACAATTGTTTATTACATCACAGCAGACAGAACAGGTTAAATCCAAGTTTTATTTAAATGATCCAGAGCGTTTACATCTAAAGGGACAATATACATACTGTACTGTCTATGAATGTATTGTGAGACTTTATGTACGTTTTATATTTTTTTTTATTAAGTTATATATTGATACAAGTCATATTTTTAGTTTCCTGCCTTTTTTTCATTTATTATTTTTAAAATATACATAATGGAGAGAGAGGTGTGGCTTCGCACCACGATGGCTGCCTAAGAAAACAGCTCCGCAGCATTGGAGCCAACACAAGCCAATTTTAGCTTCCCGGACAGCCTTTTTGCAGCACATTCTTGGGGAATCTCTCACTAAATGGGTCCACCTGAACATACCAGGCGGACCACTAAGAAAGACCCGCTGGAAGTGGCCATGATTTTCAAAAAAACTAATCAGGACCTGTCGCAGGGGGAGAAGATGGCGGCCCTTCCCGCCATACAGCACCCTTCCACGAAACAAGATCTAGAAGACATCTTCACTATGCTACAAACGTGCATCCGGGAAGAAATCGGTACAGCTTTAGGCATGATCCAAAAAGACGTGCAAGCACTCCAAGACCAAACGGCCACACACACGGAACAAATAAACGGCTTATCCACTGACTATGAGCACCTGGCCAATGACTTCGTGGACCTCCATCGCATGGTGTCCGGCCTGGAAAGTGCAATGGAAGACATGGGCAACCGCTCCCGCCGAAATGATGTACTCATAAGAGGTTTGCCCGAAATTATTGGACCTACAGACTTACCTCAGGTACTGTCCCAAATGTTCTGTGCTGCCCTGCCGGACTTGCCTGCTATAAATTTTCTTTTTGACGTGAGACGTGATCGTCCGCTTTCATTACTTCCAGACGAAGGAAGCAATTATGTCAGCCGCAAGACGAACACCGCTGTCCCACGATGGCCATCGGGTTCAAACATTCCAGGACCTGGAACCCATTACCCTCTACAAAAGATGGCAATGGAAGCCACTTACCGACCGGTTGAGGGCAGCAGGCCTCCGTTACGCATGGGGATTTCCCTTCAGGATTATCGTATCTCACAATGGGGGGTCTCCTACTCCACATATGAGGATCTTCTGGCATTCGTGGATGCACAAGATATTGAGCAGTCTAACCATAGACCTCGCTCCAGAAGTCCCAGAGAAGGTGATCTGGGAACTGAACAGCCGGCAACCCACTCCAGGTCCACACGATACCGCTAGCGGAATACAACCTCCAAGCAGTGTTTGACCTCCATTCTCAATTTCCAGTACCCTTCCAACACCTCATCAGTGTACAAGTTTATCTCTAACGTCCAGTAACTCTTTATGGACTTTCCCCCATGGTCTTCTCCTCCTACGGACAGTATGCTGATCGAATGCACTACCTCTCATACCCAGCCCAGGCCACAGCAGCCTTATTGCAAAGAACTCTTGAAGAACCCAGCCTCAAACAGACACATCTACCTTACATCGGAGGACTATACTGACTTTTCCATCTACAAGGGGACAGCTAAGTTCGCCTAAATAGGCTTCCTTTTTGCTTTTTATTATTTTTCTTAATGTGTTATGTATGTGGGGCCATGATTATTCGCAATCGTTTTTTACATTCGCCTTGTGGAAGACGGGTGGCAAGAGATCATGTAACCGCATCCTAGCCACAAAATAGTAGCCCCTGTTGAACCTACTCTCCTTTTGAGGCAGGGCACTCCCTGTCGACCGTTGCTACCTGCAAGGGAGGTAACGGAGTTGCGAGCCGCTATTGAACAAAGAGACGGAGAATATAGGCTCCCACTAAATAAAAGAGTGATAAGGTATTTTTATAGCCCTCCTATCATCCACCACCCTCTACACTTATCTCCCAGGAAGCATGGGAAACATACGATTAGGTCAGCGCACTCACTCTACCTAGCTCACAGTAACATTTTCGGAACATTAGACGACAAGTCTTTCCTAGCACCCCCCATAAAGGGCAGTTCATTGGGCTCACAAAGTTTCAGCTTTAGATTCTCCCATCTACATGCCACTCTGACAACCTCCACAATCTCAGTGGGTACAATGGTATTATTCCTGTCACTCCTGGATACGTGCATATGACTACAATGGGTCTATACTGTCTCTCATTTGTTTATTTGTTCTGAGTCATTGTTGAAGGTTCAAATTGTGTTATCCAATGTTTAATAACAGGTTGTACAAATAGCAAAATACGGGTCGCCAAAACACCCCTTCCAGCGAACCCATAGCTGGACCCGGGGAATCGTTTCCAAATGGTTCGCAATGTCTGCATTAAGCCTAGTTATTTTACTACATTTCTATTAGTGCTACATATCCGCACTCCTTTTTCTATGTCATTGCAGCCTACTATAAAATATTGCTGACTCAATTCGGCAATTTTTCTTTCTCCATTGCACTTACTGGCCAAGAAGTAAGCCCAGTAATCTCATAACTTAACCCCAAACCCTATCAAGGTTTACATTACACTCCTGTACTAAAGGAAAGGGTTTTTTTTTCTCTCTTTTCTCTCTCCCCTTTCTTTCTCATCTATCACTACCACAACTTAGTGTCTTTCTTTCCCCTACCCGTCTGTCATCCCTACGACCTTACCAGACCACCCCCCACCCCACCACCCCACAGCCAGCTATACAGGACACCCCAACTCATAGCAACACCCAGTGATCCTCATTGAGTGAACAGAGGAATCATGCCATCTCAGATTTCCCTTCTTTCTCTTAACGTCCATGGCCTAAACTCGTCACAGAAGCGCAGAACTGTCCTTAGGCACCTAAAAAAAACGAAAACCGGACATTGCATTTATCCAGGACACCCACTTCTCGTCCACGCATCCTCCCATCCTACGGGATCATACATTCACTCAATGTTACACAGCGAACTTTCCTGCTAAAAAACATGAAAACATGTCCGAATTTAGTCACATACTCCCATGCTGACCCCAAAGGGCAATACCTTTTTCTCTCAGGCCAAATGGGATCACACACAGTAGCCCTACTCAATGTATACGCCCCATCAACCCCCAACGTCACATTTTGGCATGAGCTCTCCGAATTTCTGAAGAAACATCCCACAGACAAACTGGTTGTGGGGGGATATATGAATGCAACCCCGTCCCCAGAACTTGACAGATCAAAAGCGCCCCCTACTGGGACAATCCACCCCTCAGATAAACACTTACTCGACTTCATCAAAACCTACAATCTGCTGGACATTTGGAGGTTACAACATCCCTCCTCTAAAGACTATACCTTCTTTTCCCATCCACATCTCAGCTACTCAAGAATAGATTTTTTTTTTGTATCTCCCACTCCTGTTTGTCACTAATTGAATCTAACAAAATACACACAATTACCTGGTCGGACCATGCCGATATCACACTGACTCTTATGCTCACATAATTCTACAAACATTGGTCTTGGAAATTAAATGATCCCTTATAACATAACCACGAAGCTCTCTCCTCACTCCAACAACAAATAAAAGACTACTTTGAATTAAAGGATGGAACTGTAGAAGATCCAGCAACGTTATGGGCCGCACACAAAACAGTGATACGGGGACACCTGATTAGCACCACCACCCATTTGAAAAAAGAATTCGCTAAACAATCCCAACAAATGCAAACTGAACTTTTTAATCTCGAAACCATAAACAAAGCCAACCCCACGCCTTCCACATTAATTGAATTGCCGAAAGTTAGGAACCAACTGAAATACCTCATCCTAAAAGATACTGCCAAGTCTCTAAAATTCACCAGACGCACCTATTACGAAAACACAAACAAGGCAGATAGACTGCTCGCCTCATCGTTAAAGACTCAACTCTTCTCACGTATAATATCCAGCATTACCACAAACTCTGGCCGGGTGATAACCAATCCACAGGATATAGTCAAAGAGTTCCATCTCTACTATTCTGCACTTTACAAGCACTCACCCGAGGCAACTCTACTGCACTCTAGACATATCCAAAAGATCTATCCACTACCTAGACCAAATTCCACTGCCATCTCTCTCACTGTCAGATAAGGACATCTTGGACGGTCCAAGTTCATAAGAGGGAATCACCGCGGCGATCAAAACCCTGAAATCAAACAAGGCACCTGGCCCTGACGGACCCTACTATAAAATTCTTAGACATTTTGATCCCACATCTTCTCCCACTATCCAACGGTATATTAGACGGATGCTACTTTACAGACGACATGCAGGAAGCCAACATTACACTCATTCACAAACTGGGAAAACCTGGAGACCTCACGACCAATTATAGGCCCATTGCCCTATTAAACATCGACTACAACATTTTTACTAAAATACTAGCCAACCGACTGAACACAATATTACGCACATTGATCCAGCCAGACCAGGTGGGTTTTATCCCCAACAGACAAGCATTAGATAATACAAGGAGATGTATAGATTTCCTTTGGATGGCAACCAGATCTCAGGCGCCTTCTCTGTTCCTATCCATAGACGCAGAGAAGGCGTTTGATCACATGAATTGGGCGTTTCTATGATTGGTAATCAAACGGATGAACTTCCCACAGAATTTTCAAAATTGCCTATCGGCCATGTATCATCGACCAACTTCCAAGATCTGCATCCCGGGAGCAAGCCCACTGAAATGTCATAATTTTAACGGAACTAGACAGGGTTGCCCCCTCTCGCCCTTACTCTTCGCTCTAACCCTCAAGCCTTTTTTACAATCCATACGCCAAAACGTGAATATTACTGGCCTCACCCTCACTCACAATCAGTATAAAGTATCTGCCTATGCGGACAATATTATACTCTCACTCACAAACCCATTGAACTCACTGCCCCATCTTTTCATGGAATTACACGAATTTATGGAGTTCTCAGGCTTCAAGGTAAATTCAGAAAAATCTAGGGGACTCCTGGTACATCTGACTGAATCGACCGCCCGACTTATCCAAACCAATTTTTCACTTTTCAACATCAGACTGACCACTGACATACCTAGGACTCCACCTCACCTCCGACCATATGCAACTCTACCACCTCAACTAAACGCCCCTCTTAGGCCAATTAAAATCAGACCTGGAAAAATGGCGCCCCCTACTGATATCCTGGATAGGGCGACTGACTACAGTTAAAATGAACATACTACCTCACTTATTATTTCTATTCCAGGCTTTGCCAATACCACTTGTATCTAGAGACATGAAGACGTTGCAAAAATCAATTAATCAATTTATCTGGCCGGGCCGAAAGGCCAGACTGAACATCTCCACCCTATACAAACCCAAATCTTCAGGAGGACTGGGCCTTCCTGATATCTCAAAATACTACATTGCTGCCCAAATTGCTCAGATTTCAGCATGGCACTCCCCAGTATCAGCGATTAGATGGGTGGATATTGAAAATGATCTATTTAGACCGGATGTTCTCAGCCAATACATATGGCTCCCTAAAGCACACAGACCACTACTCAGAACGCAATGTCCAGCAATCATCAACTCTCTCAGGATATGGAACAAACACGCAACCAAACACCGGTTAACCACTGAACATTCCCCTCTTTGTCCCATCTACCGGGAACAGAAACTTTCCTCCCGGGATGGATCTCTTCCCCTTCAAAAATGATGACCAAGGCGATATTTCTAGAATCTATGATTTATACCATAAAGTTTCATTGAAAACGTATGATGACCTGAAAGCAACCATACCTCTGAGGGCATCAGACTTTATCAGATACCTACAACTAAGAGACTTTGCCCTTACCCCCTCAACTAAACTGGCTGCAAAGACTACCCCTACATGGAATGAAAAACACTGTATGGACAACCCCAGACAAAAAGGTCTGAAATCTGTTCTATATACAAAATTTGTCTCCTCTAACTCTAACCTCCCTTTGGCATATGTCACAGCTTGGGAACGAGATCTTGGCCACACACTGGACATAGAAGACTGGGAAGATGTCTGGGAGGCCACCTCTAAAATATCAATATGCACCACACACAAAGAACAAGCATACAAGACCTTGATGAGGTGGTACCACCAACCCTCAACTGTGGCCAAAATGTACACAACTTCCTCTCCCCTATGCTGGAAAGCATGTGGAGCTATAGGTACTTTCTACCATTGCTGGTGGACCTGCCCGTACATACAACTCTTTTGGAAACAAATCCACAAACTCATGAATCATTTTATCATCAAACCAATACCACTGGAACCTGAGCTTTTCCTTCTATCCAAACCTACAGATACATGTACAAGACATGAAAAGGCCCTGGTGGCCAAAATCGCCCTTGCGGCACGCAGAGCGATAGCGCAAGTGTGGAACCAGCCTAACGTACCAACTCTAGCTACAGTCAAAACTTTAGTGGAAGGACATGGATTCACTGACAGCCTGTGTGCATGATACTCCCACCAGATTCCAAAAGGTTTGGCTCCACTGGTCTACTTCCTTCCCGAAATAACAACAAATTATCCACGAATTGGCACTCCCGGTAGGCCTGGTCTCCTATACAAACATTTCATAGGTTATATCTACAGCACTGAAAAGAACCTCCTGTCCCTACTCCCTCTTACCCTTTCCTGATATCCCCCTTCTCTTTTGCTAAACTATTCTATTCTCTTCTCTACCACCCTATGCTCCCCCTCTATGTTTTTTTTTTTTTTTTAAATTTACTTATTTAGTTTACTTGGGGGAATTACGATTCATTAGAATTCTACCAAGCAATATTTTATAATGTACTGACAATGGACTAGAAATAACATAGAAACATAGACTCTAACCTGAGACTCTACAGATTATGCACTATATGTTGTACCCCACTGTTCTCACAAGTATTATATGTTTAAAATGTGTATGATACACACCATGTTTTGGAAATATTTTCTTACACTTACAAATGGAAAATTTAAATCCTTTGACAGGCAATTTCTCATGTCTCTGGCTTTGTATTCTACTTTGTATAAAATTGCTATATGCGTATTTGATACTGTTTTGAAATGCATCTGAGAATACTATCATGCAATATTTTATACCATACAGGTTCCCACTCTAACTTATGTTTAGATGACAACGTACTAGAAAGAACCGAAGACTCTGCAGATTACGCACTATATGTTGTATCCGACTGATCTTACAAATATTATGTGTTTATAATGTGTATGATACATACCATGTTTTGGAAATACTTCCTTATATTTACAAATGGAAAACTTAAAACCTTTGAAAAATAAAGATTTAAAAAATATATATATACATAATGATAGAAACATTTAAATACATAAAGGGAATAAACATGGTGAGGAGAGTATATTTAAAATAAGAAAAATTAACACAACAAGAGGACAAAGTCATAAATTAGAGGGGCAAAGATTTAAAAGTAATATCAGGAAGTATTACTTTACTGAGAGAGTAGTGGTTGCATGGAATAACCTTCCAGCGGAAGTGGTAGAGGTTAACACAGTGAAGGAGTTTAAGCATGCGTGGGATAGGAACAAGGCTATCCTACATGGGCTGAATGGTTCTTATCTGCTGACACAAAATGTCTAGATGATTTCTATGTAGTGAACCCCATTGAGTTTAAGGGTTTAACCCTTTATTGTAAGATCTCCCAAGTTTTTTTTAGGTATATCCAAAGCATGATCTCTCGATGTGAGGTTTGGAGTAATCTTTGTATTGCAGAGAGATTACTTGACTTCTTGTATGCATGGTAAAGGTGCAAGACCTTGCCTTTTGCACTATGTGTGCGCCTATGTATAAAGTAGACACTCAACAAATTTCAGGAGTCTGTTCCACGTTGGCTGGTACCAAACATCCGGGTTGTTCTGTCCACGGGCACAACCCTTGTATAAATCAAGCACTTTCCACTGTCTGACAGAGGTTCTATTCCCGCTCACCAAAGTCTCTGAATGTATAGAAAAGGCGCCAGATGGACACTGTTAGGGAGATTAATTCAGAGGAGAAACATAGCACAGATGTACGTAGTAAATTACAAATTTATTGGCCCCCACAATTTAGGCTTACTTAAAACGATTAAAAACAGTATATGAGATGTAAATCACTAGCGTAGAACCGACCCACGAGTAGGTAAAGCTGTACAGGGGTTTGGATGCGGTTCTCTGTATCAGCTGTGGTCAGCGATCTTGACATGTTTTCTCTGTCCCTCACCGATGCATGCAACAAACATGTTTCATCAGCACTTAAGAAAAAACATAAGGCTCTAATACATGTGAGTGCCATACATGGGGGGTCAGCGGTGTTCCAGCCGCCATCACCACTACAATGTCACATATTGTCTGTTTCTGCTTGTTTTTTCTTTTTTATGTGCCTGAGGGTTATCAACCCTTTGTATTTGATAACATCTGTATCATCAGTTTTTATTAACACTACTTCCTACTACATTGTTTATTTTTATATTTATTTGTATTTTCATGTAATATTTCATTGAGAAACATGTCGGGTTTGCTCCAGACTTTTCAGGGCATATTTTTTAACCCTTTCTTTCTCAAGCACTGCGAAAATTGTTGGCACTATGTAAGTAAACGATCATGTAATACAATATCCTTTTATGTGCACTGATTTGGCTACACTGATCAGTTGATGGTGTTTGTGCTAAGATTGCATTCTATTTTGTATATAATTATACACTTTGCAATCCTTACTTTTTTTTTTTTTATTATGACTAAGATTTACAAGCACTTAACTTATAACTCTGTTTAGCATTATACATTTAAGTGCCGTATTTACCACTTTTTGCTTTGCAGAGTCTATTTAACTATTGAATAATTATGTTTCTCCCATCCCGTTATTTAGTACTTTCCATTTTCATTGATCTTAAGTCCTCAAACTTACATTGGTGCAAGTTGAAGACCTGCTTGTATAGTGCACAAGCATTGTTCCTGTATGATTTGATGCAGGTATTCTGCATAAATCACATTTTTAAAATTTGACTCCAGCCCCAGTGATTAATCAGCATGTTTACTGCTGGTGCGGCAGCACTGATTGTGTAGACACTGAGGATATAAAGTTTTGTTTCATTTAGTCTTCCTGTGCTGCTGGAATAGAATACATTGTGATAAACTTGCTCTTGTAAACAGAAGGATCTCTTAAAAGTGCAACACATTGTCTGATGACATCACTAGAGAGACAGGAAATTCCATTCATTTGAATAGTATTATTCTGACTCTTCTAGTGAGGGCCTTCTCTTAGCTTCCAAGCATGTGTTTATCAAAGAGACAGTTCCACTTAACATATTTTCTGTATGTTGTACGTGTTTAATATATGTGAAATGCACTTATTTTTACATCGAAAATAATTTCACAGAAGCCCCATACTATTTGTGGCAGACTCAGCTGTTTATAAACACCTCCAAGTATGCATTGTCCACTTCATACTTCTCTCATACATTTCCTCTCATGTGTGCCCATCTTCTCCCATAATTTTGGCCTCACCTTTGTCCCTTTAAATTGTGTTTAAAAAAAACACACACTAGCTGTACTCTCATGGATCAGTTGTGTTCACTACCTCCTCTCCTCCCCCAAGATTGTAGCTTTAAAAATAGGATTATAAATAAAAAAAAAAAGACATCAACACATAATCCTACTTTTCAGTGCACGGCTTCAATGCACATTTTTGTTATGCATACCGCAGGCAATTTTTTACTTCTACATGGTTTTAGGCAGCACAAGTTCTTCCATGCAGCATGTTAAAATAAATTAATTAATCATGGTAGTTCCAATGGGACCCTCTCTATGATTACCGTATTTGCTCGATTATAAGACGACCCTGATTATAAGACGACCCCCTAAACTTTGGATATTCCTTTAGGAAAAAAACTAAAAGCCGGAATATAAGACTACCCTATAGGAAAAAAGTGAAACTTGTACATATTCACATGTAAATTGTTTTTTTAATAAAACAATTATATCAAAAAATGTATTTCTTGTTTTTATTTCCTTTTATGTGCCAATGCTGCCTCTCTCTTTCCCTTGCCCCCAGCTTTGTCTCTCTCCCCCTCCCTTTGACTCCCCCCTCGCCTCTGTCTCTTCCCCCCCCTTGTTTCTCTTTGCCCCCTCCCTCCCCTTGTTTCTCTGTTCCCCCTTCCCTCCCATTGTTGCTGTCTCTTCCCCCTCCCTCCCCTTGTCGCTCTGTCCCCCCCTCCCCTTGTCTCTCTGCCCCCTCCCTCCCCCTGTCTCTTTGCCCCCTCCCTCCCCCTGTCTCCCTCCCCCATACCTGGAACTTGATCCCTGGTGGCTAGTGGGGGCAGCCGGGGGATGTCACAAATTATATATTGTTTTTATCATCATAAGAAAGGCTTTCATTAGATACCATTATGTTCATCATATCTTATAATTTACTACAAAAAAAATCATAAATTATGATGAAAAATTCTAAAAAACCCACTTTTTCTAACTTTGACCTAAAATATAATTTACACAAATACAATCATTAAAAAAAGACCCTGTCTAACTAGTTTCTAAGTGTTGTCCCGAGATCAGAAATATGCATGTTTCCATATTTTTCTGTATTTTTTTTGCGAGTTATGGGGCAAAAAACAAAAAGTGTTTTGGGGTTTTTCCCTATATTGACCTTTTGACCCCAACCCTAAATTTAACCCTAACACTAAATTTAACCCCAACTCTAACCCTTATGCTATCCCTTAATATATTTTAATTTAATTTTAACCCTATCCCTTATGCTAAAAATTATTTAATTTTAACACTATAGGCTAATCTAACCATATAACCAGTTTTAAGCTAATTAGATATATATATATATTTCTTTTTTTTATTTAATCTTTATTTATTACGTTTTTATGCTTTAGGTAACATAAAATTAACACATTGGTGTACACAGGATTACATATGTAGCTTATCTCAACAGTTATAGAAATAGAAAAGAAATTGTGTAAAATAATATATATATGCATATAATTATCAGACCTAGTATAAGGAAAAAGGAAAAATATAGGATTCTCAGGAATATGTTGGTGCAATTTCCAGTTATCAAGCTGCATAACCAAAAAAAAACGTCAAATGAAGGCACGATTGGGAATGTTGCTAGAAAGTATAAAACAAAATGTCACCATGTGCGGGTTTTTGTTTTTTGTTTTTTTTTAGAGAATGCCCTCTACAGGGAAGACATAGAACACCCCACTGCTAGCGGCGCAGTTGTGTTTCGAAACAGATCCTACAAGTACTGCGAATTCAATTTAACACAAATACCATAATTACTGCAGAACATGCAGTGTTAAACATTGAACATTGATCATGCGTCTTACAGTCTAAACATATATTCAGCCATAAATAGGAAATATTGCTTGGATTATGCTAGGGCAGTAAATTTGAAGAAATAAGAAAGGGTGTGTAGTGGAGCAGAAGAGCTAGTAAGAAAGAAAGAATAAATAGAATAAGAGTGATAGAGATAACAAAGAATGTAAGAAGGAAGGAACGAATGTTAAAGTGAAATAAGTAGAGGAGAAAAGAAAGGAAAATGAGCAGTAAGTGGCAGTCTATCAGTTAGGAAATACAGAGTGAGAGAGAGAAAAAAAAAAAAGGGGGAAATCAGAAGAGTGGTCCAAGAGAGGATCCACTGGCAGCAACAAGAGATTGGTGCGGGAATGGGGCACTGGGCCGGCTTTTGGACCCAGAAATCGTCATCTCCAACCGGAGGAGACTTAAATGCCCTGGGGGGGGGGGGGGGGGGATGCAGAAATATTTAAAAAAAAGATTAGATGTATCACAAATATGCTGAGCAGTAGCATAGTGCCCCCTGAGTCAATACCCTTAATCCCGCATAAGAAGTAAGGCTGCCTTATTGCACCCAACCCAGCTTGAAAGGACACAAATTAGAGCAGAAAGGTAAGTAAACTTTCGGGGACAATGTTAAATAAGGCACAACAAGTTTAAGTACGGTGGTTAAGTGTTTCTTTCGGGAGGCAAACTTCTTAGGTTTCAAGAGGAGCAGGCGATCCTTCTCGCCAGTCCAGTTGCACTTGAGGGAGGGCAAAGGGTGTAGAGGACTCCCGCAGAGCTGGTGGTATGGGAATGTCCAAGCCAATCAGAAAGGATCGCATGTCCGCCAGATCTTCTATCACCAGTAACTTGTTGTTGTTATTCACTGAAAGTGACTGAAAAGGGCCCCATCTGTATCTGATCTCCAACGAGTTGAGGTAAGTAGTTAGGGGGGGCCATACTCTTCCTCCAGCGCAGAGTTGGGTGCGGGAGATCCTCGAATATGAAAATGTTGGTGTCTTCATAGCGAGTGGTAAGGCGCTTGCGAGCTGCTGAAATAATTGCCATCTTGTCAGACACTGAACGCTTCTTAACAATCAAGTCTCGTGGGGCATCCTTTGGGGCACCCTGGGCTTTCTTAACTCTACACAGGTCATGAAGTGTCTGATCCATGCTGGTATGAGCCGCTCGGAGATGTTTAAACAAACCATGTATGTATGGACGGAGGGCAGTGGGCCCTACTGCCTCCGGGGCTCCGCGTATTCTCACATTCGACTGGCGAAGCTTCCCATCTTGCATGGTGACCTGTCGTGTTAGTGCGTAGAGCTGTTGAGCCATCTACTCGCTACGGTCTGTTATTATTTTTTGGGCCTCAGCCGATTTCTGCATTGCAGCTTTCAGAGAGGCTACTTCAGATCGCAGCTCTACCACCTCAGTTTTCACCTTCTCCACCTCTGACTTCCAAAGGGCCTGCATCTCTAACAGCATTGCCCGGATGTCATCTTTAGTTGCCAAAGTGTCACCCGCAGTTGAAGATGCTGCTGCCGGTCTGGGCTCCCTCGCAGTCGGTACTGTATCGGGATCATCAGAGGAGCATTCTGAGTCAGTTTGGGTGTTAAGAGGAGTGTGGATCAATGTGGGAGGCTGCGGCCTACTCGGTCTCATTAAAAATGGTCCGATATCTGGGGATTTTGTAAACTTAAGTTTATCTTTGTTCTTGGTCTTTTTCCCCATCTTGTCTTTGTCCCTCTGAGCTTTGAGGTTTGCAGTTATAGGTGGTTTATACATCGATTTATCCATGTATATGCCTAATTGTCAGGAGCTCCTGGCAAGCACGTCTGCTCTCCTCAGCAGTCAGCTCCGCCCCCCTAGATATATATATATTTTTTTAACATTGCTATGCTGGTTGCTGCCTCTAGGGGCAGTCAATCAGCATATTCAGAGCAACGGAAGTGAATTTACTTTTGCTTCTGAAGCTCACACCACAAGAGGGCATAGCCATATTGACGTAGCATGCTGCTCCGTCAATATGGTGCCCACGATCGCTCTGTGGGGCGATCGTGGGTGCCCCAGTAAGGAAATTTTGGTGCTGGATATTGCCTCCACATAGAGGCAATAGACCAGCATTGTTAAATCAGTTTTCGCGATCGTTGATCGCGAAAACCGGTTGATTCACCACAGGCCATGTCTGACATGTCCATTGTCGCGAAGGGGTTAAATTAATTTAGACCTGATTACGATCTATACGCTTCTAACTTTGTTAAAAAAAAAAAAAAAAAAGAGTATCAAGTGTAGATGATTTATAAAGAAATGATTTAATGAAAGAATACAAATTAAGTGCCTTATTAAGCCTTCTTTACTCCATATAGTTCTAACAGGGGGCAGACCTGTTTAGAATCTTGGGTCAGATCTTCACTCACCTTGGTGTAGCAAACAGGGGAAAGATCAGGCGCTCTGTACATAGACACTTGAATACAAAAGTATAAAAGAATATAATAAATGTGATGATAAAAATCACGTGCATAAAATACACAATAATCGTGCAATATAAAAAATGTGCAAAAATGTGCATAAAAATCAAAACATTCACAATACAGTATGCAAATAAATAAAAATGGAAAAGCACAATATCAGTGCTATATGTGCAAATATGCTAACAATACATTCAACAGAAGTGGAGAAAATGGATAGGAATCTAATATTGATGCCAAAGGCAAAAAAAGAAGGGAATAATCCTAAAGAGTATGGTATGTCTTTTATATCAGAATATAATATAGCAGCCCCTCAAATTAAAAAGATTCTATCCAAACATTGGAATGTGGTCAAGGGAGACGAAATTTTAGCCCCTTTTATCATCACATTTTATATCATCACATTTATTATATTCTTTTATACTTTTGTATTCAAGTGTCTATGTACAGAGCGCCTGATCTTTCCCCTGTTTGCTACACCATTTACCTACAGTTTTGAAGCTGTCTGTTTTTTAGGTTAGGCTGCTAGTGCACAGTGGACACCTATTTTATATATACACATAGATATTATATACATTATATACTTTGTTGGCACTATTTTTGCTCGTCCTTTTCTCTTTTCTCTATATTGCTTCACTCACCTTGGTTCAGCACAAAGATATGACCCATCTGACCAAAGATTCTAAACAAAATGGCTGCCTTCTGGTAGAGTTAAATGGAGTAAAGATCACTCAATAAAGTACTTCATTTGTATTCTTTCAGTAAAGAGTTTCTCTATAAAATGCCTACACTTAATGCACTCCTTTAATTAAACATAATTTCATTATTTACTACAGTTGTCCTTTACAAATGCCATACTGACATGGAATGCCCTGCATATGTATTGATACCTTAACTCAGGGGTGTCAAACTCAAATTCATCGGTGGCCGCATCAGCAGTATGGTTACCCTCAAAGGGCCGGTTGTATAGGATTATGCATCTACTCTTTATTATCATGAATAATTGCCTCTGCATTCAGTTGCTACTGGTTTTAATAATAATTTAAGTAATAACTAGCCTTGAAAACAGAAGCCTAGGAAGAATAATAGCAAGCATGGGTCAGGACTGCACTAAGTACACAGTGCATGGGTCAGGACTGCGCTAAGTACACAGTGCATGGGTCAGGATTGCGCTACGTATACAGTGCAGCGGTCAGGATTGCACTAATTACACAGTGCATGGGTCAGTAATAGTGTGCCAGTCAGAGCCCAGTAATAGTGTGCCAGTCAGTGCCCAGGAATATTGTGCCAGTCAGAGCCCAGTAATATTGTGCCAGCCAGAGCCCAGTAATATAGTGCCAGCCAGATGCCCAGTAATATAGTGCCAGCCAGATGCCCAGTAATATAGTGCCAGCCAGAGCCCAGTAATATTGTGCCAGCCAGAGCCCAGTAATATAGTGCCAGCCAGAGCCCAGTAATATAGTGCCAGCCAGATGCCCAGTAATATAGTGCCAGCCAGAGCCCAGTAATATAGTGCCAGCCAGATGCCCAGTAATATAGTGCCAGCCAGAGCCCAGTAATATAGTGCCAGCCAGATGCCCAGTAAAATAGTGCCAGCCAGATGCCCAGTAATATAGTGCCAGCCAGAACCCAGTAATATTGTGCCAGCCAGATGCCCAGTAATATTGTGCCACTCCTCCTCCCCCCCCCCCCCCCCCATCACTTACCGAATTGCTGCTTGTCTGTGGTCCCGGACGGATGACTCCTCCGTGCAGTCTTCCCTCCTGCACGGAGGAGGGAAACACAGTTGCTGGATGTGACGTATCGTCACATCCGGTCGCTGTGATTTTTTTTCACCCGGCGGTCGCAGCCAGAGGATTCGGCCGCCTGAAAAAAAAAAAAAAAAGGTAAGCAGCGCGGGGGGGGGGGGTGCCGGCTGCACCCCCCTAGTCAGTGGCACCCGTGGCGGGCCCCCCCAGTACGCCACTGCTGTGCGGGCCACATTACAAGGTCCGGCGGGCCGGATTCAGCCCACGGGCCTTGTGTTTGCCACCCCTGCCTTAACTGATGATAACTAAGAAAGGGCTTTCATGCCAATATAGGTTATAGAGCCATTTTTAAAGGCTAGATTGTGACGGTGGCATTCAGAGTTATTAGTCCTTAAAGGGTCAAATCAAAGCTTCCTAGACTCTCCCTGAAATAGCAACTTTTTTCTCCCTCAGACCAGACAAGTGTAATGAGCCTATCCTCTGTACACTGCAGCACTTCGTGCTTTCACATTTGACCACTGGGGAGCTCCTTAGAGACCGACTTACTGCAGCCTCGTCATCTGACCAGTGACGTCATCGAAACGGGCGTGTTCGCTCCCAGACCCGCGCGCGTCCTCCCACTTTTCTGAGGATCAGGTGACAGTCTGAAAGCTTCCTCGCCTTCTGATTGGTGGGTGGTACTAGCGTAGTAAAGACGCGTCACCCCGAGGGCGTGTCTTCATGTGCAGGACAGATCATATGCATACAGTCGCTGCTCCACTCATCGCAGTTACTGTCATTCTCCGGGCTGAATTCTTCTCTTTGCCGCCGCCATGCCTTTGCAATTCGAGCTGTGCCCTGGCCGTAGGGTGGGCGAGGAGCATCCCTGCTTCATCATCGCCGAGATTGGACAGAATCACCAGGGGGACTTGGAGATCGCCAAGAAAATGATTCGCATGGCAAAGGTAACCTAGCGAGAGAGTATTATGCCATGGACTGTGGGCACCATGTATGTGGCTGATACATGTGGCCACCGTCCTACAATGTCCAGATGATGTGACTATCGCTCATCCAGTGCAGGCATGTTCATAGTGACCCACAACAGCTAGAGTGCCAAAAGCTATCATTGGTAACTACCGTGCAGAATACGCGCCTAGGCTTCTCTCAGTGCGTATTAGCTCGCTGCATTGTTCATTTATCTGCATGTCATGTCAGGCTTGATACCTGTGCAGCCTGTACCATAAAATCCATCTTAAGCGAGGATCTGAGAGTGAAAAGATCATGAAATAAAAACCGTGACACTTGTTATAATAAGGAGATCCTCTCAATCTGCCGAAGGCAGGCTCACAGTGCAGTTAGTGCAATATATCTTTTAAAGCAGCACAGTTGGTGTTTAGCATCACGATTTTCTCTCTTGCACAGGGGCACATTAACATGCCCATGCCTTGAGTGTGGGTGTTAAAGGGAGAGGCGGGAGTGGGTTTAGAAGAAATCACTGCATGATTTATGCCAAAGTCTAGGGAGGGGGAGGTAATACATCAATCTGTCTGCAGCGAACCCATTTGTTTGCTTCTTTTACTGAGGCATAGATAGGTGATCTCCTGTTTTGTCAGCCAACAAGTGGTTGGCTGAATGTGCTGGCAGTCCTGTTGTGGCTGTCTACCTCTGAAATAATATATTTCCATTTTGAAGTGTTCCTAAACGGTCTTCTTAACGTTTTGCTTCTTTCACAGAAGTGATTTATTTCCCAAACTCCAGTGTTGTGTAGCTTTACATATTCTACTCTGCCTGTCCCTGCAGCCAGATCGGCTAAGTGGGCTACCAGTGTCCATGGCAAAGTCTGTGAAGATCCATAGAACATCAATATATACCCAGCACACTTTTTCCATTGGATCCACCCTGGCCCTCTAACTCTATCAATGCATTCTTAGCTATTTGACTTGCTGCCTCTCTGTGGTAGGATCCTATTGAACTCAACTATATCACTGCTAGCAGTACAGTTAGTTCGGACCCCTTCTATTGATTGTATATGGAATGAGGGTCTCACTGTGCTAGCAGAAAGATTCGCACTTGATATTTCGCTGAGAAGTATGGAGGCTGCCAGTTGGAGGATAAAATAATGTTTAAAATTTGATAGCATTTTATGCTCATGCTAGGTCCACTGAGCATTTTCACTTGTGCTTCAGTAATAGAAGCAAAAAAACGAGCGACAGACAGGAGTACCTCTTCTGTACCATGGGTCCTGTTCAGTGTCATGTTTACTTAACAGGCTGTTGAGCTTGTTAATGACTCATTTATTTGACATCCTTTACATTGAATAGGAAATTATTGATTGTATGACTTATCTTTCAGACTGTAAACTTGTTTTAGCAGGCCCCTCCTTACCGCTTGTTCCATTATGTGTAAATGTGTCCTACAGATTACCCTTTTGTAAGGTTGTTTGGGATTTTCCCCAATTCCTCCCCCTATTACCTAGCACAGACCTGCAAGATAGGAGATGCCTAAATATCTTCCTTGGCTACCTCACTCTTATTCTTTCTGGTGAAAAGTTCCTGTAATCTTGCATCTCTAATCTAATTTCTGTGGTAATTCTAAGGCACAACTGGAGCAAATTGCTAAATTGTTTAATTGAAAAATCGTAATAGGTGTATGCATTTTAAATTGTAATGCTTTAATAAAATAATACAAATAAAGTTCCTCATTGAGACTGTTTTAATATCCAAGGTGAATGAAGATTCTAAACATATTTTTTAATTCCAATTAAAATTACTAGTTTTTACACTTACCATCTCGAGAGTGCCATTTTTTGCTACCTCTCTTATTTTCTTCTTCTCTCGTATGTTATCACTGGTGTGGGTTTCACACCAGCAAAAGGCACCAGAGTTGATTTAGTGGGGATTTTCTACACCTAAATGATTTTGCTCACCTGGGCAGCCTGGATCACCTTGCTTCTTTTAAGATTCTAAACATGTCTGCCCCCTAATAGAGCTATACGAGGCATTATAGAGATCAATAATGTACTGTACTTTATATTAATTTCTTTCTAAACCATCTGAACTTAATGCAGACTTTCAGTTAAAAAGAAGTATATTTTTTTTCTACAATTGTCATTTTAAGATGTTCATGATCATATAATGCATAGAATACACAATGGAAAAGAGGCACATAGAGGGTTTTAAAGATAATGTGTACCAAACATACGTGCTGGCAGTGAGTGATTGGTTGACACATATGTTAGTATGTTGTTCTTCCAGGATGTTTTTTGCCTTTTAAGAGAAACTTACATGTAAACACTACAAGATATTTTACTCTATTTTATGCCTTTAACAATTGGTGTGGTGGTTTTTTTTTTTTCCGTTTTTTTCCCCCCCCTCATATTTCTCCTACTTTCTTCCCATCCTGATATCTGAAACATGTCTAAATTATGACACAAATTTACCAGGATGCACCTGAGTTTTTCCTGATTGGCTGATTATTTTGTTATGAGACCTCCGAAAAGAGCGTATACCATACTTGCTTCATGAGTGATTTAGGTAGTTGATATCAGCAGATAATTACTGAATATGAAAGGTGTGGATAAACCCCAAAGAATTTTATAAATGCTGCGGGACAATCAATATATTGATTCTTTTACAATGCTAGGATATAGGTACATATAACTTTTTTTTGTGTGTGTGCATTATAATACAATATAATATATAACCAATGGATTAGTGTCTTGTTTATGAAGGCATATCCAATTGGAGAATCAATTTATGCACATATTGTCCTTAATTATTTTCTAGTGTAATCTTGGGTGTGACTTCCAGAAAATGAACATGCTTTTGTGGTGACGACTTTGCAGGAGAACTGAAGCTTATAATGTTAAACACTTGGATTTATTTACATAAGCAAGTTCAGTTCTGGGAAAATGTGTGTGAATATAGGAGCTAGCAATTTTGTTTACAGGCAAGTTGCTGACTTGGCATGTGTACACACAACAGGGAAATGTGTGTATGCATTTAAAATTATTTATTGAATAGTTTAATAAAAAGCAGTAAGTCACCCTGTTAGGATTGTTTGCATATATTATTAACTTGCATACATGTTGCATTTATGCAGCTGAATAGAAATGGATTTGTTTTTTTTTTCTTGCCAATTTGAAAGCCTTTCCCTGGTCTCCGAGTATCCCGCATTTGAGGCTACTTGGATCACCAAAGCGGATTGGGTCCGAAACTCAAAGGTGCGATTTATAAAGTTAGCCAGACATGAATATGGTACAGTATTGGTTCCATCATATCATTATTCACATAAATCAGGGCTCGACAAACCCAGGAAATCAGACCTGGCGCTCGGGTGCTGTTTGTCCCAGGGTGCCCTTGCCGGCTGCCATCTGTTTTTCTTTTACTTTCAGCGCAGCGCGAGGGGAGAAAGTCTGTGCGGATCACACAGACTGTAAGCTCCGCCCCCTCGCGCAACACGCTGTAGTGCCGAGTGTCACGTGACAACACGGCACTTAGCAGGAACCGAAAGAAGATCGGGCTCCAGCATAAATGTCCCCCTCCCCTGCAATGAGGTAAGCAGCAGGGAGGGAGGACACCGTAAGAAATACATTTTTGTTCTTTAAAAAGTGTGTGTGTGTGTGTGTACGTATTTGTAAATGTAATTGGCTGTGTATGTGAGGTGGGTGTATGCGACTGTCTCTGTGCGATTTTGTGATGTGCCATTGTCTGGCTCCTAAATCTTTTAGCTGGCTCCTAAAACTAAATTCAATTTGTCAAGCCCTGACATAAATGGTAGTACAATGTAGCCACCATGGGTTTTTTGCAGCTGCTATGGACCTCCTTTCCCATCATGCTCAGCCAGCATCCTGGGACACTTTTGACTGTGCTATATTCCTGTTAACACCATTGTACATGAATGATGGACATACTGGCATTGGTGTTGCCAGTGGGTCACAGAAAATATTGCCCACAACAAATGCAGAGACGGTTATTAGATGTTGACTAGGTTTCCCATAAAGCAGGCTAAGCATTATCCAGATAAAGTATTTTATGTCTAAGTTCTCAATCCGCAGGACCCGACTTCCATCGCTTCCTTTCATCACCGAATTCTTTCCTCTGCCCATCTCACCTTCAGGGCAGGATAGTAAACTATCTGGTGGTCCTGTGGGGGGGGGGGGGGGGGGGGGGGGGGGGTCGGTGTGTTTTCAGTGTACACATGCCTCCACCTGCTGCTATGAAAGCAGAGAACTGGGATGTTCTGCTACACCCTGCCCTGCATGATGGAGGCGTGTAGTATGTTACAGGAGCAGAGCTTAAAGAGAAACCTATTCGCCTACTCCTATTTTTGTCTCAAAATAACAGAGCCCCGCAGTGCTATGACACGATCTGTAATTACACTTATGCAGACTCTCTAATCCTACTAGTGTGAGTGGGTGTTTCATAGTCAGTACATGAATGTTTTTCAAGTGCGGAGAAGGAGCAAAACTGAATTGTGCATATTGAAGAGGGAGTTCCTCCTAGGACAAAATTTAGTTGTGGGTAGTGAGATGTATACTTTGCTTTCTGTTATATATACCACTCTCTATCCCATGGCCCCCTCTGCTGACAATAAGTATGGTCAGACCAAACAATTCCCCAATAATGTATAATAATTGTGTACTTGCTAGACATGTGACACACACTGATTAATCATTTTTAAAGCTTTGTTCCAGTCTGGGAAAAATTAGATAGTTTGTGTGCAAGACTTGCCTTGAAAACTGGCCTTTTTGCAGGCCTTCTCTTGGGGATTTATCCTTCGATCATGGAATCTCATATTCTGTGCAAAAAAGTATATTCCCAGCACCTCCTAGGAGACATGTTGAAGGAGTGCAGGTCTGAGAAGGTTGCTACAGAGTGTTAAGTTAACTTGCTAGGGAGATGGGAGGAGAAACAGTTGCATGACAGCACCAGGTGAATCCAATGGAGTATCCTCTTCCTTGTTCCAGGAGACAAACAGACACAGGGAGCTTGTGTCTCAGCCAATCCAGCTGCGTCAGGGGACTGGGCTTTGGCAGAGATCTAAGGGATCCAGAATTAGAAGTCCAAATAGTTTAAACACAATGGTCCCTCCCTAACATTTTTCGTCATAGTTTAATTTCCATCATTAAAAACATGGAGCTGATAAAAACTTTTTAAAACAAGGAAGATGGTGACCGCTTTTGATTAAAGCTGACCATTGGACATGGCCCATGCCATAGAACCTGTTCAGCTGTATTGGTTCTCTTACAAGCTTGTCTGAATGCTCTCTTCAATGAATTATTTAACCTAGGTACTCTGTTGGAACAATTCTCACATTGTTTGTTTGTTTTTTACATTGGTGTAAGAATACACAACTTGCCATTTACACTGGGTAAATACTCAAACCAAATGTTTTTCAAATACATGTATAATCTCTAACCATCCTATTTGTTTTCCTAGGATTGTGGTGCAGATTGTGCAAAGTTCCAGAAGAGTGAATTGGAGCACAAGTTTAACAAAAAAGCCCTGGAACGGCCATACACCTCTCAACATTCATGGGGGAAAACATATGGGGAGCACAAGCGCCACCTGGAGTTCAGCCACGATCAGTACAAAGAGCTACAAAAGTATGCACAAGAAATAGGAATTTATTTTACAGCTTCTGGTATGGATGAGGTGAGATTAACTTGACTGGCATCTAATGCAGGGATGGGCAAAATGTGGGTATCTATGGCTCCCAAAGCTTTACTGATGCCTAACCTATTGATGGATTTATTTTTTTCAATGAGTGTTAAATGCTGCATACTGATCCTCCTCCCTCCAACCTTCAAAAAAGTGCCATTAACACAGGCATATCTTCTATTCTAAATCTGTAACCAGTAAATTACATATTTGTTTAAAAAATGCATTTTTGTCCATTGTTGCCAATGTTATTGCACAGAGTATACTACATTAGGAGATCATGAGAATACATTGTGTTCTCTGCTT
Organism: Pelodytes ibericus; assembly: GCA_036172795.1. Lineage (NCBI taxonomy): Eukaryota > Metazoa > Chordata > Amphibia > Anura > Pelodytidae > Pelodytes > Pelodytes ibericus. Next base: position 42,644,581 of record CM069860.1, read on the forward strand.
CATGAATGCACACTATGTAATAATAAGATCCTTTGTGTGTGCATTGAAGAAACCTGCCTGTGTTAATAAGGTGCAGTATGCGTGAGGCACTAATGAACAGTAGTGTTACCATGGAAACCCTTGACACGTTGCACAGTGGAGCATCAAACACTAGAGCAGCGACTAAGGAAATTCCCAGTCCTTTACTTGAAAGGTCCTTGAGAATTGAAGTTCAGAACCACTGCCATTAAACACTGAGTACCAAACTAGATTTAGATGGTCATTAAAGAAGTAAAGTGAAATTCATGTTTATGTATACACCATGAGGAAGCTGGTCCATTTGTTAAAGGGGCAGTTCTACCAAAAAAAATTCTGTATGATTACATGATTGATGTGAATGCTCTGATTTTTAGAATTTGGAGTGTGTCTGTGGTTTTTAGATTTAGATGTTCTTGTGAGATTATATTTGGTGTAAATAATATTTCAGACTTTGTAAGTGGGATTTCCCTTTAATGAATAGTGGCAAGCTCTTTAAGACTGATCTCCCACTGTAGTGAAGGAGGTATGGAGAACTTGTTTGTCTGCAGTAGAGATGGGTGTATTGTAAGGACAAAGAATGAGGGTAGCTTGTGTTAGTCAGTGTCTCCCAATCTAGTATTTCACTACATGTATATGCAAGAAGTCTATCTCCATTTACTTTTATCTCCCCTCTAGATGGCTGTAGAATTTCTACATGAACTGGGGGTCCCATTCTTCAAAGTGGGTTCTGGAGACACAAACAATCTCCCCTATTTAAAAAAGACCGCCCAAAAAGGTAAACCTTTTGGTTTGTTTGCGTTTATTTCCTACTGTCTTGACATGTTAATTCAGGCAATCTATCTCCTGTCTGCACTCCTGCACATGTTCCACTGAATTTATCAATATTTTTGTTTGTTTGTTTGGTCGGTTTTCTTGGATCAATTAATACTTTGTTTATACTTGGATTGGAGAGTGTCAACGTCCTATTTTTCTTTGTTTCTGGTATGTTAATTCAGGGCTTGACAAACTTGATTTGATTTTAGGAGCCAGACAATGGCACATCAAATCACACAAACATACACACACATAATCATTCACAGAGACAGTCCCATACACTCACACCTCACAGCCATCCGGTCAGTCATCTCACAAGTCTTTGTTTCCCTAAATGTGTCCTCCCAACCTGGGGTTTGTCGAGCCCTGTGTTAATTTATGTGGGACCCTACAGCGGGAATGTCAAATTGTTGTCCTGCAGCTGCTGATGGCCGTAATCTTCCATAATGCCCATCTTCCATTTTTGGGGCCTAATGCCTCCCTTTTTAACTACAGGTGACCCCCCCCCTTTCATTAAGATGTCAGTCGAAATCACATTTGTGAAGAGGGACAGATTATTGCTCTTATTAAGGCAATGTTTGGTAAATATCCATTTTTTTCCCCCCATCACCCTCTAGGTCGACCAATGATAATCTCCAGTGGCATGCAGTCTATGGAAACCATGCAGCGTGTTTATGACCTTGTGAAACCAATTAATCCGAACTTCTGCTTTCTCCAATGCACCAGTGCATATCCACTTCTCCCAGAAGATGTCAACCTCCGAATAATACAGGTTTGTAACTTGCAACGTTTTTTGGCAGTCACAATAATTGCAAAGAACCTTTTGCCACCGATAATTACTTTACATACCAAAGAAATTGCATTTGTTCAAAAAGAGAGTAAGAATTTCATATTTGTAAAGTCTTGTATTTTTTTTTTTAACTTATTTGTGTTTTGTTCACAGGAGTATCAGAAACTTTTCCCTGACATTCCAATCGGGTACTCTGGCCATGAAACCGGTACTGCCATTACAGTGGCAGCTGTGGCGATGGGTGCTAAAGTGGTTGAACGTCACGTGACTTTGGACAAAACATGGAAAGGAAGTGATCATCAGGCTTCGCTAGAGCCAAATGAACTTGCTGAACTGGTACGCTCCATACGACTCGTAGAGAAGGCAATGGGCACCACTGTAAAGCGCCTCTTGCCATGTGAGATGGCCTGCCACAACAAGGTAACCTCCGCTGTGCGTCTTCAGTAGTCAAGAATGGTGATGAAATTAGGGTGAACAGATCAGGCAATAGGTACCCACCATCAGCGATGTTTCAAAATGGCAGCCATGCAGATGCTGAGAAGTGCCAATGCGTAGGAACTTAAGTGGCAATCTAGTTCAAATTTGTTAAGAGAGTTGGTCAGAATGGGCACTCCATGTTGGTGTTTAATGTTTTACAGGAACATGCTTCTTGATGTTACATTAGACTGTCCAGTGTTCACACCACTCCTGTGAAGTTGTCCAAAAAGATTTTTTTTTTTATACCATACTCTTGTTTTATTCCCTTTTCAAAGCATGTATAATATAATAATGCATGTATGGAAATATTGGTTCAAAATTAAGTTATTTGATTTTTTTTTTCTTCAGCTTGGTAAATCCGTGGTGGCAAAAACGAAGATCCCAGCGGGCAGTGTGATTACCCTCAACATGTTGACAGTGAAGGTAGCAGAGCCACGAGGTTTTCCCCCTGAAGAAATTTTTGACCTTGAAGGCAAAACGGTTAAAACGGAGATAGCGCAGGATGAATCTGTTACAGAAGAAGCAATAGAAAACTACAACACTAGAACTAAATGTTAGATGAGTTGAGGGCATGACTGTACCTATAGGGTTTTTTCTCTTGTCGCCTTTTTACCTTGCCAATACATGTTGTGTATAGAATTTTACACTTGCACAGGTTGTCTGATCCTTTTTGTACGTTCAGTGGCATGCCTGGTCTGTTGCTGTTCTAGATCTGCAAAACTCTATATGAGGAGGGGAAAAAAAATACAGTTTAGTTGTAAAGCTTTGGAATAATTGCATGGCAATCAATGTTTTGTTACGTTTCTATTCTATTTGGATAATCACATTTTACGGAGAAATCTATTGGTATGGTTGCTATATACATGTGCGCGCACACACACACACACACACAAAAATCATCCTGGTGGCTGCTCTATGCATCTGTGCTTCCTTGAAATGATTATGCACCTTGTGAATTTCAAAGGATCTTGGGTTTTCAATTTGTTTAATTTTTGGGAGGGATTGCTATGCTTTGTTTATTGAAAATATGAATTGTACACAAACCTTTTCTTTGTCCTTTCCATCTGCATCTTTTAAAACGCTGTGAATCTTCCATCACTGCATCAATGGACTTCCAGGAATGTCCCAGAACCATACATCGTGTGTCCATGCATGTAGAGTATGTAGAAATCCATGATGCTAACCCGCCTGATGGGACTCTGGTTGCATCATGTACATTGTTATTATATTTCTTTACTTCAGTCCGTTCATGCATGATATTTCAGCCAAAGGAAACTTGTCATCTGTTAACATGAACTGTGAATGGTTTCTGATGGTGAATGTAACCTTTTTACAGTCTCTGCAGTTTGTTACTCAATTCTGGCACTTTATGGAAATACATTTTCTGATTAAACAACTCTTTATGACAAAATAACTTGCTGTTTTTGCCATATTTGAATCCCTTTTGAATTTTATGGAAAAAAAAAGTGTGTACACACACACACACACACACACACACACTCTCACTCTCACTCTATGGGCTAAATTAAAGTGTTGACAGAAGAATTAAAATAATTCTTCAGCTATAGGTGGTATCTTCTAAAACCTTGATTGGCTCCAGTACTCAGTGCAATGTCAAACAAGTCATAACTGCACTTGTGTTTAACCCCTTCCCGACCTTATGACGAGTTAACTCGTCATAAGAGCCGCAGCGTTAGCGACCTTATGACGAGTTAACTCGTCATGCAGTCTAGCCGGCGGTGCGCTCCGTGGGCACCGCCAGCTAGTCTGCAACGGGTCCAGGACTAAGCCTCTCACCCGAGGCAAAGCTCCTGGACCCGATCGGTCAGTTTCCGGGCATGTGATCGCGGTGATTTAGTCATCACCGCGATAACATGCAAATTAGATGCAAAGTCAGTGTGTTCACACACTGACTTTGCCTCTAATTCACTCTCTGTGCTTCACATTCTTATAGTGAAGCACAGAGAGTGACCTGTAAGTAAAAATAAATTAATTATACACACATAGGTTAAAAAAAAAAAAAAAAAAAAAAATTAACCCTTTCATTGCTGATCACAGGTTTTTAACTGTGATCAGTTTCCTTCCACTTTATGGCCCTCATTTAGTTTTTTTTTTTAACAGATTTTTTTATTTTTACAATTTTATAAAGTTTTTTTGAATAAATAAAGGTAATTTTAATATATTTATTTAATAAAATTTAACCCCTGCATGCCTGTTGCATGATTTTTACTGATCTGACATCGCACTCTTCAGAGTTTTTTTCTGTCTTTTTTGTTATGGGGGGTTTGGGAACCAATATTTTTCTTTTTTATTAGTTAGTTAATTAGGGGGGATAAGTGGGTTAGTGTTGCACTAGTTATGTAGCTTATTATTGGGAAAATAATGGGGAAAAACTTTTTTTCCTCAAAAATTTCCTCTTTTATATGTATTTTTTAATACTAAAATGTAAATCATTTTTATGTATAGGGTATCAAAAGAAAGCTCTAACTGTCCTCTAAAAAACAACATATAACTTGTATGGGTACGTTAAATGAGAGAGAGGAAATTTATGTTTCAAAAACCGCGTATTAAAAATTGAAAAACGCTCTGGTCCTTGGCCCAGGAAAATCCCTGGTCCTTGAAGGGTTAATGGAAACTAATGAGAAAATCTAATTTGTTTTTTTTGTTGTTGTTTTATAGTGTTTTAGTTTACCTTTTTGTACCTTACTTCACATATTATTATTTTTTTGACCGTCTTGAAGCCTAATAAATGTTAAACATAGAAATATCTAGAAACGGAGTGGGGAGTGGTGTTCATTGCAACTTCAGCCATTAGGTGATCCGATAAGGCCATAAGCCCAATCCGTACGTCATAGCGGCGTAACCCCTTAACGACATAGGACTTACATGTTCATCCTGTGTGCTTAAGACCTTGGTAGATGATCAAGCAGATGGTGAAACCTCCATGTGTGGGGATGTTAATTGAGAAAAATGGAAATTACAGCTAAACACAAACACGGCAGAAGTGTAAAAACATCATATGTCACTAAGGGGTACATAGATTAATCTAATTTAATTACAAGAAATAAGATGTGTGGTAATAAAATATTCAGTTATTATATACCCTATGCACTTAAAAAGTAAAAAGACAGTTACTCAAGGTCAAAAAAAATCAAAAGACCTGGTAAAAAAATATTTTGGGGATAAATTTCTTTTTTTATTTTGCAAGACATATAAAAATACGAATACAAAATACATAATAGGAGAATACAAGATAATTGTTCAGTACAAAAACTGGACATACATTACATAAAATTACAAAGACAATGAGACAGGACTTAAATTTCCTCCCTCCCTCTCCCCACTTCCATCTTATACATAGCAAAATACAAACCTATCAATACAAAGACATACAGTAGTGGAGAAAAAAAAAAATCCTTAGCACCTTCCATTAGCAAAGAAATATTTATGACTAAACTAATTTCAAATTTCTGTAGGTACCCATTTAACCTAATTTATCCCTGTTTCAAATTGTGGCTAAACATATTGCAGGGAAGAAAAAAAGGGGGAAGAAAAGAGAAAGACAAAGGGGAAAATACAAAAAAAGAAAGAGACAAGGGACCACCTCGGACTGGGAGAAGCAGCCAGAGTTCTATCCCGTTCTGTACCACAATGTTTAAAGGGCAATGACCAGAGCGAGCGGCACTCGGGCTAATTTCCCCAATTTACCTGTCCTTCCTTCTTATACCTCCGTACAAGCGGCGAGCTTCTATTTATAGTGAAGTATGGAACAAGTCCATAAGCCCCTCTCCACCGGAAGTTAGGAAAGGATCCAATCAGATAGAGATTATAACATCCAGATTGTTCAACCAGTTGCCATATCGAACACATTTATGACCAGAGAGCTCACTAGACCAGCTTAACTCACTCTGCATATATAACTGATGTTTTAATTGATATATCAAGTGTCTCTTACAGTATGGAGAGCTGTATTTCCAAATGCGAGCAATAATAATTTTCGGAGCCAATAAGCAATGGATCGCCAGGGGTTGAAGACAGGGAGGAATTTGATTAATTCTAAGATGTAATAGGGAAACTTCAGGCCCGGCCAGAATTGTCAAACCTGATATCTGATGGAACAAATCATGAGCCCATAACCAAAGATCTCTAACCGCCAAACATCCCCACCAAACATGGAGGTATGATCCCCCAATCCACACCTCCATCAGTTATCCGGGAAGTCAGGGTACATCTTAGACAATTTATTCGGGACCAGGTACCATCTGTTGGCTAGCTTATATTGGTTCTCCACCAAGTTTAGACAGTGGACATTTTTCTTAACCTTTGTCAGGGAAGACGTCCAATCAGCAACCGAAATTTGGAAGTTAAAATCTTTCTCCAAAGAAGCGATGGCTCCGATGCAATTGTTGGAAAATACTTGTAAGATATCCTTGACCCTGTTTAAAACCCTAGGGACTATTGCACATTGCTGGAAGTCATCAATACCGACCACTAACCAGCTGGATGCAAAAATCTGGCACATCGTCCGAATGGAGAAGATAACTGCATACATTAAAGAATCCTCCCCACAGTTCCATAAAATATGGGACACCTGGCTGACAGAATTCCACTTACTCGACCCTTCAAGGCTCCTAGGGCATGCTTAGCACATCCAAGACCAACCAGACATTACCCCGCAGAAGGCCCCCCTCATCTCCACATCCAACCCCCCCCCTTTTTTTTTTTTTTTACATTTTCTTCTTCCCCCTTCCTTCCCCCCCCCTCATTCTTCTTCTTTTTCCTTCACTGTTTCAAGTCTATTACTAAAGATTCTTACTTGTAAAGTGTTAAATGATTTACAATCCTTTTTGTCTTTGTTTTATATATATCAATGACTCTATGTATGACCGAACTGTAATTTTCACCTATTTTCCCTATTATCTGTTATCTTTATTGCAAAAAATATAACAAAATAAAAAAATACTTGCATTTAAAAACCCTAGGGACTACTTCAGAACTAAACAAAAGCATCAAAGGGCCCGATCTATCTTGTGGATCCCGATACAAACAGGCCTCCAGATAGCTCCTTATTCTCATATAGTTGAATGATTCGCTGGACGGGACTAAACCACTCTCTATCAAAGATGGGAAGGTTAGAAATTTGTCATTCAGAATTAATTCTGCAACCACGGAGAGTCCGCCCCTCGACCAATGTTTCAGTGAGATATTATCAACCAGCTGTTCCAATAGGCAGACTTTAAGGGAGGGGAGGATTTTACCCTGGAGACCCAAGAACTTTTTAATAGGCTGCCATGCCTTGACTATCTGTCCTAAAATCATATTCTTTCTCATTAAATCAGCTAAATACTTCCTATCGACTGTGGACCATATATATAGGTCTAGGGAAATAATACCCGTACTTTCAGATTCTAATATATACCATGGCTCCTGCCGATTTGAAGTGACCTGCAAATTATAAATATGTACCATCATAGTTGCCCAAAACAGTTGACCTAAAACAGGAAAATTCAAAACACCTCGCTTAAATTTCTTAGACATTAGGTTTGCGCCTATTCTCGGCTTTTTCCCTTTCCAAACAAAAGCAGTAAGTATCCTCTGAACCATATCCAGCCAGACCTTGGGGACCAAACGAAACAAGTAAGTCCATTTGGGGATGATATAGGCATTCAGAATGTTTATCCTAAGCCCCAAGATGATTCCCATTGTTGCCACTCCTTCAACAACCTACTCGTCAATCTAAATAATTTCATGAAAGTTAATTCCATGATCTTATCTGCTTCGGTGGAGATTATTACTCCCAAGTAATCGATTTGCTTAGTGGTCCAATCAAAGGGGAATTGTGATTTTAGTTGGAACCTTAAAGGTGATGTAATATTAAACACTAAAACCTTTGTTTTATCTACATTGAGTTTATAGTTTGACACAATACTATACTTATTAATCTCTTCCATCAGGTATATCAAAGATGTTTCAGGAGAAGTTAATGTGACAACAATGTCGTCAGCATAGAGTGAAATTTTTAAATCTCCTTTCTTAGATGGAAATCCCTTAATATTTATATTATTCCTGATGCTAATTGCCAGAGATTCAACCGATAATATATAAAGGAGTGGCGACAGTGGGCAGCCCTGCCTAGTCCCATTACACATAATGTACCAGTCTGAACAGATATTAGGTCCCACTGTACGTGCTTCTGGTACCGAATACAAGGTCATAATGGCTCGAAGAATCCAATAACAGAAACCAAAGGCCCTCAATACAGCTTCCAGTTACCCCCACCCGACCCTGTCAAAGGCTTTCTCGGCATCCAGTGAGAGGATCAGGAGGGGGGCAGATGTCTTGTCTGTCAAATCGATTGTGTCAATCAAACGTCTAATATTACTGTATGAAGTCCTCCCCGGGACAAACCCGGTTTTGTCTGAATGAACAAGACTACCGCTAACTAATTTTAATTTGAGCTGCCAAAATAGCGGAATACATCTTCATATCGACATTAACGAAATTATATAGTTTATATAGTTTTTTATTTCAGACGAATCCTTGTCTTGTTTTAATGTGGGAATGATGTTTGCTCTTAATAATTCCAGAGGGGGGTCCTTAGTCACCGCGATTTCATTATACATATTTAGCAGAGCTGGAGCAATCTTTTTCTTAAACATTTTTATAAAATGAGTTTCCGTACCCATCCAGGCCTGGAGTTTTATAAGACTTCAAATTGTCTATAGCCAACTCTATCTCTTTAGGGAGAAAGGAACGTTAATCAAATTAATTTGCTCCTCTGTAAGTTTAGGAAGATGAATTGAATCCAGATAATTGTCTATTTCGGACTGGTTAGCTTGAACTGGGAGGCAGTATAATTTATAACAGAAATTTACCAGAAGACCTGGTAAATTTTAAAACTTAACATAAAATAATGCAATAAAAGTGCAAATGTAATTTTGACCATGTTTACATGGTGCCTTAATTCAGTCGGCAGACCGTGATCATTCCATCCCACAGTCTCAGAGCTGGATACAGCGGTTCTGTGAACCTACAGCGAAATGTGTGCATGTGCCTCATTCCTGAAGTGACATCATAGAAAGAAAGTACTCCAGCTTCATAGTCCAAGAAAATGCCAACTCTTTCTGGATGTTTGTGCAATTTAAGTGCTATTCTCTCTCCTTTGTGAAAAGCCCAGTACTCGTGATCATATCTTTTGATACACCATGACCCACTGTTCCAGCCCAAGCGGCTAAATTCGGAGTCGCCTTTCCTCTGGATTGATGGGTAAGTTATACCGATCCACCATCCTTGTCCAGCTTGGAGGAGATTCACCTCCCAGTAGTGACTACCTGAGAAGTAGCAGTCTCTGCTCATCACTTGCAAGAGCTTATCAAATCTGGGAGGGTGGCTAGCATTAAAGCTCCCTAACCAAGTACAATGTACTGTGAGACGATCCTCTGACAATTTTAATCTTGGGTGCATAGTGTCTGGGTCCAAAGTTGGACATCTGGCATCTGTTGAGATGAAGGGTAGAAAAACACAAACACAGGGTTTATTAATACCGGTACTTTTCTTTCAAATTTTATTTTTACCATAAGGTGACCAATCACTGTCAGATGTTCTGGTATATTTTCTCAGGTTAGCTTGCAATCAGTTGTACTTAATCCCTTTGTGACCGAAAATGCAGCACACTTTGTGACAATGGCAGTCATTTTCTTCTTTCTCATTAAATGTACCCACACTATAATTATATATTGTTTGGGGGGGGGGGGGGGGGGTTTGGTATAAGAAGGGCCTTCTGTAGATATCATCAAAAATTAGTTTTTCTGCGGCACTCCAAAGTTCAAGTTGATAAATTTACTGTGATAAAAAAAACAGCACATGCGGAAGACAGAAAACAAACACACCTGACGCTTATTAATAACCTATGAATTATGACTTTTATGAATACAGCGTTAGCAGAACGCACCAAGTGTGTTTGTTTGTTTTTGTCTTCCCCATGTGCTGTTTTTTTATCACAATAAATTTATCAACTTGAACATTGGAGTGCCGCAATAAAAAACTCATTTTTGATGATTACGATTGCTCTGAAGATTGACAGAGCCAATGTGCACCCATACCTGGCACTCAGTTGTCCTCTATTACATGGCAGAGCCCGTGAGTTTCTTTTTTGCCTTCTGTAGATACCATCATTTTGATCATTTTTTAAATATTTAATTATAATATACATTTTATATTAAATTTATATTATATAAATGATATACAAAAGTTACAAATTTCCTACTTTTACATTAGAAAATCTATTAAACATCTACAAATAGATCCAAATATCCAATCTTATAGGGCAATAACTGAAGTGCATTTTTTTTATTCCACAGAGGTCCAACATGCAGACTGCCGGCCAGAGAGGTGCAGCCTGGATGAGAGTCACTGCAACAAAGTGTGCACCGGGATATCACTGATACCCGGTGCTCCAACAGCACGGGGGGCGGAGCTTTCTCGCACTCTGACCCTGTTAGAGCATCGGATGCCAGTGACATCCCAGTGCTCCGATAGGAACTAGCCACTACCATGGAACAATCCCCCTCCCTGCAGCTAAAAAGTAACCGAGCAGGGAGGGGGAACAAACAAAACACGGGGGCGGGGGGGGGGGGGGGTTTCCTTAAAAGAAAAATATGACGCAAAGTCTGTGTGTGTAAGTGTGACTCAGTGTGTGTGTGTGCGTGTAAGTGTGACTCGGTGTGTGTGGAATTGGGACTAAGTGTGTGGGGGTGGTGGAGAGTGACTCGGTGTGTGGAAGTGTGTGTGTGTGTGTGTGTGTGGAAGTGTGACAGTGTGTGTGGAAGTGGGACTCAGCCTGTGTGTGTGTGTGTGTGTGTGTGTGTGTGTGTGTGTGGAAGTGAGACTCAGTCTGTGTGTGTTTGTGTGTGAAAGTTTGACTGTGTGTGTGTGTGTGAAATGTGACTCAGTATGTGGAAATGTGACTCTGTGTATTTGAGTGTGTGTGTATGTAAGTGTAACTTTGTGTGGAAGTGTGACTGTGTGTGTGTGCATTTAATGTGAGGTATTTTGTTATTATTTTTTATTGCTGGGGAATCTGTGACACACTCACACACTGCATATCACTGTGAGATATATATATATATATATATAATATATATCCACACACACATATATATGTATATATACATGAATACGGCCCATGCACAAATAGATTTAGGGTGAAGTGGCACTTGGCGTTGTTGGAAGCCTTGTCACTGGCGGAGTATAGACAGTGATCATTGTGCTTCTTTCACCTCAGGATGTACCAGGTACATCATCACTAATTTTTCCTTGACATACCTAGTACGTCCATTCTCATGAATGTATAGCGCTATATGATGGAACTTACATACAACTTACACTCTAATGTTTGAAAAATAAAGGGTGAACTTTTCCACGCATGTTCCAAATGTAACATGGATCATGACAAATGAGCAGCTCATTCTTACTAAAGTTCATGCACTTATGGTTGCAATATCAACCCTTTAGGTTTAGCTTATGTTTGCCATGTTATTTGGTTTTCATTTATGTCCATGCCTATTTAAATAATTTGTATTAAAATAAAGTTGTTGTTAATGGCATCATTCTCTTTTGTAGCTCAAGCATCAAAATAAATAATTTTGAACAATTGTATATTTACTGTGGGATCTTTAATGCTGTATTTACCTCAACATTAATGCTTGTGGTTTGCTGCCCTCTGGTGTACAAATGGGGCATTAAAACTGTGTTACATGACCACTTCTGTTGCAAAGGTGCAGTTGTGTTCATTTTTACACAGTAACATTTCTATTTGACAAAATGATCTGTTCATTAAATGTTGTCTATTAATGACATCTTTTGTTATGCCCAATGTTACCTGTTAGCTGTTTTTTCGAATACAAAATCTACAAATGCTATTGGATGGGTTGTAGATCTTTTACAATGACATTGTGGTTGGATGGATGCTTGAATGGGCTGGGGGGGGGGGTGGGTTCTGAAAGGCAGCAGGAACAGAAAATGGTGAATATGTGGCACTCTGGAGAATAAGGCTATAGATGACATTGTGCAACATGGGGGATGGATGGCACTGACTGTGGAAACTGATGGTCTTGTGTGTTGGTGACCTGTTGTATGGTGGAGCAGGATGGCACCAGGGCATATTTTGCAGTGGCTTCAAGTCACACCCTTGTGGAGGTCTGCTCACTAAATAGTCATCTTACAAGTGATCTGCAAAAATCAGGCATTCATAGCCAAGTTAGAAGAGTTTAGAAGTGAGCCTATCATTCCAGCTCAATTGGTAATGCCTGGTTTTGCAATTTAGTAATGATTTAATCGATTAAAAAAACAAGGCTTTCCAAAAAAAAATGTTCCCCTCTGGAGAAAATAGCAAAGACACCTTCATGAGGATATGATTATTATATGATTACAAGTATCAATCAAGTATCTATCAATCAAGGTCAATAAAAACCTTTCTGGAGATGTCATGGATTTATTCTACCTGTTCTTTACTGTTAGGGTGGTTAAAATGTGCAATAGACTGCAATCTGAAGCTTTCTAGGCAGATTCAATCAATATATTTAAAAACGTATTGGATGTTTTTCTGGATATAATATACATACAGGGTTATCGCATTCAAAAGTAGATTAGGTTATATTGATCCAGGGTGAGTCCGACTGTGTTGGAGTCAATGGATATTCCACCCCTGTGAGAAGGCATTAGACGGCTTTATATTGCTTTCTTTTGGACTACATGTGCTTTTTTTCAACCTCATTATCTATGGAACTAGTTTATCACAGTTCACTTTTTAGTCAATAGGTATCAGTGCATCCATACAAGCTACCCATCCATTGTGCATGTGCAGTACATTGCTGTTCCCATCTGAGCTGACTCCTGAATGCTCTTAAAGGGGAAGATGACAGGTCCACCTCAATCACCTGTCACAGGTCCTGCGGGCCCATGGGGCCTGCTCAGCCCCAGGCCTCTTTCTAAAAAAGGGCAGAGGAGCTGGCTGTCTGTGAAGCAGCACAGACATTTCATGCTGCCTTTCACACTTGTCGCTCTATTCTGAGGTCAGAGCGTCAGGGTCACATGACTTGCCAGCGCTCACACCTGGATATGCAATGTGGGTGATGGGGCATGTTGTTGGGGCAGGGTTAAGTGCTGGATGTGCAATGTGGGTGATGGGGTATGTCCAGCGGGGCAGGGGTAAGTCCTGAATGTGCAATGTGGGTGATAGGGCAGGGGTAAGTCCCGAGTGTGCAATGTATGTCCTGCGGTGCATGGGGTAATAGATAAAATGACTTTGGGAGGTTAGGGTTTCAAGAGGAAGAGGGAGATATAGAGACGAGGCTGGGGCCAGAACATTTCTGATGGCAGCCATCTTTGCATTTTCTATCCCGTACTGTGAATTTTACTGAAACACTGTATTTATGTTAAACCTATTTGTGGTTAGTATTATTACCTTCCAATCAGAACTTTATACACCAAGAAAACAATCCTGCCCAATCAGAACTTCAGACAACAAGAACAATGATTCTGCCCAATCAGAACTTCAGACAACAAGAACAATGATCCTGCTCAAACAGAGATTCAGACAACATGAACAACGATCCTGCCCAATCCTTGCAAATAAATTGGATAAGAGCACTTACGTTTTAAGAATAATGACCTTTCCACAAATAATCTTGTTTTAATTAATGATCCAGGCTTCTGATTGGAAACCGCACTGGGGCCACCCATATCTGTATAGAAGAGATTTTTTTTTTACAAACATTTTCATCATATTAAACATTTTGAATCTATATATGGTAACGTTTTAAAAGGTTCATTTGTTTTGGGAAGGGTACCCAGGGTCTTCTAAGCATGGATATATGACAACGTTCTCACTACTGTGGGAAGGTCTCCGTTTTCCACAGTTTACATTTTATTGTATATATGTGATAGAAATCTGCAAGTCTCCATTACATTTCCTTTTCAAAACAACCAGTTTTAATTAAAAATATTACTATGGGCCTACCTAGGCCTGCATTTGATTTGCTCCCATTGGATGTAGAACATTTATAGGTGTGGAGCTGCTAAAATTGCCAGCTCCAAGGCGCTGCGCGGGTAGTCTCTCCCTCCCCTCTCAGCACTGTGGGAACTACATTTCCCATGACTGCTCGCCGCCACAGTACAGCGCGCAGGAGGGAGGAACAAAAGAGCAACACAACGGGTTCCAGGAAGGTGAGTATCCTTTATCTGAACTGACCCTTATCGCCCCCAAAAAAATGTTTTGGGTAATTTCGGATAATGGATAAATCAGATAAAGGATACTCAACCTGTACAATATATAAAGTCAAACATGACCATCCGTTTCCTGAAATGAACACAAGGCAAACATGGCTCAATATGCTATTTTATTTGCATTCTTTCACTAAAGCAATAGTATTTAAATGTCTACACTTGATGGAATATTTGGGTGTAGACGCATTCCAGCAAACAGTCAGTATGTATTGAACTTACCTGGTTGAAGACGTTTTACTAGCGGCTGTTTGAAAGTTAATTTGACGGTTTCTGTGAAGGAGTCAAAGTACTTTTCAACATCATCAAATGTCACCGGAATTGGGTGCCACAGCTCTGCCGGAGTCATCTGCCTCTGCATTTCTTTCTCTGCTGTTATGTATTCCTTTAAGAGATTACCTTTGATTAAAAGACCACAATCAATTGCTCATGGAATCTAATAAACATGTACATCTCATAGACAGATGTAAAAGTTATTTTTAGGTAAGATGAGAGAGATATATATATATATACACACACACACACACGTTATAATCTTGATGTATTTCACTGAACTGAAGCTATGTAGCACATTACATGGCACAGGCATCTGCCAACAGAGTCCCCATTAATTCAAGGAGGTATATGTTACATGCTAAGGCAATTGGAGAGGTGTGACATCATTCTAGGATTGTGTCAGGTCAGCTGACCAGGCACACCGTACACTGAAATGTTAGGTTTACTCTGGAACTTAGACACAGTCCCAGAAAAGAAAAAAAAGAGTGTGACACACAGCCCACTGCAGCTACAACCTAGCAGAATGGCAAACAACTTAAGTGTCTAGTCCCCAAACTCACTTTGGTGCAAGATGAAGAATACTGTTTGTATAGCGCACAGGCTTTTTTCCAGTGTGATTTGATGCAGGCATTCTGCATAAATCACAATTTTAATATTTGACTCCAGCCCTTCCCAGTGATTACTCTGCATGTTTAATGCAGGTGCAGCAGCACTGATTATATAGACACTGAGGATATATAGTTTTGTTTCATATAGTCACTTCCTGTGCTGCTGGAATAGAATACATTATGTGGGCAGTGCTAAACATGATCTTGTACCCAGTAGGATCTTTTAACAGTACAAAACACGGTACAATCAAATTATTCTCATTGGTTCTCATTATTCTCAAAGGAAACTGGCTTTTACTAGTGTGGGCAGTCCTGGTCTCTTGCAAACTGCTGTAATTTCACAATTTCATCTAGCTGTAAGTATTTTCTTTTTTCATTTTAAGCAATGCAAAATGTAAAACATGCATTTTAAAGTACATTAATATGCATTAAAATTTGGAAGGTGCATTTTGGGCACCAGACAGTCCCTTTAAAGTGGGACCAGCCTCTTCAGTGCCCCTCAACTTAACTCTTCTAGTGAGGGCCTTCTCTCAGCTTCCAAGCATGTTCCAAATCAGGATCTGGACTGACAGCTGACCTCTCTCCATCTACAGAGCATCTTGCTCTCTCATCACTGAACCTTCTCTCACCCATATCCTCCTCATATAAAATGTACCTTGCATGATATGGGCAGCCAGTGATAAAGGAAAAAAGTGGTTATCTATGTTTAGACATCTACCCATGTGTTCAAAAGCATCTCCTCTGTAAACCCATTAGTTTATTAACACCTATGTAGGCAAATGTTACATTTAAATATGGCTGCAGCTTATGGATATCACAGTGTTTTGTGAATTGATTTACAGTGTATTAGTGTTATATCTAAAATCAGGGCTTGACAATTTTATTTTGTATGCAGAACCAGAATTTGGGAGCCAGATTTGGTATCACCACTGAGTTCTGTAATAACCTCTCATTAGCATTGCAGTGCTATGCGTTATATAATGCGGTTTCGCTTACAATACAGTGCTCCAATTGCTCCTATAAAGCTATCGGTGCACCAGATCTTACTGTGAGATCTTGGGACTAACACAGCAATCCTGCTTAGATCATGATGTTTGTCTATGGATACCAAGCCCCCCGTTATAGCTGGGTGTACATATGTATGTTTATACATTTTAATATATTAAGCACTGTGCTAATAGATATAGAAACACAGCTAAACTTGCAGCAAGATGTATAAAGGCAAATTATATAACAAACATAGTAACTACATAGGGTTTTCGATTTCTACATTTTGAAACGGTTTCTCCTGTAAAAGGGAGCAAGGGGCATGATAGGACTGTACTTTCCATTCAGGGCAGTCAATTTTAGCACACCAGCAAAGGTAGCAATATTACCTATTTAATGGCATACCATCCAGATAAATGTAATGCTAAGCAGCACCTTTTTCAGACACACATTGCCCACCAGACTGCCACATTATGGTGCTTGTGGGAGGAAGATGTGGCAGAGCACAGCAGGAAAGAGGAGGGATTATCATAAAACGGATGGGGAGGATCATCACAGCAGGAAAGAGCAGGGATTATCATAAGACGGATGGGGAGGATCATCACAGCAGGAAAGAGGAGGGCTTACCATAAAATGGATGGGGAGGATCATCACAGCAGGAAAGAGCAGGGATTATCATAAAATGAATGGGGAGGATCATCACAGAAGGAAAGAGGAGGGATTATCATAACACAGATGGGGAGGATCATCACAGCAGTAAAGAGGAGGGATTATCATAAGACGGATGGGGAGGATCATCATAAAATGGATGGGGAGGATCATCACAGCAGGAAAGAGGAGGGATTATCATAAAATGGATGGGGAGGATCATCACAGCAGGAAAGAGGAGGGATTATCATAAGACGGATGGGGAGGATCATCACAGCAGGAAAGAGGAGTGATTATCATAAAACGGATGGGGAGGATCATCACAGCAGGAAAGAGGAGGGATTATCATAAAACGGATGGGGAGGATCATCACAGCAGGAAAGAGCAGGGATTATCATAAGACGGATGGGGAGGATCATCACAGCAGGAAAGAGGAGGGCTTACCATAAAATGGATGGGGAGGATCATCACAGCAGGAAAGAGCAGGGATTATCATAAAATGAATGGGGAGGATCATCACAGAAGGAAAGAGGAGGGATTATCATAACACAGATGGGGAGGATCATCACAGCAGTAAAGAGGAGGGATTATCATAAGACGGATGGGGAGGATCATCATAAAATGGATGGGGAGGATCATCACAGCAGGAAAGAGGAGGGATTATCATAAAATGGATGGGGAGGATCATCACAGCAGGAAAGAGGAGGGATTATCATAAGACGGATGGGGAGGATCATCACAGCAGGAAAGAGGAGTGATTATCATAAAACGGATGGGGAGGATCATCACAGCAGGAAATAGGAGGGATTATCATAAAATGGATGGGGAGGATCATCACAGCAGGAAAGAGCAGGGATTATCATAAAATGGATGGGGAGGATCATCACAGCAGGAAAGAGGAGGGATTATCATAAGACGGATGGGGAGGATCATCACAGCAGGAAAGAGGAGGGATTATCATAAGACGGATGGGGAGGATCATCACAGCAGGAAAGAGGAGGGATTATCATAAGACGGATGGGGAGGATCATCACAGCAGGAAAGAGGAGTGATTATCATAAAATGGATGGGGAGGATCATCACAGCAGGAAATAGGAGGGATTATCATAAAATGGATGGGGAGGATCATCACAGCAGGAAAGAGCAGGGATTATCATAAAATGGATGGGGAGGATCATCACAGCACCAAAGAGGAGGGATTATCATAAAACGGATGGGGAGGATCATCACAGCAGGAAAGAGCAGGGATTATCATAAAACGGATGGGGAGGATCATCAAGCAGGAAAGAGCAGGGATTATCATAAAATGGATGGGGAGGATCATCACAGCAGGAAATAGGAGGGATTATCATAAAACGGATGGGGAGGATCATCACAGCAGGAAAGAGGAGGGATTATCATAAAACGGATGGGGAGGATCATCACAGCAGGAAAGAGGAGGGATTATCATAAAACGGATGGGGAGGATCATCACAGCAGGAAAGAGCAGGGATTATCATAAAACGGATGGGGAAGATCATCAAAGCAGGAAAGAGCAGGGATTATCATAAAATGGATGGGGAGGATCATCACAGCAGGAAAGAGGAGGGATTATCATAAGACGGATGGGGAGGATCATCACAGCAGGAAAGAGGAGGGATTATCATAAGACGGATGGGGAGGATCATCATAAAATGGATGGGGAGGATCATCACAGCAGGAAAGAGGAGGGATTATCATAAAACGGATGGGGAAGATCATCAAAGCAGGAAAGAGCAGGGATTATCATAAAATGGATGGGGAGGATCATCACAGCAGGAAAGAGGAGGGATTATCATAAAACGGATGGGGAGGATCATCACAGCAGGAAAGAGGAGGGATTATTTTAAGATGGATGGGGAGGATCATCACAGCAGGAAAGAGGAGGGATTATCATAAAACGGATGGGGAGGATCATCACAGCAGGAAAGAGGAGGGATTATCATAAAATGGATGGGGAGGATCATCACAGCAGGAAAGAGGAGGGATTATCATAAGACGGATGGGGAGGATCATCACAGCAGGAAAGAGCAGGGATTATCATAAAACGGATGGGGAGGATCATCATAAAATGGATGGGGAGGATCATCACAGCAGGAAAGAGCAGGGATGATCATAAAATGGATGGGGAGGATCATCACAGCAGGAAAGAGGAGGGATTATCATAAGACGGATGGGGAGGATCATCACAGCAGGAAAGAGGAGTGATTATCATAAAACGGATGGGGAGGATCATCACAGCAGGAAATAGGAGGGATTATCATAAAATGGATGGGGAGGATCATCACAGCAGGAAAGAGGAGGGATTATCATAAAACAGATGGGGAGGATCATCACAGCAGGAAAGAGCAGGGATTATCATAAAACGGATGGGGAGGATCATCACAGCAGGAAAGAGCAGGGATTATCATAAAACGGATGGGGAGGATCATCATAAAATGGATGGGGAGGATCATCACAGCAGGAAATAGGAGGGATTATCATAAAATGGATAGGGAGGATCATCACAGCAGGAAAGAGCAGGGATTATCATAAAACGGATGGGGAGGATCATCACAGCAGGAAAGAGCAGGGATTATCATAAAATGGATGGGGAGGATCATCACAGCAGGAAAGAGCAGGGATTATCATAAGACGGATGGGGAGGATCATCACAGCAGGAAAGAGGAGGGATTATCATAAGACGGATGGGGAAGATCATCAAAGCAGGAAATAGGAGGGATTATCATAAAATGGATGGGGAGGATCATCACAGCAGGAAAGAGGAGGGATTATCATAAAATGGATGGGGAGGATCATCACAGCAGGAAAGAGCAGGGATTATCATAAAATGGATGGGGAGGATCATCACAGCAGGAAAGAGCAGGGATTATCATAAAACGGATGGGGAGGATCATCACAGTAGGAAAGAGCAGGGATTATCATAAAACGGATGGGGAGGATCATCACAGCAGGAAAGAGCAGGGATTATCATAAAATGAATGAGGAGGATCATCACAGCAGGAAAGAGCAGGGATTATCATAAAATGAATGAGGAGGATCATCACAGCAGGAAATAGGAGGGATTATCATAAAACGGATGGGGAGGATCATCACAGCAGGAAAGAGGAGGGATTATCATAAGACGGATGGGGAGGATCATCACAGCAGGAAAGAGCAGGGATTATCATAAAATGGATGGGGAGGATCATCACAGCAGGAAAGAGGAGGGATTATCATAAAACGGATGGGGAAGATCATCAAAGCAGGAAAGAGGAGGGATTATCATAAAACGGATGGGGAGGATCATCACAGCAGGAAAGAGCAGGGATTATCATAAAATGGATGGGGAGGATCATCACAGCAGGAAAGAGGAGGGATTATCATAAAACGGATGGGGAGGATCATCACAGCAGGAAAGAGGAGGGATTATCATAAGACGGATGGGGAGGATCATCACAGCAGGAAAGAGGAGTGATTATCATAAAACGGATGGGGAGGATCATCACAGCAGGAAAGAGGAGGGATTATCATAAAACGGATGGGGAGGATCATCACAGCAGGAAATAGGAGGGATTATCATAAAACGGATGGGGAGGATCATCACAGCAGGAAAGAGGAGGGATTATCATAAGACGGATGGGGAGGATCATCACAGCAGGAAAGAGCAGGGATTATCATAAAATGGATGGGGAGGATCATCACAGCAGGAAAGAGGAGGGATTATCATAAAACGGATGGGGAAGATCATCAAAGCAGGAAAGAGGAGGGATTATCATAAAACGGATGGGGAGGATCATCACAGCAGGAAAGAGGAGGGATTATCATAAAACGGATGGGGAGGATCATCACAGCAGGAAAGAGCAGGGATTATCATAAAATGGATGGGGAGGATCATCACAGCAGGAAAGAGGAGGGATTATCATAAAACGGATGGGGAGGATCATCACAGCAGGAAAGAGGAGGGATTATCATAAGACGGATGGGGAGGATCATCACAGCAGGAAAGAGGAGTGATTATCATAAAACGGATGGGGAGGATCATCACAGCAGGAAAGAGGAGGGATTATCATAAAACGGATGGGGAGGATCATCACAGCAGGAAAGAGGAGGGATTATCATAAAACGGATGGGGAGGATCATCACAGCAGGAAAGAGGAGGGATTATCATAAAACGGATGGGGAGGATCATCACAGCAGGAAATAGGAGGGATTATCATAAAATGGATGGGGAGGATCATCACAGCAGGAAAGAGGAGGGATTATCATAAAACGGATGGGGAGGATCATCACAGCAGGAAAGAGCAGGGATTATCATAAAATGGATGGGGAGGATCATCACAGCAGGAAAGAGGAGGGATTATCATAAGACGGATGGGGAGGATCATCACAGAAGGAAAGAGGAGTGATTATCATAAAACGGATGGGGAGGATCATCACAGCAGGAAATAGGAGGGATTATCATAAAATGGATGGGGAGGATCATCACAGCAGGAAAGAGGAGGGATTATCATAAGACGGATGGGGAGGATCATCACAGCAGGAAAGAGCAGGGATTATCATAAAACGGATGGGGAGGATCATCACAGCAGGAAAGAGCAGGGATTATCATAAAATGGATGGGGAGGATCATCATAAAATGGATGGGGAGGATCATCACAGCAGGAAATAGGAGGGATTATCATAAAATGGATGGGGAGGATCATCACAGCAAGAAATAGGAGGGATTACCATAAAACGGATGGGGAGGATCATCACAGCAGGAAAGAGCAGGGATTATCATAAAACGGATGGGGAGGATCATCATAAAATGGATGGGGAGGATCATCACAGCAGGAAATAGGAGGGATTATCATAAAATGGATGGGGAGGATCATCACAGCAGGAAATAGGAGGGATTATCAAAAGACGGATGGGGAGGATCATCACAGCAGGAAAGAGGAGGGATTATCATAAAATGGATGGGGAGGATCATCACAGCAGGAAAGAGCAGGGATTATCATAAAACGGATGGGGAGGATCATCACAGCAGGAAAGAGGAGGGATTATCATAAAACGGATGGGGAGGATCATCACAGCATTTTTCAGTTGCCATGATGACCTGGTATTTGTTGAGCCCTGATCTAAATGCTTATACACATTGTGATTTTATTAACCCAGCCAAGGCTAGTTAGATAAAAGCTCCATAACATCTCCCCTGTTCATGTTTTATCATTACCTGTATTAGTTTCACAGCATCAGGTTGTTGATGTATGCTTTGGACATGGACTGCAAATTTATCAATGTTACTTATGTACTCCTTACAGGACTCTATTTGCCCATCGTATGCCCACAGGGCAAGCTTAGTCTTGTCGTCCATAAATTTTTTAGCTGCGCTTTCTTCCTCGTCAAGCTGCAGTCGGAGGTCTGAGAATTTTCCCATAAGTGAATCTTTGCTTTCCAAAGTATGGCCATAAACAACAAAAAGAAAACAACAAACCATAGTGGGATTTGAGAACAGGTATCAGAACAGCGCACACCATATTGAATTTACAGTGACGGTTACAGCACCACTATGTGTTGGAAAAGTACAGGCATTGATGAGACCTGGGTAAAGAAATTAAAAACATTGTAGTGGTGCTGAGAAAAAAGGCACAGTGAGCTTAACATGTATTAAGGAACACAATTCTGTGCTCTATTGATTCATGTAAAGATAAGAGGGTCACTTTATGGTATATTTAATTTACCTCTAGAAAAATCGGTACACACACGGACACTCCAGGCTCACAAATGTAGTAATAATAAGATGATTTGTGCTAATTAAGGTGGAAAATGCATGAATAAATATTTTAGCTATTTTGGAATGTGCACTGCAAGTCCATAGAGAACTATGTGGACGCACTGTGCATGTAGCCAATGTTCCCTCCATTTTTTATATTCCGAGCGCCCAAATCATAACTTACTAAAGCTGCACAGGAAATGTTATTATGGTTTGTATCCCAATTTGTGCTTAAACATGAAATAATTATCTACACCATATGCATATGTTAAACTCAAGAGCTGTTTAATTGCGTCACTGCAATATGAAATCCTGCAAATATAGCTTGTTAAAAAAGATGCCAAAAGACAAAACATGTATATTAACTATCAACGTGATAAACTGTCCACCAACACTCTCTTACACTCCAGTATAGCTACCCTAACCATACATGAACCAATCCACTCAGCAGTGGCACCAGAAAATGGCTGTTCATCTAAGATATCTAGTTTTTTTTTTAATTTTGTTTGTTACATTTGGTAAATGTTCCTTTCCCTGGACGTCAACTGATTAAATGTAAATTAGAGATTCAGAAATCAAGGACCAGAGTAAAATGATAGCGATGCTGTCAGGATGGAAGAGAGAGAGACAGAGAAAAAAAAGAGAAATGCTGTCAATATAGAGAAATGACAAAGAAAAGTGTGAATGGCATGAGTGGTGTATGTGCCTTAAATAAATACACAGACTATACTATAGTAATTTTGGAGATAAAAGGCCCTCAAACGACATTAAGGCTTGAGTAAACACACCTATAACGTAAAACGTTTAATAACCTTATCTTAAATAACAAACTTTATACATAATAACTTAACCCTTTAGCAGGCCCCAATAGCCAGGCTTATAACTAGGGTTGCCACCCAGCCCAGTATTTTACCAACAGGCCAGTAAAAATAAAAAATGGCTAGCTGCCAATGTGAAGTCTATGGAGGTAATAGCAAAGCTTGTATTTTGTGTGGAAAAAGGTAGAAAAAAGTGAAAAGCTGCCCAACCCCCATGGGCAGGTAACCCATAACCCCGGCAACTGAAGCAACCAAACGTGCTGAAAGCGCACCGCACCAAAGCATACTAAAGAAGTCATATCCAGTCGTTGACATATGTACCCCCTCTGCTCTAAATAAGCCTTCCAAATCACCTTCCAATTTTGAATGCCTAAAACCTCCAAGTAAAGATTTCTCTACAGATTTGTTTAATTTCTAGCGCACCCTGTCAAGCGCCTTCAAATCTTTCACCTCCAATCAAAGCTTGCGCGTAATAATTTCCGACCAGACCAAAGTGTCCACCTGAAACAACCAACAATTCATGTTGTGTCTGGTAAAACAACTGTACAGATTTAACTTTAACAATATTATTGGCCAAAAATGTCTGTGAACAAAACTGTTAAGTTCACTAGTGGTTTTGCAGTCCATTTATCTGCAATCTTAAATATGCAAAAACTCTGCACAAGATTGCTAGAAAGACGAGTGTAGCTAGCAATTTGATAGCAGCTAAACATTAACACTGGTAAGAAAGTAAAACAGCAATACTACTTTACACACTGCTCTGAAACTGAAAGGCATAAACATAACCTATATTAGTCACAGTTTAAACATGAATGGCATACACAAAGCATTTTATCACAGAGTACAACATGATAGCATTTCCAGCTTTTAAAAGACAATTCATATACCTTGAGATTGGCAGCAGCTCGCTCAATATGCTCTATGTTGCCAAGTACATGGTTCTTCTTTTGATCAAGCTGCTCCAGACATCTGCTCATCCGATTCTGCAAGGAAATAAAAGAGTATTTTTACCAGTCCAAACCGTTATCCACAATTCATCTTTTTTTAACCTTTTAGCGCTGGAGTGGCTACCTAACTCTTCAGAACGCTGGGGTTTATATTTACATATTCCACAAACAAAAGTGTTGGGAAGTTTAAAAAATACATAAAAGCCATTTGTTATTTATAGCAGTTGTTTTGCCCTTTTTATACATTCTATTTATACATACTTTGTTGTGCAGGATGCTACCTTCGTTATCTTTTTGGAGGTATACTTTGTTACCAGTATTCTGTTTTGATTAACCTTCGTTAACTGATGCCCGATTCGTTATATTGTACATGGATTGCCTCCGTTATACTTACCTCCCCAAAGTGTTTTAAAGGATACAACAATTTTCTGTACCGCACACATTTATGTAAAATAGACATGATTCACTATGTAATAATATCCTGACATGGAGAATGTATTGTATGTATTTGTTTACATCAATATGTAATAAAGGTTGACAGAGGGGCAAAGTTTCCAATGAGAAGCAATCATCAAGGAAACCAATTGCACCTCTCCTATATCCCAGTTGAATGTTAATTGCTCCAATTTTACAATTTGGCCTTTATAAATAACCCCCACAGAGTCTTGTCCATTTTGTATGGCTAATTCAAAGGCAAGACTCACATGAGTGTCGTATATATACAGTGGGGAGGCACAGAATGTTGTATGGAAAAGATAATAAAAAAACACAATAGTGTAATATACTTATACCGAGTGAATTAATAATGTAATATATACCTTATACAACTCAATGAATAAAACATGCAAACCCCTCTGCCAGGGGTTCCAGGAGAATGATTTTAGTGTGTGTGTGAAGAACATATACACAAAGAAACCTAGCATGTCTACATTGGATGTAATCTAATGTGTGCTTGTGTCTATATTGTGGGATGGACAAAACATGGCAGCCTCCAGGCACCGTTTTTCTTTGTTTTTTGTTTTGTTTCTTACAGATCACCACTGCCTCTTTGTTGCCTGTGATTCTCACATAAGGTCCCAGTAAGTGAAAGACAAAAATCCTCATATAGCTTCCTAAGTGGTAAGAAATTACCACAAACTCAGCTTTGCTGATTTTGCCTCGAGTACAACTGAGCTGAATCCCAACTGACGTAGAAGGAAACCCAGCTCAGGAGTACAGACAGAAGCCGAGAGCCGCTCACCAAATAATAATTATAATAATAACTCATGCCAGTTCTACCAAGTATTATTGTCACTAACACGTAATAAAACCAATTATTTGTTGTACTTTTGGTTGTTAAACCAAATAAAAGACTTATGAGCATTCCAGAGGCATTAGAGGAGATCATGATGGAATTAAGTTCTATGCTGGATTATCATAATATTCTTCTGCATAATTAGGATAATGTTTTTTTATTTATTTAAACTTATCAAGTAAAAAAAGGAGATAACTAAAGTGCTGAATGTGGTATAAAACCACTTATTGTAAAAGATTGCTGTGCTTGCACTTTCCCCAAATGTTAAGTTGTTTGAACTCAAGTAGTTGTGACAGTACTAAAAGTACTCCACGTACACCAATTAACATGAGAGGTTTCATTAATACAGCGCTCATTTGTCAGCATTTTCAAGGTTTTTTTGCAGCATGTGGCAGTCATTAATTATTGTCCTAAAATAAAATTATAATGCAAAACTGTGGCTACTTGCCAACCTTGTTGTCAGTTTAGGTGCCAATAATACCAAATACTGTATACTTTTTCATTTCACAAAATATCCAGCAGGGGACAGTATACAACCAGCATATGTAAAAGAAGCCTTTTGCGCCCTGAAAACCTCTACTTCCACATGCAATATTAGGATATTATAGTAAATGAAATAGACATGCAGACCTTAGGAGAGAGGTTTCCTTGCTCTCTGGCCTTATAGTGATCCAGAAAATACGGTAACACATTAAATATTTTTAACATTTCATTGGTGTATGCCAGGGCTTGACAAATTTAATTTGATTCTAGGAGCCAGCAAAAAATTTTAGGAGCCAGACACAACATACACGCAATTCATAAACACACACACACCAACCCACTTCACATATACACACAAACACACACACCAACCCACTTCACATATACACACACACACCAACCCACTTCACATACACACACACACACACACCAACCCACTTCACATATACACACACACACACCAACCCACTTCACATATACACCACACACACACCAACCCACTTCCCATATACACACACACACACCAACCTACTTCACATATACACACACACACACCAACCCACTTCACATATACACCACACACACACTAACCCACTTCCCATATACACACACACACCAACCCACTTCACATATACACCACACACACACCAACCCACTTCACATATACACCACACACACACCAATCCACTTCACATATACACCACACACACACCAACCCACTTCACATATACACACACACACACCAACCCACTTCACATATACACCACACACACACCAACCCACTTCACATATACACCACACACACACCAACACACTTCACATATACACACACACACACACACACACCAACCCACTTCACATATACACACACACACACACCAACCCACTTCACATATACACCACACACACACCAACCCACTTCACATATACGCCACACACACACCAACCCACTTCACATATACACACACACACACCAACCCACTTCACATATACACACACACACCAACCCACTTCACATATACACCACACACACACACCAACCCACTTCACATATACACCACACACACACCAACCCACTTCACATATACACCACACACACACCAACCCACTTCACATATACACCACACACACACCAACCCACTTCACATATACACCACACACACACCAACCCACTTCACATATACACCACACACACACCAACCCACTTCACATATACACCACACACACACCAACCCACTTCACATATACACCACACACACACACACACACCAACCCACTTCACATATACACACACACACATACACACACACCCACACCAACCCACTTCACATATACACACACACACACTTCACATATACAAACACACACACACACACCAACCCACTTCACATATACACACACACACATACACACACACCCACACCAACCCACTTCACATATACACACACACACCAACCCACTTCACATATACACACACACACCAACCCACTTCACATATACACACACACACCAACCCACTTCACATATACACCACACACACACCAACCTGCTTCACATATACACCACACACACACCAACCCACTTCACATATATAACACCCCAACTTCACATATACACACACACACATCTACTTCACATACACCTTACACATATACACCTCACACATACATACACAGGTTTTTTTTTCTTCCTTTTTTAACTTCGTCGTCTCTTGACAACCCAGCCCTCAGCCGAAAGAGCAATGAAGATCGGCTGCAGCACGAATGTTCCCCCTCCCTGCTGCCTTACCTCATTACAGGCGAGGGGGAACATTCGTGCTGCAGCCGATCTTCCTTGGTCTTTCGGCTGAGTGCTGGGTTGTTAAGTGACGACACCCAGCACTCACACACGCGTTGCGCGAGGGGGCGGAGCTTGCAGTCTGTGCAATCCGCACAAACTTCCCCCCTCGCGCTGCTAAAAACCCCTAAAAGAAACTAAAGGCAGCGGCAAGTGGAACATGAGGGTACCGGCACCCGGGCGCCAGGCGGCGACCTGGCGCCCGGGGTTTGTCGAGCCCTGGATTATGCAATGATGCCCCAACTCATTCTTTTTATGGTTTACAAATATTTTGCATTGAATATAACTGGTGCAAGACTCAGGACAGAGCCAGACACTATAACAGTGTTTCCATTATTTTTCACTAAATCTAAATAAATACAAACTATGTAATAGATTGCAAAAATGAACCAAATGGCAGATCAAAAACACAACGTATTTGGTCTACCAGGCCACTTAAAAGCCACAGGAGAGAATGCAGATGTTCCAAACTCTGGGTGATGGAAGTGCTAAGTCTTCATGTCAAGTGTGTTTTGTTTCCTCTAGTCCAAAGACAGGACAATATCAAAAGGGGCTTGACTGAACCTGGAAGTTCAGGCACAGAGTGAATTCTCGTTGATTGGTGGTTACATTTGGCCTGAGTATGGCCTCATCTCACAGAGGGAATGCCGCTGGGGTTCCCTACAGCAGGATCCACATCATAACGCATCGTACTATGTCTCTCATTTGGGTCATGTGTTTGAGGATGGCATAACATGTCCTTATGCAGGAGGAGGTGAATCTGAGAATTACCTGGATAGTAATGTTAAAAACCTCTCTGTTTCATTCTTAGATATACCACCATCTTCCAGGAGATGGACTTAAAATAAGCTTATTTGATCATGTGGATACTTGAAGTTCACATCTGCCGAACCATATGCAAAACATTGGCAGCTGCTATCACATCTGTTAACCACTTCCCGACGCTAGGACGTTCTATGCTGACCTGATTTTCAGTGCCTAAAAGACGCTAGGACGGTATAGTACAGCCAGCGTTTAACTGCTCATCACAGCTCCCCGCCATGAGCTGTGCTCGGATTCCGCTGCAGGTACTTGCAGCAGGATGCCACCTGTCAGATGAATCTAAAACTTTCAGGTTCAGGCACGCCTCTGTGACATCACACGTGATGTCCTGATCGGGTCTCGGCCTTAGTGTTCCTGGCTACCAATCACCTGGGACGCAAGCGCCATGCGCCACGAAGGAGTTAACTCCGCACACTGACATGCTGTATTTGTAACCATAATATACAATAAAAAATGATTAATGAATATTTAATGAATGTTCAGCTTAACCTTACACACGAGCTGCATAATTAATATTGATTTAATTAACTGTGCAATGAATGTGTATTAATTAGTTTGAATCTCATTTTTCTTTAGAAAATATTTTAATTAATATAAACCTTACAGTTCCTATTTATACACTACTTATTTGTACACCTTCAATCAAAATAAAAAATATATAAAAGATTTGAATTATTGTTAAGCATTTATGTGGCGAGATGATCAATGACTGTGCCCTTAGAGCTCCTTATATTCTTGCAAAATTGCAAAACTATACATTTAGAGATGCTTAATAAGCTATTTTTACAGTATCTTATAACCAGATAAAATGAGCATATGGAAATATTACATCACAAAATAATTAGAAAAACCCAAAACCTTGCAAGATATTTTCTAATTTAATAAAAAAGACAGAAAGAATATTTTTTGATTTGTATCTGACTGGGGTTGAAATAATAGGCCCATCCCTTTAAAGAGGTCCATGACACTATCACAAACACATTTAGCCATAATGGTCTTATGGGTAGACAGAAATGATTTCTGTACCTGGGCCCTTAACGGTTTTGTTCAGTCACTGTGTCAGACACATATAGCTTTCCCTCCTTTTCTTATTTGTTCCTTGTTACCCAGCTCATCTAGAATATGACACATTTGAGATAATTTATCCAATGACAAGAGTTATCACTTATCAGTGGTTTGTAAACCCAAATTTGCTATTGGGGGCCATATATTGTTCAGCCCTGGTTTTTAGGACAAAATAGCTCTTTGTTCAGGATGGCTCTTTATATTCAAAGACCCAGTCACTTGAGTAGTTACATAGTTAATTAGGTCAAAAAAAGACTTGTCGTCCATCAAGTTCAACCGATATTAGTTGATCCAGAAGACAAAAAAACAAAAAACCCAATGAGACATTAAGGTCATCTCACAGGGAAAAACAATTCCTTGTACTTGTAATGCTCAAGTTCTTTTTTATCTATGACCTTTCTGTTAAATTATGTAATTTGTACTGTAAATAGTAAATGTAATACCGAGTAGTTCAAGAAAGAAGATAGTTGAGATAACGTCTTAATTTTTAAACCCACAAACAGGGGCAGACTAGAGGTTGTGCTCTGTGAACTTAGGGCCCAGTGGTTGTCAACCTGTCTATCCTCAGGACCCACATTTGTCCTTGGTCATTAAGTCATGACTCAAAAATGTTTCTTACTTCTGACCCTTTTGTGATGCCCTCAGCTCATGGCGTTTTTGTTAAAAATACTCAACTAGGTATTCCTTTGCAACAAAAAACACACTGTTGGTCTGTTGGTCTCAGTGTACGAAAACCAATACATAGCCTCTCTGTTATTCTAACTGCGATGTTCTATGTTGTCCTATTTTCTGGTCTCAGATGACGCATAGAACGTACTTCAGTTAACAGGTCATTGTCACTTCCCACGATGAGCTGTGCTCGGATCTCGCTGCAGGGTCTTGCAGCAGGATCCCACTTCGCACATGAGGCCACTTGGAGTGACCTCAGTCTGACAGGCAAAATGGAGCTGACACTCAAACACGGCTACATTTTACTAAATCGAGCCACAAGTGATGTCGGGAGGTTTTTGGCAGGGACACAAGGTTTATTAAGACCCTGATCGGGGCTCTGCAACTATGTCCCTGGCTACCTTGTGATCAGTGCCAGGGGGAAAAAATGGCGTTTTGGTGCTTGCATCTTTTGGGACGCTAGCACCATGCGTCACAAATGGGTTAATATAATTTGTGTCACATTATGTTTCCAGGCCTTGTTGACCGGGGAGCGCTACTTTAACTTGGTGAACTGCTGTGCTAACTGCTGTGTTTGCTTAGTTACATGAGATCTGTAAGTAGATTTTTAGTGTGTCACTGGTTAGAATGTGTTGTGCTCATTGCAGTGATCATACTGGCTCCGCACTTTGACACTTCTGTTCTAGAATTTGTTCACTGGTCATGAGCCTAATAAAAGCTCCCCATCCGAATGTCGGTAACACACACACACCTCTATATAAATATAAGAAAGTTGGACTATTTGACGAAGCTGGAGCATTTGTCCGTGACCCACTCCACACCACCTCACGACCAACCAGTTGAGAAACACTGGTCTAGTCTTAAGCTTTCTGACTTTAGGATTTATTTTGCAGGGCGTAAAATGATTGATTTGTCATTTCTGTATAGTGCCCATTACACCATAAAAGACTATCTGAAGTTATACTAATGTGCAAAGGTCTTGTAATTTTGAGGTTGGACTATTTCAACTAGATAACACAGTCATATGACTCAAAACAGATAACATACTCGGTTAGGGCTGCCACCCAGACAGTATTTTACCACTTGGCCAATGTCTATGGAGGCAATACCAAGGCTGGTATATTTTTGGGGGTGGGAAAACGCTGCAACCCTATACTCCCTGTACTAATACTAAAAAAAAAATCATTCTGGAGATCAGCATAAAATAATTAATTCAAGGCATAATACTTTGATATTCACATAACATTTAACAAGCAATGCTAATAATTTATTTCTAACTTGAGCATCAGCTGCTGAATTTTACTAGAACATGACCCCTTCAGACTAATGTATAGGAATATGCTAATGTATACTGTACAGGGCAGGCACCTTTAATGTTGACTGATCTTTTGTACTTGGTGTTATCTTTGCACCCCTGAACCTGCTGTACATCTCATTCAATTGTGCATAACTATAATGTGCTGAGATTGAGAATCAGTGCTAAACAGAGGGGGTAGCAGAGGCTTTATTAAACACAAATCTACACACACCAGATTTGTTTTCCCCACAGAAATCCTAAACTTATAGTCTTACCACCACTGCAAGGGATTCTGGGTAGGCATTGGCAAGTAAGGCTAACAATGCCTTTTAGCCTCTATATCCCACTTTATACAGGGACCCTTTGGAGCAAATGCAAGTTGTACTAGACAGGGCCGATCCTGGGCGGGTGCACGGAGTGCACCGCGCCCAGGCGCACGGGAGGAGAGGCGCTGTAGCAGGGAGCTCTCTCCCTGCCTTCCTCCTCCTTGTTAAAGCAAGCACAGCGAGACGGGTGCAAGCTCCGCCCCCGTCGCGTTCTGTGATTGGCTGCTGCCGGGAGGAGGACGTTCTCTAGAGTATCTGCCAAGACACCATAGAGAACATCCTCCTCCCTGCAGCCAATCACAGAACGTGACGGGGGCGGAGCTTTCCCCCGTTGCTCTGTGCTTGGATTAACAAGAAGGAGGAGGTAATAACAGTGGGGGGGGGGGGGGGGGTTAAAATATAAAATAAAAAAAGAAAGAAAGTGTGGAAGTGTCTGTGAATGTGTATAAGTGTGTCAATGTGTATAACTATGTGTGTGTTACTGTCTGTGTAAGAGTTTGTGCATGTGTATAAGTGTGTATGTGTGTGTCAATGTGTATAACTATGTGTGTGTTACTGTCTGTGTAAGTGTGTGTGTATGTGTATAAGTGTGTATGTGTGTGTCAATGTGTATAACTATGTGTGTGTTACTGTCTGTGCAAGTGTATCCTATGTCTAAGTGTGTAAAGGTGGCTGTGTTTGTATTTATGTATGTGTGACAGTGTGTATAAGGGTGTCTGTGTAAATGTATGTCTGTGAGGGTGACTAAATGTGTAACTGTGTTTGTGTGACTGTGTGTATTTATGGATGACTGTGTGTATTTATGTATGTGTGTGACAGTGTGTATAAGGGTGTCTGTGTAAATGTATGTCTGTGAGGGTGACTAAGTGTGTAACTGTGTTTGCGTGACTGTGTGTGTTTATGTATGACTGTGTGTACAAGAGGCCAGCATGGAGAACAGAAAGATAGAGATGGAAAAAGATATGAGGGATGAGGGGAGAGACCATGGCCGATCCTGGGCGGGTGCACGGGGTGCACCGCGCCCAGGCGCACGGGAGGAGAGGCGCTGTAGCAGGGAGCTCTCTCCCAGCCGTCCTCCTCCTTGTTAAAGCAAGCACAGCGCGACGGGTGCAAGCTCCGCCCCCGTCGCGTTCTGTGATTGGCTGCTGCCGGGAGGAGGACGTTCTCTAGAGTATCTGCCAAGACACCATAGAGAACATCCTCCTCCCTGCAGCCAATCACAGAACGCGACGGGGCGGAGCTTTCCCCCGTTGCTCTGTGCTTGGATTAACAAGAAGGAGGAGGTAATAACAGTTGGGGGGGGGGGTGTTAAAATATAAAATAAAAAAAGAAAGAAAGTGTCTGTGAATGTGTATAAGTGTGTCAATGTGTATAACTATGTGTGTGCTACTGTCTGTATAAGTGTTTGTGTATGTGTATAAGTGTGTATGTGTGTGTCAATGTGTATAACTATGTGTGTGTTACTGTCTGTGTAAGTGTGTGTGTATGTGTATAAGTGTGTATGTGTGTGTCAATGTGTATAACTAAGCGTGTATTACTGTCTGTGTAAGTGTGTGTGTATGTGTATAAGTGTGTATGTGTGTGTCAATGTGTATAACTATGTGTGTGTTACTGTCTGTGTAAGTGTGTGTACATGAGTGTCTGTGCAAGTGTATCCTATGTCTAAGTTTGTATAGGTGGCTGTGTTTGTATTTATGTATGTGTGACAGTGTGTATAAGGGTGTCTGTGTAAATGTATGTCTGTGAGGGTGACTAAATGTGTAACTGTGTTTGTGTGACTGTGTGTATTTATGGATGACTGTGTGTATTTATGTGTGTGACAGTGTGTATAAGGGTGTTTGTGTAAATGTATGTCTGTGAGGGTGACTAAGTGTGTAACTGTGTTTGCGTGACTGTGTGTGTTTATGTATGACTGTGTGTACAAGAGACCAGCATGGAGAACAGAAAGATAGAGATGGAAAAAGAAATTAGGGATGAGGGGAGAGACAGACATGGGGTATGAGTGGAGAGAGAGAGACAGACATGGGGTATAAGTGGCGAGAGAGAGACAGACATGGGGTATGAGCGGCGAGAGAGACAGACATGGGGTATGAGTGGAGAGAGACAGAGACATGGAGCATGAGTGGAGAGAGAGACAGACATGAGGGAATAGGGAGAGAGAGACAGACATGAGGGTACGGGGAGAGAGAGACAGACATGAGGGAATGGGGAGAAAGAGACAGACATGAGGGAATGGGGAGAAAGAGACAGACATGAGGGTATGGGGAAGAGACAGACAGACACAAGGGTATGGGGAGAGACAGACAGACACAAGGGTTTGGAGAGAGACAGACATGAGGGTACGGGGAGAGACAAACAGACATGAGAGTATGGGGAGAGACAGACAGACATGAGGGTATGGGGAGAGAGAGAGACACGTGAGTGACTGACTTGGTGGAATATTATTTATCACTCCTCATGTACTTCTTTTCCAATGATGCTCAGCCAGACTAATGAGAGACTTTGGCTGGTTGGGAATCATGGGAACGGTAGTTAAAACTCATTTTGCTAGCCAGCAAAAAGTCTCCCATGTTGCTGGCTGAGCATCATAGAAAGAAATAAAACCACTACACAGTATTATGGCAAAATATATATCTTTATTTAAAATAAACGTTGGCCCTTTAACATTAAAATACAGTTTTCTCCCCCCCCTCTCCCCAATATTGAAATGGGCATGTCTGGAACAGAAATGTCTAAAGGGGAGGAGTTCATGATATAGGAAAACCTGCACCCAGGCGCCCGTGACCCTAGGATCGGCCCTGGTACTAGACAGCCTTTAAATATAGCCCAGGACAGAGGTGCAGAGCTAGGTAGCGTTTCATCCTTAACCCCTTGCCGACAAAGGACGTGCCAGGCACGTCCTGGGAGAAACTCCCTTAACGACAAAGGACGTGCCTGGCACGTCCTGCATTGAATGAAGCGGTTTTCGCGATCAACGATCGCAAAAACCGCTTTAACAGTGCTGGTCTATTGCCTCGACATCGAGGCAATAGCCAGCACCGAAATTTCTATTTCGGGACCCCCACGATCGCCCCACGGAGCGATCGTGGGGAGCCATATTGACGGAGCATGCTGCTCCGTCAATATGGCTAAGTCCTCTGCCGGTCTGAGCTTCGGAAGTGAAAGTAACTTCACTTCCGTCGCTCTGAATATGCTACTTGACTACCCCTAGTGGTAGTTTAGTAGCATTGCAATGGGAAATATTTAAAATAAATATTTAATTAATTAAAAACAGGTTATTTAGCTATATTAGTCTATAGGGTTAAAATTAAATATTTTTTAGCATAAGGGATAGGGTTAAAATTAAATTAAAGTTAAAAAATATTAAGGGATATAATAAGGATTAGAGTTGGGGTTAAATTTAGTGTTAGGGTTAAATTTTGGGTTCGGGTTGGGGTCAAAAGATCAATATAGGAAAAAACCAAAAAACACTATTTTTGGTTTTTGCCCCATAACTCGCAAAAAAATACCGAAAAATATGGAAACATACATATTTTTGAACTCGGGAGAACATTTAGAAACTATTTAGACGGGGTCTTTTTTAATGATTTTATTTGTGTAAATTATATTTTAGGTCAAAGTTAGAAAAAGTGTGTTTTTTTAAATTTTTCATCATATTTTATGATTTTTTTTGTAGTAAATTATAAGATATGATGAACATAATGGTATCTAATGAAAGCCCTTCTTATGACGATAAAAACAACATATAATTTGTGTGGGTACAGTATGTGAGAAAGAAAAAAATTACAGCTAAACACAAACACCCTAGAAATGTCAAAACAGCCATTGTCACCAAGGGAAAGTCAAGGTGAAAATGTCTTGTCACTAAGGGGTTAATGGGATGTCATCAGCATGAGATTGTTTACTGGTTTTCTGATTGAGGCAGCAGGTGGAACACACACAACATAACTTACGGTTACCCAAACACCTACTTTACATATGCACATATATACAAACCCCTCACACACCTACTTTACATATACACATATATCCAAACACCTCACACACACCTACTTTACATATACACATATATCCAAACACCTCACACACACCTACTTTACATATACACATATATACAAACACCTCACACACACCTACTTTACATATACCCATATATCCAAACACCTCACACACACCTACTTTACATATACCCATATATACAAACACCTCACACACACCTACTTTACATATACCCATATATACAAACACCTCACACACACCTACTTTACATATACACATATATCCAAACACCTCACACACACACCTACTTTACATATACACAAATATACAAACACCTCACACACACCTACTTTACATATACCCATATATACAAACACCTCACACACACCTACTTTACATATACACAAATATACAAACACCTCACACACACCTACTTTACATATACACAAACACCTCACACACACCTACTTTACATATACACAAACACCTCACACACACCTACTTTACATATACCCATATATACAAACACCTCACACACACCTACTTTTCATATACACATATATACAAACACCTCACACACACCTACTTTACATATACCCATATATACAAACACCTCACACACACCTACTTTACATATACACATATATCCAAACACCTCACACACCTACTTTACATATACACATATATCCAAACACCTCACACACACCTACTTTACATATACACATATATCCAAACACCTCAAACACACCTACTTTACAATACATACAAACACACACCCACCTCACACAGTCTTTTCTTGGGGTTTTTTTCTTAACGTGTCCCCCCTCCCTGCTGCTTTACCTCACTGCAGGGGAGGGGGACATTCGTGCTGCAGCTGATCTCCGTTGGTCTGCCTGCTGAGTGCCAGGATGTCACGTGACGACACCCGGTACTCAGACACGCGTGGCACGAGGGGGCGGAGCTTGCAGTCTGTGCCATCCGTACAGACTTTACCCCCTCGCGCTGCGAAACAAATCGGATGGCAGCGGCAAGGGGACCATGAGGCTGACTGCACCCAGGCGCCAGATCAAATTTCCTGGTCGCCATGGCGACCTGGGGTTTGTTGAGCCCTGATGTAGGGAATAGATGAAGGAGTTGAAGCCTGTGTGGGATAGGCACAAGTATAATCTAGATATAATATAGGGCCAGGGACTAATAAAAGTATTTAGAAATTTGGCCAGACTAGATGGGCCAAATGGTTATTATCTGCCGACACATTATATGTCACATTGGGTAGTCTGAGGATAGATTGGCAAATAAAAGGAAACAAAAACAAGAAATGCATTTTTTAATCCTATTCTTCTTATTGCAAATTAAAAAACAGGTCTGATTTCCTGTTCACCATGGCGCCCTGGGCTTGTAGAGCCCTGATATAAATACATATACACCTATTTCTCATTACCATGGGCTCTAAGCCCAGATAAATGCCCTTGACTCTTTTACATACATTTTTTTATATAGCATCAACCACATCCTATGTTAGACAGGGAAAAACAGATACATGAGCAAGAGATCCATGCTTGCAAACCTACAATCGAGAGCCCTATGTACTTTCATATATGTCTTATCTATAAATAATATACTCTTTAAATGCATGGTTTTATGTTTGGTGTTACACCACATATAAAATGAGTCCATCTACTATAACAGGGTCATGACTAGGGTTATAATTAAGGTTACAGGGGGGGTTCGGGTGAGTACACGGGTTAGATTAAGGGGTTGGGGTAGATTTAGGGTTAGGGTAAATTTAGGGTTGGGGTAAATTTAGGGTTGGGGTAAATTTAGGGTTGGGGTAAATTTAGGGTTGGGGTAAATTTAGGGTTGGGGTTAAAAGGTCACTGTAGAAGAAAATGGTTAGAAAACAAAAAAACACTAATATTGTTTATTGCCCTATTAGTTGAAATAAAACATAGGCAAACATGGAAACATTGGTATTTCTAAACTCAGGACAAATAGTAGAAATATATAGACGGGGTCTTTTTTACCATTTGTAATTGTTTAAAAAAAAATCACGTCAAAGTTAGAAGAAGTGTTTTTTATGTCATATTTTCATCATATTTTATATATTTTTTTAATAGTAAATTATATCATATGATGAAAATAATAGTATCAAATGAAAGCCCTATCCGTACTTTAAAAAATGATATATAACTTGTGTGGGTGGACTGAACACAAAGAAAGAAATTCACAGTTCAGTAAACATATGACAAAAATAATGGAATTCTGGTCTTCAAGGTACATCAAATGCAGCATTGCACCCAGTCACTAAGGGGTTAAAACAGCCCAAATTCATGTATACATTGCTGACATACGTGTTGTTATCTGATGACTGCACAACTCATTATATTTTTATTTCAGGTTGAGTATCCTTTATCCGAAGATCCATTACCCGAAAGAACCCAAAATCCCCCAAAACATTTTTGGATAAGGGTCAGTTCCAACAGTTCTGCGAGAGGAGGGACTACCGTGCACGGAGTGGATAGTTTCGGCAGAACCTTGGAGCAACCTTGGAGCAAGTAATTTCAGCAGCTCCACTCCTATAACTGTACTTCATTGCCTTTATCCAATGCGAGAAAGTTGCTCACACTGAATTTAGGTAATGTAGAACATTTATATGGCTAGAGCTGCTGAAATGATCAGTTAACCCAGGCAAATTTAATTTCGTTTTAGGAGCCAGCAAAATAATCTAGGAGCCAGACAACAGCACATACAATCGCACAAACATACACACAGAGAGACAGCCACATATACAGGCAGAGACAGCCATATATAGACAGACAGACATGCATCATTCACGGTGTCCACACTCCCTGCTGCTTTACCTCATTGCAGGAAAAGACTGAGTTGTCCTGCTGCACATCGGGATGTCATGTGACTCTAGAACAATGGGTGAGTGGGCAGAGCTCTACTGAAAAAGATAAAACATTGGCCCCATGCAGATGGCAACACCTGGGTGCCAGCTCTCATTTCCTGGGTTCAACCTGGCACACAGGGTTTGTCAAGGTCGAAAATATCAGCTATCCGAAATGCCACTGGTCACCAGCATTTTGGATAAGAGCTACGCAACAAATCAGTTAACATGTTAACCTCTAGGACAAAAAGCACCAAAATGGTGATTTCTGAGTTTCTGCCCTTTACATTTTTGTAGTGGCTAGTCCAAAGAACCACTAAGTGGATTAAACCTGTATAGATTTCGGGAAGTAGTCGCTCAATATATGGAATCCATGCATGTCAGCAGTTTTAAAGTCATAGATCCGGTATTCTGATTTGTGATATTAATGGGTAAATGTTTTACTGCCAAAACCAAGGCTATGAAGATTTGGTTGTTGTGTTTGTTACAAAAGAGGGATTTGCTTTCTAAATTGGTAAATGTGTTAGTTTTTATCCCGAACCATTAACCATCATCTACCAAATGAGCTATGGTAAATGAATGGTGCACGAATAGGGCAAGAGGCCATTCAAACCTGTGAGGCCTCACCCCGTTTGCAGACTCGTCCAAGCTGTTCCAGTGATTTCAGTATACTTTTGCTTTGCTCGCCTGTTTATTTTCTATGCTTGCGTTTCCTCTCTGGTCTTGCTTATTACCTATACTCGTTCCTACCATTGTTTTGCATTCCTGTACCTTGTCCATCCCTCTCTCGCTCGGCCACAGAGTGGCGCTCCCACAAACTGGTAACCCTTCCCTTGCTCGGCCACATAGTGGTATCCCCCACAGAGTGGCATCCCTCTCTAGCTCGGCCACATAGTGGTATCCCCCACAGAGTGGTCACCCTTCCCTTGCTTGGCCACTGACTGGTACTCCCCCAGAGTGGCACTGTCCCAATCCGGCTGCAGTCCGGATCCTGCCTTGTTCCAGAGTGACCCCTACCTGTGAGCACTCCGTGATATATGACCAGGGAATCTGTATATGTGATAACTTCTGTTCCCTTAAAGAAGTTATCCAGCAAAGCAGTAGTGCTGGTCGCCTCCGGAGGTTGCTCATGTAATTGTAGGCTGTGTCTGCTCTTATGCCCTGTATTCTGATTCCCTGTATTATCTCAGCCCTGTCTCAGTACTCTGTTAAACTCTCATGTTCCTGTCACTTTAGTTTCTGTTCTGATCCATTTCTGGTTTTCTTGCTCTCTGTTATACTATTGCTCCTTTCCAGGTTTTCTTTATTTCCTCTTGCTTAGTTCCTCTATAAATTCAACCACACCTGTTTACTCTGTTTGATTTATTTCGTTCTGCAGGTATTTTCTCTGTTTGTATGTCTGTGTATTATTAGTTTGCTATTCAGTTTTAGCGCAGGGACTTGCCGAATTGTGAGGTACCTGGACCAAAAGTTCATTTATTCCAGTAATGCAACATAAAAGGGGAAACTAATATATGATTTGTCATAAGTGCAATGAGTATGGCTTACAGCTCATGAAAACCCCAAATCCACAATCTCAGTAAATTAGAATATTACATGCAATCAATAAAGCAAGGAGTGTACATAGAACAATATCGGACTGAAAAGTATAAGCATGCATATGGACTCAGTACTTGGTTTGGGCCCCTTTTGCAGCAATTACTGCCTCAATGCGGCGTGGCATGGAAGCTATCAGCCTGTGGCAATGCTGAGATGTTATGGAAGACCAGGATGCTTCAATAGCGGCCTTCAGCTCTTCTGCATTGTTCGATCTCATGCTCTCATCTTTCTCTTGGCAATGCCTCATAGATTCTCTATGGGGTTCAGGTCAGGCGAGTTTGCTGGCCAATCAAGCACAGTAATCCCACGGTCATTGAACCAGGCTTTGGGGCTTTTGGTAGTGTGGACACTTACCTGGTTCTGGTGTTTCTTGCCGGCACCTGGGACTCCTCTGCCGCGATTGGGAGCAGCCCTCTTGTGTTTTGTATAGTGTGGGCAGGTGCCTAGTCCTGCTGGAAAATGAAGTCAGCATCCCCATAAAGCTCGTCTGTGGAAGGAAGCATGAAGTGCTCCAAAATCTCCTGGTAGATGGCTGCGTTGACCCTGGACTTAATGAAGCACAGTGGACCAACACCAGCAGATGACATGGCTCCCCAAATCAACACAGACTGTGGAAACTTCACACTGGACTTCATGCATCTTGCAGTGTGTGCCTCTCCATTCTTCCTCCAGACTCTGGGTCCTTGGTTTCCAAATGAGATGCAAAAGTTGCTCACATCAGAAAAGAGGACTTTGGACCACTGAGCAACAAACCAGGTCTGTTTTTCTTTAGCCCAGGTAAGACACTTCTGACATTGTTTGTTGTTCAGGAGCGGCTTGACAAGAGGAATACGACATCTGAAGCCCATGTCCAGGATCCGTCTGCGTGTGGTGGCTCTTGATGCACTGACTCCAGCCTCAGTCCACTCCTTGCGAAAATCCCCAACACATTTGAATGGCCTTTTCCTGATAATCCTCTCCAGGCTGCGGTCATCCCTGCTGCTTGAGCACCTTTTTCTTTCACACTTTTCCCTTCCACATAAGTTCATTACTATTAATGTGCTTTTATACAGCACTTTGGGAACATCCAACTTCCTTCGCAATTACCTTTTGAGGCTTTCCCTCCTTATGGAGGGTGTTAATGATGGTTTTCTGCACAACTGTCAGGTCAGCAGTCTTCCCCATGATTGTGATTCCTACTGAACCAGACTGAGAGATCATTTAAAGGCTCAGAAACCCTTTGCAGGTGCTATGGCTTACTTAGCTGATTAGAGTGGGACACTGTGAGCCTAGAATATTGCACCTTTTCACAATATTCTAATTTACTGAGATTGTGGATTTGGGGTTTTCATGAGCTGTAAGCCATAATCATCGCACTTATTTGGCTTGAACTATCTTGCTTTGCATGTAATATGTCTATCTCATATATTAGATTTCCCTTTTATGTTGCATTACTGAAATAAATGAACTTTTGCACGATATTCTAATTTTTCGAGTATCACCTGTA
Source organism: Pelodytes ibericus (assembly GCA_036172795.1). Taxonomy (NCBI): domain Eukaryota; kingdom Metazoa; phylum Chordata; class Amphibia; order Anura; family Pelodytidae; genus Pelodytes; species Pelodytes ibericus. Next base: position 42,686,766 of record CM069860.1, read on the forward strand.
TGTATCTCTGTATGTCTCCTTAGTTATGTAGTTATGTCTTATACTTTGCCCTTCCTTGTATGCTTTAGTTCTTCCTTTGCACCTTGCTCTGTCCTGCAGCCCTGCACTATGTATTTCTGCCCTTTGTACCTGTTTTGCTCTGCTTGGCTCATCTCTTTGCTTTATCGTGCTACATCCTGCTAACCTGTTCTAGTTATCCTCCATGGTGCTGCAGGATGTTTGCAGGCTCACTTCAGTTATCCCCTAGTCATCACTGGATTCCACAGCTTCACAGGGCCTGGGAACATGGCTGCATGAACTTGGGGGGTCTCAAACCACTGAGGGGTGGCAGTTACCATGCACCAGGCCCTGTGTCTCCATTTCCAGCGCATTGAACTCCTGCATCGGGCGCTCAGGGTCCCATAACGTCCTGGACCCGTCCCCGCTAGTCAGGGGCCTGACAAAACCTCAGTTTTTGTGATACAATGGGGATTAGCTACAAAAGTTATTTCTGGGGCATATTTCTAAAAGTAGAGCAATCACCGTTTAGATCAAGTGAATGTTTTAGAACATTGCCCCAGATTGGAGTATAAATAACCCACTGCCGGGAGGGACTGCTGAAATAGTATATGGCAGGGTGTCCAAGTTTTTTTCCCCCTCAAGTGGGCCGCATGATCAGATATGCATGTGTTTATTGCACAGCATTACATTTCTTTATTTACAGTCATAGTGAAGAATAACTTGTTATCCATGGTAAAAATGTTTTGCTAATTAACAGGAATACAAAAGCAGTCTGAAAACCACTCAAATCAACTTTATTCTAAGAAAATGACACATTAATGAGGGCTAATGAGGATAGTCATAGTATTGTAAGTCAGTTGAGCCGCACCTTGTTGCCAGATGGCCCACACGTTCGTTGCCCGTGGCATATGGTCACAGAAATATAATAGCATCATTTTAAGTATCTCTCATATAGAAGGCTATGGTATTATTCCAAAACGTGCTATTTTATAATATGAGTAGATATGGAATATCTCTGTGGTAAAGACTTATCTCACACAAGGACAATTTGGTTTTTGGGCAGATCCAACATTTTGACTTCTCAAGGTTACATCTGCACAATAATTGATTGCGATAATATCTAGTGTCTTTGCATAAAGATATGTCAAAATGTTTTCAGCCTGGTTAAAGCATTTATGAAAGATTTTATCATATTGAAATATAGTGTGTTTAAAAATTATACAGACAGTTTCAATATATAGGAGGTGCTAATGAAGTTTCAAATAAGAGCGTTTCGAAACAGGGAATTTAAAAATAAAAAAAGTACTTTACTTAAAAAAGTATTTCTAAAAGTTGTTTTCCTAGTATCATTAAAAGTTCGATTTTGTTCTGTGAGTTACATGGCTGAGAACATTTTTTTTTGCAATTATGTATAAGGGGTAGTCAAAGCATGGAACAACCTGTCAGGAGTAGAGGTTAGATGTCAAATCCTGGAGATCGACAAACCCTGGGCACATGGATTGCACAGACATCGAGCTCCGCCCCCCTTGTGCAACAAGCTCTACTGTCGGAGTGCCGAGTGTCACGTGACATTCCAGCACTCAAGCGTGTGAGAGGCCTGTGGGTGTGTGAGTATGTTTGGGTGATTGATGTGCCATTGCCTGGCTCCAAAGATATGGAAACCTCTTGCTGGGCAGAAATTTCAGTTTGCCTCCATCCTCCGGTGAGGACGGACATGTTAGCTCTGTCAGGCTTTCATTTTTAAATAGGTGGATTATTTTTGTATAGCCCTTTTCCCTGAGCCGACGATAAGGATCGAGGGCGTTGTGGATCTTCATGGGAATTTAATTGTTTTTTTTTTTACACAGGGCACCCTTTGTTTGCCAAGGAACTGGGTCATAATGTTCACTGCCCACCCTCAAAAGGGTATTTTTTTAACATTTTACTTTAGAATTTCATTGGACGTACCCTACACGTCCTGCGGTGAAACGAGTGGTTTTCCCGATCAACAATCACAAACAACGCTCTGACTGTGCTGCTCAATTGCCTCGCCATCGAAGCAATAGGCAGCACTGAAATTCCGGCTCTGGGGCACCCACAATTGCTCCACGGAGCGATCGTGGGCGTCATATTGGCTGTGCCCTCTTGTGGGTAGAACTTCGGAAGTGAAAAAAAATTAACTTCCGATGCTCTGAATCTGTTGCTTGACTTCTCCTAGAGGCAGTCAGAAACATTGCAATGAAAAAAAAAGAAGACTTAATTAGCTTAAATCTAGGGTTAGGGTTCGAATAGCTGTTAGGGTTACAATTAAGTTAAGGTTAGCATAAGGGATAGGGATAAATTAAATTAAAATATATTAAGGGTTAGCAATAGGGGTTAGAGTTGGTGTTAAATTTAGGGTTCGGGTTGGGGTCAAAAGGGTTCGGGTTGGGGTCAAAAACCAAACAATATTTTTGTTTTTTTTGCCCCATAATTATGCGGGGTTTAGACTAAGTTCAACTTGACAGTTGTACCTGGCCTGAAAACCAGTTAATTTTCTCCCCCCTTTGAAGTGAATGGGGGGCGGGTTTACCATTGCTCCCCTCAATATTTTGAACTTAGTGACTAGCATTGTGCAGTCGTGATAGGGGAATATAGGAGGTGCGAGAGGTCTCATCTCTAACTCCAAACTTGGACTTTAGTGAATAGGTCCCGTAGAATTCTGACGATGGGCGAATTAATTCCTGTATATTTGTATTGCTCGATTTAAACTTTTGCATATCGCGGTTGCGCTGTTTGTTTGTTGAGCAACCTGTTGTGGCGTAGCAGGGACTGGATATTACCCTGGGAACATTTTGAACTTTCTCCTAATTATAAAGCAGATAAGATCATATCGGTCATGAAAAGATCAAAGTTTCTCTCTTTTTGGCCTTTCATTTCCTGACTGTAATCAGTTAACACCATTATGTAACAGGTATATACACTTTTTTTTATAATGCTCTTGTTTCTGTGCCCATTCAATTTGTGAATTAGTAATATACTACCCTATACCCCAAAAAGATTACACATTCCAGCAATCATCCATTCTTTCTATGTGGCACACACCTACTGAACTTCAAGGTTTACTGGTAAATAAGTAATTACTGGATTACCTTCTTATGCTGGACTTCCTGCTGTATGAGGAGCACAGGGTGTCCTTTGTGGGCTCCTAGGAGGGGACACATGGTGCACACACACACTCTGCAAGCACCGCAGTACAGCTCCACTACTCGCTCCCTATGCTCCGGGCACCGCCGCCCATCACTCCTCTCTTTGTGTATCCTCAGGGCCTGCTCCCCGGCTGTATCACACACCTGGTGCCCGGACAGGTCCTCACCTTCACCGCCTTCTCCCAGGAGGTGTGGTTGGAAGTGCTCGGGGCAGTAAAACTCGCTGCAGGTCAGGCAGCCCCAGCGAGCTCTGCAAGGTGCATGAGGCGGGCACCGGTCACATGACACCGGCTGCTGAGGGGTCTTTGGCTGCTGCTGCTGCTGCTGCTGCTGCCGCCCTGGCAAGGTGCATGTAGGACAGGGCCGCTCAGTATCGGGGATCCGCTGCCAGAAGCCATCCAGACACTTCAAGCAGAAGCGGTGTCCGCAGGAGACCAAGAGCACAGGCACTGAGCAGCTAGCCTGGCACATGCCACACCTGTCTCCTGGCACCTGGAGATAGGGCAATGCAGGGAGGGATGATGTACCTGCCTGATGTGCCATCTCTCCCTCTCAGCAACTTTGTGACCCCCTGCTGACAGACAGTGCTCCACAGCTTCAGTCACTGCCTAGAGCTGACTGGGCTTCTTTCCTCTCAGCCCCATGCCAGTCACTTGCACTGTGGTTACAGGTTTTTCAGGTAGTTATTATCCCAGAGTCAGTAACTAGCTTGCAATTGTTTGAAGAAAGCAAAAAAAAAAAAAAAAAACCTGTGGTTGTAATGGACTGTGTGTGTCTAGGGCTTTCCACGCCCTCTTGTAGATAGATATGGAGATAAATAGTATGTGTGCTGCCTCTAGATCAGGAAACGAAAGTACAACAGAGTATCACATGAGTGCAATTTTTAGGCCAGAATAAACCTGTACTTAAAATATTCTGCACCCACTGGGTGGATTTGCAGGTGTTCCTGCTGCACATTAAGTGACTTGTTTTGTCCATTTTTCAGGGGGTTAGGAGACAGGCAGGTTATTTAAACCTTAATTTTGATGCCTGACAGGTGATTGTTAGCAGGTGCCTCCCCCTCCTCTTATTGAATACTTTTCTGATATTTGTCAAGATCGTGGGGGTCAAGCAATCTTCCTGTCAATTGGCAGGAGGGCGGATATTGGAGTTTCACCACAGGCTGTTTTAAGACTTCTGCTAGTTTTTGTCGTTTAATGTTCCCACACATATTATATACTTTTATCGCCATAAGTAGGGCTTTCTTAAAATACCATTATTTTCATAATTTGATGAAAAATTTAAAAAAAAAAATACACTTTTTCTAACTTTGACCTTAAAAATCTTTTACACCCTACCTCTAACCTTTACTGGAACCCTAACTGTTATTGAGCCCTAACCCTATATTTCAATCCTAACTATTGCTTTTTTGTTTTAATATTGCAGACTGCCACTAGGGTTAGGGTTAGTCTTCGCCACTTCCACAGCTCTTTCTCACAACAGGGCAGCACCATTTTTGGTATGGCGCTACTCTTCAGGTGAAGCACATACGTTCGCTCCTCTTTTGTCCTCTAATAGGCAGCCGCTATTCTGCCCTGAGAAGCATATCCAGTCATGGACTGTATATCAATGCTAGCACAGCGAGAGAATGCTTAACAATGGGATCAAAAAAGGATTCTTTGAAGGACAATTGTTGGGAATATATGAAGTTAAAAGTTGAAAGATTTCATCAAGTGTAGGCTGTTGAAGTATAAATGCTTTAATGAAATAATTCAAATAAAGTGCCTTATTGAACTGGCTTTGCTTTGTACAGCACTGTTGTACAGCTGATATGTTTGATTGACTGGAGCACATTTTAGGAGCAGTTTGAGCAGTCTCTATATAATATATTTCTTAGCCTGTACTTAAATGTTAGTGTATGGCATGTAGGTTTTTCCAGTATCTTTTTAATACTGTGGAGCAGGACTCTAGTCTCAGCATCCAGTGATGGTGAGGCCTTAATAAGTGAAGGACAGTAAATATACTATTTTTGTTTCCTGTAACTATATTATAAGTAACTAGTATCTAATCATTGCCACCTTGTTTGTTGTGAAGTGCAGTTCCCAACTAAGTAAATGGTTGGCTGAGATTGAAGTGTAGCCACCACTACCCTAATCCCTCAGACCTTATTTGCTAGATCCTCAATGTATATTAGTATGCTAGCTAAATTCAACCCCACCAAATGTTGTCAGTTTCTAACAGCACATTCTAATTTTCCTTGTAAATTACCCACACCCAGCCTTAGTTCTGCCCAGCTGGTGTTTGCAGGCACCCTGGGCACCTGCTTAAAGCCAGCTCTGCTACCTACTAATTATTCACTGGCAAAAAATCACTAGAGGCCCATGTTAAGTCTATGGAGACAGACACAGAGATAGGCAAAGCCAATGTCAATGAGAATGCTTGTGAAGGTCCATAGAATATCATTGACTTGTCCATCACAGACCCAGAAAATGTCTATCATGAGCAATGTTGGTCGATATCCCTGATCTGTATTTTTTTGAAGAAAAGGTGTCAAACCTGCAACAGTACCCTAGTGTTTAATGCAGAAACTGTAGGGTTCCATGATTAATATGCAGATTCTGTTCTAACAACAACAAAATATTACCAAATAATGATCGAAAATAGATAAAAAAGGAAAAGGAGGTGGGAATGATAGGGAGGGGCGAAGTGGAGGAATTAGGATAGAAACTGAGGTTAAATGAACTCAAAAAGACTGGGAGAGTTAATAAAGACATTACAGCCTACCTAATTACATTTACGATTGTCACCATTTCTTTAAAAAAAATTAATTACTGGCTAATCTATTACGTCCATAGACATAAGGGTCTACTAAAAGGTTCTACTTTGGTTTGAAGCTCCAGTTTAAATGCCTTGCAATCCTTACTTTATGGAGAACAATCTTTAATGTTCTAAAGTACTTCTTTTTTTTTAAATTTAACCGGCCTGCCGATAAAGTACCGGCTGGATGAAAACAATAGTTATAAAGAATGAAAATTCCCAAGACGTGTTAACGTGTACAGATTACCTTTCCTAACATGGCCGTCCACTCAGCGGTCATATATTCAGCTTAGAAAGGTAGACTGGTAGTGAAAAACAGTCGAGCAAATGACAGGTGAATAATCATGGAGATTTTTCAACAAAAATTGCAAGGCTCCAGTAAGAAAATATTCTCCAATTTATATTCCATAAATGATGAAAACCTGTAAATCGCAAGCAGTTTTCCAAGTTAAACTAAAGAGCTTAAAAGAAAGTGACAGATGGATTTTAATGGTGACGGCAAAAGATCGCCTTACACAGCCTGTAGAACAACAGCGCCAGCAATTTGAAATGTTTTGGCAAACTTGATGCATTTGTGAATGTTACAGGAAAGCTTTTTTGTCTATAAATTAAAAACAAAATGAATCTATTTGTCTTTATTTTCAGGAAAACTGCCAGCAAAAAATGAAGTTATGTTTAATTGAAAGTTTGCATCGTGTAGACTTTTTTTTTGGGGGGGGGGGGGGGGTCTATTTTAGTAATGTGTTTGAAAGTCAAAATGACATGCAATAAAAAAAAAGTCATAGATAAAATATGGATTCAATTTTTTTTATAGAATTTTCAAAATTTCAGAAAGAGGGGTATATTAAACTGCAGAATAGATTATTTCAGTTCAATGTACAATGATGGTGTTAATAACATAGATAAGGTCCTAGTTGTACCTAATTCTCCCAAGATGCAATTGTTTCTATGTTGTATGAGATGCTGTCTGATATAAAGTTCTTCAGGATGGGGGAGATCCCACAAGTGGTCAGCAATTGTCAGAAGCCTTTTAACCCCTTAAGGACAGAGCCTTTGAAACATTTTTGTCCTTTCTGGACAATGGCTATTTTAACATTTCTGTGCTGTTTGTGTTTAGCAGTAATTTTCTTCTTCGTCATTTGCTGTACCCACACATATTATATATTGTTTTTATCGGGACAAAAAGGGCTTTCTATGGATGCCATATTTTTGATCATATCTTATCATATTATTAAAAAAAAATAATAAAATATGGTAAAAAAAAAAAAAATACACAAATTTCTTTGTTTTTATTTGAAACAACTTCTCCTCATCGACAAAAGCGAACGAAAAAACATGCTAAATAGATTCTACTATTTCTCCTGAGTACAGGGATACCACCCATGCATAGGTTTGTTGGGTTGTTTGGGGGCTAAAATGCCAAATTTGTGAGGTGCAGTTTTTTGTTTTCCAACTTGAAATTTTTACATGCAGACAGCCTGCACCCATGTCCCATTTGGGACATATTTGAAACCAGCCAGTGTATTTTACCCCATCAACCCATATATTTTTTAAAAGTAGACACCCTAGGCTATCTCAAATGGTGGTATTTTAACACTTTCCATGCACTATTTCTACCACCAGCCTTTGTCAAAGTTTGTGGTAGTAATTTTTTTGTGTTTTTTTTTCACAAACCTTGTACTTCAGACATAAATTTACAGATTTTGGTATGTGTCACTGCCAAATAACACCCCAATAAGTGTTCAGAAACATCTCTTGAGTACAGGGATACCCCCCATGCATAGGTTTGTTGGATTGTTTGGGGGGTAAAAGGCCAAATTTGGGAGGTGAAGTTTTTGGTTTTCCAATTTGAAATTTTGACATGCAGACAGCCTGCACCCATGTCCCATTTGGGACATATTTGAAACCAGCCAGTGTATTTTACCACATCAACCCATATATTTTTTTAAAGTAGACACCCTAGGCTATCTCAAATGGTGGTATTTTTACACTTTCCATGCACTAATTCTACCACCAGCCTTTGTCAAAGTTTGTGGTAGTCATTTTTTTGTGTTTTTTTTTCACAAACCTTGTACTTCAGACATGAATTTACAGATTTTGGTATGTGTCACTGCCAAATAACACCCCAATAAGTGTTCAGCAACATCTCTTGAGTACAGGGATACCACCCATGCATAGGTTTGTTGGGTTGTTTGGGGGCTAAAAGGGCCACATTGTGAAGGTGCGCATTTTCAACTTGGAATATTGACGTGTAGCCAGCCTGAGCCCATCTTTCATTTGGGACTTTTTTTTAAAGTAGGACAGTGTATTTTACCCCAAAAAGTATATATTTTGTAAAAGTAGACACCCTAGGCTATTTTAAATGGTGTTATTTTAACACTTTCCATGCACCAATTCTACCACCAGCCTTTGTCAAAGTTTGTGGTAGTCATTTTATTGTGTATTTTTTCCCACATACATTGTACTTTAGACACAAATTCACATATTTCGGTATGTGTCACTGACAAACAATACCACAATATATGTTCAGCAACATCTCCCGAGCACAGGGATACCACCCATGCATAGCTTTGTCAGCTTTGTTGGGTGTTGAAAGGCTACATTTGAGAGGTGCGCTTTTTGATTTTCAAACTTGGAATTTGAACATGTAGAGCAAGGAAGGGGTTAATAGCTCTTATAAGAGCCTTTGTAGTACTGTACAAAAAAATTAACCCCTAAAAATGCACAGACAAGAAAAAAATTTCTGCTGTGCAGTGATCAGTGGCAGGGAAGGGGTTAATACACTTCACTATACAAAGGGTATGGCTTTTATAAAAGCCCTTGGGACTCACAATTTTTTTAACATTTTATTTAATTTATTACAATTAAAAAATTATGTTATACAGATCTGTCTCTTTCCCTCACTAAAACTCAAGTGAGGAGAGGGAGGCAGATCCATATGGGTCAGAACAATATTTACCAATATTGATCGAACCAGACGAATGGTGATGCTCATCTGAGAAATCACCAAACCACCTTTGCCACTGATCGGCTGTTACTGATCGCTATACACGTGTTCAGACAGCTTCAAAAGGAATACACGTAATCCCCTAGTGGGTATAATTAACCCCTAGCGAGTCTGACAAAAAAAATGCTGATAGCAAAAAAAAAATCCTTCTGCGACTAGATTGCTCCATATGCGCTGCTTAGGCAGTGACCATATGCACTGCTTAGGCAGTGACCATATGTGCTGCTTAGGAAGTGATATACGGCAAGGAAGGGGTTAATAGCTCTTATTTAAAAAAAAAATTACGTTAAACGTAGTCCCCTAGCGGGTATAATTAACACGTGACGGGTGTAATAAAAAAGTTTTAAAAAAATTAAAAATGCTTCTGCAGCAAGATTGCTGCATTTGCGTCAGATCTCTGCTTAGGCAGTGATCTACAGCAAGAAAGGGGTTAATCTCTCTTAAAAGAGCTTTTTTTTATACTGTAATGAATTACAGTAAAAAAAATTAACCCCTAAAAAATGCACAGACAGCAAAAAATGTGCTGCTGTGTATGATCACTGCGTACACAGCGATCAATGGCAGGGAAGGGGTTAAATGGCTTTTATAAAAGCCCTTGGTGTTTAAAATTTTATTAAATATTTGTTTTATTATTTTATTTTATTTTTTTACTTTATCTGATCTGTCTCTCTCCCTTACTATAACTAGTAAGGTGAGGGAGGCAGATCAATACTTGTCAAAGGCAATATTTGCTAATATTGCCTTTGACAGTATGATAAGTGCTCATCAGAGCACTTATCATATATGCCTGCACACAGATCACATAGATCTGTTGTGCCGGCATCGATTGGCTCCCCCTAGAGCATCGGAAGTGAAATACTTTCACTTCCGATGCTCTTGCCATTAGAAGGGAAGCGCTGCCTGTATAGGCAGCGTTCCCTTCTAGTGAGCCGATGGGGTCGCTCAGGAGAGCGACCACCATCGGCTCTGGGGAGCAGAACGGTGTTGTTAAGTGCCTCGCTGGCGAGGCACTTTAACAACACCGGAGATGCTTAGAAAGCGAACGATCGTTCGCTTTCTAAGCACATGTGTGCAGCCGGCGCAGCCATTTTTAAATGGCTGCTACGATCACTCCGTGGAGTGATCGTAGCGCGCCCCTGCACTTTTGGGGGGTGTTGCACAATGCCTCTACCTAGAGGCATTGTAGCAACACCGTTAGAGTAAAGAAAGCGACCGCTGGTCGCTTTCTTTACTCAGTTTAGTGCATGACGTGCCAGGCACGTCAGCTGTCGGCAAGTCCTCGATTTGCCGTGACGTGCCTGGCACGTCATCTGTCGTTAAGGGGTTAATAGCATTTGAAAGCTACCCCTAAATGAGGCACAATTAAACTTTTTCAACAACAGACTTAAAAATACCCCCCACCAGAGGCCATAGTTCATTTGATATTTTTGTGGATGCTCAATCAAGGTTGTGAAGGAAAAAGACTGCTGCATTACTAATTAGTAAAGAGAGGAGAGACAGTATCCCAAGTCTTGGAAGCTGGGATCTCCTGCTGTGTCCGTATAATTATCCACATCCAGTCAAAATTGTTTGAATGTCCTCGGTATTAGTCCAAGATATTCAGTTAACTTTATTCGACTGCTGTTTCAGATGTGCAATATTTCCCAGTACATTTATAAACAGGATGATTTTGCTACCTGTCATTTCTGTCTTCCAAGTACAACAGATGGGCTAAATTCAGCTAGCGATTACAACTTCGGTAAATTATCCCATAACTGTAACCTTTCAACCATGTGCAGGCTCATCCAAGCTGTATCCTGGCATTTCAGTATCCTTTCTGATTTTCTTTCCTGTTTATTATTTATACTCGTTCCTGTCTGCTTGTATTCCTATCCTGTTCCTTGTATCCTTGTCTGGCCACAGAGTGACACTCTTCCCTTGTTCGACCTCAGAGCAGCACCTGCCCAGTTGGCCCTAATATGGCACTTGCTCAGTTGCCCCAAAATGGCACATGCCCAAAATGGCACCTGCCCAGTTGGCCCCAGAGCAACACCTACCCAGATGGCCCCAGAGCGGCACCTGCCTAATCCAGCTTCAGTCCAGTTCCAGCCCTGTATAGGTATGCTAGCCCTTTCTATTCCATCCCTTTCATAGTATCCGGTTTTATGTTTTCCATGTTTCTGGCTTCTGTTCCTTTGTTGTTCTGTTCTGGTTTTCTTGCTGGTTTTCTCCTCTTGCCTTGTTTCTCAGTTCCTGTATTTAATTCCAACCACACCCGTTTCTGTTCCATCCTGCAGCCTTCCAGTCTGTGCTGCTACAGGCAATCCCTGCATGTCTATCTAATGTAACAAGATTAGAAGAAGAGGCTACATAAAACCCAATCTACCTTACATGGTAGCATAGTAACATAGTAATTTAGGTTGAAAAAAGACACAAGTCCATCAAGTTCAGCCCTTCTACCTATCATTCCAGCTTTTGATCCAAAAGGAGGCAAAAACCCCTAAGGAAGCTATTTCGAATTTTGCCTCCCAGGGGGAAAAATTCCTTCTTGACTCCAAGGGGCAATCAGATTTCTCCTTGGATCAATAAGCTATACTATTCATGCTTATTCTATTATTAATAGCCCAGTATGTTCTTCTTTTCTAAAAAAAAAAAAAAAACATCCAGACCAGTTTTAAATGCATATTTTGTGGTTGATAGTAGTGTTGAGCGAACCCGAACCGCACTGTTCGGGTTCGTACCGAACATTACGGTTTTTGGACCCCGAACAGTGTATGTAATGCTATTGGCTTTCTATAAACCAAAATATAGTCCCCATTCATAAGAATTTCGGGTCCTTCCGGCTTCATCATAAAAGTCCCGGCGGAAGTGCCCGGCAGCAGCGGAGGATGTCTGCGCGTATCGTGCAGACATCCTCCACTGCCTCCACTAGCCACCAGGGAGACATCCCCCGGCTGCCTCCACTAGCCACCAGGGAGCCAGAGTCCAGGAAAGGGGGGGTGGGGGTAGACAAGGGGAGGGAGGGAGGAGGGAGAGAAAGACTAGGGGAAGAGGGGAGAGAAAGACTAGGGGGGGGGGCAGAGAAAGACAAGGGGAGGGGGGGGCAGAGAAAGATGAGGGGGGCAGAGAAAGACAAGGGGAGGGAGACAACACAGGGGGGTGGAGAGAGAGGCAGCATTGGCACAATAAATACAAGAAATGCATTTGTTTAATATCATTTTTATTGAATATTAAAAAGTAATTTACATGTTAATATATACAAGTTAAACTTTTTTCCTATAGGGTAGTCTTATATTCAGGCTTTTAGTTTTTTTCCTAAAGGAATTTCCAAAGTTTGGGGGGTCGTCTTATATTCGAGCAAATACGGTAACTTCAGACCCATTAACCTTTTTTTATACACCATACAAGACATTCTATAAAATTAGACAAAAACCCACCAACGGTCCCAAGTATTTTGTATAAGGGATACTCAACCTGTATAGAACTATTTTGATATCATTTTTATTTGAAAAATAAATACAAATATATTTCATTTTTTTATTAAATGAGCACGGCTCCCGGAAATATCAGGATAATATGTGGAAATCATAGGTAGATACAAAAAATAAAAATAAAAAGACACAGTGCTTATATGGAATATAAAAAATACTCTACCACTAAATAAAGTGAGAACCTAAATAAAAACCAAAGCTACATTTATTTATACAAACCCAATATATCATGTAAACACATATATGGAGGGAAAACATCCAGGGGAAAAAATTGTCTTAGGACTGGAGAGAAAGGGCAAAAATATAAAACTAGACAGCGATAATTTAAATAATATAAATCAATCCTACACACAAAGAAAATATTTATAAAATAAATATAAAATAAGACAATTCTACATAAAGTATTATAGAAAGACAAAAAGTATATAAGAAATATGTTACTACTACATACACCTCTCAGTATATATACATGGAAACTAACAACTCCACTAATAATACCAAAGAAAAATGTTTATAAAAAACACATGTATAAATAAAACCAAATAAATTATACAAACCTCATTCCTTGAAGTTTTAAGTGATTTAAGGGGAAGGTTGTTCTGCCAAGCTTATGTGAGCCAATGGTGGGTGATGAGTTATTTATAAAAAATATGTTGCGCTTGAAGAAGGGAAAATGGTGACAGCCCTGTCAAAATACAGGGAGTCCAGACCAGGAGGGATGCTGGGTTGTTAGTGATAAGTGTTAAGGGAGAGGTGGACACATTCAGTAAAAAACATAAATAGTCCCAATGGGTCATGGTAGGAGCCACTGTTGTCTTTTAAGAGATCAGACAGTGTTTGGGAGATAACCAGGAAAGATTGCTAAAAGATTGTCACAAGAACTCTTTTCAGTATGAGCTCAAACCTTTAAAGTAAGAATACAAATAAAGTATCTTCCTGAGCCCTCTTTACTTCTAAAGCTCTGTTAGGAGGCAGACATGTTGGTTAGAATCTTGGGTTTCAGCTTCCTTCATTTAACCCAAGATGTCAGCTCCCCTGTTATACTGAACAGAGATGTTAAAGTACTTTATTTGTATTCTCTCATTAAAGTATTTATATTTAAAATGATTAAATTCTAAGCATTCTTTCAATTAAACGTAAGTTATGTTTTGCCAACAGTTGTCCTTTAAGACCGCATGATATTATGTGATCATGTCATTGTCTGCTTGTGCAAACAGGTAAAGCTGCTGTATATGGATCAAAGGTTACAGTCAGATAAAATCAATATGATAAAATGTCTTTTCTCTGCAAACATGACCGTTGATATTGTTGTCTGGGATAAGCACATTTTGACAGTCATTCTGTATAGATATAAACATTATTTGGACAACATCGAGAAGTTTGGGCGTTTTGCTGCATAAAAAAGGGTTTTCATTTTTTTTTTTTTTTACAGGTCATTAACTCCTTTGGGACATTAGGGAGTTCTATGCAGTCCTAATTTAAAGGTCCCAAAAGACGCTAATACGGCATAGAATGACCTTCCTTTAGGAGTTCATGGTGACAGTTCGCGTTGAGCTGAGCTCGAATCCCGCTTCAGGGACTTGCAACTGGATCCCACCCATCCTATCAGGCCACTATGAGCGGCCTTAGTCCGACAGGGAAAACAGTTTGCTAAATCGCACTGCGCCCCGAACTTCTAATGACGTCACAAAGTATTTAGAGATTTCGGCAGGGACAGGACCCTGTTCAGGTCTCCCTAGCTACCAATCACCTCGTAATCGGGGCCAGGAACACAAAAAATGCATTTTGGAACATGCATCATCTTGCAAAAAAAAATAAAAATTAAAAAGTGTAAGATCTGAGTAATGACCCGAACCGTATACATTCTCTCAACTTAACGTGGCAGATAACTTCCCAAGAGTAGTAGAACAGATAATGACAAGATGTCTTGAGGTAATTACTATGAACGAAATGGGGGAAATTCAAGGAAAAAAAAATGGGAAAGTGAACTGAAAATAAAATTTTCAGATTACAGATTACAGTCCAGCTGAAAATGGAATTGCGAATTACCTGGGTTAACCCTATGGCTATGGAGAATAGAAAACTCACTAAAGGTTGGATTCAAATGCTATTTTTTTTAATGTAAGCTGGTGGCTTTATTTGGCTCCATACATATTCTTACTAATGATGGCAGTGAATTTCCTCGATCGACCACTGCATTTGTGTCCATGTATCCTATTTCTGTATATTAGTTTTCTGTTAGTCGTCCAGTATATGTTACAGGTTTATTCAATGGTATTGGGATAGATTACTACCGTATTTGCTCGAATATAAGACAAGGTTTTTTTCAGAGCAAATATATTCGAGGTCGTTTTATAATCTGACCTCAAATCGAGATCAGATTATAAAACAGGGATCCAGGTCCCCCGCAGAGCTGCAGGGGACCTGGATCCCCCTCGCTAACAGCCTGTGGAGGGGGCAGGGCTTGTGCCAAATACATTGTACCGCCCTCACTGTGTGCACAGTGAGTCTTGAGCTAAGCCTTTTTGCATACCTATTGACCCTGATTGTTTCCTGGATTAATCGTTTGCCTACTGCCTGTCTATTGATCCTGATTGTGACCTGGATTAACCCCTTGCCTGCCTTTTGACCCTGATTGTGACCTGGATTACCCCTTTGCCTGCCTCTTGACCCTGCTTGTGACCTGGATTAACTCTTTGCCTGCCTACTGACCCTGCTTGTGACCTGGATTAACCCTTTGCCTGCCTATTGACCCTGATTGTGACCTGGATTAACCCTTTGGCTGCCTATTGACCCTGATTGAGACCTGGATTTACCCCATGCCTGTTGCCTGCCTTTTGACCCTGATAGTGACCTGGATTAACCCCTTGTCTGCTGCCAGCCTATTGCACCTGCTTGACCTGAACTAACACTGCCTGTATTCTGGACTTTCCTTCTACCGTAAGTAAGTAAGTACACCTGCATTTTGGATTCCTTCCGTGACACTTTGCTAGCCAGAGCCCTACATAATAACTGAGCCTTCCTATGGAACTCGCAAGTGTAGCTGAGGTCATGACCACGCTAACCCAACAGTTAGCCACCATTACCCAGACGGTACAAGACCTCCAAGCTGGTCAGGCTACATTGCAACACCACTTACAGGAACTCCATACTGGACAACCTGCACCTCACCTCCTGCAAGCAGTCCCTGAGGGAGCCGTAGCTCCAGAACCACGTATGCCTTTACCGGAGAGGTTTTCGAGAACAATCACGTTACCAGAAATTTATAACTTCTTGCTGGATTTTGTTTCCTTTATGCCCCATACATACTCCACCGACTACATAAAAGTTCATACCATCATTGCCCTATTGGAGGGTGAACCCCCAACAATGGGCTCATCATTTACTGCGAATAAACAATCCATTGTTGAATACTTGGGAAGCGTTTCAAAAGGGTATGAAGACGACCCACATAGAGCCACTACCGCTCAAGCAACACTCCATAGCCTTTGGCAAGGATGAAGACCGGTTGAGGAGTATGTTACAGAGTTCCGTCAGCTGTGGAGACTGCATACCATAAGCCGCACTCCTTGACCGGTTCCGTCTGGGGCTCTGATTCATTGAAAGACTAATTGGCCCGAGTGGAGATACCCACTACTCTGGAAGCGCTTGTGGACCTGTCCATCCATATAGACAGACAGCTTCGGGAGAGATGTATGGAGCACGCTATAACACATAGCCCACCTAGACGACTTCCCAAACCCACTGTACCTGTCACTTCAAGTACCACTACCTCAGCTCCTGCAACCCCTACAGAGGAACCTATGCGAATAGGCATGCTCCGGGGTCCTCTATCTGCTGCAGAACGAACAAGGAGAAGAGAAAAGGATTTATACTTATATTGTGGCAAAGCCAGCCATATGTACCATAACTGCTCCGCACGCCTGGCCAGATCCAGAGGTAATCCAGTTACTTCCTGTTGTGTTTTCTATGATTGTCCCATCGACCTCCTCACTGGTGCTTCTATTCCATATGGGCATATCTACCCTTTATCCGTATCTACAGACACTCAAGGAATATATAGAAGACGCCCTGGAGAAAGGCTTCATGAAGTACTTCGACTGCATCACAGCACAGTACTTGCTGGTCACGCAGGTATAAAGAAAACCAAGGAACTCATTAGAAGGAGTTTCTGGTGTCCCACACTATGTGTCGTAATGTCTTTTCTGTGCTGCTACCAAAGTACCTGTAACCATGCACTGTTGTGCAGGCTCATCCAGGCTTTTCTGTATCCTTCTTGCTTTGCTTTCTTGTTTATTATTTATGTTTATTCCTGTCCTGCCTGTCCTTATGTTTCATCCCAAGTTTTCTGATTCCGTCTGCCTTGTCAGTTTACTTCTATTTAAACCACACCCGTTTCTGTTCAGTCCTTAGTAGTGCAGTTTACAGGTATTTCCTCTGTGTCTTAGTTTGTATTATTTATGCTTTTGCTATCATGTTTTAGTTAGGGACTTGCCTAATGTGGGGTACCTTGAGGTGGTTGGCAAGCTAACATCTAATTGGCCAATTGGTGAACTAAACCCCCCACCTTTAGTGTTAGGCTAGTTCCTGTATTTGTTTGTTCCTTTGTATGTTTCTCGTGTCCCTTTACCCTGTGACTTGTATTATTTATCATTAGTTTGGTTTCTGCTTTATCTTATGTCTTGCCTCTGTCCTGTAGCCCTGCACTCTGTATTTCAGTTCTGCTATCCCTCAGTCACTTTTCTGTTTAGCTCTGCTTGGCCATCACTTAGTTCATTTCCTATTAAGCCTTGGGACCTGGATACAGCAGCTGCTTCACAGGGCCTGGTTGTGGCTGCAAGGTCCCAAACCTCCAAGTGATTGCAGTTACCCAGCACCAGGTCCTGTGTCTCCACCCTGCACTATAGCTCCTGATCTCGGGAGCTCAGGGTCACTTTACCATCCTTGACCCCGTGCGTTACAGTACCACGACAGAAACCCACAGTTCTGTTGCAACCATTGTCTGTTGCTATGGACTTCATAGTAGAACTACCCCCTGCACAGGGGTACACCACTATCGTGGTAGTGGTGGATCAGATGACCAAAATGGCGCATTTTATGTCTCTAAAAAAAAAAAAAACCTACTGCTGCCCCATTCATCAAAGGTCTTCCACCTTCATGGGCTCCCAGAGTCCATCATCTCAGACAGAGATAGTCATGTCCCGTTTCTGGCGTGCCTTCTGCTAAGGACTTCACATACAACTCAACCTTTCATTGGCATTCCACCTGCAAACCAAACTTACTAATCAAATCCTGGAGCAGAACCTTAGTTGATTTGTAACTTACCTCCAGGATGATTGGATTCAGTTGCCCACAGCAGAATATGCATACAATTACCAGGTCCCTATGATCCACTGGTGTTCCCCTATTCTTCTCTAACTACGGATTGAATCCTGTTACCCGGATCACCTATAGTCCATAGTCAAGGCACAAGACAGATACAAGTATTATGCAGATAGCAACCATACTCCTGCCCCCTCCTGTCAGCCTGGCGATAAAGTCATCTACAACTCACCTGTCCATCCAAGAAATTGGGATTACGGTATACTGGGACATTCCCCATTCTACAAAAGATCTGTTCCTTAGCTGTTCATCTCCAACTACCAGATACATATCGAATACATCCATTCCATGTCTCGTTAGTGAAACCATTTTAGCAAAAGAAATGGAGAAAGTGTGTGGTGGTAAATTTTCAATCTTTGTTTTTACCCAACATTGCTTTTGGACCAAGTTTTAGGAGAGCCTGTTACAAGATACTGCAAGGAAACCCCTCTCTGTTTTCAGCAAAGATGAAAGTATTTGTTCCGATAGGCCTATCTTTAGGTTGGGGCCTCTTTTTCATATCCCAGTTTAATTTGCCATGAAAATGTATACATTTGAAAAGCTGGCACCTTAGGGTATTAAATATGGGGTGTTTTTATACCTTTTAGGCAATCATTTTAGCAAACAGAAACTGGAGAACGTGTGTGGTGATTTTTTTTACACACACAATGCTTTTTAAGAGATCCTGCCATAAGTTATTATAAGACGACACTGGTTGTTTACTGTACAGGCTGTGTACTGTAAGGGCCCCTAAAATGACCTGGAGCTAAAACCATTAAAAAACAAACAAAAAAACAGCTGCATTTCAATTGTGCTTTCTTGCACAACAAAAAAAAGCATTGTGGGTTGCAATTTGCATGAGAAACTGCAACCTTTGACTGTTGGTCTATCTTACACATAATTAGGTAGGGCGGTAGCAGCTGATCAGCCAGATCAACCCCGCCCATATGCCTGTTACACGCCCTGATGCACATTGGCTTTCTTATGGCCCCAGCTCTGCTACAGACAAAAACCTCCACAGTCCTCTTATTATAGATGGTGCGGAACATGCACAAATCCTTCTCACCCCTATACGTAAGAGCCAAGAGCTCCACATGGTGCAGAACCAAGGTCTCCTCCTTTCACAGCCGTGATCATGGCAGTTGTTGTGGTACAGACTATGTGGTTTTGAAATATAGGACTTAAAGCTACTGTGACAATACAATACAGTACCTACGTACAGCGAGCATCTGCAAAGTGGTACAGAAGTGTACATTATGTAAAATGCATTACAGATTTAAGGCTTCTTAGCCGCTTATGAATTCATAATTTTATTTTGTATAAATAAATACAAGTTTCTATATTTTGATCATCTCACACCAAGAGATGGAAGCCCATTGCCCATCAGATTCAATCCCACTGCACTTTTATAAATTGTGCTTGCCCTTTTCTAAGTGGTGTAGTTGGCACTAATCACCAGTGTTCTGCATTAAACCCCCATAGCCTCATTCCCCCTCCCCCCCTGTAATAGGGTACAAGAGATTTGTTAACATTTTCTTGCTTTTTTAAAAACAAAAACGGTGTGGGACTGTGATTATGTGAGCATGATATTGTGTAGTTGTGTGACAAGTGCTGTGGGGCAGCAGTTGCAATATAAAAGGGGTGTGGCTAGATCTTTCATGTTTGTGTAGGGGAGGGTTTAAGCTAAATAACCACACCCACCAGGGGGAGGACCAAGATAAAAAACATTTTTATCTCTGCACCCATGTGCCAGTGCCATGGCTTGGCCCTGACTCCCCCCGCCCCCCATCGCTGTATAACATTACACCCAAAGCAACTACAAAAAATAATTAGGTTCTGTGCATCAAAATGATGAAGAATGTCAATTAAAGAACACAGAAATTTTCATTATGCTCAGGTCTACGATACAGATCTGTACATGTAGAATAGAGTGTGGTCCCCCAGTCCCACCAGCTGCAGACCACAGACTTGGCAGCAGTTGTGGATATTGTGTTGCACAGGTCTACTACGGTTATTAGTACATCACTACCAACTACAGCAATACAGAATGTAATCTGCAGCCTACAGGAAAGATCTTTTACAAATTACGTCATACTCTCGATTCTGAGCAGGTCGTGCACCTGAGCATAATGCAGGAAGCAATTTTCCGTTAAACTGACCGGAATGAACAAAGAGCGGAGTAACTTGTGCAAACATAAAATAAATTTGCAAATGTAATGTCATAAACAAATATCACTTTTTTTTTTTAATAGTCAAAAAAGGAGAAACTGGCATATTTGCCATAAATTTACTTAAGAGGAATCATGGTTTAAAAAAAAAAAGCACCAGTCATTTAAGTGTACATCATACATTTATTACTGAACAACCCTCTCAACTCCAAAATTGGGCACAAGGATAAAAAGGAAAAAATAAAAATAAAAAATAAAATAAAATCATTGCACTACTTAGTAAAGCATTACTAGTAACTCTCATAAAAAATGTACAAATTTTGTTAAAAATTTATCAAGCCTTCAAATGATTTGGTTACATATATTTATAATACATTTAAAACTACATGTCATGTTAAATGATACCATAGTAGAATTTACAAATTCTCAAGAAAATAAATGAATATGAATCCAATAAAATCTGTAAAGCTTTCATTGGCAAATCTTAAAGAAAACAACCCAAAAAAAAAAAAAAAATACTTAAATAGTAAAATGAGGTAACTGTAGATGTACCAAGAGAAGAAAATACACAAAAGGCTCCTTCCTGTAAGGCCTATCGATTATTCAGTTGATGCTTTTCATTCGTCAGGGGGAAAAAAAACAAAAATTACTGTAACCGTGGCAATATTACAAAACCAGAAAACAATAAAAATCTGAATATCTGTAGGCCTTGATATCCACTCTTTTATAGACAACCACAAATAAAGAGAAAAAAAAAAATGTAGAAATAATAACAAAAAAAAAAAAAGCTGACAGTTCATGCAAGGAACACAAGAGTGCCAGATATGCAAAAGCCAACAGGTGATAAAATTACGAAGTTGAAAACCAACATTTGTATTGATTATTGTGCAAGTCAGGCACTACTGCAGGCTAGGACTATAGACACCGATATATAACTTATGGCAGTAACAGCAGAGAAATAATTTCGTTTTTCTCATCTACTCGTTGGCTTTTAAACAGGGATGTCCGAGCTGGTTCAGAACACATGCATGTGTGCTTTTCAGAGATTAGGTCAGACTTTAGTACAGTAACCATGTGAAGGAATCCCATGCAAAGCAAAAACAAAACAAAAATGTTCCAGAAGTACCAGCCTCCAGAGTGAACCAAGAAATCCGGGAATATTGAACCCAAGACATTTTTTGTGTAATCCTTAAAATAACGGCTTGGGAAATTGCATTGTGCCAAAAAAAAAAAAAAAAAAAAAAAATAATAAAAATATTTTTAAGTGTATACCCTAGAATTTTTTTCTTTTTTGTTTCACTCAGTCTAACTAGAAAACGTGTGATGCTTGCATGCTTTAATAAAGTGAACATTGAGTGGAATAGTGTTATTATTGTGTCTATACAGGTAAAAACGTATTTGCAGGTATATAAAAAGATCTGTAGCGTTATATAAGGAGTGTGGTATACAATTTTCTTTTGCAATTACTGTCTTTTATAAAAAAAAAAAAAAAAAAATGATGTCACAACATCCAGTGGCTGGTTAGTAAAAGATTAATTTAAAATGATACCAGAAGCAACTTTGCCCGTGTTTTTTTTCCCAGAGTAATTTCCAATGTACTTGCAGAAAAAAATAAAAATAACTGCTCTGTATTCATCCCTGGGTAAAGGAGGCAATAGTGTGTAAAAACCGTAGGCAAATTGTGCTTTTTACATTTTTTTTTAGTCCACTGAACCTTAAGCTCGGGAAGTTTGCACAAAACAAGGGACAAGCAGCATGATAAACAAGAGTAACACTGTCTGAGAAACTGCAGCAGACATGCATCAGAAGGTATGACACAAAACAGAAAAACTTAAAGCTGGGTGGGGCTGGAAGCAAAATACAGCAATATGGGATTTGTGCTGCTTGTGCTATTGCAACCAAACAATATATATTTATATATATTATTTATTAACAAAACTATACCATAGGGAGTAGAATTGCAAGGAAAAGGGGAGAAAAGTGCATTTTCAAAAAACTTCTTGTGTGATTTAACCTTAAACCAAGATGTCTGTTTATTGGATAAAATAAAAGCAGTGAAGCTGACCAGTTTAGCTGGAAGCTCAGAGCAAAAAAAATAAAAAAAATAAAAAAAAAATGTAAATCCCATTAATCATTATGGTGAAAAGACAGACCATACAAATGATAACCGTCACAATAAACACCATGAAAACAAAATTCTCTCTGTGATTGGCTCAGTTTACACAGGAAATAAGACCTCTATTGTATTGCACTTAAATATCTTTCTATGGACATGCTAGTGACATGTCTATTGGTACGTAAATGGTGGAAAAATAACATATGCTGCTTTTCAGTGTATATCACTACATATGCTTTAACTGGGTGCAATATTATGAATTAAACCTGCAAATTTAAAATACTGCAAATTAAAGTGTATAATAAAGATGCATGTTTGGCGTATATTTGTTACTATATGAAGCGTGTGTTGATTCTCCTGCTTAGAGCTAGAGGTTAGGGTTGCTCAATTATTCCCAATGGCAAAAAAATAATGTTGCTCACAACACCTCTATAGCTGGATGTGAGTGGCTGAACAGGTACACTTCCTGTATATGTAACCCTGTCCACATACAGGAAGTCAATTCCTCAATCCAGCTATGCTCCCTGTAAATGGAAGGCATCAATCAACACAAAACAAATTCTTTTAATGCAGGTTTCTGGGTGATGGGGCAGGTAATATTAAACTGTAAGGCAAACCATGCAACAATACTGCTAAAGTACATTTTCAGTGCAACCCATTTATGAAACCGCATTTAAAATGTAAAACTTGGATGAGTTTTAAGACTTAAACTTTGATAACCTTTCCTGTACACTACACATTCATCAGGAAAGAGCAAAAATGTGCTCCCAATGTGTTGTCTATGTTCGTAAGATTCAGCTCTGAACCCTAAAAAGAGGACCCATCAACCAGGCCATCTTCTGACTTGCCAAAACGTATGTGCACGTCGGCAAAGGGCAATTGAAAGAATAAAAAAAAAGTAGTGGAAAAACCTTGCAAAAAGTGGATAGAAAGTAACATTAAAGAAAAGTGCACTAAAAAAAGGTAAATGCATAATACACAGACAATGTATATGGGGTGAGCAATTTAACTCTCTGGCTACCAAAATGCACTTTTCACCCCATTAATTCCAGCAAACAAACAAAATCAAAAAAAGGGATGGGGAATAAAGAACAAATGTAAAATAAAAGAGAATCAACTTTCATACACTAGCGAGTATGATGGGGGATAAGAGAAACCGTGAAAGGAAGGGATAGGAAAGGCCTATAATTGCTACACCCTCCACATTCAGTGTGCAACTGCAAACACAAGAAAAGAAACCAGTGTACAGTACTAGTACTGTTTAAATAACACACAAGATTATACATTGCAGCATAAGTAATACTACACACATACGTTCTCAGTACATGCTGGTATATAGTTTCCCCAAACACACTGACTTGCACCCATGTGCCCGACACAAACACACAAAGCCACCAACACCCACACTCACATTCCACCCGTCCACACTCACAGTATCTGAAGGCTCTATAATAAAAAAAGGTAGATTGCTAAATTTGTTTGGAGCTACCACTGTATCTCATTTCTCTTTTTTTGTCTTTCTTCTTTGTTTAAATATAAAAAGCACATGCTATAAGATCACATCCACTGTAATCTTGCAGCAAAAAACACTCGGAATGATCACACGAAAACCAGGGAATGTTAGTGCACACACAAATTAAGCTAAGGAATATAAAAAAATAATAATAATCTTTGGAGTCCCAATCACACTGTTAGTATAACAATCCTATAATTGTGAAGACTAATTAGAAGCTTTAGAATTGATTAAATCACACAGTGCAAAAAAGAGGTCCATTGACTCTTTTATGTAGAGTAGGCTGGAAGCCACACGGGTGAAGTTCAATGGAAAGTTGGTGTGTGCATCCACAAATACACATGTGACTAGGAACACCCGAGCTAGACTTGTGCTCTGAGATTGGTCATTCGGAATCACGATGCACTTCTGAAGCATCAGCTCGACAAATTGGACATGTGCGGTTTGCCTGGAAAATAAAGCAGAATAAAGCCTTTAGTGAGTTGAAAAGTATTTTTCGCTTTAAGAAGGACAGACCTGAACTGAACAGTTACTGCGTCCGTCACAAAAAAAATAAATCCATAAGCTGAATATATAAAGTGCACTGCTCACCAAGCACCAGTGGGAAGCAGTGTCAGAATCTGGGGACAAGTGGATTAGGACAACCTTATCTCCATTTTATACAGGGACTAATGGTAAATTCCGACATGAAGGTTGCATAGCCTCAAATGAAGACTGCAGACTGATCTACATATACATCCCTGAATAAAATGGACATGTAATGCACATGTTTCCAATTTGTCTACATCTCTCAAAGGCAGCACGCACCCTTCAGGTAAGTAGATCTCTTACGCTACGTATTTTGGCAGCAAATAGGTAGATTAAGTGTTTATTCATATCTAAAAATTTGTGATTCATAGGCTCACTAACATTATAAGAAGCATGTTTGAGCAAATTGAAAACAAAACTTTTTAAATATTTGAAATCCCAACTAGTAGTAGTAGTAGTAATTTGAATGCACTGAATAAAATTGCAGTACAATTGCAATTAAATCCATAGATTAAGCAGAATATATGTTTAAATGTGTCCCATTTATGACATGAGTTAGTGGCCTGATATACTTTAAACAGAAACATTTTTTCTCCTAATTTACACATTTGCCTATGATAACGTATAGTTATTTTTTAATGTATCCATTCACAGCATAAATATGTATGTGATGGAGTCCCACTATATCACCCTAGCTCTTGGGGCATTCTTGCACTGATCAATTAATTCTCTTCTTAACCAAGGAGAATAGATTCAGGAAATCTAGTAAATGGTTTTGTTTTTTTGCTTAATTAATGGAGATTGAAGTCAAAATGAAGAATAGCAGATCATATCTGGGTGGTAAAGGAGGAGCTAAATAAGTCTCACTTGTACCTTGTAAATAGCTCCTAGAAAGGTACGTTTAAATAAAGCAATACAACTCATTTTATACAGCTTATAGTGGTACCGTTTGCAATAATCTATAGATGGAAAACTGAAGTGCAGTGCATGAAACACCCTGCAACTAAAATCTCCAATAAAATGCATTGTAATGAGTTGTAATAACGTTGAATTGATGCATCTCACAATAGTAGGAGGACAATCATGTTCTTAAGGACACTTTGCAGGATTTTCTAAGAAAGTGGTAAGAGAGTGACAAACTGATTAGTCAGCGCATACCGTAGATGTCTTAAGATTCAAGATTAACCTAAAAAGATGAGGCTGGATGGAAAAAGAACGTTACCTTAAGCCATTTGTCGACACACTTGGCGTGAAATTCGTGGTTGCACGGTAAGACTCGAAGCAGTTGTCTTGACTCAAAATCACACATGCATACTACACATCTGAAAAAGTAAACAACACAATAAGAAAAAAGGTCTCGAATAAGAGGACTTCAGTGGTGACAGAGGTGAAAGGACATACAGAGAATACATTGCAATTTGTGATCATCCAAAGAACTAACAGTGACTATCAAAAACCATGACATAAGACATTTGTTAAATGGTTTGAAATTCCCATCTCATTTCAATGCAATTCTTTCTTTATTGAGTAGCAAATGAATTCAAACGCCTTACAGTGTTAAAGAATAACTGGAATATATCATGTATTTCTAACTGGTTACTATGATAAACACATTTGTTTCTAAATGTGCATCCAAAGGCTAGTATTAAGCAGTAAATAAACTCGGAGAACACGTTCCAAAAATAGCACTTCCAAATTATTTGGGACCAGAAACCTTCACAAGTGAGCATGTCACGTGGACAGGTTATGCTGACATGCAAATATACGTTTCCTTACTTACTTCAGACAAAAACTATTAGATTATATTACTATATTGCTGAAGAATTAGACTGATTTGTGAAAAACATAATTACAGATTCATGTATCATAGTTTTTTTTTTTTTTTTTTAAGGACTTTTATGATAGGTCCTTTCCAAAGAGCAGTCATACCAGTAAGAGTACATAATTCAGAGACCTAAATGAACATTTATTCTCAGGTGTGATGCCATTTTTTTTTTTTTTACTCACAAGGTCTGCTCTGATTGGTGGTTGTTTGGGTTGAACCTATATGATGGAAGCTGTTCAATGTCTGCTTTTGTAAGACCTCTTGGTTTAGCTTCACCCAATCTTTCTGCAAGATTTAGTAATGCCTGCAATGAAAACAAACTTGTAAATATACATCACATGGATAGCTTCCAAAAATTAGAGTAAGGCTCATGGCGATGCTACAGTGTATGCTACTTGCAATGTACAGCTAGCTTTATAGTCTTGAAGATCAAAACATATCTTAGAAGTGATAAAAAAAATGCTTTAATGCTTAAAAACAGAAAAATAAAAATGAAATGCTAAAACTGTCTTATCCCATTTAATTAAAAAGACATATAAGATAAAATAGTACAGGGCAGGAACATAGGTATTGTGTTTGAAATTAACACATGTTTAGTACATTTAAAAAACAAAATTTTAGGTCAGCAATGAGAAAGGTAGAAACTGGTACAACTTATTCAGTCTTACCCACTCATGGAAAGAAAGTCTAATGCTTTCTGTCCTGCGGGCTTTCTCAGACGGGTAAAAGGGTAAGCAGTCTAAAGTGCTTTTTATTTTACATGTGGAGTTAGAAGAAAAAAAGCTTCTAATGTGATACTTTGTATTTTAAAAGCGCATGAAGTGTAGAGACTGACTTGCTCTTATTGCATAAAAAACAAAAAAACATAACTTTTAAGTGGATTGTTTTGATAGTATTGAATTAGAAGAAATAGGCTTCTTTCATACTTTGAGAGCTTGTCAGAGCACAATCTTATTTGATACCGTGTTTTGGGTGATGCGCTAGAATCTACAGCAGCTTAAAACTTTTATCTAAAATAAACTATTCTATACTACAGAACACATTGGTATTGTAATAATGTCTAAATCATTACATAAGATATGTTAACAACGCTGGAAGCTATTGGTAATGTAGTAAAGTTATACTTAAGAATACATACACCAACCTCATAGTTTTCAACCTCCCCATCCTCTACGTCCAATTCAAAGCTGAAGGTTGGCCCTACAGTAGGAGGCACTGGAAGCATTGATCTAGAACAAGAGAGGGGGGACAGGGGGGACGACAAAACGTTAGTCTCAAATGACATTTGAAGCACACAATAAGATTACTTTGTTAAAAAATCCACTTGTATTAAATGATTTACTAGGTATACAAATTGTATCATAATACAAGAATGAGTACATTGGGCGAATCTATCTTGTGTTAGACAAGGCCAATTCAATTTTGCATGGAGCAGTTCCGATAGGACAATAAGTAGCAAATAGATATAAGCGTGCACATCCAAGGAACATGTGCCGGTTTCACAAGTGTTGAACACAGCCAAGCGTTTAAAATCATTAACGCTGACTTTTCACAGTCTGGCTGTAGAGCGCCCTCCGGTGGACAACACTTCATTTGTGGGACTGACAAAAATATACTTCCTATAAAGTATAAATAAAATTGGAAGATCATCATCTTTAAAGCAAGGCTTCAAAAAGGTAACCCGGGCCCTAGATCTAAAGGTACGCCTTTGCTGTCAATGTAGCCCTGTAAGGCTTTTCATCTGAAAATTGGCAGTTTGATCCTTTTTTTGAAGATGACCTCCTTTAATCAGTTTGTTAGTGTGCACAGCCGGGACCGTTTTATATTGTTATTCATTGAGTGAGCAAAGACATTTCCCCCCTTACACCATCACAAACTAATGTGGAAGTCAACAGATAAGGGTAGAATTAAAGGCTGAAATAATACTGTAAAAGGATGGATTAAACACAATTTCCCAGTTTTCTAAGTTGGCCAGTGGGTGGAGATGAAGCAAGGCCCCTGCTGGCAGATACCACTAGCACAGCTCCTTGGTATTGTTGTACACCACTGCCCAAGACATCTGTGTCAAAAACAGACTCATTTGAACTTAAAGGGACACTAAACTTTACTTTTCACTTGCGCTTCTAATATAGAAGTACAAGTGAAAAGTACTCCCCTAGTGGGAGGATAAACTGGCATATACTTCTGCCATGGGAAGCAGGCAGCCATCTGGTCGGCAACTGTCTCTCTCTGCAAAGATACACTTTTTTTGCATGGGATCAGCAAGGGGGGCCTTAACTAGCGCAGAAAGAGACCCCTGCCGCTTTCTGCAGAGCTCGATCAGACGAAGCAAGGGTATAAAAGCAGTTTAGTTGTCCTTTCATGCAGCATTGCATATAGTTTATTCCATTGGGATCTGTGAAATTCAGAGAAACTGAAGGGCTAACAAAGTGACTGGGTGACAGGTTCCCACATATCATATCGTTGCTACCATAAAGTACGGTTTGGGACATTATTGAGACAATTGCAAACTAAAATAAACTATTTAGCATTTTTCCTACTTGGGAAAATACTGCAAACAAACAGTCAGTTACTTACAGAACATAGGGTAAAAGGCTTGGGTGGTAAGGTGGTGGTGGTAATGGATGCTGCGACCGGAATCTGCTACGCCCAGCTACTCTTCGAGGCATAAATGGAGGATAAGGCTGTAATAAAAATACAGGTTACTACAACATATTTACAGAAACAAAGAGGTGACCAGACACTAATAAAAGATTAAACCATACACAGTGAACTCTGAATCGCAGTCAAACACATAGAACAGGGGAAGGCAACCTTCGGCACTTCAGATGTCGTGGACTACATTTCCCATAATGCCGTCAAAGCCTCAGGGGAAATGTAGTCTGTAACATCTGGAGTGCCGAGGGTTGCCTACCCATGATCCAGAATATACTAGCATGATACTTGTAGCTAAATAATACCAGAGACAAAATGGCAGTGAGCGTAAATTTGCTTCTCTGTATTTACAAGATTTGTTTGGGTAATGCATTTGTTTTAACATTACAAAGAAAGTTAAAATAAACATGTTCTATGAATATGGAGACAAAAAAAAAAACACTGAGCAGCTGAACTAAAGTACATTTTTGTTTACATAGTACTTAGAAAAAGGAAATTATGTAGCATTGGTGTTGACCACTATAGAAAAGGGATGTAGAACAGAATTCACTATTGTGGTCACTTGAAAAACAGCTGTGTCTTATTCTGTGTTCTATAGGTCTGAAGATAGATCTAATGTAATGAAAATAATCAATAAACACAAGTTAGAAATTCAAAACAGAAATTTGCGTTAGAAATCTGCCGGCAGTCAAAGTGATCCAGTGCGCTTCCAATGGTTACCACAATCTCACTCAGTGACCAATACGAATAAGTCAGCCATACTTACAACGCCAAATGAAACCTCTTGATGCAAGGGATCATGTGTTATAAACTGTAGGGGGGCAGAGGGCTGCAGCGTTGGAGCGTGTGCTGTTGGATACGTAAATCCTCCGACGGGTAGATGCTCTCCCAACAACTCGACTTCATTTTCTATCCTTTGCAGAGGCTGAAAAAACAAAAGATGCAACATAAATAAAACAGAAGAAATGATAATCTGGTGAAATTATCTATATTGGTCTTTTTGCGGGAGGAATGGGTTTGTCCCTGTACAATGCATAATTAAGTCAGTGGGATGAAATGTCACTCATCTCAACTTATTTATAGAGCAGTTTTAGTTAATGGCTCCTCTTTTTTCCCCATAGTGTTTGAAAAAGTAAATACAGGGAGGAGATGAGCATCTCACGCCCGGCTGGAGGACTGTTTGGCAGCACAACCAATACCATGGCGGCCTTGGAAGGCTTGCCAAGAGCAGAAGACATCAATTTGCTTTTAAACAGTGCACCCTAGATGCATTATCAGAAAACACTTTTAATTAGAAGTGGTATTCTATCAGATTAAAAATTGTTGAGGAGGGTTTAACACCTCTTCAAAGTGGAACTTCTGATCTGAAAATGCTCAACAAATTCATACCATCCGCTTAATAATTTTGCTTACCGAACGAGATTGCTGTGTTTGGAAGGGTACAAATTGACCAGGTGGAGGCAAGTGTGCATGGTGATGTGGCGAAAGATGAGGCGGATGTAAGAGGAATGGATCACTGGAAATAAGTGGGGGGAAAGCAGCATAGGGCACAGGTAAATGCTGAACAGAACAAGCCTGGAGCATCTAGAATAAAAACAAAAAAAAACACAACGTTACCAAAACTGAAAACACCGCAGGGAAAAAAATATAAACTTTTTTCTAGCAAGCAACAAACTAAATAATATTCTTTAATATACTATTAAGTGTTATTGGTTGGGCTCTGCTGAAATGCTAGCATGGACTTAACTTATAGTTTAAACAGGAGAAACAGAAAAAAACTTTTTTGCAAGGACATTTGCACCTACTGCAGAGCAATGCAGCCTGTAATAAATAAATATATATACATATATATACACACACACACACACACATATACATATATATACATTATACATATACATATATATATACACACACACACTATTATATATATATATATATATATATATATATATATATACACACACACATATACACACACATACACACACACACACACACAGAACCACATGAACAAAATGAGGTTCCAAAACTACACAGATGCCCTGTTCATACATGCTGATAAAAGTCTGGATTCTGGAATCCACTCTAGGTTTTTCTGAATTAAAGTTCTGTGCTTACTGGGGGAGGTACACTGCAGACCGGTAAGTGCTGTCCACTAAAGACCACCGAACAGCCAGGAACTTGTTGTGTACTACAAGCAGGTATGTGCTGTCCGGTACATAGTGGAATTCCATGGGGTGCTACTGTGGTGACTGTGTAGGAAACTGGCACTGTGCCCTGATGGATCTGAGGGAGAAACAAAAATGAAACATAAGTCAAGAGAAACTAAATGCATATGATATATACACACAGCAAACATGAACATGGAATGCAGTTCTATTATGTAATTACACACAGATGAATTTACACTTAGTAGCCACTGTCCTAGTTACACCCAATACCAGGTTGGGCCTCATTTTTGGCCATGGACAAGTCTGAATTTGGTCATACAACAAAACCTCTTGATCAGGTCGACATAATTACTATATCTCAATGAGTTTTTGCTCCCACCCCACTTTTCTCTCTAGAAGTAATAGGATATGCCCATGACCGTGGGTCACTGGCTTGCTGCACCTAGAGGATCATCAGCCATACCACACAGACGAGGCCAGTCTAGGCCGAAACTATGTGGTTTGCTGTGTTCCTTGTGCAGAGGAGACTAGCCACGCATTTTGAGACTGCTCATATAGGTGGGATTAGTCTGATATGCTAATGGAGTAGTTTCCTCTGTAATGGTGTAAGCAGGAAAAAAATAGAGATGCCCTCCCAAGTAGGTACCATCCTATAGGACAGGCTATTGTAGTGCTGTCCGTTCTGGGTGAGTTTGTGCTCCCACCCCCTTTTTCTCTCCATAATTACTATATCTTGTAGCAGCTACAGGACTTGTTTTTTTGTTACTTGCAAACAGGTATGCCTAATTAAGTGGCCCACTATGTGAATACATTGAGAAATCGGTTAGGAAACGTGCAAAAATAAAACAATTAGAAACGTGAGCTTTTCGCACCTGTTCGTGAATGTCAACCATTACTGCATTTTGCTGTGGAGGATGTGCAGCTGGGTGCAGTATGCGAGGAGATACATTTGGTGGGTGAAATGCTCGAGGCTCCTCTACTGCCTGCTGCTGGCCATAGGAGAGGTGGTGATAGTTTTCATCTTGGCTAATGGAATTGTGGCGAGTCAACCGGTCCCGCCTGCCTCTTTGCCTCCTAACTGGAGGACTGAAATGAAAAAAAAATATGACATTAGATCCACAGGATAACGGGTCCTTATCAATGAAGGTTTTTTTCTTATTGTACAGTGGAAATGAGTTATCCCCTCACTTCTAGCTATATGACTTTATAGCATGTATCCATTCAGCACAAAAACAAAGCCTTTTCCTGCAGCAAGCAGACCAAGGAAGATGTCTGGTTGTGCCAATGCTCGGTTCATGTGCACAAAAGCAAGCACTAACATACTAGAGTTTTATCTCTAAAATCCAATTGTAAGTCATACACCTTAAGTGTTATGATTACTAGCTTTTTAAACCTAAAAATTTTAAAATGCACAAAATGATTTCATAAAAAAAAGCTTTTTGATGATTAATGTAATCATACAGTGAAGGGGAGTATCATTTTGTTGGCCATCGTAATATCCAGGAATTTATAGGTCTCAAAATATGAATAATCATTTTTTTCAACCATGCCGACCTTTTGATGCAACAGGCATGCAAAAACAACAAAAACGGTTGATAACAGAAATGTACATCCACTGCACAAAAATCCAATCACATTTAAGAGAACTATAGTGCACCTGGCCTTTAAAATAAACAAGTACAGTGGATTCAGAATTCAAATCATCAACACATACCAGAAAACATATTTTACAGGAGTGAAAACATGTCAGAGGTTTATTTCTGAACATTTCCTTAAAGCAAACATGGTCCCTATGAAGTTTATTTATCCCAGCAAGCACCATTGGTGTATATTGCATCAACTCAATTTGTCAACTAAACTTGGTAATTGGTCAATTTCCTATTCCTTTAACAGTTTCTTTTTACAGTATATAAAAATCCTTTTCTCACCCCTATGGGCGGCATGTGTCTTCCTCAAGTTCGGGTTCTCTAACTGTGGGATTTGTAGGGTCCTACGCAGTATCTTAGCTTTTCCTAGCACTGCGTTCTTGTGGACAGAGTGTTCTTATGTTGCCCCTTGGACCCGTTTGAGCCACTCTTCCAGCTTAGGTGTCACAGCCCTGAGTGCTCCTAGCACTACTGGGACCACTTTGGCCTTTACTGCCCATCTCCTCTCTAATTCTTCTGTCAGGCCCTGGTACTTCTCCAGCTCATCATGCTCATTCCTGATTATAATGTCACTTGACATCACTACTGTTATCATGACA
Organism: Pelodytes ibericus; assembly: GCA_036172795.1. Taxonomy (NCBI): domain Eukaryota; kingdom Metazoa; phylum Chordata; class Amphibia; order Anura; family Pelodytidae; genus Pelodytes; species Pelodytes ibericus. The sequence goes on from CM069860.1 coordinate 42,719,791, forward strand.
CTAATGCCCATGGGACCTTTACAAGTCAGGCACAGCGCAATACCACTTACACACCATAAAACAACACACACTTTCAGGAAAGTCCCATTGGGTGGAGGTATGAACTAGTAATGTGCTTGTGAAGAAAATGAATGTTAAATAATCACACTCTTCTCCTCAGGTGAGGTTGAGGGATTTTTGCATCTCACTCTTTCAAAAGCAAGTTTTTCCATAGAGGAACTGAAGATTAAGCAGATCACATAAGAATGTTCTCTCCAGGAATAGATTATTCATGCCAGGGTAGAACACGGACTATATACTCCAGACCAGAGATGTCGATATGCCACTCGATGGGTCACAAAATGTGCAAAGCACACTTGCTTAGGAATCCATATTGATGTATATATTGGCCAGTTTCTGATGGCATCTAATAGCGTCTATCAGACATTTGACTGGCAATGGTTAGTTAGGGTGAAGCTTGGAGTTATCGTTTGGAAGTAGTGGCTAGATCATTGGCATATTTTCATGATGCCGCTACAGTTCCTCAAACACTGCAACACACGCACAACCTTGTCAGGACAACCCAAACATAATCTCTGTTTTCCTCTATATATTCTGTTCAAAGCAAGTTATCGTTATAAACATTGTGGCTTTGTTTTTAATCGTACAGTCCATCCCTGCATAAGCATTTTAGAATAAGGTGTATGGGGAGTGCATTCTGCGTCTGACTGGTATCCTACACAAGAGCCTGCCTCTCATATACTGTACGTTTCCTTATTTTAAGGTTTATAATCAAAGGTATTTGGGATATACCGGATAACTGCAGTTTGCTTGCTTATTTAACACTGAGATTTACACTAATCTGTTTAAAACAAAACTACAATGTGGATGCTTTGTTCTGTCTATTATTCTATTTTCCATTTTTTATTATTATTTCACATAGCAGAAGATTCCCGTAGTGGCATTGTATAGCTGTGCAGATTCATACACTGGGAATAAAACAGGCTGATACTGACAATGCTATCTGGAGTGGATAGCAGTGAAATTCATTTTACCTCACTAGATTCTAATAAACCTGCAATGATGCCTCTTCATTATACATGGGAATTATCCTTCTCCCCTATTCAAATTTCATATGTAAATAAATTTGTTTCTGAATGAGGGAGAACATAGATTATTGCTATAGGTCTGATCTAGAAACACATAGCAACTACCTTCTTCTGTTGCGTGCAGGTGTGTTGCATCGTTCCCCTGAGAAGTGGTGTTGGTTTGGTCGAGCCGACGGAGGCCGCCTATTAGATGTCATTTCCCATGGTCGCATTGGGGGTGATGGGGCAGGCGATGCCGCTGTGTAGTCAAAGACTGAATTGGTTAGCCTCTGTCTCTTCGGACTGGGACTATCTTCACTCTGAAAGGCAAAAGAAATGCAAATCCATTTTATCCATGTTATTTCTCACTGCTGAAGTCAAAAGCACACTATTATAGTGGGAATGGGGAGACAAACAAACGCATACACACCCTAATTCATCACAAAGAAGCCGTGGATTACAAATTAAAAAAACAAAAACCTACAAAAGATTTACATGACCGACTAGTAAGGAATCGCAAGATTTATAGGATCAGAATTAAAGTATGTCACAATACCCACAGTGGGTACAGGGTGCTAGCCTCCTCCCTAAAGAGCCAGGAGCTCCTAGAAGAGCTGTAATCAGTGGCCCCTTAAAAGGGACACTACCACTTACATAAGATGCAACTAGATTACCTGGTCATTTAAAACAAACACATTTATAAATCATATGTCATTTTTTAATGTGATTAATTGCATATAAAAGGAAAAATACAAATTAGGTGTTTCTCTCCTGGCTCCATTATGTTATTTCCCATGATGCAACATTGTCAAAAATCTCCCAGCCAGTCTCACTTTACAACTGTGGCAAAAGCCTGCATGTTGAGGTCATAAGATACTTCCCTGCTCTCTTACTGGCTACTGAGTATCATAGTGGGCAGGACTAGGTGGCCGTGTACAACTTTTTTTTTTTACCTGCCTTCCAACACAAAGAGATTAACCTGATCAAACAGGATAATAACTTCGCCCCCTCATGATGCAATAGTTACATTAACCTCCCATTTAATGCAAATCTAGGGTAAAGTCACTAGTCAGTGGCACCAAAAAACAATATATATTTTACACAACAAAAACAAAAAGACTCTGAAATCAACAATCCAAAAACAAAAACCTTTTCATTTTTTGGTAGGAGTGTCCCTTTAAACAGACAGATATTCTGGCACCAAATTCAATTATTTTTTTCTATTGTGCTTGAGTTAAACTTTTTAAATGTCATTGTTCAATCTATTTTTTTTTTATCAGATCTTTAATGTATAAATACTGTACATGTGCAACTAAAAAAAAAAATGTGTGCTAATTGTTTTTTAACCTAACAAGACCGGTCTCGTCTGTTATGTTGGGGGAATACGGAGCGGGCAGAGAGTGATTAGACATGTGCATTTTCGTCCATTCGTCCGAAAAACGAAAATGCTAAACTAACGAAAGACGAATGAACGAATGGTTAATAAACGAAAATCATTCGTCCATTCGTGCTATTGGCATTCTATAAACCGAAATAGAGTCGGTTTATAGAATACCAATAGCATTACAATGCTATTCTATAAACCGAAATAGAGTCCCCATTCATACGAATAGGTCAATTGACCTATTCGTATGAATGGGGACTCTAGTTCGGTTTATAGAAAGCCAATAGTATTACATGTATTCCATAAGCCGAAAGTCTATAAACCGAAGGTCGTTCGGTTTATAGACTTTCGGCTTATAGAATACATGTAATTCTATGCTATTCTAAAAACCGAACGACCTTCGGTTTATAGACTATCGGCTTATAAAATACGTGTGATACTTTTGCATTTCTATAAACCGAACGAGAGCCCCATTCATAAGAAATTCTTATGAATGGGGCTCTCGTTTGGTTTATAGAAAGCCAATAGTATTACACGTATTCTATAAGCCGAAAGTCTATAAACCGAAGGTCGTTCGGTTTATAGACTTTCGGTTTTTAGAATAGCATAGAATTACATGTATTCTATAAGCTGAAAGTCTATAAGAAATTCTTATGAATGGGGACTCTAGTTCGGTTTATAGAAAGCCAATAGCATTACATGTATTCCATAAGCCGAAAGTCTATAAACTGAACGAAGTTTGGTTTATAGACTTTCGGTTTATGGAATGTGTTGGTCAATTGATTCGTATGAACGAATAAAACGAAACTAAAATAATGAACGAATTTCGTCTGAAACGAATGCAGTAATGAACGAAATTTTCGAAAACGAAATGAAGATTTTAATTTTGCACATGTCTAGTGATTATAGCCCCATTGAGAGACTTTGTGCTGACCAGGACCTGAGGAGGAATCTTGTGGAACCTATAACGGGTAAGAGACATCATAGCAATCATGCAATACAGCAATAACGGCGTCGCGTTACAGTGTAAAAAAAAAAAAAAAAAGGGGGAAAAAAGGAATTGTTACCTTTTTACATATATAATAATGACAAAGCAATACAACCAACTTCCTTTGTACAGTCTGTATTGTAACATTAAACAGTTGTTTGTGAAGGACGTGCCAGCAACCAGACATGCATGGTTATTTATTAGAAGATGTGGAAGATATTTTGATATCTACTATTTTGTAGATCTATTAAGCTGGGTTGGCTCCTGGCAAGTAATGTTTTCTCCTGACAGGCAGACAGACACTCAGGGGGAATTTTCCAATATTCTACATTTACCAGTTACAAACTAGCAAAACTTTTCAGCCCCGTGGAGGTGTATAATATACCAACGTAGTTAGAAAAGAAACAAGTAAATCAATTTAAAATGCATCTAATAGCCTGAAAACGAACAGTTGGGAATAATTCAGAACAGTGTTGGTCTTTCATGAAAGTTAAGGGTACTGTTTTATGAAATGAATTCGGTCGTTAGCTGCAAAGGTATTTCTGGATAAATCAATGCATTTTCTTAAAACGATTGCAATGAGTTAGTCCCAAGTCATACTCCAAGTATTCTTTCTAGTTGTGGTTTTATTTTCTTATATAGTTTAGTCCTCTTTAGGATAGACCAGGGGTAGGCAAACTACGGCTCTCCAGCTGTTCCAAGACTACATCTCCCACAATGCTCTTTCAGCTAAGAGGCTGGCAGACGAGTATGGGAGATGTAGTCTTGGAACAGCTGGAGAGCCGTAGTTTGCTACTCCTGGGATAGACAAAACAATAAAAGTTTCCCTGCCTACTGAAGAGCTTTGGAAAGACCACTAACTATTTTAAAAACCCTTTCCCCAAACTGCCTATGTCGACTCAAATGAATTATCATCAGGAAAACAAGGACCAAGTTACTTGAAAACTTGGCAGCTGGCCCACTGTACATATCTTTTCTACCCCTTTACTAATTGTCATGTCTGCCAAGAAAACATTAAGGTTTATGGATTCAATACCCAAACACAGCACATAACAGGACACTGGTTAAACCTGGGAGATATCCCAGATCATTCTCACGCGTTACAACTTAAAAAGGGACAGTGTGTTTACCAAAACCATGTAAACTTTAATGTACTTACAAAGTACTTTGATATGCATTAATATATTATGTAACTTAAAAAGGGAGCTGCTTACAAAGGATTGAAGATTACATTTTGCAGGACTTGCCGTCTGTTTTGTAAATAATGTTCGGTACTTTTCCAGCTGCACCAAAATTACTTTAGTGTCCCCTGAAAACTAAAACATTTCCCAAACTAGACCCAACACCAGTAAGTCAGATTCAATTAATGCAAGTGTACCAAAGCAGAAGGAGTTGGATATTAAGTGCAAGGTTTAGTTGTTGTCTTTTTGAGGAGGAGAAAGAATTGACCAATGTCGAAGACGTACAGGCATAAACATTTTAGTCTCTTCTCCTGTTTATGACAAATCCAGCCACATTGTTATGTCTATTCCAAGCAATAAGATGCCAGACTTCATGTACAGTTGCAAGTCAATTTAACAGTGCAGTCATTACAGAGCAAATCTTCATATAAAAAAGCCACTAGCCAACACACAACAATTGAACTTCTTCATTTCAGAAGTGTTACCAAATTTAGTAGTAAAGCTGCTGTACAGGCAAAGCCACTGCTGGTAAAATACTGATCACTGCAACTTTAAAAAAAGAATTAAAAAAAAAAGGTATACATTTGAACAAATGAATATGAAAAAAAGAAGATCCTTGTACAACTACATGGATAGACGCATAAACAAGCTAGCACACAGTGCACAATATTGTGCAATAATTATAACAAACATATTGCTCCGTCCACAGCATCCTAGGACTTGGCCAATCTTTCAAAGCTTGAAACCACATTAGAAAAACAACCCAGTGACCTTGAATCTCCGAGATCTACTGCAGTCCAGACCACTGTCCATTTGTTCAGGGACCAGCGTTTTTATTTTCTAATTGTTTTACATAAACCCTGTTCATTACACTGGCTCTGAAAAATAGCTCAAAATGCGTTTTTCGGTCATCTTCTGTTCAATACAGATAAATGTATTCAATAAATTGAATTTAAGTTCAGTCCCAGTGGTTTTAATTTAAGTTTAGCAGCAAAACTTCAAACAAAAGTTTTAGACAGGCAATTGTGGAAAAATAGAAGTATGATACAGAACTCTCAACACCAATCAATTCTATTAATATGGGAGGGGGGGGGGGGGGGGGTTGTAGACCCTCATGTAATTCTTGTTTAATTTACACCTTGAACCATTTCAGTGCTAATGAGTTCTTTGCAATGGATGACAGGATAAACACGCCACTGCTGCAAAAAAATGTATTTCATGTAAAATCTGCTTCACTTTTCAAAAGAAATGTAATCAGGCTTTGTTTCTCTTTCCATAAATGGTTTCTACATATATCGAAGATATAAAAGCATTTTGTGCAATAAAAGCATCACATCTGACATAGCTACTCTGGAAAGGCACTGGCAACTCAGGAAAAATAACAGCAAGCACAGCAATCTCATCAAAGTTACTGAAATTGAATTTTCAACACAATTTGCATGTCAAAGACAGAACACTACATGAACTCCTTTTAAATACAAATTGTGCTATGCAAACACCAATTCAAGCCCTTTGAAATTTGAAAACAGTTTGTATTTCCCCTCCTTGTCCCCTGAATGAAAAAAGGCATCAAACCCATTTAAATTCAACTACTGCTGAAACAAACAGGGGTAAATGTGTCTATTTTAAATGCAACATCATCAAGAGATATTTTCAATAAAAACAAAAAAACAAAAAATCAAATAGAAATACACATCCCATAAATTACAGCAGCAGGTTAAAAGGCCTAAATACAGATAGTAGGTTTCAGGAAGAGAAATGGATATGAGGAACATCTGCACCTTGTGCCTGAAGCAAAAGGTCTAAATCATTGTTTACAAGAAGCAGGTTGCATTGTTTAGTACACAAACTCTCAACACACAATCATATACAGAATAAAAGGAAATCCATCCAAAAATGTGTTTTCTGCTGAATCATCATATTCATTCAGCCCTACTGTCAGATACACATCTAAGCCTTACAGAGAGGGCTATTTTTTTTTTACCCAGATTTCCATTTTTTGGTTACTCAAAACATTTGAAAAGAAAAATGGTGCACATAGAAGATCATTTTCTTAACCCCTTTCGTGACAATGGACGTAGAAGATATGTCACTTAAGGCAAGATGTACCAGGTATATCCATTGTCACCGACTCCAGCACTCCAGTACGTTCAAAATATAAACAGTTGTTGCATGTACACATGCTTGCAAATATGAAACAAATACAGAGTGCACTTGTGTGGTTTTTGCAGCATTCTTCTCTTTGTATGCCTCACAAATTATACAGAAGCCACCAAAGAAAAGGCAGGGAAAAAAATGACTAAAGGCTTTCTTGTGTGTTCATAAAAGCTGAATATTCAAGTAAAAGAAAAACTTCCCACCCTAAACATACCAGCAGGAAGTCTGCATAGAAAGACTTTCAGGAAACACAGCATCCAATTCAGGTGACTGGAAGAAAGCGTAATATGAGCCAACTATACACTGTATACTTGTAATCTATCCAAGATATTCAAGCAACATGCATAAATAATGAGTTCAAGTAACTTATACTTTTTAGTAGCATGGTTGGGCTCACGACATAACCAGTCTTTGTCCTCCCTCGTGGTCTAGAAATGGTCAACATCCACTTATGACAGTTAACAGGAGTGATTGTAAGTCTGGGACTCAAGGGATAAGTCACCCGTATATTTAAAAAAAATTTTTACCCAATACATAGGAGATTTCTCTAATTTTAAAGTGCATCTTGGTAAGAACTGACAGGTGCGTAGATCTGCCACAAAACAATATACGGAGTATTATTCTCCATCGCTGTACAATTAATCTGATCATAAACTACAACAGTCAAAAATGAAGGTGCCCAATCTGAAATCAATTTTCAAAACTGGCACCTTCATAAGGAAGGGAAAGATTTAAGTTTTAGTTTGCAAATGGGGAAAAGCAACCATTTGTAATTTTTTTTTCACAGAAATGGCATAAAATGCCACGAGTCAAAAAAAATCTCAAACAGGATATTAAAATGAAAAAATTAGTTTCGCATGCCTTGTTATTTTAAACAATTTTAACTCTAAAAAACTAAATACAATTAAACACTAAACAAATTGTCCCTGCTGATATTAAAAAGTAGTAAAAATTATTTACACATCATTGAAAAAGTCCCTTTCTTTACAAATTTTTTTTAAAATTGTCTCTAACTCTGCTAAGAAAACCTTTTCATATTCATTAAATAAAACACATAGCAACAGAAGAAGAACTCCAGTAAAGAATGCTCAGGCCTCATTAATGCTGGACTTTAAAAGGAATTAATTTTATTTGTCAGTCTCATTTTGTGCTCCTGGTTCCCACTAATGAGAGTGAATGAGTCACGGTTTCCTTGCTGATGATACAATAAAGATTGGTCTTTTTGTGAAAGAAGAGTCAGTTTGCTCCCTTTCGCCCCCATGTGTTGCACTCCACTATGGACACTAGTGCAGCTGGAACTTGACAGCAACAAAAAAATAATCCAGCAAAGTAAAGCGAAAAAGATCACAGCATTTGTTAAGCATGAAGGTCATTTCCACAGGACAGGCTCCTTGGAGATGCTGACTAAATGAGATGGCTGCTTTGGAAGTATACATTAATTAGATTACTTGTATGTCCAACACCCTTGGGTACATCTCAAAATACAAATGAAACACCTGCCAGTAGGTCCTATTAGATTACCTGCCTTAAGCAAAGTTGAACAAAAAAAGTTTACACACAGTTTTGAATTCTGATGGTTATATCTGATGTGGCTTTCCTTTCATTTGTTGGGAAAAACAAACAAACTTCTGTTTAATTGAAAGATGGAAGCAAGTGAAGGCATTTTCAATAGATGTGCTTTAACGAAGAATACAAAGAAAGTACCTTATTGAGCTCGGTTTGTATATTTCTATCAGGGGGCAGACACGTCTTGAATCTTGGGTCAGATAAGGGAAATCTGACCCAACATTAGAATTTTATAGAGAGTTGCTACATGGACAGGTATCCAAATCCCATCGAAGGATACAAAAGATTAAATAAGCTCCAGTGTTGCTATAATAAAAAAAGTAAATAAATGGAAATCTGAAATTCTTTCACAATAAAATTATCATTATCTCCAGATATTTCACCATTAAAAAGGTGTCCTCTGTCAACCATGTGCTCAAAAGTATTTTAACCAAAAATGTGTCACTTAAATAAATTTGTATGTTTATTTTAAATAGAAAGGAATATTTTTTTCAGAAATGATCTGTGAGATAAAAAAAAAAAAAAAAGAATAATGGAGAACAGGAAGTCAGTAAAACAAAGCTAGAATGACACACACTTATAATGCAACAGTAAAGTCTACCAAATAATAAAACTACCAACACCGGAAGGGAATTTTAAATTAGGTAGTCACGGGTTAAAAAGAACATTAGACGGCATTACTTTACTAAGAGGGTGTGGATGCATGGAAGAACCTTCTAGTAGCAGCAGTAGAGATGAATACAGTGAAGTAGTTTAAGATTGGATGAAATAACCAAAGAGTGATCCTGAACGTAAGGCTAAGGACTAAATAAAAAGGTATGGGTATTTTACAGCAGATTGCAGCATGGGGAGATTCCAAGCAATAGAAATAGGCACTCTTTCTTCCAAAAATAATGGTGCAAACTAAATCCTTATTAAGGAAACATCAAGAAACAGGCAAAGTCGGCAGAATGCCTGACCCATTTCACACAGGCATGCTTATTCATAAACCGAGGAGCCATACTCTGAACGTCTTCTATACATATATAACATTTAATTAGTTATCAGGTGAAACTCCCTTCACAATAATTAGCTTTAACACTTACAGCTCAACAGTTTGTAAGGAGGATTATACAGCAAGACTATTTTAGAGTAAAACTTTAAGTTGATTTTTTATTTACAAATAGGTTTTGTCTGTTTTCGGTTTAACTTTATGAATAAATGGATGCCCTGTATTTTCTCTCCCCAACTTACTTGTTGTAAATGTGGAAATCTATGTAAGACATTTCTGGTTCAGGTAAAAATGTCTGAATAAATGAAATTATTAATGTGGCATTTGCATAAAATATTGGTGTGTAACTTGGGTCAATTTGTGATTATATAAATAAACTCATGCTTAGAAATTGTTCACCATTTGTAACCTAATGATCAGTTAATTTACATATATTTATTGCCTATATGATCAAAGCACGACTTTTTTTTTGTGGCATTTCCAGTCCAAACTTTGCTGTGTGATTGTATAATTTATAAAGTAAAACAAAAACACCGCAGTCATGTTACATGGATGTTTTCCAGATGAAAGCATTTCCAAACATAGTATCATACATTGCTACATGATTATTAATGTGGTCCATATGTAGATCTCGCCCTATTTGATTCATGACACGTGTGATTATTCAGCACACAAGAATCACAACACTCACCTCTACATGTGCCAGCTATAAACGACCCATCTGTTGGTTGGTCATGTAATAATATACACAAACATTAGTATAGAACCAGCACGGCACTTTGTAACAGATTCAATCTGAAAAGACTTGCTGATGCTTTTAGTTCTGGAAAGAATTGCTGCCACCTGCCGTACTGGGTAAAATAAAAGAGCAGGAAGCAGACGTGGATTTATAGTGTATTTCTATTAGGAGAAGAGCAATGCTTAGTATATATATATATATATATATATATATATATATATATATATACTGCTCACACTGTTTACATGGTATGTGAACACCTTTGGTTAATGCAAAATTAAGACAAATAGTAAACCAGGATACAAACAATCTGAAGGGAGGAAAATGGGAGCAAACTACTGGTGTTAAAATGCTGTATGCATGCTAATCGGAACTATAACAAATTAAACCAGTGTTTGGTATTTGTACTATAGTGGACCTTCCTTCTGGCAGGTCAAGATGAAACCAGGAATCAACAAACTTAGCGCTAGGTAGAGAAGACTATAGTCGTCACTATTTTCTTCTAACATTAACTAGTCAGGTTTAAAGTTAATTTTAACTAATCGAATTGCAGAAAGAAAGGATTGTTACATCCCTTCAGCCAACAGTGACCACAAATCATATAAGAAACCCAATTAGACGTGGTCACAAATGGGCAGCTCTAGCATGCACTTTAACATCAATCAGTTTGCATTAAACTCTTTTGGACACTTGCATTCTTGGAATGATTTCCTTTTGATGGTGTTAATCCTCATCACCCCAGCCCAGGAAAAAAAAAAGTCCCTATACTGTCTTGCCAAGTAGCAGGGGGTGATTAACACTAATTAAACAATATGTTGAGAATACACTATTCTATTGACATCTGGGTGTCACAGATATACACAATGCATTAAATATAGATAAGGCAGAGTATTCTATTTTCATGGAACACACACACACACACACACACACACACATCATGCTATAGAGGGGTAATGGCAGCAGGAAACTCCTCTACTTTAATTAAGTATTGTCACATCTGCATATCAGGATACACTCTGGCAATGGACGCTAGGTAGGGATATGCAAATAATGTATTTTCATGAGTGAATAATGGTGATTACAGACTTTGCCTGGCACTTATAAGTACAATAATTTGGACCCATCACAAAAAGCCATTTTCCTTTAACTAACCTAAAAAACACTGGGTTTTACAATGAAAGATGGCTGGACAGATATAAGCAAACTGCAAAAAGGAAGCATGATCCCTGAAAGCATTTTTATTTGGAGTGAAGAGGGTCATAATTATTTTTACACTAAAATATTATCAGTGGAGCTTTTAGATTTCAGCTCATTTTCCATTATCTCCTGGGTAAGGAATTCCTTAAAGAATCTCTAGCTCTGTACTTGCCATTAGCATTCTAGTCTGTCTACCAAGAAGTAAGGGTTTAATAATGAACCCAGAAGCCATGAGATATATACTGGGAGTGTGATAACCGAACTTGTGAATCAAGGCAGGCAAATGCTGTCATGGAAACATTGCTTAGAACTCAAAACATTTTGCTTCTCTAATGCCGGAAAAGGAAAAATTAATTTCATTTATACAATGATCATTTCTTTATTGTGGGGTTTCACTTTTCAGTCGTAGCAAACTATGAAAACATTAATGCAAATATTATTTCATATAAACTATTTAAATGTAATCCTTCAAATTGCAAAAAGTCACTCTGTACTGATTTTGCAAGGGAAAATTGAGTTTACATATTCCATGAAGAACAAATTTTTTCTGTATTTTTAAAAACATTAATACTACACATTCCATATTTCTTGCATGCCAGTCCAGCAAGTGGTATGCCACTGCTCTACCATAAAGTCCAGGAACTGAAGTTCCCATTGGGTGAAAAGCACATGCGCATTTCACCTGATGGTAACTTCCTGGATTTTGTGGTAGAACATTACATTACCATTTATCATACAAAAATGGAAATAGGGCTAATATTGTACTAAATTGTATCTGGTGGATACAGCAAACCTAATTTACATTAAAGGAGCTGGGACAGAAACAGGAAAACAAATAGCAAAAGGTGATGTAGAAAACCAAATTCAGATTTTTAACCAATTGCACTTCAACGGAAGCAGTTTGATTTAATAATAAACGGTGTATATCTTGCACTTGCCTTTTTTTTTGCTATGACAGTTCTCAGTCTACAGTACTATAGACATGTACATCATATGCAGAGGTTTGAATTTTTTATTACACATCTACAAAAGCAAAGGGGGGGGGGGGGGGGGAAACCCTGCTAAGACGATTCTGATACTTGTTTAAAAATAAACCATGTTTTTAGGTTTGGTTTGCAAGTTATATGGCAATAACACAAGTAGCGCATTACTCTTGCATAACCTTTGTTTCCCTCCAGTATTACCTATAGTGATATTGTATTGTTTAAAAAACAAAACTGCTATCAGAACTGCCGGTAACAGAAGATAAAGTTAAAAAAAGACTTGCCATACGCATATAGTAAACCTGACTTGTATTTTTAGATACATACAGGGTTATTTGAGCTCTATTTCAGCTGAGTTAGAACTCGTCAGAAGCTGGCACACAGCCAAATCAGCCTCCATGTTTATAAGTGTCCCACTGGCACATATATGATTGCTCCTAGCAGTCAAAGCCCCTGTTCTTTTTTATATTTTGTAATAGCGCAAAATATTTTTCAGGTCAAAGTTACAAAAACAAAAGGTTTATTTATTTTTTTTTTTAAATAAAAAAATTATAGTAAATTTTAAGATATGATGGTATCTTAAGGCTTCATTAAATGAGAACAATTTAAATTACAGTTAAACACAAGCACCACAGAAGTGTAAAAACAGCTTATGTCACCAAAGGGCTAATGCAATTCCTTTATTAATCAGATGACACTATCCTTTGAATATAAACTGATTTTTTGGGACTTTACAAAGTACATGCAATCACAAGCTGCTGCTACGAATACTGGATTTAGGAGTTATCATCCAATAAGTTAAAACATGGCTGATCTATGCTTTTTCGCCAAGATGTATTTCATTATAGTCATCCTCAACACAGTTCTATTTCCTCTATTATATTTTAACATTTTTAAAACTGCACAACATTCTCCTTACTATTTGTGAAATAAAGATCGTCTGAAAGAAAGACGTGTGAAATCAGATGAGTAAGCTGTCAAGGGCAGTCCTATCACTTTCCTGGTCAGAAATCTGGATCATAGGCGGTTGTACATAAACAGTACATTTAGGACAACATCCTAAAGCAGGAATATTCCACTTGTTTCCATGTGGATTGCTCTACTTTTGCCAGTGGTTACTCCTTCATGTATAACCCCACTTGTTTGCTACGGGTCACAAATCAGTCTTACTGTTGCTGTACATAACATTGCTTTTTGAGTGGTTAGCCCCAGGAGAAAAAAAAAAAAAGACTGATTAAAACGTCCTAGCCCTATTGTTTACCTCTGCAGTGAAGTAGCCTACTCCCACCAGGATTGCTTAGGCAATCTGTCTGCTCACAAGATGGAAAGTCTGAATTAATCTTAGAAAAAACAAGAGGGGGGAATTAAGACTCCCAATGAAGAAGGGTGGGGGTGGGGCATTAATTTAATGGTTTAAAATCAAGGTAAGCAGGTTAACATGCACAATTCCAGTATCCCCCTAGACACTGTCAGTTAACCAATAAATGGTATCATTGTAACTTGTTTTCTGTTCCAAGAACAAACCACTCAAGCAGAATGTAGAGGGTGGGAAAAACAAAACCCCCCAGCTATTTCATTGGATATGAATAGGATTTTTCACCCACATGTATAAAGATGTCACACCTTAAAGCATGGTCTTAACAAGTATTAGTAGATTTTAGCAGCCAAACAGACCAATTTAGAAGCCATTGAAGTGGTAAGTACTTTTAAAACAACCCCCTGTTTATGGTCACACCTTAAAAAAATATTACAGTACAGTTTGATTTTATGTGCATGTTTGGTTTCCAATCTTTACTTCTATGCTTGCAGCACAGAGGCCAACACAACCTATATGAAAGGTATACTGGTAAAAGCTGCCTAGTGTGCTGGTCACTGCAGACACAGTATGCACATTATTTTGATAGCTATCTGCAAGAGGAGTAAGAAAGCTTTAGGTACTGATAATGAATACTTGCTGACTATTCTACTAACAAAGATACAGGTTAAAATGTTTATACCAAGCTGCAGCTGAGCTTGTCAACAAAAAGTGTCATGAATAACAGACAAAGCCCCCAAAAAACCCACACTTGTATGAAAACACATTTTCGCACAAACACTAGAAAAATATAGACTACAGGATTTTATATAATCCATTTGCTCGGTATTCGTTTACTTCTGCATGAAATGCCCAGAAAAATAGGACAACATGGCATACGATTTTCGGAAAGTGTAATGTAAAACTTGGAAAATGATGTGTAGAAAAGCTGTGAGAAGCACTGCAGAAATGCTAAATACTATACTGATGATAATGAATAGAAGCTAAACTAGCATTATCTGTATGCTGCACAATGTATGTATTTCCGATACCTTACCACAGGCTTTATCTTGCATTGTGGTAAACAGTAAGGTGCATCTTTGCCAGAAATTATTTCACTGAAAAAAGTAGCATGGGCATAATGCTAAAATCATGTTAAAACACAGCCAAGGTGCCAACTTTAAAACAAACAACAAAAAAAAAAAATATATATATATATATATATATATATATATATATATATATATATATATATATATATATATATATATATATATATATATATATATATAAACAATGTAGCAAAGCCAACATTTTTTCCCCATGCAACTGCTCATTTAACATTTTTTGTGTGTGTAATATAAACAGGGTTTCACAAATCCCACAATCAAAGAGTTGAAGAGATCCTGAAAAATGTTACAGCTGGCACCACAGAATGTTATGCCTTGTACTTTAGTTGGGCTTGCATGTATGGCAGAATGCTACTGTATACAATATATATATATACACACACACACACAAATAACATTACATATCAAACATTCACCACAAGTCACAAACATTCACAAGTGAAGGGGTTGAAAAACCTGCTGTTCAGCAGAATACTAAACCAACAGAACACATGAATTCATCTTTTTTGCAAGCCACAATTTCAATAAAGTTGTGCGATTCATAAACTTTTCCTCCAAATGAAATTGGAAGATTACTCGACAGCTACATCATATGTTAATTTAAGATGCATATAAACTTCTGCCAATACAGAATGAACCATATCCTGTTTAAAGTGGCACAAGGCAGGTTCTATATTCTGTTCCTCTACAATGCATTATAAAAACTATAGAACAACCAATATTCTGAGGTGAAAGTTGTCTTTAAAAGGTTAGTGCGATCAGTGTGCATCTCCATGCCTCTTACACATGGGAAACTACAGTGATGTCATTAAAATACAATTACATTGACAGAATGTCTTATATAGAACACACATTTTGATTCTTCAAAATAACTCAGGCTGCATATATTATTTGGCTTTACCACAATATTACTTATCAATTATATAAAGTAAAACTTGCTGTTTCTGTATTACTAAAACAAGACCTCCATGAAAATATGGGAATTTTGAAGAGATAATTAAATGTTTTATAATTTCTGTGTACATTAAAACAAATCTATGTATTTGCAACTATACAAAAAGACTGTATCCTTGTGAGAAACAACAAAACTGTACTGCAGGATACTAGCAGGCCTATGAATTTCATAATTTGAACGCCAAAAGGCCTGATCTTAACAAGTTAATATAATTACAGCAGGGCTTGACAAATCCCAGGAGCCATGGCTCCTAGATTCACTACTGTTGGCTCTAAACTTTTATACCTGGTTTACATAGAACTCTATGGAATCACTACCTCCAAAGCTTCTAAGGTCTAGAACCAATTTATCAGGCTTTAGTATAGTCTGTACATAAAGCCATAAACAAGCTGTGGACAATACAAAAAACCCAACAACATCATTTTAAAACCAAAGAAGACGCAAGAAGATGTATGGGAACGTAAGTTCCCATACAAAATTATCCAACAACCGAGTTATATATTACAAACAATTCACATTGTAAAAGTGCTTATTTCTGCTTGTTGGGGAACAAACAGAAAACACGCATGGTCAAATCAAATGCTGAATAACCGCAAATATGGACAATGGCATATTAAAAAGTATTTGGGCTAAAAAAAACAAAGTATTTACAAGAGCAAATGAAACAAACAGGAAATATGTGGTTTATAGAAAAAAAACTGTATCATAAATATAGTAACTCCAACATAAGCCTGTGTATGTCAACACACACAAACAATATTAAACTAGTTGTGTCTATAGTTATACATTTTCTATAGGCCTGCAAACACTGATGTTCAGGCAGAAAGATAAAGACACTGAGAGGAACAGATGAGACAAAGAGGAGGCAGCAGCATGCACTTCCTTCCCTCTAGACACCATATGATAGGCACACTGGGCAAAATACAGCTCTCTTCTGTAGAAGATATACTGCTAAAATACACTATTGTATTATTATGGGGGTAGGGTCTATATGTTACATGCAAGCAGAAGTGGTTTGCCAATATCTACTAAGCAGCTGTATCAAAATATAATTTGGCTTCACTGTGTAATCTTCAAAGTGAAATGTATTTTTAAAAACCTTCGTCCTTCTACCCCTTAGTTGTATAAAGCTACATAATATAATGTACACACAAGCACACAGTCATGACATATATACCACATAACCACAAACTAGTCTTTCCATATACCGGTTATAAGCATCTCCCCCATTCTCAAGCCCCATATCCGTCCTCAATACAAGCACACATCGCCCCCATGGCGTGTCCTATGCAATTTCCGTACATACAGCACATAAAGTAAGACACGTTACAGGATGTAAATATACAAACGGTTCCCCCACCCTCCTTATTAGATATTCCCTCACGGATATACATACACAGTACATAATGTTTATACACAGTCAACTCGCCTCCTCCGTGCCCGAATCTTGCTATCCGGGGCGCGCTCTGTACCGTCCTGTGACGCCCCCCGGATCCGTGCGCGCGGCCCACCACTCAGTGACGTTATGAATCACGCCGCGTTCGTCGCCCCTTAGTCCACCGCCCGCCCCTCTCCATTCTCTTTATTTATCTCTCGCTTTGAGGCTTCTCCTCCTCCTCGATGCTCTCTGAGGCCTTAGCGTAAACCCATACGATTCGTTGGGTTGAGTGACGTACAGCTCAACAACCCCTCCCATAATCCTTATAGCCTTTGGTTACCGCCCTTTTTTTTTTACCCGACACAACTAGAGGGACACGGCCCTTGGCGGCCATTTTGGTTGTGGGCAATATCCACGGCCCCTAATAAACCTAAGGTAATCCATTTATAGTTAACTACTGGACAACACTGATTAAAAAACATACTTGCAGACATTAAATGCAAAATATATTCACTATATACGATTTATATAACACTGAAAAAAATAAATCAATAACTACTGAACTGTTTACTTTTTACCATTTAACACTACTGTCTCTAGCCGTTGGCACTTGACTGTGGTTCCCAAGAAGCTCAGCCAGCCAAATCGATCAAGAGAACTGTAGCCCACACCAGCTGAGATGCCAAAGGCGAGCCATACGATTATTCGCCGATTTAAAATAAAAGGATCCTGGAATTACAATTTAAGGAAGAAGAAACCAAATAGGGCCAGATACTCCTAGACCTCGATGTTTAATGTCTAGCCAAATCAATCTACTACGGTTTAATAAAATGAAAGATCGGTTGCCTGCCCTGAAGTGATGAAACAGTGATGTTATAAGTAGGGATCTGGAGGCCTCTGTAGATAAGTGATGTAGAAGGCGTGGTCGCCATGTTTTGTTTGGGCAGCAATCAGGTTAAGGGTTAATTATTTCGCCGGGTCGCAGTCATAATATAAAACAAACGAAAAAAATTGTCCATGTCAGTAAAAAGCTACCAATAAAACTTAAATGGTCTATACGTGTGTATTCATAAATATATTGATAACAAATATATTACATTTATAGAAGAAACAAAACAACATAAAAAAAGTGTGTATTTAATGGAGCACATTGCATTAAGCATTACATTTTTTTTTTAATACTTATGAAATAGGCATTTTACACCCAACTAACTTTTATACATTCGGACCATAGAGTTGTACGGCATGAACTGCACATTAGACATCCCAGTGCATTTTATGACATCACTTGGGAGGGATAAATGTGGGCGGTACTATATTAAAGGGACACCCGCCCCAGATCAGATGTTCACACTCCCAAATGAAAAACAAGAAGTTCACCAGCTGAGGTACTTCAAAACACCTCCATAAACTCCAGAGAAAAAAGCAGTCCAGGAGCTCAACTATGTGAAGTATATGAAAATGTATTTACTGCATACAAAAAAATTTGTGTAGTATAGTGGGGATTGCGCAGTGTGTCACCAACCTCATGCGTAGCGCCTATTATTAAGTGGCTCTCAGTGCAATACGCATGAGACTGCAGTCATACTGTGCTATCCCCGCTATGCTACACACATTTTGAATTTTTTGTATTTTTCATATGCAGTAAATAAATTGTCATTACAGTGAGTTGAGCTTCTGACCTAGATGTTGTTAATAATGGTTCAGTCAAATATGATCCACAGCAGTAATAGTGTAACAGGTTAGCCATCACTGGTCTATAATGTCTGCTGCATAGATAGCTTTAAAGGGGGATTAATCTCAATACAATTAAAAAAATTGCCATATAAAAGGCTTCCCCCAAACTTAACTTTTATCCTGGTCTAATGTGCTGGAATAAACAACTTATCTATAAATCCATGCTGATGTCCGTTGATCCCTCTAATACTACAGTACCCACATATTGTGCATAGTTGCCAACAATCCTGATGTTGCCGGGGCAGTCTGATTTTTTTTTTTTTGGCTCTGAATCGGAATGAATACTGCTGCCTATATAGTGCATATAAGGCAGCTTTGCGTTAGAGGACATATGCAGCCTAAATGCAAAGAAAGAAGCTCTCCACACCAGTATATGTAAAGCCTTGATGCAGGTATATACATGCAATATTCTGATTTGCTCAATGCTGGGCTGTTGCGTGACACCTACCCCTTTAAACTCGGCTCTTTTTTGTCCCAGGTCTTCTGTGTTACTTCTCCTTCCTACAATTTTCTATTACTAGTTGCTTATATTAGCATTCCCACTCACACACAGTTTCCTCCCTCCAATCTTACATGTTTGACACACAACTTGGTCACCGGACCATCTCAGTGAAGCAGCTGCATAGTTGCCAACATCGGCCATGTTTCCACGGACACATATTTGTTCCACATGCTGCAGAAAGAGCATGCAAAGTGCAGCCCTGTAGTATGTAGGAGGGGGGGGGGGGGGGGAGCTTATTTCAAGTATTAATTTGAATTTAGAGGTCCACGAAGGCACTTTAAAAGGATATAAGCCATGAATAACAAATTAAACTAAACTATTCACTCCCCCAACATATCCACAGCCAAAAATAGTAACTTCCAAATGCCTGTGTTTGCCAAACACAATTATTTGAAATGTATATACCTGCAATATGCTGATACATTACCACCACTGTTGGTGAAATTGTAAGACGAAGCTTTTAAAGATAATGTGGACAAAAGCTACAAGAACTGTAAGGAACTTCTTAACTAGTTCATTCCTGCACTTTGGACATTTTTTAAAAGTTACACTCATTGGTAACTGTGTTGGATAATAATTGATCATGGTCACTTTATGTCTAGTACCAAAGATGAGACTTTTCTGCTCCTGGCTTATCAATCTTTGTATTTGGATAAATCTGGGGGTACTTATCTTTATTAAAAGTACAAAAACATCCATTAACTTAGGGCATCTTGTAGCCATAATGTTCATTTCTAATGGAAATAGTAGTATTTATCCACTGCAAATAAACATTTATAGATTTTTGAATATACAACTGTCAGCAAATAATTATATTTAATTGAAAGATTGCGTAATGGTTTCATTGAAGTATACAAATAAAGTGCCTTATTGATTCATCTTTGTTCTGTATAGCTCTATCTGGGGGTGAATGTTAAGGTTAGGTATAGCCAATACAGAGCTACAACATCTAATTGCAAGCATACAACTATGTTCAGCCATTTTGTTTGAGGGACACCTAATTCTAAGGGCTCAGAGAGAAATCAATGAAGGTACTTCCCATTTAATCCAGTCCTTGATAAATTAACTAGTACCTCCTGAACATGCTTGCAATTTACATACTGCAGAACAGTAGGTAAAAGTTATTTGTGGCCTGAAAATAAACATAGTTGCCAACATTGCCCATGTTTCGAGCAACACTAACACTACTCTTCAGACATTTGGGGTCACTTACAAATGGCCTTGTTTTTGAAAGAAAAGCAATTTTTGTCCATTAAATGAATATCAAATGGATCAAAAACACATATTTTTATGGAATATATACATAAGGGTACAGAGAGATCCATTACCAGCAACCACCACTCCTGTGTTCCAAAAGAATGTTTTGCTGTCCAAGTTTATTATTTTAAAAGCTAATTGATTAGAAAACCGTTTGCAATTATGTTAGCACAGCTGAAAACTGTTGCATTGATTAGCAACCAATGAAACTGTGTTTCTTTAATTTATTTATGCCAAGGAGCATTAGCACTTGTGAGTTTGAGTACAGGCTCAGAAAGTACTTTCGTCTGAAACTTAATCTAGCCTTGCTCTGAGAAATGATAGAAATTGTCAAGAAACTGAAGATCTCGTACAACTCTGTGTACTACTCCCTTCACAGAACAGTGCAAACTGGTATCAATCAGAATATAAAGAGGAGTGGGAGGCTCCAGTGCACAACTGAACAAGAGTACAAGTACATTACATTGTCTAGCCTGAGAAACAGACTCCTCACAAGTCCTCAACTGGCAGCTTCATTAAATAACACCCTCAAAACACAGGTCTCAAATAGGAGATTCGTACAAGGTAAATGGATCTTCAAGAGGGAAGGGAAGTCTATCACATCTTGAAACGCCATGCTAAACCCTGTGGATGGTGCTTGATTGGAGTCAATTCCTCCCACAGCAGGACAATGACCCAACGCAGAGCTCCAGATTATGGAAGAGCTATCTAGAAAAGATGCAGTCAGCTAGTATTCTGTCTATAATGGAGTGGACAACACAGTCCACTCTATTGACCTGTAGAGGGAGCAGCTTGACTGTATGGAGCATAAGAAGTGTCCATCAAGCCGATCCAACATGTGGGAGGTGCTTCAGGAAGCATTGGGTGAAAGCTCTACAGATTACCAAAAAAAAAAAAAAAAAGACTGCCAAAGGTCGGCATGTTTGCTGCAAATAGAGGATTCTTTGACAAAAGTAAAGTTTAAAGGACACCATTACTAAATCATTATTTATTACCTTGCCAACATTGTGACTGTATTTCCTATTGATTTTGTAACTCTACCTTTTTAAGTATGTTTTCACTGGCAAACAAGACGATTTATTAGTTACCCCAAACTTTTGAACTTAGCGCATGTTTTATATGTTGCAGAAAGAACATGCAAAGTGCATCCTGGCATTGATTAATCATGGTAGGTCATATGAGACCTGGTTAGTTAATTGGACTCTGTCTTTGTGTATATGCATCCTTTGCAAGATTTTTCTGCTGCAAGTGGAACACCTATATACCTGGAAACATGTCTGATGT
Organism: Pelodytes ibericus; assembly: GCA_036172795.1. NCBI lineage: Eukaryota > Metazoa > Chordata > Amphibia > Anura > Pelodytidae > Pelodytes > Pelodytes ibericus. The sequence continues at coordinate 42,741,581 of CM069860.1, forward strand.
TAGCAAGTTTTACCTGTACAAGAGATGAAACAAATCTGTAGATGTGTGCACACTCTCATGCAATATAGAAGTAAGCACACATTGCAAGTTATGATTTGGGATACTTTAACATATTGTTTTTTTTTTTTTTTTTTTTAATCCCAGGCTCCAGCAAACTGCTGAGTGGGAGGGTCAGTAGCAGCTGTCAACGTGGTATTTTTGAGTAAATTAATAACCGTTCTATAATAATAGTTCTGTGCTGCCTCTATTCTGGACGAAAAGCCCATAGGTTTTATTGTATTACCTCATCAAATTAATACTGTCCGGTTCCTCGAAGGTTCTGCATTGTATGCATCCCTTCAAGTCTAAAAGTTGGACAACACTGGCTTAGCTAAAATGTAAATATGTAGCTTGTGAAGTAGTCTCTTAAATAATGTAGATTATGCATATCCCCATTACATTTTATTTGTTTAAATAGTGCTTTGTACAGAGCATAAAGTGGGAAAGGTTTACAGACTAAGACAGACAGATTCATACACGAGGATAAACTTACCACCTAGGGTACCACTTCGGCCATTTTGTACCAGCCACATATAACTTTTGGAGGCTGTTTTGCAGTTTGTAGAAGTCATGTGACCAGAAGGAAATCAATTACCTAATCAAGTAGTAGATTCCACAGAGCCACATTGATGCAAGGCAGCATGCAAACGTTATATGTGGCTGGTAAAAGATGGCCGAGGTGCCAACCCTACCAACAGCAGTACACGTTATCTAACAGGAACAGTGTATAGATCTAATAACTAGGATTACAGAGATTCCTTGCTAGAAGTCACAATTTTCAATACGATAAGAAGCTGAGCTGTATGCTTAATATTGAATTACTTCCACATTTTTGAATATATGTAAACAGATATTATACTGCTAATTCATCATACGGAGATGCAGTGTCAAGGAACCTGCAACAATTGAGTATGTACTCCGGATAATACAAGCAAGAAATAATGATACTTTGTTAAAGCAAAATAATTGCTTTTGCAATAATCCACACTGCTAGATACTGACATGCATGCTAATGAATATATAAAAGACTCGGCTTACTACCTGGCCAGCTTTATCTGTGTTAGGATTTTCATCATTTTACAACAAACAAAGTATATTATTAATAATATTGTATGTATCAAAAAGGGGCTGGCAGTGCTGTACAATAAGGGAATATGCACATTTGACAGACGGTGTAGGGAGCGCTGCTTGCTAAAGCTTACAATCAATAGTGGAAAGTGATGCAAGCAGTGTATCCTCCTGGTCTGGATACAAAGTAACCATGGTTACTGCATGGACTGGTCACCGAGCTAGTATTACTAGGATGGGGATACAGGAAAGAGTTTAGGAGTCAGTTTAAAGTGTCATGGTTTTACTTAATAGATAATAAAAATTGCTAACCAAATTGCTTGTCAATATTTAGAATTTATTATTAATAAGTTTAGTTTTTAAGTATATTAATAAACACCATATGCCATATATATGCCAAGCTTTTTCCTTGCCTGTAAAAGTCTTATATTGTTAGCACAAACAAACGATACAAGACAATCTTACATGGTTGTGAGAATGCTTGTATGTACTGCAAACCATTTATGGAGGGAAATGTGATTTCTAATCTCTGTTATGCTTTTGGCATACAGGTAACACTAACTCAAAGACAAAAACATAGTTGAAAAATATATAATGTTCACCGCATACAAGGGTGCCAAATGGTGACATCACTATTCCCAGATGATTTGGGTATTTCCTGCACAATCGGTATTGTGGGATGCTGATATTACTGTTTGAGAGTGGGCTGTTGCACACTTATCTGTGTCTGTGGCCATTTTTGCATGGTAGAAGACAATTTCAGGTAAACATATCTTTTAATTTACAGTACATATTTGTTTTCCTTTGCCACCAAATATACAGATTAAATAGCTATACCTACTTGAAGGTAAATTTGTCACTCTTTTATATTTGTTTCATTAGGTAAAGTTGTATTATTTTATAATCCATTTTTGCTTCTTGCTAGGGGCTGCCATTACCAGACAGGAAGCTGGTTTCCTAGGATTCTGGGAATGTCTGGATAGTCTATCAAATACTCTAATGCTATTGTCATCACAGGGAATTTGGAAATTTTGTTTTAGACATTATCTTACTCTCAACAGTCTAGACTGCGTTGGAAACAAACTTCCTGTCTGGTGACCAGCAAGAACGTAAATAGATTATCAACTAAGATGTTCAAATATGCATAACTATTGCATATTTAAGAATGCAAGAAAATAGCCAAGATCCACCTCCTGCCTAGCATTTGCAGTTTCTAAGCATAAAGCTGTATGTACCATAGGATCAGAATTCCAGTTCCTGAGGGGAGAATCCATCATGCACATAGAGCATCATGAGTGTAGAGCAGCATGAAGGTAGAGCATCATGAGTATAGAGCATCATGCAGCATGAAGGTAGAGCATCATGCAGCATGAAGGTAGAGCATCATGCAGCATGAAGGTAGAGCATCATGAGTGTAGAGCAGCATGAAGGTAGAGCATCAAGCAGCATAAAGGTAGAGCATCATGAGTGTAGAGCATCATGCAGCATGAAGGTAGAGCATCAAGCAGCATAAAGGTAGAGCATCATGAGTGTAGAGCATCATGCAGCATGAAGGTAGAGCATCATGAGTGTAGAGCATCATGCAGCATGAAGGTAGAGCATCATGAATTGTGAGTGTCATGCAGAAAGCATGATGTATTCCACAGGATACCTAAATATCATTGTCAATCAGATGCATAGTAGTGTTTCCACCTGTAAATGGATGATATAATCAGGATAAAGCTTCATGTTACAGGGCCGTCCGATTGAGCACCTGTTGGATAAGATGAAATGGACTTTAACTACTAAACTATTTATCAACAATTGTGGGCAGCACTGCAGTTATAATATAGGCCACCATCCCAATAGAAGACTTTTACCGTAATACTAATTCCATGACCTGACAAACCGATGCTCCCCTGGGAGCAAAAGGGATACAATTAAATATTGGAAAGTTGTTCCTAATACTATGTACACAAAGGCTCGACAAATATTTGTAGCATAGTGTTCTATGCAAAATAAAGCCCACAATTTGGGAGCCAAGGACTGATGTACACACTTGCAGATGATAAAATCTACATAAAAGAACTCCACAGTGAGGATAGCAATTGGCTCTCAAGCCCATTAGCAGAGTAATATAGGCTTCCTCTGCCACTGGCACATAAGAAATCAATTTCAGCCAACTGTACTTGCAAATGTTCTGCTACGTAAATGCTAAGAACAGCTATCAATCCCACTTGCCGTACAAATGATTCTGCTAACTGGAAAATAAACCCACGTCTCTCCCATCTAACTTTATTTGTACACAGTAAAAACCAATGCGGCATCACATCATAGATCAGTCTATCCATCCCTATCATAAATCCATGGCAAATCAAGACACCTCTTAAACTGGCATATGTCTAAACAGATGGATGAGCACATTTCCATATCTGTGAGGTCAGGAAACAAAAATGTGCAAACCCAAGAGAGGCAATGTGTTCCACTAATCTGAGTTTGTAAGGTAAGGAAGACACGACGGATGCTGAATAAAAGGTACTTAACGGATAATAAAGCTTCATCTCTCCTGAAGCCTGTTTAATCCATTGAAGTTCAGAGCACAACATATTGATATAAATGAATTACACTGTGTCCTAAATTAACCTTATCCTTGTACCTCTACACCTCTGCCAACTATGAACCTTGCAAGTTCGACAGCATCACTGGCAACAAAATGCTTAAACTATTCTTCCTGTCTGCCTTCCATTAATTTATATCTTAAAGATAAGCACAACATGTATTTTTTTTTTTTTGCCATTTATATGTTTCACAACTTAAGAGAGAACAGAGCTCGAATTGTCTATCAAACCTCAATATAAAAATGTACATAGCGGTGAAGTTTCAATGTTAGTGGACGAAAATGATATTTACAATATCCCCTTTATACACCAAAGCAATAAGAAGTTCGGCCTTTCGAATTGATGATGCAGTCTTCATCTGGGACCGTAAAAACATAGCCATTTAATAACATAACCATGACTGGCATTTTAAAGGTAAACATGTTGCTTGTGCATTTCTCTCTAAGCCAACTAGGCCTAGCCCAACGGGCGGCAGACTGTAGAGGAGCGGCAGCATATTGGAGAGGGCAGAGCTATAGTCTAGAGAATAGTCTCCCTTACTGTCCTGTGCTGCCTACACAGACAAATCCGGGATGTCCCCACTAGATCACCAATGAGCTAATGCCGTCCGAGGAAGCCTCTGCTGAGAGGTGAAATGCGTAAACGGAGTGAGACCATCACATACTCGGCTGGCCTGTTCACAATTTATCTACTGTTTTTCTGAGCGATACCTAAGGTATTTTTATCTTCTTTTTATAATACACACTACACATTTTATTTATAAAAGCTGTATTTTAGATTATTTGGAGGTGACCAAGAAGACATCCTATAGTGAAAAAAGATCACCGTACATGCTGTTAACCTATGGAGGAAGTGTGAATGCAAAATTTGGAGTCACATCATACCTGGTTGTAAAATTTGCCCTTTATTCTGGCACAGAAGTGAACTGTCACTTTTTTTTCTTATTTTGGAGGGATGTGGGAAACAATCTGGAATTGTTTCCATCATATTTTATTTTGTTTTATAGTCAGTTATATTATATGATCTTAATAATGGTATCTAAAGAATGCCCTTTATAGGGCAATAAAACCAGTATATATTATGTGTGAGTACAGTAAATAAAGAAGAGAAAAATTACAGCTAAACACAAACACTGCAGCAATGTTAAAACAGCCATTGTCATGAAGGGAACAACATTTCCAAAACAGTTTGGTCACGAAGGGGTGAATATTCTGCTAATAAATATCAGAAGAGTGGAACTCTGAATATAAACACAAATACGAATGGCAGCAGTACAGACACACATTTTGTTTTCAAATAATTAATCCCATCTTGGTTTGTGGTTGTTTCTCTTTAATGACTTTGAAAACAATGCAGGGCTACTTTCAAAGTAGAAGCCATGGAGTGAGTTGGAAGAGGTTTATACAAGTTATTTTTTAAATAAATAAACAACAGGGGAAATGTTATAGTGTGGGAAATAATTAGATTAAATCAGTGCATGAATAGTAGACAACTAAAATGGTTGTTTTACCGGTGGGTGGCAAAGTGTTGGTGAGTGTTTTGCCACCAAAGGATTAAGTACAGGGCCAAGTCTAGGGTCACTTTCGCCTGGGTTCAGGATTTTTTTGGCAACCCTGGTGGGTGTGGCTATGTAACTAACCCCTCCCAACGCTTCTCCAAATCTTCATTTGTCCCACCCCTTACTGTCCAGGCTACACCTTCATGTTTAGAATCTACAATCATTGTCCCCAAACACCTTGCCATTGTCATCTTTGTCCCCAAACATCTTCCCAGTGCCACCTTTGTGCAAAAACACATTTCAGTGCACAAAAAAACACCATCCCAATCCCACCTTTTGTCCCATCCCATAGGCCTTGGTGTCTAGGACAGTTCTTTCGTGGCTGTTTCACTGCTGACAGTTCAGCGCAGCAGTTTGAACTGTCAGCAGTGAAAGGCAATGTGGCCACTTCACTGCAGGAATGTAAGTGCTGACAGTTCAGCGCTGAACTGTAAGCGTTTACAACCCCCTAATACATTAAACCCCCCAAACACTACCCTCACCAACGCTAATACTAACACTAACCCCCCGAACCCTAATACTAACACTACCCCCCGAACCCTAATACTAACACTACCCCCCGAACCCTAATACTAACACTACCCCCGAACCCTAATACTAACCCCCGAACCCTAATACTAACACTACCCCCCAACACTAATACTAACTCTAACCTCCCCAAACCCAAATACTAACACTTCCCCCGAACCCTAATACTAACACTACCCCCTGAAACCTAATACTAACCCCCGAACCCTAATACTAACTCTAACCCCCCCAAACCCTAATACTAACACTATCCCTGAACTCTAATACTAATACCTAACCCCTAATAATACTCACCTTGTGCGATCCCACAATGAACTGTCCCGCGAAGAAAAGTGTACCGATGACCTCTCGCACGATGAACTGGCCATCACGCGAAAGGTCACGTTGAAGCGGCTGTGTTCAAGTAGCCGCGATGAACCGTCCCGTCCCCTAAACCTTGTGGGTCTCAGCCAAGATACTTCACTGCCTACCCTATCATATACAATACAGACTTACTGATTAGAAAATCTCCTCATCAATGGTATTTCTAATCTTGTAGTATATATTTTCAGTAATGTGAAGCAATGCCTCTTATCCTCATCTTTGGCCCTAAAAACAGACAAAAATGACAGCTCCTTATTTCCTGTTACTCAGTAAAATGGAGGGAAATGAAAACAGCATGGCTTGGTATATTACACAGGGACTGCATGCAGCTCTTTTCTTTCAAGATAATGTAATATTCTTCAGATGATTTGGACTGAAATCACTATAACCTAAAATAACTATGTGCTTGTGAAACTTTCACATTTTGCAAGTGATAAAAGTAGCAAACCAGTGTGATCTGCGAGGGAATAATTCAGGAATCCACTTCACAAGGTTACTGACAGTCGATAAAATCAACCCCATGGAGCAACAGCATTGTGCTAATTATGGATGATGCACATAATATCATTTATAATTCTAGAATTACCTCAAAATCAAAGGAAAAAGAGGAAAAGATCTAACAATGAGGTAAATGAAGCTGTGCGTCTTGACTGCAGAATACAAAGACCAACTTTTCCATGTACATAAATTGATTTTAGCAGAATTGTTCATTTCTGTACTGTCATGTCTTCGTGTATATACTTACTATCACAGACTTAAACTAAGTGTCCTTAGTTTTGGTTAATTATAGCACATTTGCTGTATTTGCCTGCGTATGTGTTGAGCTTGTCAATGTATGTATTTTTTTTTATTTTTTATTTCTGCATAATTGTCTTGTTGAAAAGGAACAGAAAACCTTTTTTTTTTTCAAAAAAAAAAAAAAAATAAGTAAAGCAAATATTGATTTCCTTTACTTTCCAGTCTCGGTAATATCTATGAGGCGTCGCAAAAAAACAAAAACGTTAAATGCGTTGGCAGGTCCATGTAATGTTTCTGGAAGGAACTGGAACCACTGTGCAGAATAGTTACAGGTTATTGCAACGGGACCAAGCAAAAGAACAGAATTATTCTGCCTGGAGGAAATCCACCAGATGGTTGAGCTGCAGGTTTTATTCCCCCAGGTCTTTTGCATTCTGTCAATTGCAAGGACACCGAAGCGTAACCAAATAAAGAAGAGGATTGGAAATCAGCATCCATAGGAACACAGCGAAGGTACAAAAGGATCAGGCAGGAGAGTAGCCAGACGGGCAAGGGTCAAGGCTGGCAGCAAACAATCGGAGAAAAGGCAGGCAAAGCAGGTCAGGAAGGGCAGAAAATAGACTAGGTCAGGACTGGCAGGATTTGGCAACAAAATATCAAGTAGAAATCAGGAACGCTATCAAAAGGCACAATCACAGGCAAGGTGCAATACACAAATAAGGGTTTAAATGATACACATAGTGATTGACTAGCCAATAGTGACACTGGGAGGAGAAACCAAGCTTTTATTACTGCCCTTTTAACTGGGCGTGCGAATGTGGGCACGCTCTGTCTTGTCTGGAGGACAGCCGGTGGAAATGCGCGTCAAGGGGCAACTACCGCAAGGACAGCGGGAGTCCCCCGCTGGAGGGCCAGGAAGCTGAAGATCATGGCTCTGGAGAGACCTGAATGGGTAAGCAGGGAGATGGGGCAGGTTTGTCCTGCAGTGTGACGGCGCTGTTGTGACAGTCCGAAACTTAAAAATGGCAAATGAAACAAATCTTTATTGTACATGTTTTGATCACTGCTCACATGTTAAGACACAGTACATGTGCGAAACGCGTCAAGTGTTCACATCCAACCTCCACTTTTCTCTCAATAGATGTCTTGTAATCAAGACTTCGGCAACAAAAGGTGAGTCGTATTTGCATAGTTTTTGATTTATTTGCTTCTGATCCATCTGTTTCCTGAGGCACCTAGCAAAGAGGGTCTTTTCAGCTATAATAAATGGAGTTTATTTTTTGGTATTGAATATCAATGAAAAACCAGCAGTTTGCATTTAGGGCTCTGGATCCCACGGTCACGAATTCACTCTCTGGCATACAGAATGTTTGTTTAGCTCCTGTGAAGTGGTTATTCAGCATTAGGGATGCTACTTGGTACTGCTGCTGTGGACAGTTACACTGGGCATGTGCAGGCATGGGAGTCCGCAAGGGGGGCTTGCCCCCCCCCCCCCTGGATTTTTGCAATTCCCCTTATTATTTTTACTCAGTGTGCAGCCTCTAGTTGTCCCTAGGGGACTGCACACTAGTTGCTGGGGTAGGAGGTGACACCCAAAAACTGTTGCTCTCTGCAACTCTGCTTGCTGTAATACTGGTCTCCCGTCCACATTGGTGCAGGTCTCTGCAGCTGTCAGTCATGCTGCATGGAGAGCCAATGACAGGGGTGCCCGGGGATATGAAGTTATAGCCCGCCCCTCAGCCCTCCATGTGGCAGCATAACTGACAGAAGAGAGCCTGCAGTGCAACATCATGGAGGAAACAGGGGAATATACTGAGAGACCATAGCTGAGCCTCTCTAACGGGTAGGAAGAGCTTATAATAGCTTTAAAAAACAAAACAGCCAAGGTACATGGAGTGGGGTAAATCCAGGGAGGTCCCTCCTATTTCCTTGAGTTCTCCATTTGTCCAGTCTGAGCAGCTCCTCTGACCAGGCTCTGCTCACATCAACATGGTGACAAGTGGATGGGGCAGAAAAGATAATGGAGGATAAAATGATGTGATAGATGGAGGCAGATTGCAAACAAAATGGGATGACATGGGGCAGAAAAGATAATAGAGGATGAAAAGAGGTGATTGATTGGAGCAGAATACAGACAAAATTGTGACATGGGGCAGAAAAGATAAAATGTGGGTGAAAAGAGGTCACTGACGGAGGAATAAAACACATAAAATAATGGGGAACGAGATGGCAAACATGGAGGAATAAAACATATAAAAAAGGGGGAAAGAGATAAAGAAATGTCATGGATTTAGGAATTTGGGTGTTTAGGGAATCTGTTGCTTTGTGTTTATATTGTGTGCTATAGTGTTGTATCTGGTGCTGTGGAGTTATATTGTGTGCTATAGTGTTGTATCTGGTGCTGAGAGGTTATATTGTGTGTGCTATAGTGTTGTGTATGGTGCTGTTGGGTTATATTGTGTGCTATAGTGTTGTATCTGGTGCTGTTGGGTTATATTGTGTGCTATAGTGTTGTGTCTGGTGCTGAGAGGTTATATTGTGTGCTATAGTGTTGTGTCTGGTGCTGAGAGGTTATATTGTGTGCTTTAGTGTTGTGTCTGGTGCTGAGAGGTTATATTGTGTGCTATAGTGTTGTATCTGGTGCTGAGAGGTTGTATTGTGTGCTATAGTGTTGTATCTGGTGCTGAGGGGTTATATTGTGTGCTATAGTGTTGTATCTGGTGCTGAGAGGTTATATTGTGTGCTATATTGTTGTATCTGGTGCTGAGAGGTTATATTGTGTGCTATAGTGTTGTGTCTGGTGCTGTGGGGTTATATTGTGTGCTATAGTGTTGTATCTGTTGCCGTATGCTTATATTGTGTGCTATAGTGTTGTATCTGGTGCTGAGGGGTTATATTGTGTGCTATAGTGTTGTATCTGGTGCTGAGAGGTTATATTGTGTGCTATAGTGTTGTATATGGTGCTGAGGGGTTATATTGTGTGTGCTATAGTGTTGTGTCTGGTGCTGTTGGGTTCAGGGCCGGCCTTAAGTGTCCTGGTTGGGTTATATTGTGTGCTATAGTGTTGTGTCTGGTGCTGTTGGGTTATATTGTGTGCTATAGTGTTGTGTCTGGTGCTGTTGGGTTATATTGTGTGCTATAGTGTTGTGTCTGGTGCTGTTGGGTTATATTGTGTGCTATAGTGTTGTATCTGGTGCTTTTGGGTTATATTAAGTGCTATAGTGTTGTATCTGGTGCTATGGGGTTATATCTTTGCTATGTTGTTCTATCTGTTGCTGTGGATTTTCAGCTAGAGCTCTGGATATTTATCTGGTGCTGTGGTTTATATCTTGTGTCATGGGTTTTTAGCTGGTACCGTGGGTTAATATCTGGTTTTGTGGGTCTATATCTGGCACAGTGGATTTATATTCGGTGCAGTGAGGCTATATCTAGTGTGATTGGTTTTTTATCTGGTGCTGTGGATCTGTATCTGGTGCAGGGTCAACCCTTGGCATGCCTTCATTGATAATGACAAAGCTCCTCCACTTCATGATAACTTGTCAAAAAGAGCCATGGAGCAGAAAGAATGACAGTAAAATTATGCGCGCCCCTCCCCCCCCCCCCCCCCTGAAAAAATTCTGCGGATGCCCATGTGTGCAGGCTCCAACACTGGAAGGTATCTAAAACTTTCAGACTTACAGGTTAAAGAAACTAGCGCAACCAATCAGAACATTGCTTAAAATACTTACAGCTACCAGAAATTGTGAAATTACAGCAGTTTTCAAGAAACCAGGACGGCCTACACTAGCTGAGTAAAAGTCACTTCCCTTTTCTTTTTCTACAGGAACCACTCAGAATAATTTCATTCAAATGAATGGAATTTCCTGTCTGTCTAGTGATGTCATCAGACAATGTGTTGCACTGTTAAGAAATTCTACTATGTACAAGAGCAAGTATATCACTGTCTACACAATGTATTCTATTCCAGGGGCACAGTTAGTGACTAAATGAAACAAAACTTTATATCCTCAGTGTCTATATATTCAGTGCTGCCCCACCTGCAGTAAACATGCAGAGTAATCACTGGGGAGAGCTTGGGTCAAATATTAAGAATGCGATTAATGCAGAATTTCTGCATCAAATCACACTGGGAAAAAAGCCTGTGCGCTATACAAGCAGTAGTCTTCAACTTGCACCAAAGTGAGTTTTGGGAACTTGACCGTTGGAACCAAAGTCCATTGGTTCTGACTGTTTACAAACATCCTGGATAAAACAACCAATATTCCCACCTTATTTGATGAATATTAGCTTGTCTCTCCTAGATGAAGGTGTGAATCTCCAGTCTCACGATGTTTAATTTCACATAAGGTGTTTGTCATTTTTTTTTATTCCTGGCCTGACAACCATTAAGCATCAGACACAAGAAGCAAAGCTCTGCGACTTTGAATGACTAGAAGAAAGAATGCAGCTGGTTGAATCTTCTCATATAAACCAGGGCTATTTTGCTCAGGGAAGTCAGTAAAGCAGATTTCCAAGCCCTTCAGAAGTTCCAGATTTTTTCTTCTTCTTTGGGATCAAAATTACATTCAATACAGTTTTTATGAAATTATTAAGAGCATAGATTAAATTCTAACAGGAATGGAAACATGCTTTTCCTACCAGCATTCTTTATTTAATACAGGTTTTATGAGGCATATTCCACATTTATTTTGCTGGTATTATTTAATATATGTGTACACAATAGACCAACATCAATGTCTTCCATCGTTGTGGGAATATAACACACTATTCAGTTGTTAATATTATTGACAATACTTTTTTTTATGGACACATAATGGACACAGTGCAATTATCATTCATTATAATGCTTATTACAGGACGTATATTTTTTTTCAGACATATTTATTTACATATAAAATTTCTGAGTGATCAGATTACCCGTTAACATTTTTGACCCCTGAAAGCCTCTGACTCACTTAGTTCTAAAAGAGTCCATCTGAGATTTAGCTGTGTGATAGGATATTAGCCTCATTTTGTTGTTTGATTATCGGAAATCCAGTTCCACCATCTATCATTCTAGCACCTAATGTATTGGTACTAATGCTTGGTTTTCTACTTTTCCAAGCAAAGTTCCGATGATGATTTGTAATAAATTCATTGGCAACATGTGAAAGAGGTATATCCACGTGGGGATTACATAACATCTGAAAATATTAATTCGTCCCCACCAGCACAGTTCCACATCTCTCTCTCCACTCTGTCTATTGGTTATTTTGAGTAGGTGGAGAAAATGAACTCCAATCCTATTATTGTTTTTAGGGATCTTAATACCCAAATAATCATAATCCTTTCTTATATTGCTGAGGTAGAACTGACTGTGAATTAAATCAACATGGGATTTAACCACAATCTTATTAAGATTGAGTTTATAATATGAAACAAGACTATATCTTTCTACCAAATCCATAAAATAGGACACCGAATCTATTGGGTTAGTCACTGATACAACATCATCCACATATAATGGTACTTTCAACTCCTCCTCCTTAACTTTGAGACCTTTAATGCCTTGTTTTTCCTCTAACATTTATGAAAATTATTCCAGAGACAATAGATAAAGAATCATAGAGAGGGGACACCCCTGTCTGGTGCCATTCCGTAAATCAAACCATTAGGAACATAATCCCGAACCAACAATCCTGGCACTCGGAAAGGAACACAGAGGCAATAAGGCTTTGTATACCCAACCATTATGCCAAAAAGAAATACTTCTAATACCAGGCCTCATGAAAAACAAGGGTAGGTAAGGCTTAAAGATACTCCCAAGGAGTAACCAACATTGTAGTATACATTTTAACTGATAGGAAAATCACTGGCATACAAATATGGTTACATCAGATCAATGGTGAACATATGGGTGTTAGCTACAGGAATCCAATTTGAGTCTAAACAATTAGAATTTTCAAGATATGTCTAACATGATAGAAATTAGTCATGGTGTAATGTACATGTCAACTACTTAACACATTAAGACAAGACATATCACATTTTCTTGATGGGACAGCAGACACTTCTTGAAGGTTGACAGCACATTACAAATTCCTGCTGAATACATTTGCATGTCTTCCTGAGTATTTCCCAATGTGTAGTCAATATCAACCATGTCTTTGTATTATATAGTCAAACACAGGGGGGTGGACAAAATATCAGAAACATTACATAAAAAAGGACTATTCTAAAACTCAGTTGCAAGGATGAGACATAATAAGTTAATACAGTAGCACACATGTGTCTGCTAAAAAAGCTTAACATTGTTGCTTCCTGACGTGTGACCTTGGACAATCTGAATGGTGCACATTCAGATTGTACATTTAAAGAGACCAATTCATTTTATGACTTCAGTTGTTTATAAACTTAGTACATTATTCAAAATGTGATTATCATTCTTTATCTGCCCGTCATCCGGATGCCACACTCATCCATTCCTGTTTCCAGGACAAATCACCTCTAAACTTTAACATTTTGTGTGCCCATCGCCACTTTTTTGGGGGCTGTGATCTCTTTTGAAAAGGGCCCTCCTAACCTCATTTTCCCAATATTAAGGTCACGTTGAGTTTACAAGTGCATTCCATCTTCGCTACATTATGTGTGTTTATATAATATACATACAATTAATTTATGTGATTTAGAAACATAGAATGTGTCGGCAGATAAGAACCATTCGGTCCATCTAGTCTGCCCAATTTTTTTTGGAGTACTTTTATTAGTCCCCCGTTCCTGGTAAAATGAATTACATTAGAGTGTGAGGAACTGACCATGCCTGGACTTGAACTCTGACTTCCATGTTCCTAGTTCTCTTCGTTACTGGTTCGCCAGCCTGTCTTTTGTCGATTTAGTCATGTTATTCTAAGAATTTGCCAAATAATCCCAAAATCATAAAAGACTGCTCATTCATCCCACACCAGTGAGACTCTAACCCCATTCATACTAACACCCTACATATTCACCCTGAGACTCCAGCCCCAATCACTCTCAGAGAGCCAAAAGCAACTCCAACATCACTTTTCCATCACCTCACCTTCCTCATCTCTCTTTCCCTTTCTCCAATGACCAAGTCTGTCTTCTTTTACTAAGAATAAGCTTTCTGTCTCTCACCATAAATACTCTCCCTCTAAATGTTTTGTCTTCTAGGCATACCACACTTTACACTCCTTCTCACCCAGGGGAGGACTGACAAGGGGGAAAAGAGGGCAAATGCCCCCCCCAGGATACTTTGTAATATCTTTCAGTGGCCTGGGGCTGCACTGCTTTTCCCTTTTAAATGCCGTAGTCATTAACACTTTTGATCTTTCTATTCAATTGTCTTGTCTGTCTATCAATCCCTGTACTTTATCTGTCAGCCAATCAGTCTTACATGTCTTTGTGGATCTATCACTGATGATATCAGGTGGTCTGATGAAATGACACCAAGGGCAACTATATTATGTTTGCCCCCTTGGGGCAACAATTGCCAGCCCTCTCCTCTGTTCTCACCTCCATCCTCATGCCTACAGGATCTTGCTGCATCAGTGGGAGTCAGCTGACATTTGACCTGGGGGCAGCCTGCATGGAGGTTTACTAAACAGTGGGAGGAACAGAAGATTCAGGACCTCAATATAAAGGCAGCAACAAATAACCCTTTTTACTGCCATGCAACATATTGATTTGTGCCCTTCTCTGACCTTGAAAGGGTTAATTGTAGTTCCTACTCACCAATATTCTCCAGAGCATGCGGACAGCTGCTAATAGGGCTGGCTTCGACACAGCGCCTCCTGCTGTCTGGAAGCTAACACTGACTTCATTTATTCCGGGGACTCTGCATTGTCCCGGGATATATAGTCACATTGAGGGACTGTCCAGGGAATTGGAGACAAGTGGTCACCCTACCCAGTATGTCTAAATGTTTTATGTAACCTGCCATGTCCATGTTTTGTTTGCCCAATGCACAGCACTCCAGTTTTTAGTGACACTTTATTAATACATAAAAGCTAGTAATAATAATAGTAATGAAGATCGGAGATGTATAAATATCAAGCTAAACCTTTCTCGTTTCCTAATACTGTCGGTATTTTGTCACTGCTCTGTCACAGTACTCCCATTTTCTAGTGCAAAGACCAAGGAGCATATTTTCCAACTCATTTGGCAGCTGAGACTTGGCAGCCATGTTGCACTTTGCCCTCACACAAAAACATTAATTTCTTTCACATCTTATTAACTGGTGTATTAGGCAACAGTGCATTGAATAAGGGAGCCGGTGCCCACTGAACAGAGGTTAAAACAAATTCAGCAAGTCTATTTCTCAGGTAACACATGATGGAGAACTTATGTGAATGTGATAGAGAATACGCTAAAAAAAAAAAAAAAAAAAATTACAAGTTTTTTTTTAACCTTTCGAGTGCTAGGTACGACAGCATTCTAACATTACAATTCAATGACACAGACAGAAAAAGGTGCCATTTCTTCTAGTAAACTGCACGACATCTGAGCAATGACATTCATATCTAAATAAGCTGAACCAGTTTTAACACGGCATGGCCAATGCTCTAGACAGTGACTCATGTTTTAATGCAGTGAGGCCACACATGAAAGGTTCAACTCCATCATTTCCTACTGATCTCACTCCACATGAATTTGGCATGTTTGTGAATCAAGCTGAAAGCCGTTCCCATGTCCTCCTCTCCCCAAACAAGCCAGACCTTTTCTCTTTTTTTTTTTTCTACATTATTGTCCTGGGATAAGGATATGCAATCTGCGGCAGTGAGGAATGCTTCTGTCTGTGTCAAACTTCCAGGAAGTGGGGGTTTGCCCAGGAAGTCTCATTACAGGTTTGCCATGTGAAGTGCCTGAACAGTATTTCCCAATCACTACCTCCAGAAACTCAAAATCTACTTCAAATTAGTACAGACGAATTTATCAGAGGCATATAATCAGTGCTATATTTGTGGAAAAATAAAACGGTTCTGCACTCTCCTACATAATGGAAATAACATTATACTTTCCTATACTATTTTTATTTCTGGTATGAATACCCAGAAAGTCCTCCCTATACGATAACCAACTTAAATAAGAAATCATGCACTAACATAAATTATAGCATAGCTAGTAATAGACACGGTATCTGGGAGGATCAATAGAAAATCATTTAACTGTCCGTCTGAAACTTGTCTAAATGTCTGCCATGATCAATGTTGGGGCCTAATTGTTTCTTTAGAAGTTAGATTAATCTGCACAAAGGGATGGCTACCTGTGTTTACCTCTACCACCTGCGCTGGAAGGCTATTCCACACATCCACGACGCTCTTAGTAAAGTACTAATACTAATATTACTTTTAAATCTTCGTCCCTCTAATTTAAGACTATGTCCTCTTCTTGTGGTAGTCTTTCTTCTTTTTAAATATACTCTCCTCCTTTACGGTTGATTCCCTTTATGTATTTAAATGTTTCTATCATATCCCCCCTATTAAGTCTTTCCTCCAAGCTACATACACCAGGGCTCGACAAATACCAGGCGCCAGGTCACCATGGCGACTAGATTCTGGATCCTAGCGCCTGGAATACTCTTAGAGCAGTGTAAACTGCAATGTCCCGGTCCCACACTCTGCTATCCCTTACCTACCGATCAGATAAGCAGCAGAGTGTGGGAGAAGCAGCACAGAGCAGCCTGCCAATTAGCTCCTCCCCCCGGCATATTAGCTCCTCCCCCGGCTTCCTGTTCCTGCTGCTCACCGGGCTGTAGCAGTGAGGAGATGCGTGTGAGGAGTGATGGGAACTCCTCCTGCTACCTCAAAATGGAGTGAAGTGATACAGGGTCTGTCTCCAACTTCTCACTGTAAGTCTAGTAAGTAAATAGTGTGTGTATTAGAATGTGTGTTAGCATGTATGTGTGGGTTCAGCACCAGAATCTGTGTGACAGCATGTTAGTGTGCATGTATGTATTTGTGTCTGCATATGTTACTGTGTGTATCAGCATATTAGAGTGTGTATATAATTGTGAAAGCATGTGTTAGTGTATCTCAGTGTAGGTGTGTGTTGGCATTTAAGTGGATATGAATGTGTTTGTGCATGTATGTAGGAGTGAAATCATGTGTTAGTGTATGTATTTGTGTCTGCATGTGTTTGTGTGTATCAGGATATTAGTGTGTATGTATGTATTTGTGTCTGCATGTGTTAGTGTATCTCAGTGTGAGTGTGTGTGACCTGTGTATGTGTGTGTTGGCATTTAAGTGGATATTAATGTGTTTGTGCATGGATGTAAGAGTGAAATCATGTGTTAGTGTGTGTCAGCATTTAGGTATGTGTATGTATGTGTGTGTGTTAGCTTGTGTGTACATTAGTATGTGTGAAAATGGTGTGTATCAATAAGTGTATGTCATTTATATATGTTTATGGACTGGGACCCAAGCATTTTTCTTTGTGACACAGCATTTGGTACTGGCTCCTAAAGTTTTCAGCTGGCTCCTAGATTTAAATCAAATTTGTCAAGCCCTGACATACACGTATATGTATATATATATATATAAATATCTATCTACGTATAACACAACAGACACAAAATAAACAAATAAAGGTGAGCCTCAACAACACCATGGGAATGCATATTTATATCAGCGGTAAAACAGAAGGTCAAAATTCCAAAATGATAGATATACCAGTTTATCGCTACCATATGGCTTGTGCATTTCAATACACTTTCCATAAACGCTTAAAGGCAGGCTGCACCCTTGACAAATATAAGTTCTGCAAAAAGAAGCCACTGGTTATTTGAAAATGAAAAGTAGAAGAAAAAAAAAAGAAAAAAGAATTCCTGTAAAATTAACTTTCAGTTGAACTTGTGGATCAAACGGGAATAAGAATCCCCCTGAAACTAAACTGAGCTGAGCTTTCTCTTAAAAAAAACAGAGCCAAAGTGATCTTAAGGTGCTAGGACTCCTGTAAATGTACTACTTCCATACACAGGGTTCATTTTAATTAACTTCCAAAGTCACCAAAGCAGCAGTAGCAGAAACTCACGGTTCTATTCACGAAAATTCGACTTTGAAGGTCGACCCAGGTTTGAATCTTCCCCATTGAAAGTAATGGGAGGCGAAATGATTGAAACTATTTTTGAGACTAAGTCAAACTCGGTGCCGAATTTAACAGTGTCAACATCAAAATCGACCTCCAAAGTCAAATTATTGTGAATAGCATGGGTGTAGGAACCCCCAAAAGTCTGAGGGGGACAGCATTTTTGCTCGCCGGGTATAGCAGCAGTAAAAATAAAGCTTGTCACAGTGTATATTATATCACCAAGTTCCCACCAACATTACCAGGATCCTTGGTATACAACAGATACATTCACAGCACAACATCTGCATCAGGCAGGTGCATTTTATCACTGTTACATGAAATATAGTCAGCGAGCTGTGTGTACACCATAAAACATACATCAGTATGAACCTACCACTTCTGCTGGAATGCCATTCCATGTATCCACTACCCTCTCAGTAAAGTAATACTTTCATTAGTCCCTGACCTTATCTTATATCTAGGATAGCCTTATACCTATCCCATGCATGCTTAAACTCCTTCACTGTATTAACCTCTACCACTTCTACTGGAAGGCTATTCCATGCATCCACTACCCTCTCAGTATAGTAATACTTTCAGTGGTCCCTGGCCTTATCTTATATCTAGGATAGCCTTATACCTATCCCATGCATGCTTAAACTCCTTCACTGCATTAACCTCTACCACTTCTACTGGAAGACCATTCCATGCATCCACTACCCTCTCAGCAAACAAACATTACATTTCTGACCAGAAAATAAACTGTAAAATATTAAATATTTCCAGCATTTCCAAAAGCTTAAGGTGGACCCCAAATATATGTATATAACTAGTAACATTTATACCAGGGCTTGACAACCTTAACTAAGTTTTAGGAGCCAGGAAAAAAATCTAGGAGCCAGACAACAGCACATACACACAATCACATGCAGTCATATACAGTCAGTCACATAGACACATATACTCATACATACAGCCTGTCACACATATACATACTGTCACATAGACACACACTCATACATACATACAGTCTGCCAGGCACACACTCACACATACATACAGTCTGTCAGACACACACACACTCATACATATAGTCGTTCACAGACACACTCATACATACATACATACATACATACATACAGTCTGTCGCAGACACACACTCATACAAACATGCAGTCTGTCAGACACACACTCATAGATACAGTCTGTAACATAGACACATACACTCAGAGTCAGTCACATAGACACACACACTCATACATGGTCTTTCACATACACTCATACATACAGTCTGTCACAGACACACACACTCATAATCAGTCACATATACACACAAACTCATACAGTCAGTCACAGACACACAAACTCATACAGTCAGTCACAGACACACAAACTCATACAGTCAGTCACAGACACACAAACTCACACAGTCAGTCACACACACTATATCTCATTGCAGGGAAGGTGGGCATTTCCGTTCCAGGTTTGTCTGTGCCTCTTACAAAGGCACAGACCATCATTACTTATTAATTACATTATTTTGCCCATTCATTTGTCAGTTTTATTTTGCCCACCTTCATTTGCCAGTGTTTTTTTTGGGCCCAAATTCATTTGTCAGGGTTTTTTTTGCCCACATTCATTTGCCAGGGTTTTTTTTTTTTTTTGCCCACATTCATTTGCCAGGGTTTTTTTTTTTTGCCCACATTCATTTACCAGGGGTTTGTTTTTTTTGCCCACATTCATTTGCCAGGGTTTTTTTTTTTTTTGCCCACATTCATTTGCCAGGGTTTTTTTTTTTTTTTTTGCCCACATTCATTTACCAGGGTTTTTTTTTTTTTGCCCACATTCATTTGCCAGGTTTTTTGTTGCCCACATTCATTTGGGCAGTAATATAGTGCCAGCCAGATGCCCAGTAATATAGTGCCAGCCAGAGCCCAGTAATATAGTGCCAGCCAGATGCCTGTAATATTATGCCAGTCAGAGCACAGTAATATAGTGCCAGCCAGATGTCTGTAATATTATGCCAATCAGAGCCCAGTAATATAGTGCCAGCCAGATGCCTGTAATATTATGCCAGTCAGAGCCCAGTAATATAGTGCCAGCCAGATGCCTGTAATATTATGCCAGCCAGATGCCCAGTAATATAGTGCCAGCCAGATGCCTGTAATATTATGCCAGTCAGAGCCCAGTAATATAGTGCCAGCCAGATGCCTGTAATATTATGCCAGCCAGATGCCCAGTAATGTAGTGCCAGCCAGATGCCTGTAATATTGTGCCAGCCAGATGCCTGTAATATTGTGCCAGTCAGATGCCTGTAATACTGTGCCAGTCCCCCCACCCCTCTTCCCTAGTACATACACTTCACTGCTCCGTGTCTCCGGCGTCAGTTTTTTTGTTTTTTTTCCGGCAGTCGCATCCATCGGATGCGGCTTGCCGGAAAAAAGCGTTCACAAGCGCAATGCGCTGTGAACGCGGCAGGCAGGGGCTAGGGGCCCCGTTTACCTCGCGTTCTGGGGGGGATTTCACCCTACCTGTCCCCCCCACATTTTTTCCTGGGGGGGATCCGTCCCCCCCATCCCCCCCGCTTCCTACGCCCATGGTGAATAGACCCATCTATGTGGCAAAGGAAGACAAATGTCTGCAGCTTTGGGATGGGAAAAGAGTACTTTGTGAACGGGTTAATGATGCTTAGTCCAAGGGCTGGATATTATTACAGGCGATACAGTTACACAGGGGGTTTATCTACATATTCAGTTTAAAGTATGGCTAACAATACATGTATCACATACAACACAATCCAACCCTAGATGTTCCAAGATATGATGACTCCTTTCTATGAAAGAAATGGATATTCAGAGTATGCAAAGTCATGCGATTTACCAAATGTGCCTAGCAATTCACAAGGAAACTTCCTTCACAAGGTTATCCGGCAGTTACACCTAGTACTGGATGCACTAGCACAGCTAGTCACATTTTATTTTATGTTTACAAAAAAGTGGACTACTTTTGGAAACAAGACAAAAAAAACATACAAAAATAATTACATAACTCAGCAATGTTATATTCGTTTTTAAATTACATTTTTATTTCTCTTCAGTTGAAGTTTGGAACTATGTTTATGTTTTTTGATTATCTTAGTTGCTTCAATGTTGCGTAATATTTGGCGGAGTTAAAGTCTCAGACTTTTACCCCAATTAAACAATCGTTAAATCGTAGACTTTGAGGAACTGTGTGAAAAAACAAAAGTTTCAATAAATAAAGTGCATACCAATGTATACTTTCAACCTAAACACCCAAGAGCGCCAATAAGATGAGGTTTCACACTGGTGTTATGTTTATTACAAGAAACATGCTTTAATAAAGGCTCCGTCTGCTGCTTAAGGCCTTTAAGCCTCCCAGGCTGTGTGCTGAAATGTTTAATGCACTTCTCGCCATGTGTTATTGCTTAAGTAATGAGCAATTATTGACTTTCTTTTCAAAGTGTGAAAGGCTGACATTTTATTTATGAGCTTTTAAGGGAAGCCATACCTTTTCACTGTCATCGTTGCATATGTGGTCTTGATGTACTGACTGGCACTGAAATGAGGGGCCCAAATGACCTGCAAATGAAAGAAAAAGAGAGATTAATCAATAATAATAGCAAATGAGTTCTACAAAGTGCTTACAAGGGCAATACCAAACAATATAGCACCTCTACACAAAGCAATCAAATGTATTCCCACTCCGTCATGTTCTCAAACAAGCGGTTATTTAACCCCTTGGTGACGCATGGTGCTTGCGTCCCAGACGATGCAAGCACCAAAACGTTGCGTTTTCACAAGGTGATCGGTAGCCAGGAACACTATGGCAGAGACTTTTACCACTATTACACAATCATTAAATTGAAGATATTGAGGAAAGTGTGTGAAAAAATATATATACGAGGGACTACTTTGGTAGCTTTGATTTTCTCATGGAAGACCATGTCAGTGATCCAAATAGCACGTGAACTTGGGCTTCTCAGAAAGCACCTTCCAGATTAGCATGTAAATTGGCCATTGTTGCAGAAATTTGTGGCAAAATTTCGGCAGCCAAACTCCTCAGGATTACCGAACTAGTCGTCTCTATGCCCCCCATAGACTTCAGTAAAAATAGCGACTCATAGCCTGCCAATGAGTATTATGTATCTAGACGATTTTGGGTTCATTTCGGAAATCTCGGAAACGGAATATGGCCGAAAATCAATTAAGTAGCCGAATTTCGGATGATTACAAATATGAAATTACAATATATAATTTCAGTTACCATAACAACAGTTCAACGCTAACATCTTGGTCAACGTTTTTGTTCATGAACCTTCTTTTTTTGAATTAGGTACAGTTATTACTTCAGTACATTAGCTGTTTGTAATGTTTATATAAACATGGTCACCAGTGTTGTTATAGTTTGACACCCTTACCCCAGTGACCAAAGCAACGTGTTAGAACTATACACACACAGGTGAAAACCTTTTCAAGGTATATAATAATTTTCTTGTTGGATGGGATATACCTAGATAAAAAATATTTTATAAAGTGCAGCTATTTTTAATAACATGTATTAGACATGCTATGGCAGCTAGCACTGTATATTTCATAGCCAGCCTTTTCAGTCCCTGTGCCACCTGTGACTGAAGTATTATGAGTGTTAAGTTTGGTTGTAAATCAAGATTGCCAAACTATGGTGCTGGCCGGTCAAATTGGCCCACAAGGACATATACATATTTAATCACTAATTTAGCAGTGTCCACCCCAGTCATGCACAGATCTATAATACCAACAGTCCACTCTTTAATATATTAACAGCACTACAGATAATAAAAATTGCAAACATGTATAACATCACTTGGAACAATATATTCAACCTCTTTGTAGGGCCCATGACACATAACAGTAGCACAAAGACATTATTATTACATTTATGGCAGACAATTATTTACTGGACATTCCTCTGAGACCTGCTCCATTCTATAAAATGACATTTGTAAATGCCAAAGACTTGTACCAGAGCTCCAATTAGCATGTATACAAGCACAGACCCTAAAAGTGGCAACAATCACAGTGTAACTATGTTTTTTATGTACTACATTTTGTACTTCCCTCTGAACACACGTGCACTGTACAAGTTTTTCTTAGTAAAAACGAAGGTCAGTTTGATAAATTGGCCTTGTAGAAACTTCTCAGATTTGTTATAATTAGTATGTTCATAGGATATATTATATGTACAAAGCTGTGGACGATGTTGGTGCACAACACATCTATAACAATGGAAAGAAATGGGAGTTAAACCTGGTTCTTAAAGTGAAGTAATCACCATGGAAACCAACAGAATGTTCTCACGGATTGGTCCACTCGGAACTTTGCTCCAGAATTGTTCTTCATACATACTCTCCAGTGGCTGTCTTATGTGTATATGTTATTGGGAAATTCTGATTTATAATTTCAAATGTGTTTGTTTTAGGTGTAATATATTGGCTAAATAAAATTATTATTTTGGATGAGGACAAATTAAAATGTTGAAAAATGAGCTCATGTTGAAGCTAATTCTTCAGGTCATCAGCTTCAAATGCATCCTGGTAAAAACCTGCTATGGTAGATTACTCCCATGCTAGCAAACCCTCTCCCAAAACAGAGGATTAAACATATGGATTTCATTAATATGGTAGACACATGTTCTACAGCAGTTGAAACGTTAGAGTCCTTCAAACAATGTGTGGAAAAGGGATTTAATACACTTAAAATAGGTTTACAATGGGAAATAGAGCATTAGAAGGTGAGAAATTTCTTTCAAGTGTGGAAACCCTTAATGCTCATTTTTCAATATACTGTATTAATGTCACTTAGCGAATTGTGTGGTCTCAGTGCATTCTATCACCTGCAGAGTCTTTACCTATATAATTGTTTTCTTTATTCCCGGCCTAGGGGGTTTAAGATGATGTAAGATGGAAAATCTATCTCCTTTCTTTCTGATCTTTACCTTTTTGTTTTCCATATTTTTCCTTCTTTACAGTTCCCTCCCTGCACCATTCACTCTTTGTTCTCATAAATACTGTTACACATTCGATGAAGTGAGGGGCCTATGGTTTTAAATTGAATCGACGGAGGGGATGCTATTCAGAGCTAATTGGTTTCAGACAGTGATCTGTTCAGCTATGACAGGCGTAGGGAGAGAAGTGGCAAGTATTTTGAAAAGTACGGGCTACTTCTCTCCCGAAAAAACAGCTTTTGTCTCTTTAACAGAAGTAAAATTCAATTTTAAATTCTAGTTGTCCTTTAAGGTATTTTCAAGAACACATTTTTTTACTGACATATAGTGTATTTTATACTTCAAAGATAATATTTTCCCAGTGGTTAGATGACCAACTCCTTGGCTGTTTTGTTTTAGTAGCTTACTAACTTATCAAAATCAGTAAAATTTAGACTGAAATGTCTTATTAATGATACCTTACAAATCTGTTGAACAAATAACATAAAACAACATCTGCATGAATCCATGATATGGTACATCTTTCTTTTTCTTCATCAATTTTTAAAGTTAATATGTTTGCTTTAATCTCATATCCCAGTAAACATTTATACCTGTATTAACCTTCACAGATTTTTTTTCGATTCTATTTTCAGTAAATAGTCTGGTAAAAACAATTGGCTTGTGGTCAGTGGAAACCCCAGCTAAAAGAAATAACTTTCTTCTTATTTACTGGGGGTTCAAGTTCAACACAAGGATACTGGACTTGGAATATATATAAATGTATATATTCTAGGTCTTCTTTTTGACCAACTCATGATACTCTGGAACATCTGCAGAGCAAATGGACTAAACCCTCCCAAGATGGATGATTCCACAGAAGGTCGAGGAGAATAACAAGGCTAAGATCCTGTGGGATTTCAAGCACCTGATGGACAGACAAGTTCTGGCCAATAAACCTGATATCGTGGAAGTAGACAAGGACCAGAATACAGCAATGGTGGTAGAGATTGCGATTCTAAACAACACCAGGAAGAGTATAAGAGAATACAGGGATTCATATTTTAATGAATACATACATTTTTATCATTATTTAACTTCATACAACATGCGTGTAAATAGGGAGGTCATTTTCAAGTCAGAGTGCTCCTTTTTTGATATATATATATATTTTTATTATTATAAGAAATCCAATATATAGAAATATATATGAAAACATTATACCGTATTTTCCGGCATTTAAGACGACATTTTAACCCAGGAAAATCTTCCCAAAAGTTGGGGGGTCGTCTTATACGCCGGGTGCCGAGGTTTACTTACCTACTTTCTGCTCTGTCTCCCGCTGTTAAGCCGGTCCGTGGCTGTGAGGGAGGCATTGTGAGCTCCACTCCAGCTGCGCGGTCAATAAAGTTTGTTTAAACTTTTTTTTTAAACAAACTTTATTGACCGCGTGTCTGGAGGGGAGCAATGTTTCCCTCACAGCCACGGACCGGCTTAACAGTGGGAGACAGAGAAGAAAGTAGGTAAGTACTGGGGATTGGGGAAGAGGGGAGGAGGGTGGCAAACTCCATATTTTAACCTCAAAAGTTAAAATATAGATACTATACGCCCAGTCGTCTTATACGCCGGAAAATACGGTAACTATACAAAAAAAATGTAGAAAAAACATACATACTGTCAGGCTTTAATTTTTGCTTTTGTTCTTTTTACTCGCGATCGCGTCATTAGGCCACGCCCCTTTCAATGACGCGATCTTCCTGTGACTATAAATAACAGTCTGCAACAGACACAAATCGCTGAGTATTGTCTCTAGCAGCTGTTGTTCCTGACTCCTTAGCTCCAAGCTACATTAGAGAATCTTGCTACTTTCATTTTTGATTACGTGTTGCTGACCCGG
The DNA here is from genome assembly GCA_036172795.1 of Pelodytes ibericus. Classification (NCBI taxonomy): domain Eukaryota; kingdom Metazoa; phylum Chordata; class Amphibia; order Anura; family Pelodytidae; genus Pelodytes; species Pelodytes ibericus. The sequence continues at coordinate 42,767,415 of CM069860.1, forward strand.
ATATCCTCGACCATTCTGATTTCTCCAATCCTGACCTTTGGCTTCCTGAATCGAATTGTGTACTTCTCCAATCCTCTGAATACGGACCGTCCCTGTTATCCTGCATTTTTCTCTATCACCTAATCGCAAGTACCTTCCATATCTTCAATCAAGTGTTCCATCATATTTTTTACTTTATACTTCAATCAAGTTACATATATTTTTCCATATTACTTCAAATCATTTATTTTTTCTCTGCAATCAATATCAGTCAGTTTTTCTTCTTTTTGCTGCTAAACTTTAATACAAGAATTGCTTAAACGATATACCTTGTGTGGATTGTCATTTATTTCTGCAGTTGAGTTTCCAAATATTCTTAAAGTCACAGCTACCCTGACACATACTTAAGACATGCAAATACAATGATTATCACAAAAAAAGCTGAGCGTACCCCCCTGGGTTTTACTGTGCGTAAAATAACTCTTTTTCCATAAGGGCTATATGTTCCTTTAACACTGAACAGTCAGATACTGACAGATGAAGCATCTTCATTAGCAATAACTCTTAGAAAACTACAAATTGCTGCTAAATTGTTATGAAAAAAAGTGTATTTTTACAAGATATATAGCAATGTTTTAGGCGGGAGGGGCCCGTCTTATAAATTATTCTGTGGTACTGAGCTCCTCTTGTAACACTCTGAAGAGATTTTATAGCTTTATTTCATGTATAAAGTTTTACACATAGAGACAGGGGGGCCATTTTGAAACACAGACAAATGTGTTGCATTAAAATGATGAATCACACTAGAGTCCGCAATTCACATAATTCACACATTTCTTTCTCTCTTTTTTTTTTTTTCTCAATACCTCCACATCTAAAAGAGTTTGCTTTTATCTTTTGTTAAAGCTTCAAACAAGTGGAGGGCAATTCATGAAGAAACAGAATTCTGGATTTCAAAGGGTCAGTGAAGTATATTAAAAAAAAAAATAGTTTAAACTTGTCTTTATTGGTTCTTTTTTCTGAGCATCCATTCGAACTGGAAATAAGAACCATATTCTCTTTGAGTTAAAGCAAACAATTACACTCAAGCTGTGCATAAAGAGGCAATGGGGGGTAAGAGAATACAGTTTCGAAATCGCTTACCAAAAGTAATTGGCTTCTTTAGAAAGATGAAATGAACAGAAATCTTCTATTTTTCTTAAATGTAGATAAGGACATTATCATCCTCAGCTATCAAAATAACAGATCCTGTTATTGTATTAAAGTGTAATATATCAGAGATCTTCTCTAGCATGTAGAACTCTGAGTACAATGACTGGAACTTCTTCCATAACAAACAATTTCACAAGTGAAATGTTTACAAGACGTTCCGTCAGAGTCAGTGTGATGCTTTGGTCAATGTTCTGCTGGGAAATCCTGCTCTTTAAGTGGCTGTTACTTTGACCCGTACCACCTACCTAAGCATTGTTGCAGACCTTGTTCACCCTTTCATGGAAACGTTATTCCCCGATGGCCTTGGCCTCTTTAAGCAGGATAATGTGCCTTGCCACAAAGGAAAAATGGTTTGAGGAACACAACGAGTTCAAGGTGTTGGCTTGGCCTCCAAATTCCCCAGATCTCAATCCAATCGAACATATGTGGGATGTGCTGCATGGAGGCCTCACCTCGCAACTTACAGGACTTAAATGATCTGCTGCTAACGTCTTGGTGCCAGAGCACACCTTCAGAGGTCAAGTGGAGTGTATACCCGACGGGTCAGGACTGTTTTGGTGTCAAAAGAGGACCTACACAATATTAGGCAGGTGGTAATAATGTTATGGCTGATCGATGTATGGTTATATATGTATTCACACATATATAAGTACATTTCATGTGCCTGGCTCCTAGATGCCAGCAGTGTTCTTTTAGTTTTTAGATTAAATGATACAGAGTCTGTCTTACTGGGGAATGTAATCATATGGGTGCCATACACATTTCTGTATCATTTTGACTACAATTACTTTTCGTATTACATGTACCCAGGGGGCCACTACTGTCCTGCTTGATGAAAGATGTAATCTGCTTTATATTATGCTACCGGAGGCACCTGTGTTATAAATATATCATGTGATTCACAACTGGGATTTACATGGGATTCAATGCAACCTAAATCTGGTGCTGTGCCATCCATCCAATAGAGCCATTAGATCACATTAAACATAAATATCAGAGCGGAAATAGTGAGGTTCCTTTAAGACCCCCTCTATAATTTTAGACCACTACTATGCACACATTGAATACTTTTCATTTTCTGGGGTTCAGTACGTGTATATTTTACCTAATCTGTATACTCTTCTTATTAGATTTTATCGCTTGTCATAATTACCTTGTGCACATGATCAATCCAGACGTCTTAATTGTCAATAATCATTTTTGGCTGTAACGATCTACACATGAAGATAACATTGATCTTAGTCCTGTATATAGTTGCCAACCAGCTGATATTTTATTGGCAGGCCTAGTAACAAATAACTGGTTTGAAGCCAAAGCTAAATGTATGGAGCAAACGGCATATCTGGTATTTCTTTAAAGAGTAGGTAGCAGCCTCTCCTATGGTAAACTCTCACCAATCTGACTGTTTAACCTGTATCCACTTTCACTGAGATTACAGATGCTCTTAATGATGTGTATGAATACATTCCAATGTCCAATATACAAACAAAGCTGGTGGAAAAACGCTTTGAAAAGAATGACCAAAAAGCCTTTAATAAATCAGCAAGGTACAGACACTAATCAATGATCATTTAAAGACATAGAGCAAATTACCCTCACCTACCAAATGAAACGAAAATTTAGTTCCAATTAATTAGAGATACAAAGTTAAATCACACCAGTAATTGATCCTAAGGAAAAAATCCATTACTGGTTAGATTTGTACTCTGCACTGCACTGCTTGACAACTTTCAAGTTCAGGAGCCAGGCTAGTTATCTTTAGGAGCCAGGGAAATGGAACTTTCATAGACTGTAAAACAGTCAAGGATTGGTCAAGCACTGCTGTAATGTACATAGTACTTTGCTACATGGTGCAATTTACTTGTCACCCATTGAGATCTACAAAAAATAGTGACAAGTGACATAAAATAACCTTTCCAAAAATGTAATTAAAAACCTGTCCTAGAGAATGAATAAGTCTCTCTCAAAAAAAAAAAAAGAATAAAATATAAGAAAAATCAACAATTACTATATAATAATGCATATATTTTTTTAAACCCTAAATAACCTAGTATGCGGTTTGACGATTTTCCCCACTACCATTTGCACATAATGGGAGCATCTACTGTCAGGGCTGCCATCAGGGGGTGCCCAAAGAAACTGCCCCATGGCTCCTGCTGCCCGTGTGACTGTCTCACTATCAGGCAGCAGCTAGCAATCCTTTCTGTCACAGCCGGAAATTACGGAAAGTCATTTCTGGCGGCTGTATTTCCTGAATGCAAACACTGCGGAGGATATCGCCGGGGAGGGGCAGCATCCAGGTAATTACTGGGGATGGGGAGGAGGGTTTTTTCTTTTTATTGGGCAAATTATCAGTGGAATATTAATGGACAAACTATCAGTGGCAAATTAATGGACAACTTATCAGTGGCAAATTAATTGACAAATTATCAGTGGCTATTAATGAGCAAATTATCAGTGGCTATTAATGGACATATTATTAGTGGCTATTACAGGACAAATTATCAGTGGCATATTAATGGACAAATTATCAGTGGCATATTAATGGACAAATTATCAGTGGCATATTAATGGACAAATTATCCGTGGCTATTAATGGACAAATTATCAGTGGCTATTAATGGACAAATTATCAGTGGCTATTAATGGACAAATTATCAGTGGCAAATGAATGGACAAATTATCAGTGGCATATTAATGGATAAGCTAACACTGGCTGTGGCATATTAAGTCTTGCATGTACAATGCGGGTACTGGAGCAGCAGCAAATCCTGGGTGTGCAATACAGGTGATGTGGCATGTCCTGGGGTGTATTTAAATAATTGGCATGATATACAAAGACATGGATAAAATAACTTTGGGAGGGTAGGGGGGCAATGGAGATATGGGGGAGGGCCCCCCAATTTTTTTAAGTAAGGGGCCCTGAAATTTCTGATGGTGGCCCTGTCTACTGTGGACAAACTTTTATGGAGTTCGTGTATGGGGAGGACTGATCGCGGAGAGAAAGTCTGCTAAAGGTGAGTTTTCAAGAAAGGTACTGCAAATACGACAAAATTAAATACATACATGCCAAGAAAGGTCAGCTTTAATATACAATTATTTTGTTCAATCTTTTTCCAATTTGGAATAGTTGGGAACATTTTCATTGCTAAAAATGCCAACTGAGGTTATTCTACCGTACAAGATATTTTGTTTGTTTGGTTTATGGAGTTGTAGGGTAGGATCTTACTTTTCTTACTTTTTAAATGTATTTATTGAATACATTTTTTGTATTCAATAATAATTTTTAGTAGATAATTAACAGAAATATATTACCACAATATATTATACACAATAATTGTAAAAAATGTTGTAAAGTGTGATTATAAACCAACAGTAAATGTATGTTTAATTTATATTAGCATTTGTAAATAAAATACATTATTAATGTCCTCAATGACTTGCCCAGATACACAACTCACTATCAGCTAGTTAGAAAGTCAATGAAAAATTCACACATCAATCAATACTTCAAATTCAAACAAGATGCAACACAGCTACCTCCGGACAAATAGAACTCAGCCTAGCTCCCTAAATTCCTCAAATATTTGTCAACCCCGCACTGACTTTTATTTCCTAAATCATGCAATTTGGTTAAAATTGGTGAAACATGCATTACTTCCGGCGCCCTCTAATTGCCTCTCAGAGATAGCCAAGCATGCACATTACCGACAATATCATCATTGGATGATCAATCCCCAGGAGAAAACCTGCAAAAGCTAGCTTATCAAACCAAGGATTAAATATAATGCAGATTTTTTTTATTAAGTGTCAGCATTAATACGCATTTTCTTTTTTTTCCTCAGGTCAGGACGGTCTTTTAAAAACAAACTCAGCTAAGCACAGTTCTTTTCACAGAAGAGAGTGGGAGAAATGTTTCTATCTTTGGCTACAACCATATGCTAGCAGTCATGCAAACGTCTGTCATCCTACTTCTTGAACTGCAGGGAGAAATCAAATTCTGCAGTAATCATTGAAGGGCACTCCTAACCCATCCTTCTGTTATATTACCTCTCTAGGCTGCATCAAAATTCTCTACATAAAGCATTTTTATTTTAAAAAATGTTTGTTTGTTTTCCTAGTTTTAGTATTATCAGAAGCACAGATACAATAGAGGAACACTGTGCATTGCTCCTCTGAAGTGCATTAGATTACCATTTGTGACCTTTATTTTCAATGAAGAGCTGTTATAAACCTAAAATGGTTGCACCATTCCAAACAGAGACAGGCAGAGACTTAAAAAATTTGCATTTATTTACTTTAGAAAAAAAGGCGTCTCAGAGGGGATATAACATTATATAGATATGTGCAACTCTCCAGTGACCTGTTTATTAACAGAAATGTACAAAGAACAAGATGTCACCCCCTGAGACTGGAAGAGCAAAGATTTCATAGACAGCAAAGGAAGGGATTCTTTACAGTAAGGACAATAACGGTATGGAACTCCCTGCCAAGAGAGGTAGTGCTATCAACCACGATAGATGTATTTAAAAATGGTCTGGATGTTTTTTTTTTTTTTTTTAGAAAAGCAGAACATACAGGGCTATTAATAATAGAATAAGTATTAATAATAAAGCTTATTGATCCAAGGAAAAATCTGATTGCCCTTGGAGTCAAGAAGCAATTTCCCCCCCTAGGAGGCAAAATTCGAAATAGCTTCCTTAGGGGTTTTTGCCTTCTATTGGATCGAAAGCTGGAATGATAGGTAGGAGGGTTGAACTTGATGGACTTGAGTCTTTTTTCAACCTAAATTACTATGTAGCAAAAAATGTGCAAATATAAGCAGATTCATGGAAAATGGAAAATCCTCAAATTGGACAAGGGTATTAAGCGGAGTACCTCAGGGGTCTGTTTTGGGCCCTCTTCTTTTTAATGTGTTTATTAATGATCTGCCACATTGTGCTGAGAGCCATGTCTCCGTGTTTGCGGACGACACTAAATTAGGTAAGGCAATAAAGACTAATCTTGATGTTTTTTCTTTACAGTAAGATTTGGACAGAGTGGGGGACTGGGCAGTAAAGTGGCAAATGAGGTTCAATATAGACAAATGTAAAGTTATGCATTATGGGAAAAATAATAACAAAGCAACATATACGTTAAATGGTTTTTCCCTGGGAAAAACTACTAATGAAAAGGATTTAGGAATAATTATAGACAACAAACTTGGCAACAGTGCCCAATGCCAGTCAGCAGCTGCAAGGGCCAATAAGATATTGGCATGTATAAAACGAGGTATAGATTCACGGGAGGAGGATATCATCTTGCCTCTTTACAAATCAATGGTAAGACCTCACCTTGAATATGCAGTACAGTTCTGGGCACCAGTCCTTAAAAAGGATATTAAGGAACTAGAAAAAGTGCAAAGGAGAGCTACAAAATTAATAAGGGGTTTGGAGGATCTTAGTTATGAAGAGTGACTTAAAAAATTGAATTTATATACGTTAGAAAAAAGCATCTCAGAGGGGATATGATAACATTATATAAATATGTGCAGGGCAAATATAAAGAGATCTCCAGTGACCTGTTCATTAACAGAAAGGTACAAAGAACAAGAGGTCACCCCCTCAGACTGGAAGAGCAAAGATTTCATAGACAGCAAAGGAAGGGATTCTTTACGGTTAGGACAATAAAGTTATGGAACTCCCTGCCAAGAGAGGTAGTGCTAGCAACCACAATAGATGCATTTAAAAATGGTTTGGATGCTTTTTTAGGAAAGCAGAACATACAGGGCTATTAATAATAGAATAAGCATTAATAAAAGAGCTTATTGATCCAAGGAGAAATCTGATTGCCTCTTGGAGTCAAGAAGGAATTTTTTCCCCCAGGAAGCAAAATTCGAAATAGCTTCCTTAGGGTTTTTTTGCCTTCTTTTGGATCAAAAGCTGTAATGATAGGTAGAAGGGTTGAACTTGATGGACTTGTGTCTTTTTTCAACCTAAATTACTATGTTACTATGTTACATTTGTGAATAAAATGGCAAATTTGAGAATATATTTTCTGCCTTTTTTTATCAGCACTTGCCACAAGCTGATGTGAGTTTCACTTTAAAAGTTTGAAAAACCCCAATGTAACCAAAAGACACACTAATTAGCACCTTCCTGTCCGTAGGACGCTCAAGGACGGCCTGAAATGCATGGCCCAAACAACCTTAGGATGGTAAAGAACCTAGGTGTCCAACTGCGGCCCTCTACAAACCCTATCATTCTCTAGCACCTTTTCTAGAGTGGCAGTGTGAGTCACATAACGCAAAGTCACATGAACAAAGCTCCTGATCCCAACAAAACATAAAAAAAGCTAAAGTAAGACATTTGTATTGTGTGCAAAGATATTATAATCCACATACACGGCACAATGCATTGATCTTCTCAAATTATATGAATACTCCGGGATTTATAGGAGGGAATTGACAAGGGAATTTCAAACTTAAGAACAAAGTAGCATAACTCTGCTATTTTGGCCTTCATTTCGCAATTCCCTTGCCAGTTCCTTACAATTACATTAAAGCTAGTGCAATTTCAATATATACCATCCCCACATTGTCTCACTCCAGTCAGAAAAAGAATAATGGACTTTACAATTAAATCTGCTTTATTAACACAAAAACAGTACTAGACGACAATGTAACCTCTCAAACACACACACACACGGCATCTGGAAAACAATGGTGGATGCTGGGCTAGGATGGGTCTCCTCCCCAGTGTCGTATCTTGGTTTTGTGCTGCCCTAGGCAGACAAAATTCGGGCACCCCCCACCAATGTTGCACACCTACGGAACGTCCCATCACCCACACTGCACACCCACGACATGCCTCATCACCCCATTACATGCCCCATCACCCACACTGCATTCACACTAAATGCCCCATCACCCCCATTACATGCCACCATCACCCTCATCACATACCCCCACCATGTCTATTACATGCCCCCTTCACCTCGATTAATTGGTAGGAACTAAAGCTTGCTGAACAGTGGGGGAGGGAGCAAAAATATTTGAAGCACCAGAAGTGTGATTTAACACCCTCTGGCAAAATGCTGCCCTCTGGCAAAGTGCCGCCCTAGGTGAGTGCCTTGTTTGCCTTGTGGAAGATACACTACTGCTCCTCCCCCTCCCACTAAATTCCCTCTCTATTCTGTCCAAATCCACTTATAATGCTCAAACCTGATATTATGGAGATCTATTCACTGTACTGAATTATCTTATTAGAATGCATAATGATGGCAGAATTATTATTATCTCTATGGTGATAACTGTCTTTCTGTTGAGGTATGGTGTACCATTGAAAAGGTATTCTCCCCTGCGTGCCACACAGCCAATCCCTAGGCAGGAGTCAGACTCTGCCAGGTTACAGAGAACCATCTTTGCGATTGGGCAGACTGGAAGTTAGTATCAGCAATTGAGATGGTTTGTGAGCAGTTCTCCATAGGAGCAGTCATTCACAAGCCTTTTCAATCACACAGATGTTCCCTTCTGTGTGATTAAAAGATTACATTGTGGGTTCAGAGCCTCTTTAATGTTGGTCAAGAATTTAAAGGAGTATTACTCAATTAGACAGAGAGAAAAAAAAAAATGGTCCGTAAGTTACAGTGAACTTGCGGTTACTGTAAGGATATAAAAAAGTGACATGTAACAAATTTGTCCCTTTGAGGAACCCAGTCATTTGGCTTTATCCCTAATGGAAAACAGATGAGCTAAACAGCATCAAACAAAATGGATAATGCTTCTTTTTATTTTTTGTTATGTAGATCTCACGTTATGCACCAACTTAGCTGTTCGAAAAACCCTTTCTTAAAAAGGGTCAATTGTGAGGGGGTCTAAAAGTGACCCAGCCAACATGGAAACCAACAACTCTTTTTAGATCACTTTGAGATCTTTGTCATAAAAATAATCATCATACATAACCCCCATTGAAGGATCTACAAACCCAATAATGATAAAGTCATCATATGGAGTTTTAAGTAGCAGTTAAAGGCTAGAGGCAGACTATGGTAAGAGAGGACTTAGAAGGATGAAGGATGGACCAATAACACAAAGGTAAAAATGCAAGATAATATTATCCTAACACTTACTAATGCTGACTTCCATGACATCTCTTGAAAAACACAAACACATCATAACATTTTTCATCAATATATCTGCAAAACCAATGTATATCCTGTGAGCAAACTGTGACAGACCCAACACTCTTGAAACTTACCCAAAGCAGAACAAATAGATTTTATTCTAGACCCAGATAACCCAGAATATTTTACACCCAAAAATTGCTTTCACACAGTTTTATTTTGTTATATAAAATAGTTTTCTTAGATTGTTATGAATGTTAGACAAGGTTTCCTCACTGATGCCAAATAAATATTGCTATGTACCAGAATGAGTTTTTTTTTTTTTGTAAACTGTATTCTTTTTCCCCTTTATTTATCTGACAGAGATCATGGGAAAGCTGTTTTGCATTGGAGCTATTGCACTGAGTGATTCAGCACAGGCCAGCAATGAGCCTTTGCTTTCAGTTAGACTCTGGCCAGCAGCCAATTCACATTGTTTAAGGTTTAAATCACCATTTAGCTTAACTGCAGCTACTGGCAAACCGGTTACATCACAGTGGCTTTTAAACATGTTATAAAGGTTTTTCAAATGACAGAAATGGATTCGCTAGAGTGTAAAATCTAGATTTGTTTTACATCGCTTATTAGGATTAAAAGTATGGTCAATTGTATTACTGTTTATTAAAATCTAATTATGAGTATAGAACCTATGGACATACGTAACTAAAATACAACTCGGGGAGGACCGGCAATGGAGAATTTGGCCCTCGGGCCACTCTTTACCTTGACTCATTGGGCCACTTCATGTCTACCTGATGACACTGACAGGAAGTACGCGACACCTGGAGAAAGGTAGCAATTAAGGAAACCGGATTCACTTGGACATGCTAAATATTTAAAGCCCAAGTACAGACAGCAGCCTTAACCCAAGAGGTGACGTGCAGGTTAACACAGGACCTATAATAAGGCCACGGTGGTATGTTTTATTTATATATAAATGGAAAGGTATTGGAGTTGCCACCTAGCCAGTAAATGAAATTGATTGTGCACTGCCCTTATAATGGGGAAAATATATAAGGTTGAATATATATAGAGAAGATGGAAACTCACTCTTTTATTGAAAACGTTACATAAAATGTCAGGGAACGTCATACTGCATGATGATTGTACTTCCTGTGTTGGTAGAAGTCATCATACTGCATGATGGAGCATTGTACTTCCCGTGTCGGTAGAAGCCATCATACTGCATGATGGAGAATTGTACTTCCTGTGTCGGAGCATTGTACTTCTCGTGTCTGTAGAAGTCATCATACTGCGTGATGGAGCACTGTACTTCCCGTGTCTGTAGAAGTCATCATACTGCATGATGGAGCACTGTACTTCCCGTGTCTGTAGAAGTCCTCATACTGCATGATAGAGCATTGTACTTCCTGTGTCTGTAGAGGTCATCATACTGCATGATGGAGCATTGTACTTCCCGTGTCTGTAGAAGTCATCATACTGCATGATGGAGCACTGTACTTCCCGTGTCTGTAGAAGTCATCATACTGCATGATGGAGCACTGTACTTCCTGTGTCTGTAGAAGTCCTCATACTGCATGATGGAGCATTGTACTTCCTGTGTCTGTAGAAGTCATCATACTGCATGATGGAGCATTGTACTTCCCGTGGCTGTAGAAGTCATCATACTGCATGATGGAGCATTGTACTTCCCGTGTCTGTAGAAGTCATCATACTGCATGATGGAGCATTGTACTTCCCGTGTCTGTGGAAGTCATCATACTGCATGATGGAGCATTGTACTTCCTGTGTCGGTAGAAGCCATCATTCTGCATGATGGAGCATTGAACTTCCCGTGTCTGTAGAAGTCATCCTAATGCATGATGGAGCATTGTACTTCCCGTGTCTGTAGAAGTCATCCTAATGCATGATGGAGCATTATACATTCTCATTTAATTAACCAAACTAGAGAGAGCCCTAACGGATAACAGGATAATTATTACAACACCAAAGTAATACATGGGGATATAATTAGAATAAAGTCAGGCACACGTTTTGCTGAGGAAGTACGACAATATGAATCTTCTTGTCCATGCTTTGAAGTCCATTCCTAAGCAAGGGCTTCCTATACTTCTTCCTAATGCAATATACCTCTAATTTAATTCATATTGAGAGATGTGGTAAAAGCAGCAATTTGTGGATATAAACCTTGAACAAAAGGACCACTAGGGTCTCAGGTTTAATCTTTGCAGAAAATGAATCCCAATGAAAAAGTGTAGTGATGGAGATTACAACCTTTTGCTCCCTGAGCAGGAGTCAGACTCTGCCAGGTTACAGTGAACCATCTTTGTGATTTGGCAGACTGGACGTTAGTATCAGCAATTGAGATCGTTTGTGAGCAGTGCTCCACAAGCCTTTTCAATCACACAGGTGTTCCCTTATAATTTTACACGTATATTATCGGAGTCTGTGACAAGCTTAGCGCACTGACATTTTTCTTTTCCCTGCTTACATATGGTTGAGGTTGTTGGCTCCTCTTTGGCTGCAACTTGCTACCCAGGTATTAATTTGGAAAAGGCTTAATTGCACCTCCTCCAACAACAGTAGTTGTGCTGCCACTACATAGTAGGTGAGGTTAGGTTCTCATCCTATTAAGAGTGTGCTTTGACTTGGAGGGTGAGCTCAATTATTTTTTTGCCAATTCATAACCAAAACCTCTCGTTTACATGTTTATATAATTGTGTAACTGTATTAGGGTGAGAAGGGCAGACAGTTTCTATTTTTTTTCAGATTACAAAGTTTCCAGTGCGTTTTCAAATTTGTAACAGGGGGAAAAGTCAACGTGACAATATAAAAAAATGTCTTCCCTGCAAATGTTGAACCAGCTGATGAACAACCATATCATGCACATTATTGAAACTAACAAAATTACTTTTTTTTCCAGAAAATAATTGTGAATGTGAACCTTTTCCACTAAATTGCTGTTTAATAGAACAAATACATAACTCCCCACTTTGGGGCAAGATCAATGTGGGTCACAAGGACATTGTGAATGTGTGATAGTTTTGTTATGCGCTTATCCGTGGGCGTTTACAACTTTTATTTTCTTTTTTTATACAGAGTCCCAGAATAATGGGATACTGGCGAAAGAATCTTGGACGGCGGGACAGAGAGTCCAAAATCTCGATTCACCTGCCGGTATAACTTCTGCTGAAAGGGTTAATATTTTGGTTACCGAATACAGCTCAGCAACAGGCATTGTTTAATTCATGCCATTGCACTGGGGTCAGTGAGGGTAAAACAAACCAAGAAGAAGGAAGAGGGAGTGAATGTTGAATAAAGGGGCCCGACAGCTGGAAGTCTAAGAGGGAAGCAGTTCAAAGTTGAAGGCAGCTGCTCTGGTGGCCCCTTATTCTGCACTATGAGCAGGTGAGGGAGGGGAAGAATAGGGAGGCGTATAGGTTCCATTATGTTCAGACAGAACAGGAAAGAACACAGACACTCCAGCATTCCAGTCTAAAGTTCCCTCTCCAACTCAAAGGGCCCGCAACAGATTGCTTTCCACACGGGTCTGCTCTCAATAATAACTAGCAAACCACGCATTCCCTCCTTAGATCTAGAATAAATACATCAATACAGGTAATACTACACAATTACTGGTTAACACACATTATTTACACTGCGATGCAGGAACTAGGTGCATATACATTAACACCCTATTTCTGAAACAGACCCAAAATAATAAGCAGAATTCTCTGTTAGAGCAGAGCTTTTATTACCAGATCTGGCCTGAAAAATGCAATTATATTCTGCTTGTATTAGCTACATCAATTGCATACGTGGTTTTTTTTGACAGATTATACTTTTAAAGGTAAGTTAATGTAAATATGTTGCGTTTTTTATATATACAGATCAAGGAAAGGCTTAATAGATCTTTCTTTAGAAGTACAGCACATCACCTCCCTAAATGGGCTACTTTATTCCCCTACCTGTAGATTGGGATTTACTTGGACTGTGCCTTTGCTGTATTTAATTTGAGTAAATCTGCCTGTATAGGGCACAAAAATTGTCATCAGTAGGGGTATCATTACCCAGGTGTAGGCGCTGATGCTGTGGGCTGATGCTGTATACATATATAGTGATGCTAGGTATACGTTTGCCACTCAGCTGCTATTGCCCATGTTAATGTGGCCAACCCTATAATCAAAGCATTGACAGTACTTCCTAACTCAATCCCTAACACACACTGTTTGCATGTGCTGCTCATAACCCGACCTCGAAGGGTTCAAAGGTCAGTGCTGAAAAGGGAACTAAAAATAATGGCATTTTGGGTTTGTTTCTTTTCTTTTACTAAGCAATGTGGTAAAGAAAAATACTGGGCAGTATAACATACTTGAATATATAATTGATTAGTATTATTTCTATAACATTTATGTAACATGTCTGACTACCTGAACATGTGTAATGATCATGAGCTATTCATGTATTCATTTGTAGTGAGGAGCATGGCAGCTTGCAACTCATTATAATGACATATTACATCAACCGCTCACGTGCAAGACTTTTACATCACTGGCGGGTTGTGTCAGGACAAAACTGACACTAACGTGTATTAAAGGATTACAGCATCTAAATATTGCCATTAAGACAAGTATGGTCATGCGTGATGCAGATTCTCCATGTTGGTTCCAAAACTAAAACAACGTAGAGGTCACGATAAGATGAGAACTTACACACACACTAAAACTTGGCAAATGCTGAATGATATTCTCTCTAAGAAAGTTCCATTTAAACTGAACTCCTGCAGGTTTATACATGATTCATAGACAGTGCAGAGGCAATCAGTCTACAGATTGTGTCATATAAATAGTGTTTATACTTTTTATGTGGAGAATACAAAAATTACAAAAAATGATCTATACACTGTATCAGAAGAATTGCATGCAAATTAAAAAATTAAGAGAAAAAAATGTGTTTATGACATCAACTCATGAGTGATGTAATAAAGAAAAAGCACCACAGACACATTTAAAGCTCACTTTTCATTCAACGCCTTTGAGACGCTAGGACATTCTATGCCGTCCTAATTTTAGTGGACCTAAAAGACGCTAGGGCGGCACTGAACACCCAGCGTTAAACAGCTCATCGTGGCTCCCTGCGGGATCCTACCTGTCAGATGAGGCCCCCACTATTTATTTTCTCATTCTATCCAACTTTAATTTCTGTGTAAATTATTTCCAAATAGTTTTTGGAGTTGTATTTATATTCAAATTCATGAAAATAGAGTTTCATAAATGTGATTTTCATTGCAAATTAGATCTATTCCTTATATTCTGCCATTTGAATCTTGTCTTCTTGGTTCAAACAATATCTCTTTTATACTACATTGAGTGAATGAGTCGAACAGCACACCTCACTTCCTCACCGACATCTGAGATCTCTTTGATGCTAAGCTGATTGAATGAATCAAACATTCCACCTCCCTTACTCACTGACAATGACTGAGCCGGGGTGGGGTAGTGAGACCTACAAGAACCACCAATTGGACACGGGGAGCATTGTGATGGAAAGGGCAGAATTTACTTGAGGGACACACAGACAGACACAAGACTAATAGTCTGTTATTGAATTCACAACATTAGTCTCATGACCCATGAGCATATTAAACTAAAAACATAAAAGGGCATTGCTACTCATTTCCCCAAAACAGGATGTGGGTAAAACATGGGCAGCATTGGTCAGCCACAGTATTCATTTTGCTATGTTTCCTCAACATCGTGTAATCATGCAACACTAACATTTGCCACCCCAGCATGCTCCTCCAATGTGACGATGCCCTGTCTCCGGCAAGAGTGTTGGATGTGGCCAGAAATAATTTTCTTTTGGCCAGAAATCATTTCGCTCTGTTGCTGATGTTTGACTGCTCCTAGAGGCAGGGGTCAAAAGGTCACTGTAGGAGAAAATAGTTAGGAAACAAAAAAAACACTACTATCGGTTATTGCCCTATAACGTAAAAAAAAACAAAAACAGAAAGTCATGTAATCATTGTGTTTCTAAACTCAGAACAAATATTAGAAACTACATAGAGGGTGTATTTTTTTACGGTTTGTAAATTTTTCAGGTGAAAGTTAAAAAAAGTATATATTTTTTGCATCTCTAATTATAAAACTGTTTGAAAAGCTAATAAATAAGTAAATAAAATAGCTGCTAGCGGTAAATCTAATGAACAAGTAACAAGTATATGAAGTCTGACCGCTTGTTCTTTAGTCATGGCATTGTGAAAATGCAAGCTCGGACTCTGCAGCAGATCAAATGATACAAAGCACTGACGTTTGCAACGTGTCCATTTTGGCCAATTCCATTTTACACAGTTGAATTGCAAAACAGAATCCACATAAACAGCAGTACTTTAGAGAGCAATGAAACCAGAAACGTCTGCATTACAGCATACTTTTTGTGGTGCTTTAAGTGTTCTAAAGTTAAATAGGGCATAACAAGTTCCCAGTAGGAGTCCAACTTCAGGATCGTCCTAGATATTTGCTACATGACTAAACTAGAAGATACAGCACTTCTCTTTGGTTTAAGATGCAGCCCTGCTCTTTGGTTTAAGATGAGGCCCTGCTCTTTGGTTTAAGATGAGGCCCTGCTCTTTGGTTTAAGATGAGGCCCTGCTCTTTGGTTTAAGATGAGGCCCTGCTCTTTGGTTTAAGATGCAGCCCTGCTCTTTGGTTTAAGATACAGCCCTGCTCTTTGGTTTAAGATGAGGCCCTGCTCTTTGGTTTAAGATGAGGCCCTGCTCTTTGGTTTAAGATACAGCCCTGCTCTTTGGTTTAAGATGAGGCCCTGCTCTTTGGTTTAAGATGAGGCCCTGCTCTTTGGTTTAAGATACAGCCCTGCTCTTTGGTTTAAGATGCAGCCCTGCTCTTTGGTTTAAGATACGGCCCTGCTCTTTGGTTTAAGATGCGGCCCTGCTCTTTGGTTTAAGATGCAGCCCTGCTCTTTGGTTTAAGATGCAGCCCTGCTCTTTGGTTTAAGATGAGGCCCTGCTCTTTGGTTTAAGATGAGGCCCTGCTCTTTGGTTTAAGATGAGGCCCTGCTCTTTGGTTTAAGATGAGGCCCTGCTCTTTGGTTTAAGATGAGGCCCTGCTCTTTGGTTTAAGATGAGGCCCTGCTCTTTGGTTTAAGATGCAGCCCTGCTCTTTGGTTTAAGATGAGGCCCTGCTCTTTGGTTTAAGATGCAGCCCTGCTCTTTGGTTTAAGATGAGGCCCTGCTCTTTGGTTTAAGATGCAGACCTGCTCTTTGGCTTAAGATGCAGCCCTGCTCTTTGGTTTAAGATGCAGCCCTGCACTTTGGTTTAAGATGCAGCCCTGCTCTTTGGTTTAGAAGTGCCCTAATTTCCCCATACAGATCCATTGTATGACATTATCATCCATGGGAGAAAACGGATGTCAACACTATGTGGATCGGGAAAAAAAACTACAAAATCCTCTATAAAAACAAAGATGTTTACAATGTGTTGTATGACAGTTATATGGCCCAGCTCAGACACTGATCTCTGCAGGTAGCCGCAGTTCCAGGTCTGCTGGTTAACTCCTGGCAAGAGACTCCGCCTCCATAATATCTACATAGACACAGGCACCGTATGTCTAGTAAACTATTTCATCAAATAATCAGTATTTTCATGGAAGTGAAGAGGTTTTTACCAATGGAACATCATTTGGCAAAACACTGCTCAAATGTTAAGAAACTGGGTCCAGATTTATTTCAAAAATGCATAATCTAATTTTGCCATTGGGGGCATCTAGGAATTACATTAGCTTTTCAGTGTCTTATTTCAGTTATCCAATTTGTATACACCCCCCCCCCCCCCTTAAAATCCATGTTAGAGGTCTATTCTTAATTAGTTTCAGTATTGTTTGGAATAGTCTGTGTATGTCTGAAGTATAAGGGATGCTGAATTCCTGGGTGAATGTGTCAACTCGCAAACATCACAAATTACCAACAGTAAAAGGGCCAAGGTGAGCAGATGTAGTGCTATTAATGTAACAATAACAAGTGAAGCACACCTTTGTCCCCAGGAGGAGCATTTGACTAATGATATGTAAGAGGTAAAGAAGTATCAAGGACAGACTGAGTTCTTCCATGAAAAAAATCAACATACTGAAGATTGAGGATAGGGGCTGGCTTCAAACATCACATGGTTACCTAAAATAGGAAACTCCATGTCAGCAGATAAAGAATGTTTAATGATCAGGAACAAAACACTATACATTCTTAAGGGTACATGGACTTGCATATACTGTATAAACACACTATATACACTAAGTACATACATTAGGGTGACCAGATTTCCCACTTAAAGACTGATTAAAACTATGTTTTGTGCAGAATTCAAAAGGTTTGAGCCCCAAGCCATAGCACACACTACTTTATGAACACTGATAATGATGCTGCCATTTTATGGGATTACAGCTAAGACATTTGATTCTGTGACTGGCTCTCTCCATCACTGGTGTGTGAGCAGGTCAGTTGTGTTGCACACAGTGATTACACATCTTACTGTATGCATTTTATTATATCCGTTCTTCTTCCATGTGTTTTATTATTGTAGGTATCAGCAGCAAATCACTTAAAATAATAAAACTGATTCTTAGTGCTCTATGATCTCCTTGTAATCCAGCCTTTTGGCCATTATATTGCCATTTATATAAACATGCCAGACTCCTGAATCATCTAGAAACTAGTCATTTTTGAACGCCATTGACCCATTACATTCATGTCTCATTAAACGAATAAAGCTGATATCCAGGCTTCCCGCAAGGTACCGTTGGATGGAGGGCAATGTGAATTGGGCTTGAACATCATTAACCCCAAAGTGAAAAGATCTTTTTAAATGGAGAGGTACTTAAATTAAATGATAACTTACCCACAAAAAACCTTAACAGTTTACTAATAATGCTAAAGAAAACATTGTAGTTTAACCCCTTGCCGACAAAGGACGTGCCAGGCACGTCCTGGGAGAATCTCCCTTAATGACAAAGGACGTCCTGCAGTGAATGAAGCGGTTTTCGCGATCAACGATCGCGAAAACCGCTTTAACAGTGCTGGTCTATTGCCTCGACATCGATATTTCTATTTTGGGACCCCTACGATCGCCCCACGGAGCGATCGTGGGGAGCCATATTGACGGAGCATGCTGCTCCGTCAATATGGCTAAGTCCTCTGCCGGTCTGAGCTTCGGAAGTGAAAGTAACTTGAAAGTAACCTGATGATACAAAAGTCAGCGGTAACAAAGAGATCTAAAATAATCAGCATGTTTAACACATCAGTTGCAGCAATATTTTTAGAAATTAAAACCCTAACCATATTTCTCATAGAGGCATTTTTGCACATTATCCCTATGTCCTGACCCTCAAATAACAGGTTCTTACACTGCCATTTCTTCTTAATCAGTACCTTCATTTCCCTTGGCATAACTGCTGCCAAGAGGATGTCAAACAGCGATTGCCAACAGGCAAAGGTGGAAATTTAGTCATCAAAAGGTGGCTTAACCCCTTCATGACGCATGGTGCTTGCGTCCCAAACGATGCAAGCACCAAAACGTCACAATTGGTTCCTGGCCAACGATCACAAGGGGATCGGTAGCCAGGAACACTCTCGCAGAGACCCGATCAGGGTTTTAATAGACCCGAGACCTCCGGATGTCATGTGTGACGTCACGGAGGCGTGCCCGAACGCGGAAGTTCGAGCACGGCGCGATTTGGAGAAACGTAGCCGTTGCTCACTTTGAGCACCGGCTACATTTCCCCTGTCAGACTGAGGCCACTCAAAGTGGCCTCAGATGACAGGTAGGATCCCGCTGCAAGTGCCTGCAGCGGGATCCGAAAACAGCTCATCACGGGGAGCCGCGATGAGCTGTTTATTACAGAACGTACTATGCCGTCCTAACGACTTTAAGGCACTTAAAGTCAGGACGGCATCGTACGTCCTAACGTCACGAAGGGTTAATGGCTGTTGATGTTTACCGCTGCCACAGCCACCAATTATCCCTAGAGATTCCTAGTTGTCTGAGTGAATCAGTACCAATAGTGTGCCGGGTACGGTGATATATCCAACGCACTGAACTCACTGGTTATTCACTAAAAAGTGAGTTGAGGTGAGATGAACATTCCTGGTGTTAGCAGGAGACACTCATCCAGTTTTACCCTGCACAATGTATAACTAAATTGCTGAGGAAGATATCTACAGAGCACTGCTTCTCCAAGGAGGTAGAACCAACAGGATACATGACCTTTTTAATATCATGGACCTAAACATCCTCCCCGCTATAGAAATACTGCCTATAAAGGAGCGTTCTTTTAGGCTTTGGCCCTGGGAACAAGTCGAATTTATCATATAATAAAATATAGAATCTAACGACAAATAAATCCAAAAATGAGATCCCTGTGCAGAAGGTAACGGCCCTCTTGCCCAGACAATGAGAATCCCATCCAGCATTGTTAAGGCCTCTACCAGCAACAAATAATGCCAAGCATCCAGCGCTGAAACATCTTAGCAGACATTGCACAGTGTATTTGTCAGGAGCTGCTGTTTGCACATTATTTTCACACATTTCTTTTTATTTAATCCATCTATTTGAATAGGAAAATAAAAAGTCAAAGATTACCCTGCAGCGATTGTTGTTTGTTCGTGTTGGATTGTGCTTCGGTCTGTAACAATAGTATTTGAGCATTTATTGGATGGTGTTTACTGCATTCAAGAGGTTTTGGGTAGAATTCGAAATGACTGTTATAGCAATGAAATAGACGTATCAACCATGAGCCAAGGAGATGTTATATTAACAGTAAACAGATCTCTTTCCTTTGATGCATGTGGCTTAAATATGATCTTCCCTACTAGAGATCTAATGATCTTAGACCCGCCATACACAACCAACCACTGTCGTAGTATTTATGTTCTTCATGCTCAAACTATGAAGCAGTTCAGTAAAATTAAAGGGACCACTCAGAATTAACGTTTGTTAAACCACTAGATCAGAGGTAATGGAATAAAAACTCTGTGTTTCCCAAAGTAATGTTAATTTAATGCTAGGGAATTGTGGTTCCCTAGCAAAAAAGAATAACCTTGTTTAATAAATAGGGCATGTGTCTGTCAAAATGCCCCTTATTTAATTTGTTTATTTACTGTATTTGATCGAATATAAGACAAGGTTTTATTTATAGAATAGGGGAGGGTAGGAGCATGTAAGCAGCTCCTGGCACCATGGATAATTGGGGGGGGGGGAGGGGGGGGGATATTTGCGCAGCACTGAAAGCATTAATGGACAAATATCAGCTGCATTAAGCCTCTGATGGTCATTTATGTCATGACAGGGACCAGATTAATATTATAGCATAGATGCATCATAACCGACCGAGGAAAGAATGGAAAATTGCTCCCCCCTTTGATAACTTCATAGTAAAACAGTAGTGTTAAGGGAGCAGTAGATCTTTTTTCTCTTCATACTGGGATATGACATTATGTCTCTATACACCACGCTCTGATTAGTCCCGACACTCGAGAGCAAGCCAGATGGGGTTAGGACCTAGAGTATCATTGCATCAGTCTAACTGCGTCAGTCTCTCAGCTGTGTCGCCTCACCCTCGTTACTGCTCTGCTTCATAAGAGGTTCATTTCTGTTGATGGAGATATGCATTGCACAGAATCCAGAGCTATCACTATACTACTTGGTGCATGTAAAGTACTAAGCTTAGTAGCATCACATGGTTTCCATCCTTTATTACAGCACTTCCGTTCCACATTACCCTAACGATGTGCACAGTAAGGCTGCTGGGGAATAGTGCATCATGTTTCAGCTGCCAATCACACACACTTTGCAGTTGAGTGAAGCACCAACCACTATGGGCAGTGCCAGGTTTCACGTCGCTGGAGTCAACTCCTGCAACGCTGGCTGCTTTCTTGATTCCAGACAGGTGTAACAAGCTGCAGAGCATTCCAGCCCACACAGGAAATGCTGAAGAGGCTCACCACAGCCAAGACTAATAGTACAAAGTAAACACCAAATACAGTGCATGAAACAAGCCCATGAGCACAATTTCAGCTCATTTTACATATGTCAAGTCCTACACATCCCGTCGAATCCTGGTTGAATCATATTTATTGTCGGTTGAATGCAATCAGCATTAAAGATTGCGATTTTCTCTTTATCTGATCCTTGAGTTCAGTGAAGTTCTTCTTGAGTTCACAGATATCTGTGATTTTTATTTCGCAGCTTCGACATATTCAGTCAGACTGTTGCCATTTCATTTTTTTTAGCATAGCTTCCATGTCCTTAAAAAGGTCATGTAGATTTCCTTTAGTGGCAGGGGTGTCATAGGCCTTCAAATCCAAGCGAGAGCTGTTTAGTCCATACTCCATATCCAAATCATCAGAGGATTCACCTATGTCAGTTTGGGCCCAATATCCAGCCCCCCTGTCTTAAGTTGCTTTTTTTTTCTGCCCCATGTTGGAAGCAAGCTTTTCAAGGTGTTTTTGTCAGCTTTGGATGGTGTAGCCATAGGAATGCTGGGTATTTAAACATCTATAGCGATAGCTCTGCCATCAAGCATCTGCTAGTGTCTCTGCTAGCTCTGCCCCTTGTTTGGATTTATAGCTATTTCTCAAAGAAAAACTAATACAAGGTAATACAGTGCCCATTTAATCACCACAGAGACAGCACAATATTCAAAAATATTATAAGTGTTAGAACTCTTCTATAACTTTATGACTTAACAAACAAAATTACCATTTTTTTTAATCTATGATAAATATTGTGCTATTTTGTCCCTTGTGGGGAAAAAAAAACTGAAAGAAGAACTTTGATAAATGTTTCCCTGTGCACACAGTGGAAAATGGTTTTTGAAAACAACTGATCTGATAGCACCAGGGTACCATCAATTATTCAACTGCAGGAGCACACAAAGTAGAGTCAAATCTGTAAAGGTGATCAGTATTGTACTAAGATGACGGCAAGATACTGTCTTGTGTGGAAAGTGTGACAATACTAAGTAGCGCATGAGGAAGACTTTGGAGCACGCATATTTACATTTTCATTTTCAAACCAAATTATTGAAATTTAAACCGGTGATATGGGAACTGAATAATTCATTCACCTGCCAAATGTTCTGTATTTACAAGGACAGTGTCTGGTTTCACCTTGTCCCAATATTCTGCCAAGTATTCAATCTTTTTAAGATGTGTAACTCATACGTTTACTGAAGGATAGTATGACTGCATATGCTTTACAATGTTTTCCAGTCACTTCTATACTATGGACATAGACTAAAAAAAATCTTCCTGGTTGATCCGTCCATTTCACTCTGCTCCTTGTGTACACCCTGAAGCAAACACCATGTCAGATGAAGCGCCCTTTGCATTGATGGGATAATCCATTAGACCAGAGACATCGAGGTGCGGCCCATCTGACCTCCACACGGGAAGCTGTGTCGGGGGAACAAAGTTCCCTACACAGAGCAGTGCTGCTTTCCCCTCCTCTAACCTGCATGTGAGGTCATGCGCAAGGGTCAGAGGAAGGGAAGAAGCGCACCGGCAGCATGAAGGTAATGGGGAGCCCACAGCCTCTGGGATCAAGGAATCCACAGCCCCATTTAAAAAAAAAAACTGTTTGGTAAGTGTGTGTGGGATAAGTGTATGTATGTGAGTGTGTGCGTATATATTTGGCTATGTGGGGTATATGGGGTAAGTGTATGTATGTGAGTGTATAAATGGGTTTGTGTGTGTGGGGGTAAATGTATGTTTGCATGTGAGTGTCTGTGAGTATAAATGTGTATGTGTGTGGGTGGGGGGGTAAGTGTATGTATGTAAGTGTGTATATAAATGTGTATGTGTGGTTTAGTGTGTGTGTGTGTGGGGGGGGGGGTAAGTGTATGTGTGGTGTGTGTGTGGGGGTAAGTGTATGTATGTGTGTGATAAATGTATGTATGTGAGTGTGTGTACAAATGTGTATGTGGGTGTGTGGTAAGTGTGACTGTGTGTGTGCTAAGTGTCACTGTGTATGTGTGTGTGTATAGTTAATGTGACCGCTGCACATTAGTGTGAATTATATATAATATATACACACACACACACACATGTATATAATTATATATAATATTCTATGAAGGAATGAAACATGATTGTGGCCCAAGCACACATACATTTCTTTTGAAGTTGCCCTTTGCAGAATAAACTTGGACAGCCCTGCATTAGACAAAGGCGGGAAAGCGAAGGTCAGTGGAGAGATGCCCCATCTCCTTAACTCTCTCTGCACTGCTGGATTCACAAATGTGACTGAAGAAAAAAGCTTGATGTCCTCTCTAATGATTAGGTCATAAACACATTAAAGTCCTCCTACAGTACCTCCCTTCTTGTATCTGAAGAGGACCAGCATACTCTGATGGTGGAGCCTAAGGGATAAGTATATTGCCTGTTTTGACCCTCATGATGGTTCCTCAAACAGCCTTCCATTGACTGTTACAATCTTTGCAATTTACAAACACACAAAGGACAGTGAACCCTGTAAATAGCAGCTACTTACTAAGCACTGATGTGCAAAATCCGTCTAGCGTTAAGCTCTTCTCTGATGGATCAGCGTAGTATGACTACTTCATTTGATGTTTTTAATTATTTTGTACAACAATATTTTTTACAAAACAGTTTTGGTGGTGATCAGCCGATCACTTTCTTTACTTTTTGGTTTCATGCTTGACTCTGCTTTGGAGAGTTCACTTTTGGTTAGCAGAAATATGCATATTAAAAAGAAGGGCGATATCTACAGTCATAATGAGGGCTATTCCATTTTTTTGGATGGTGTCAGTTATGGGATACCTGCGGAGGAAAGAATGCCCAGAAGATGGAAGCTCCCCTCAAGGAGGTCGCTATGTGGGTTCAATGATTTGAACACTGATGTATTGATGAATTTTTCTTATATCCATTTATTGTAAAGAGTCCCAAAGGAAAGCTGAGTGCAACCTAATGGCCTACATCATTGAAAAGGCAGGAGGAAGGCAACTAATGGTGTGAAGCCAGTGTTGGATTTGTTTCCTGACAGTATCCACCAGAGAATGGGCTCACCAGACAGTGTGCAGGGATACACTGAGCTCTTCAGGAAACATGCCAAAAAATGAGGAACAGATGGATGGAATTCCTGGCAAGGAACCTCAGAAAATCTTTTACATTCAACTACCTGTGATACTTCTGATCCGCTCAGGAAACTTTTATTAAGAATCCCGGGTCTTATGTCAAAAAATACATAAATAAAATAAAATACAAAGAGTTTCATATTAATATAGAATTCTCAGTTTAATCACATATAATTGCATATTTCACCATGCTCATCATTCAACTAGAGCACTTGAGGCCAAAAATCTTAACACGTCAAAATATAGGGCAGGGATAGGCAATGACTCCATAGAAAGACACCAACATCCACAGGAATGTCAGCGAAGGTCAACAGAACATCACAATGGGATTACTAATTCAAGTGCCCATTGATATATATAAATATTGTCTCCTTTCCGAACCTTTTTTTTTTATTTACGCTCTTGCTAGCTAATGTCTTGTGGTCAGAAACCTAACAGAAAAAAAAGTACTTGTAGATGTGACTCCTAAAAAAAAAATTGTATATTCAGTTCCAACATCCAGCCTGCAGACCAGGAGTACTACATGTTTACACCCAACACTGCTATTCACGTCCGTTTCGAAGAGAAGGCTTGATACACTATTATAACACACCCATAATTAAACTGTAATGGGCCAGAACATTCTCTATACAAAATGCCAAAGCACATTACTATGAGCACATAATACAGCGGAGAGGAGGGCAGCAAGTAACATATACAGAAAACACTGTGTGTATAAAATAAAATACATGCTGTAAATGGATGACTGACAGTTGGAAAGTACAAACCAGTATAATTCTAGGGCAGTCTTGCAAGTGTTACAGTCAGCAAGAGAAGTCTATTGGTTTGCAGGGTGACTGCTCCTCTTGTAGAATATTATCACATAATTGCTCTATATACATAACCCCCACTGCCATTTATTTCTATTTTGCATTCTCAGTGATCTCTCAAAGTTAGTATCTCACAGTTGGCATACTAATTAAAATAAGTATTCCATTTGAAGGTGAAATGCCAGCTCCCAAATTTTGCTAGATTACAACTTTAAATTCTATAGCTTAGCGAAATAAATAATTAGCTCATGGACAGGGCACACACAACCAACTGTATCAAATATTATGTGATAAACTAAATGACACTACATTTAGTTAATGTACCTAGTGCTACAGAATGAATAAAGCCACATTAGCACTTAAAAAAAGAGAATATTCCTGCCTCAAAAAAACTCCTAACTTAAATATACCAATATGGAAATGCTTTAGAGAAATCTAGCATTTAACTGGTATTTTTAAAATGCAAACGTATAAGAATGTGCCATAAAAAAAGAAGACGATTATTAAATTTTTAATTGTGTATCAAGGGAAACAATTAAAAGGTGCAACTAAGGCTGAGCGATTTCAGTTTATTTAAAAATAGACAACATCAGTTCTGGTGGGGTAAAAGTCAGTAGAGCATTATAGTCTGCGCACCCCAGACAAGTCAACTGACCTGTTTTTTCCTAAAGAAATCCTCGGTTTACAGTGTTATAACAACCACAAGGGATTCTGGGTATGATAATGCAAGTAAGTAGCAATGATTACATTTTTACCTCGGTATTCCTTTATATTTACAACAGAATATCTTTTAGTCTATGTATTTGTTTCCCATTCTGCTATAATAATGTATACGTCACTATTATGCTCTATATACAGACGGCACACACCGTGAAAGCCGTTACAGATCTAGCCCTCATTCATGGCAATAGGACACATGTCTAGAATGTCCACATTAAAGAATAAGCGTTGGGAATAAATTATGTTTAATTGAAAAACTGCCCTACTTGTAGGCATTTTTAAATAATAAATTCAATAATAACAGAATACAGATACAAAGTAATACAAAAGTATGTTATTGAGCCCTTTGTTTATATAGCTCTGAGAGAGCCCCTTAAGGCCGAGTTAATGTCCCCGCTGCTGATCCCATGCAAAAACAAGGGTCTCTCTCTGCGCTAGCAGAGAGTGACGGTCGCCAACCAGATGGCTGCCTGCTTCCTATGTAAACATGGCAGCTGTCAGTCAGAGGATAAACTGGCGTGTACTATCAAAAGTAGACGCCAGTTCATCCTCAAAACAGGAAACACTAACATTTCACTCGTGCTTCTATATTAGAAGCACAAGTGAAATATAACGTTTAGTGTTCCTTTGAGTTGGAAATTCCCGTCTCAATTCCCTGCCATTCTTTCTTTATTGAGTAGAACCTAAAGAATCATGGGTCAGATGGGGCAGCTGAAGAAATATCTGACCCAACATGTCCATCCCCTAGGGTTACCACCCAGCCAAAATTCTACTGGCATTCCCTAGCCGGGTATCTATTAAAGTCCTCAGAGTTTGTTTAGTAATTGCCAAAAGTAAGTAAATCCAGTCGTTTAGCCACAAACTGTAACAGCTAAACTAATAATGTCTGGGGGGGGGAAACTGATTTCAAACTCTTGAACCTCATCAAGCTGTAATTTATAAATAAATGACAATATGTTTCTTTGAGGTCTGTGTAATAACTTCATTGGGTTGTTCACAAGTACCATATTGAAAGATCTGGCTATGTTTCCAAAATGTCCGAGTTTCCTTTAAACAGCATTACCCTTATTAAATCTTGCCTCCACCTTACAAAAGCTCTGTGGCACATTCACACTGAATCTCTGAAATAAACTGCTCGTTTTGCTGGATAGCAAGACACCCTCAGTAATTTCTTACTTTGATAGCATTTCTCTTGTTACTTTCACACTGCATCTGTTAATTATTTTAAAAAAAGACAAGCACAAAGGACTGAAGAAAGATATATATATATATGGATTTATTTATTTTGCATATAAAGTATACCAGTTCCTCATCTATCTGCCTTTTGTTAAAGGACAACTGTAGCAAAAAAAATAAAGTTGTGTTTAATTGAAAGCGTGCATCAAGTGTAAACATTTTAAATAGAAATTCTTTGATGAACAAATAAAGTACCTTATTGAGCAATCGTTACTCCATATAGCGATATCAGGAGGCAGCCATTTTGTTTAGAATCTTGGGTCAGATCTTTCTTCATCTCAAGATGAGTGAAGATCTGACCGAAGATTCTAAACACCATGTCTGCCCCCTGAGAGAACGATATGGAGTAAAGTAGGCTTAATAAGACACTTCATTTGTATTCTTTCATTAAAAAATGTATTTATAAAAATCATCTACATTTGATACAATCTTTCAAATAAACATGTTTTTTTTTTGTTTTTTTTTTGCTACAGTTGTCCTTTAAGATAACCTGGGCAAATTCTAGTGAAGGAATAAATTCTAGAATTTGCAAGTATTTTATTTACAGAACAGTGAGAAACAGACACTGCCAATAGCACAAGGGCCTACAACATAAATAAAGTGATTGCTTTCATTAGCTATGAATGATATGTTTCTTTGGATTACAATACTCTGACTTGCAAATGGAGACATTATTCAGGTGCAGTCCATAGGTTTTTGTTTTACAATTCACATTGCAACTGAACAGCCGACGCTAGGATGCTGAGAATTATGCTATAGGCCTAGCCTCTGACATGCTGCGTTAATCATTCAATTAAAGTTGTTGTTTAGGATGCATTGGAAGACATATGGGGGACTGAACATCACCAGACCTGTAGATCGCATCAGCTGGGGATCTGAAATCTTTGGCACTCCATCTGCTGTAAACTACTATCATTGGATCTGGAGTTCAGCATAGCAGAGTTGCCAAAGGTTAGCAATGACTGATTAGGGGAGGAGAGAGGGTGAGAAATCAAGCTGGGGATTTGATTGATGAGTAACCTTTGCCACTACACATCTCAACTCTTTTAAACAGCCATACAAAAGGAGCATATAGAAAAGTGGGAAATCCTAGCCTACAGCATTAGTGTAAGACTTCTCTGTACTCTGATATTCACTCTGCTCATATGAGGTCAGATCACAGCAAGGAATAAAGATGCTGTAATGAGAGGTTTGCTACTGCCAACTCCATACATGTGCATCTCCGTTATAAGTAGGCATAGCCACATATCTAACATATAGTACATTGTGATTTACAATACATTCTATGGTACAAATGACAACAGAGGTTTCCAAGCACAGAAAAATAAAATACTTCCGTATTTGCTCGAATATAAGACAAAAGGTTTTTTTCAGAGCAAATGCTCTGAAAAAGACCCCTGGTCTTATATTCGAGGTCATCTTATAGTCTGACCTCAAATCGAGGTCTGACTATAAGACTGGCATCCAGGTCCCCCGCAGAGCTGCAAGGGACCTGTATCCCCCTCGCAAGCAGCCGGTGGATGTCTGGGGGGGAGAGAGACAACATTGGGGGGAGTGAGTGGGGAGAGAGACAACGTTGGGGTGAGGGGGGGGAGACAACAATGGGGGGAGGGGGAGAGAGGGAGGGGGAGAGAAAACGTTGGGGGGAGGGAGGGGGAGAGACAACATTGGAAGGAGGGAGGTGGAGAGAGACAACGTTGGGGGAGGGAGGGGGAGAGAGGCAACGTTGGGGGGAGGGAGGGACGAGGGAGAGAGGCAGCGTTGGGGGAGGGACGGGGGAGAAAGCCAGCATTGGGCAAGTCTGGGGAGGGAGAGGGAGCTTTGGGCAAGTCTGGGGGGTAGGGGCAGCATTGGCACATAATAGGATATAAAAACATTTTTTATACCATCATTTTTATTAAATATGAAAAATCAATTTACATGTGAACATATACAAGTTAAACTTTTTCCTATAAAGTAGTCTTATATTCAGGCTTTTAGTTTTTTTTCCTAAAGGAATATCCAAAGTTTGGGGGGGTCATCTTATAATCAGGGTTGTCTTGTATTCGAGCAAATACGGTAATATTAAATTATTTGCCATGTGGCTATAGGGCAGCACATGGCTCAAAATGTTTTGGGAAAGGATGTAGTCCAGAAAGAGCTGATGGAAAGCAGTCTCACACACATAGTCTATCAGCAAAATTTTACAGAAAAATAGATAAAACTGTGAGCACTGTAGTAAAGTGCAACTGAGCTCCAAGATGCTGCCACAACAGCATGGTGCTTTTCACCCAGTGTGAAACAGAACAAAAATGCAATTCCTTTAATGTGACCTCACAAGTAAAAAATAGGTGCTGCACTATAAAAGAGTTAAACAAAACATTGTGCCCTTCTAAAGAGTAAACAACATGTATGTTTAGAGTTACACGCTCAGCTCTGACTCTCAGCTGAGGCAGAGCTGACCCAGTGGCTGGCGTATAGACACAGCCAATCAGAGCAGGGGTTTGACACTCATGTCTAATGCAGGTCTGTGCTAGTTATGGTACCCTCTGTTGATGCCATGTAAAGTTGAGGGTCTCTTAGTGTGCTAGCAGTGATAGATAGGGCCGACCAGATCAGCCTGCCAGCTTATCAAGGACGCATGGTGGCTACTGGTTAGAGGAACATCTGGCATGTACCACTGAAAGTACATGCCAGCTTATCCTCATACTAGGGCTTCTAAATGTGTCCCTTTAAGCAAAAACCTTCTAAAGATATCTCATTTGCTATCCGTCTGTTTGTAGCGCAGTGTACATCGCATTGCATCAGTTTACAGCTGTCACAAGACTTCTAGTCCTAATCAAAAAATGTTCCTGTCACATTATTCGACTCTTGATTTGCAAACTCGAAAAGTTCCGCCTTGCATATTCCGTGAGCAGAAGCATGGCCCAGCATCACCAAGCTCATCGTATACATTGCAGGACAGGAGAGGTATGGGTTATCATCTGCAGAAATGACAACAGCTGGAGAGATAATGTCCTGGCAGAGCTGCAAATTGTCAGCATATTTACCATGTAAATAACATGCAGAGCAGTGCAGCTGTTTCACAGACACATAACACTGAAGTGTTTAAACTGGTAAACTTTCCTCCCCTCCCTTTAGAATGGTACAGTATGTGCTTATTTCTAAAATGTAAAGTGTGTGGAATAAATGTCAGGATTCAAGGTGTGGTCTGGACCATTCATTAACCACATACTGTCCCTGTACTGTACTATCAATACATTTATTGAGTGAAATACAGTATACACAATGGATGCAGAAATCAATAGAACTGGCTTAAAGGAACAGTGACGCACACACCAATAATGGCTGCATGAATCAAAACTAGATTAATCATGAGTCATGTGTTTCTGAGGAAAATTCAACCTAGTTCTTGGCTCCTCCCAGTTCTATGACATCATCAAGCTACCATTTGGCAGAATCATTTAAATATTCTCTTGCTTATAAAACAAACCCTAAAATAATATAGCTGTAATGATCTGCCTGGACTCAAACCCTGACTTTGGTGTTTACTGCTGCATGCTCCTTTTCCAGGCACCACCTGCAGGTTTTATTATCTCATGTAGCAGTAGTGTTTCTCTATGCATTTACCCTCTCTCATTTACCTACCACCTGGGTGTAGGTTGTTGCAGTAATGTGTCCTGGGGCTATATAAACCCCATCCTCCCAGCAATCAAAGCTGGTACATTTTATCTGCTAGCGCCTGCTCTCTCCAGTCCATTGAATTCGGCTTGTTCCTGACCATCCTGCTCTCTCCAGTACTTTTGACCTCGGCTTGTTCCTGACTATCCTGCTCTCTCCAGTCCATTGAATTCGGCTTGTTCCTGACCACCCTGCTTACACCCTGCCTGACTATGACTCTTGGGAAATCTAACAAGGCCTCTGCTTGTGGGTGCTCAAAGCCAGGGGCTCCACCCCAGGTGGAGAGTGCTCACCCTGTGCAGGGCTTTGAATTGGCCACTACCCCTGCACCGCGACTCCAGCCTATCTCGGCACTGCTGTCCGTTACAAAAGTTATAAAGCAGTTCAACTTCCAATGCACTGGACCGGTGGTTTACCCTCATATCACGATGTGATGACTTAGACCCTGACCATGGTTTGATAAAGGGGTTTCTCCTGTACAATCTCACTCAGACAGATCCATTTAGGATTAGGACCCATTGCCTCCAGCAGCCTGGGACAAATGTTCCATTTTGCAGTATTATCATGTGTATGAAGTGGAAGAAATGTCCACAGATCAGCAGAAAAACTCTATAAATATTGTTTGAAAAATGTTACTAATTAACAAATTCTTTAGACGTGTTCCACTATCACCAAGTCCAACAACAGCCAGTGGGCCAGGGAGAGGCTAGCAACTATTTACTGGCCAATGTGCAACTTCAACACCAAGAAATATCTGTTGAGAGATAAGATCCACCCCATTTTGCATCCAAATCCCTCTATCAACTTTCCTCTATTGTCCCTCTTCTCGGAGCTCAGAATTTTTGGTTTGTATAAGTGTGTCACAGAGCTCTGTAATTTGTGTACATAAAATCCTTCCTATTCCTATTCTAAATGACTTTAGAAATTACATAAATACATACCAATTGGCCATAAAGTAGCTAGAAATGTTCTAGAAATGGCCCGCCCACAGCCACACCCACAAAAATATAAGTGTCCCTCTTTGGACATTTGAAATGTTGGGAGGTATGGGTACACCTTTTTACATCGCATACAATCTTTGTTGAGGATTGAGTCCTACTCTAAAAACTACAGATTGGGTTCCTTTTATAAGTGAAAAATGCAGCGCTAGCCTAGCCCATTGAGGAGAGTGGTCCAGGGGGCAATTAGCCCCCCTTGCTCTTTTGCCAGACCTCCCCTGTCTGCAGCCTTACATGCATTAATATAGAAAATGCAAGAAACTTCTCAGAATTGTGTTTTGATATTTTCTTATCCGTCACTTCCCATCGCACAACACTTAACATAGGATAACCAAAGAACTCCGGAAGGCATGCAAAATGTATATCTCTTGATGAAAAATACCCATGACACTTTGACACCTGTTTTAACTCTTTGCAAGCGGCAATGTTATTCGTTGCCTGCGGGCGCTGCTACAATGTTAGAAAATGACAGATGAGAAGGTATAATCTTCCGGAATGTGAATGTCTAACTATCGCTTTCGGTTTTAGATATTTCTTCTTATATCGTAATTATGAAGCACACTGGTCCCAGGAGAGACAGACTGCTATAAGAAATAGGTTTAAGCCAGCATTGTACTCCTAATTATGATGTGAGAAGTGAATTAATGCAGGAATCTGAGTGACTGTAAAATTGCAATGTGCAATATTATCACTTGCCATTAGGGAGTTGGAAGGAAATGCTGTTAAAGGGAATTTATCATTTGAAACTATCATAATCCTGTTTACATTTAAACACTGCTTTCACAGAGATTTCATATTGTTCCGGCCTAAATACAGGGACAGGTTTTTAACGTATGCCGTGTTTTGTAGAATTAAGTCCCCTGAACAATCTTTCACCTATCACATTTGACATTTCAGACTCAATGAAGACAATACTGGGTGATTTAAAGAGGGAGGAAGGCCAATGAGGAAGAAGTCACAGCAAATAGAGACCGTTCGACACAGTGTGAGTGTTGTGCGTCTCAGCTGAACGCTACACAGCCAATCACTGGGAAGGAGGAGATGATCATAACGTAATGCTGTGGCTGGACCTTAAGAGAGCTGTGCATAAACAAATGCTAGTAAACCTCAATGAACGGAAGCAATGTTTTAAAGAAGAGTGGGCCAAAATTCCTCCACAACGATGTGAGAGACTGATAAAATCATATATAAAACGGTTACTTCAATTTACTGCTGCTAAAGGTGGTTCTACAAGCTATTGAATCCTACGGTGTACCTAGTTTTTCACACATATCTTCTCCATTTTAGCTTTATTTTTGTTAAATACATTATGACACTGTATAATATGTCACATGTTGTTGTGTATCTCAGGTTGTATTTACTTTAATGCCTGCTAAGAAACAGATAATTGTTATTATGTCCTGATATGTAAAACCATAGAAATCAAAGATGGTGGACTATCTTTTCCCCATGACTACATGTCTAGTAGACATACACAGATTAAATTCAATGCTGCTTGGGAACAATACTGCGACAACAGACCCATATGTGACAGGACAGGATCTCAAAAAATGTTGAGACTATCGATTTAGAAAAAAAATATTAATGTACATTGTACATCATTTTATAGTCCATATGTTTTGTTTTGCACAATGTGACAAATGTTCATTATAATATTAATATAACTGATTTCCAAATATTTCATGAAATTTGTATGACAAAATATTGTCTAGTTTCCAGCAAATAAACTCGAACTAACTGGTATTGTCTGTGCAATGGCGTTACCTGGGGACAAAGTGTGTGCTATCACATGTGACGTCACATCAAGGTTGTGTAGGCCCAAAGCAATGGCAGTCAAAAAATAGCTTTATAAGTGGACAGTGGACTCATAACACGTGTTAGGAGTCTAGATTGCCAGAGGCTGGGGAAATCTGCCAGCCATGTAATAAAGAGATATTACTGCACTGCATGCCTAAATGTAAAGTATACATGGTACAGAACGTTAAATGTTGTTGTTGTTTTCATTTAAGTTCACTTAGCAGTGTACGCTTAAAAATATCATAGCAATAGTATGGTAATGGAATATCAAGGATATATATATACCGTATTTGCTCGAATATAAGACGACCCTGATTATAAGACGACCCCCCAAACTTTGGATATTCCTTTAGGAAAAAAACTAAAAGCCTGAATATAAGACAACCCTATGGTTGGATGTGAGTGACAGCCAGGATCACTACTGCGCACAGAATGTGATCAAGACCCTGTAATTGCGCTCCTTCGTCCCGTCATCCCACTGAGCTCTACCTCTGCCCTGAAAAGCAGGACAGACCTCCCAAATTGGGACTGTACCGCGCAATGCAGGACAGTTGGGAGGTATGATTAAAGGGTCTACTACTTAGACCCTCAAACATTTATACCTACCAGAAAGCAAACTTATTCAAATGTTTTGACAATGACAAGTTCAGCTTTAAAAAAATGAAATTCCCCATGTGGAAATATAGAGTTTCAAAGATAAATTAATGTTGTTATTATTATTAAATTTCACTCTTAGTAATAACTACCTACTATTCTACTGCACATATACCATTTGCCTACAGATCTGAGAGGAATCTTGCTGACTTTGCTAAGCTGTGGAAAAAACACTCAAGTCCAGAATCTTAACCATGCAGACTTTATTATTGTTGGCTGCCCGTTTAGAAGAAAAAAAAAAAGTAAGGAAACAGCTAAGAAGGATACTCCCTCCATAATGTAGGGGAATTAGAATTCTTTAAGACAAGCACCACTAGTACAACTGCCTTTCTGCAAAGTCTCAAGTCTATTAAGAAAAAAAACAAAAAACACAAGATAGGAGCAGTCACATTTGCCACTGAAATGCTAACTAATTAGACTGAAACCCCAATGTTAAAGTCAAAAGTGTACAAAAATATGGTGCATTTAGCTAAAAGCCCAATTATGGTTTTTATCCTGCAAAAACAAAGTCTTTCAGCAGAGAAGAAAAAAAAAAGATGGGGGTGTGAGGGGAGAGAAATCATTGGAATAACTTAAAGGCATTCATTATAACCAGACCACTAATTATCCAGATTTCAAACTTCAAAAAGCAAATGTAAAACTCAGGCAGCTATTTGCTGTGTTGTGTTATGCTGGGTACAAAGCAGTATAGAGGCTTTAGACGACTGTGTGATAAGAAACCTTTAAGTAATGATAAACTGCACAGATGCTAATCACTTTCCCTCCTAACCCCCCCCCCTACATTAGAATATGCAGCCAAATAACTACTCTGTGAGAAGTAGAGTACAGCATGCCAAATAGTACCTTTATCACAATATACTGTACATTTCTACATTGACATACCCAAAAGGTTTTTATACCAAACTCCCCTTTATCTTTATTCAACCTTGATCACAAATGTCCGCATTTGCGCTTATTACTTTAGACTTACGAATCTGATCCCCAAAGTTTTAAATCACCCCCCACACTTGCCAATCTGCCTCCCACACTTGCTAATCTGCCCTGTGCACATGCCAATACTCGGCTAATCTGCCCCCTAATCTGTTGCCTCTCTGCCCCCAAACATGACAATCTGAGCAAACCCCCAATCTGCTGCCAGTCTGCCTCCCACACTTTCCGATCTGTCCCGTGCACAGCCAAATATTCGGCTATTCAGCCCCCACACATGCTAATCTGCCCCCCAATCTACTGCCTCTCTGCCCCCAAACATGACAATCTGACCAAACCCACAATCTGCTGCCAGTCTGCCCCCCACTTGCCAATCTGCCACCAATCTGTCCCCCCCCCCCCCCCCCTTGTCATTCTGCTGCCTGGTGTCTAGTGGGGGCAGCCAATGAATGTTTATGCGATGCACACTGACATCCTCCGATGCTGACAATTGATAAGGCTATCTTGATGGAACGCCGGGTGGCATTGGATGATGACAGTGTGCCCCTGGTGTTTGTGAGGAGGATCCAGGTCCTCTGCAACTCTGCAGGTGACCTAGATCCTAGTCTTAAAATCAGACTTCTATTTCTATTACCTCGAATATAAAACGAGGGGTCTTTTTCAGAAAAAAACCTTGTATTATATTCAAGCAAATACGGTATTTATTATATTAGTTCTTACAGTGACTTTGAAATGGCTGAAACAAACGGAATCTAAAATAGCTCAAATCACCTAAACATTGTTTTTACTGTGAAGGTAGATAATAAAACATTAGGAGAAAAATGTGTTTTAAATGTGTGTGGTATCTCTTGTTTATGACATCACCTGTTACTTGATATGCAAGTGAAGTAGTTTTTAATGGGAAATGT
The DNA here is from genome assembly GCA_036172795.1 of Pelodytes ibericus. Lineage (NCBI taxonomy): Eukaryota > Metazoa > Chordata > Amphibia > Anura > Pelodytidae > Pelodytes > Pelodytes ibericus. The sequence continues at coordinate 42,803,577 of CM069860.1, forward strand.
GTAATTTGCATGTTGTCACAGGTGATGTCATACGCAGGAGACTCCACAGAGATTTTTAAAACATACTTTAGAGGCATTTGCTTGCAATTTTGCAAACATAATGTATAGATTATTTTCAATCATTCTTTATTCTGTACATTCACAGTAAAAACAATGTGTAGGTGATACAGTCCTATGGAGAATTTTAAAAAAGTTAACCCTTGCTTGCTTTAACGAACTAAGGGTTAAAAAACATTTCCTGCTTCTCCACATTAAACCCGGCATGCACCTTAATAGATACATGCAGGTTTACTCTTGGCTGTGTTTCATAGCTGAGACCCAGCCAGCCTGGAGGATGGCATGTGCTGACAGTGTCACTGTACGCACAGGCAATCAGAACCTGCTAAATATATTCCAATATCTCTCTCATGAGTACCCCATGTTTATTTGTTTTTTTTCTTTGCAGTTTTTTGCAAGTTATCGGGCGATAACGGCAAATGGCGCGATGCATTTTCCAAACACCCCCCCTTTCCCAATTACTAATAGAGTAATCACATTGCGCTCTGGGGTCGTATATCAGTGTTTCTAAATGCTTTTGATATTTAAGGAATTGCAGCAAAAACGGTTGGGACTTTTAACATAAATTGCTTAACCCTGTTTTACTTTAGTCTTTCAACGTTACTACTTATGCTCTTGTTTACATATTTATTTAAGGTTTATTTAGTGACCAACTTGGGGCATTATGTGAATTATTAAAGTTGCTCATATAAGAGGGGCCTACTGTTTCACCTTAAAGGGAGATCAGCAAAAAAAAAGCCTGAACTAATATGGTAACAAAGCAATAACAATTTAATAAATAAAATATTCATACTTTTAGAAACAATGTGGGTTAGTTTTCATGGTCTTTGTGCGACCTACCTTGTTATGCATAGACCCAATGCATAAATGTGCTTTTGTTTGTCCCCCCCCCCATTGATTCCATCATCTACATAATTTCGCTCCACAGCGGGGTTGTGGGAAATTTCCTTTAATCCGGTCAGGGGGAAATACCATAGCTAACTGACTACATGAACAGATGTAGCATTTCATTTCAGAATTAAAGGGGTGGGTGAAGGGCAGTCAGTCACACCTCATTACACCCCTTGGATATCAATGAGAGAAGATGATGCTTATTCCAAAAGTCACATACTTTACTGCTCTGCAACATGCTAATTTCAACAAGCTGCTGTTTATTAGCGAGATATTTTGGGCCTTTTGTGATTTTCATGTCATCAGCATTAACAGTATGTCGGGATGAGCTTCTCATTGGGGGTCTGGCACTTCGCAGCTGCTTTCTGTGCTGTGCAGGGCAGATACCAATGGAAAGCATGCACATGTCCCTGAATAATTCCCATGTCAGTCCAATAAAACATATCACAACCTTGCAGTGAAATCTAGTTTTCCCAGGACCAATAAAACATTGTAAACTATTCACCGCACAGAAATAAGTCCACCCAGATATGAAATATCCCTCAGCACACAAGGTTATATTTGCAGCCTTAGGTCTAAATTGAAAATGGATTGTGATGAAAGAATTTAAAATCATCTCCTCTCTGCTCTCAAGCTTCTCCCTTCGAAATGTCTGATAATCCCCTGTACGAATGATACCACCACTAAAAAATAAAAAAAAAATGTCTCTATTAAAATCAATACATTACTGCGCTCTCAATGGCCTTTGAGAACATTTAAATGAGTAATAGATTACTTATTGTGTTGCTTTGTGTGAAAGTAACCATGGCTAGGTTTCATACACAGGAGTCTGAGGACACAAAAATGGCCTTGAAATCAATAGAAAAATATATATATATATATCTACCGTATCTGCTTGAATATAAGACAAATGCTCTGAAAAAGTCCCCTTATCTTACATTCGAGGTTCGTCTTATAATCAGACCTCAAATCCGGCAATCTCTCTGGTGGCTAGTGGGGGCAGCCGGTGGATGTCTGCACATTTATGCAGACATCCTTCGCTGGTTCCCAACACTTCCATCTTCCATGAAGGACCGCCATCATAGAAGTCCCACCAGCTGCCCCCACTAGCCACCAGGGATATTGGCTAAGTCTGGGGCAGGGAGGCAGGTGAGAAGAGGGGGAGAGGCAGCATTGGGTGAGGGAGGGAGGTGGGGGAGAGGCACCACTGGGTGAGGGAGGGAAGGAGGGAGGGAGGAGAGCCAGCATTGGGTGAGGGAGGGAGGGGGGAGAGCCAGCATTGGGTGAGGGAGGGACAGGGGAGAGCCAGCATTGGGTGAGGGAGGGAAAGGGGAGAGCCAGCATTGGGTGAGGGAGGGAGGGGGGAGAGCCAGCATTGGGTGAGGGAGGGAGGGGGGAGAGCCAGCATTGGGTGAGGGAAGGAGGGGGGATGGAGAGGCAGCATTGGGCAAGTCTGGGGGAAGGAGGGGAGAGAGGCAGCATTGAGCAATTGTGAGGGATGTAGGGGGAGGCAGCATTGGCTAAGTCACGGGGAGGTCGGGGAGAGACAGCATTGGGCAAGTCTGGGGGAGGGAGGAGGAGAGGCAGCATTGGGTAAGTCTGGGAGAGGGACAGAGAGGCAACATTGGGCAAGTCTGGGGGAGAGAAGGGGGGAGGCAGCATTGAGCAAGTCTGGGGGAGGCAGCATTGGATAAGTCTGGGGGATGCAGCACTGGTAAGTCTAGGGGAAGCAGCACTGGTTATGTATGGGGGTAGGGGCAGCATTGGGTGAGGGAGGGACAGGGGAGAGCCAGCATTGGGTAAGGGAGGGAGGTGGGGAAAAAAGCACCATTGTGTGAGGGAGGAGAGCCAGCATTGGGTGAGGGAGAGAGAGGGGAGAGCCAGCATTGGGTGAGGGAGGGAAAGGGGAGAGCCAGCATTGGGTGAGGGAGGGAGGGAGGGGGGAGAGCCAGCATTGGGTGAGGGAGGGAGGGGGGAGAGCCAGCATTGGGTGAGGGAAGGAGGGGGGATGGAGAGGCAGCATTGGGCAAGTCTGGGGGAAGGAGGGGAGAGAGGCAGCATTGAGCAATTGTGAGGGATGTAGGGGGAGGCAGCATTGGCTAAGTCACGGGGAGGTCGGGGAGAGACAGCATTGGGAAAGTCTGGGGGAGGGAGGAGGAGAGGCAGCATTGGGTAAGTCTGGGAGAGGGACAGAGAGGCAACATTGGGCAAGTCTGGGGGAGAGAAGGGGGGGAGGCAGCATTGAGCAAGTCTGGGGGAGGCAGCATTGGATAAGTCTGGGGGATGCAGCACTGGTAAGTCTAGGGGAGGCAGCACTGGTCAGAGGCGGCTCTCTAATTAGGCGAGTTAGGCAGCCGCCTAAGGCCTCGCACTCACGGGGGCCTCGCGGCTGCCTAACTCACCTTATTGCCTTTGATGTAACAGGGAGCTTAACGCTGCCGTTAAGCTCCCTGTTACACTAACCTGGGACGTTTCCTCCGTGCATCTTCTCTCCTGCATGGAGGAAGGAAGCTCCGATCGCGGTTTTTTTTTTAAACTTTATTGAACCCGCGCAGCTTCAATAAAGTTTAAAAAAAAAAAAAAAACGCGACCGGAACTTCCTTCCTCCGTGCAGGAGAGAAGATGCACGGAGGAAACAACGGAGAGCAGCATGGAGGTAAGTACTAGGGAAGGGGGGAGGAGGGTGGCACAAACGAGCAAAGCCTGGCATAATGAGTGGCTAAATATTGGCACAGTGTGGGGCAAAATCCTGGCATAATGAGGTGAGGGGCAAAATCCTGGCATAGTGAGAGGCTAAATCCTGGCATTGTGAGGGGCAATATCCTGGCATACAGTGGCAAAATCCTGGCATATTGAGAGGCAAAATTCTGGCATTGTGAGGGGCAAAATTCTGGCATAATGAGGGGCAAAATCCTGGCACAGAGTGGCAAAATCCTGGCATAGTGAGAGGCAAAATTCTGGCATTGTGAGGGGCAAAATTCTGGCATAATGAGGGGCAAAATCCTGGCACAGAGTGGCAAAATCCTGGTATAGTGAGAGGCTAAATCCTGGCATTGTGAGTGGCAAAATAGTGGCATTATGAGGGGCAATATCCTGGCATATAGTGGCAAAATCCTGGCATATTGAGGGGCAAAATTCTAGGATTTGTGAGAGGCAAAATTGTGGCATAATGAGGGGCAAAATCCTGTCACAGAGTGGCAAAATCCTGGCATATTAAGGGGCAAAATCCTGGCATATTGAGGGGCAAAATCCTGGCAGATTGAGTGGCACAGTCCTGGCATAGAGTGGCAAAATCCTGGCATATTGAATGGCTAAATCACAGTGCATCCGGTGCTGTGAGGAAGAACAAAGTGCCAATCTTCTAGCACAACGTGGTCTGTGAGAGCACTTTCAACATTGAGCACCTTTCCTTCTGGCTGAGTGTTTCTGTTAGTGTGTGATTGTGTGCTTTCTGAGTGTGTCTGTGAGTCAGTGTGTGCTTGCTGAGTGTATCTGTGAGTGTGTGCTGGCTGAGTGTGATTGTGTGCTGACTGAGTGTGTCTGTGAGTCAGTGTGTGCTCACTGAGTGTGTCTATGAATGACTGTGTGATATGTGTTAGTGTTCACATTTAGGACACAGCAATAACAATGTCAGCCGCACACAATTTTATCTATACCAAATGTTTATAGATGTTTGTAGAATAATTATGAGACAAATAAAATTCTAGGAGCTGTTCATTTCTAGAAGCTGGGATTTGAGTCTGATCTTGAAATATGCTATTTCTACAGTTCATTTTTATTATCACTTGCATATATTTTATTTAATAATGTGTGTCCGTGAGGGCCTCATGTTCGACTTTCGCCTAAGGCCTCACAAAGTCTAGAGCCGCCTCTGGCACTGGTTATGTATGGGGGTAGGGGCAGCATTGGCTAAGTCTGGTGGGCAAATGGCTGTGGGGCGATGCATTGGCTATGTCTGGGGGGAAGATGGGCAAATAAAAGGAAATAAACACAAGAAATATATTTCTTTCTATCATTATTTTTATTAAATATGAAAAAGCAATTTACATTTGAATATATACAAGTTAAACTTTTTTCCTATAGGGTAGTCTAATATTCAGGATTTTAGTTTTTTTCCTAAAGGAACATCCAAAAATATGGTATATATATATATATATATATATATATATATATATATATATATTGGACATTTTTTCAGTACTTTTAATTTTAAAAAATAATGTACTTTATTGTAACATCAAACTGACAAATCAAACTCGATTCAATGAGGTCCATTAGTACTGAAAACAACTACTTTTTTTTTTTTTTTTTTTACCGCACTCACTAGTGAATTTTGTGCAATTCCAAGGTAACGGTATCTGAACATAATGGCGGGTATTTTAAAACTCAAACTCCAGTCGTCTAATATGCAAAGTAGAGCTTTTTTCCTGAAACCTACCACTCCCGTCAAATAAAATAATAGAGATTGTTATTCGTGTCATAACTTTAACCATTTTCCCGCCATCCCATTCATACAAGTATGGGAGTTAGGAGACATTTTTACAGACATCACTGAAGGGCATTTTTAACTCTATTTAATTGTAGGCATAGGCATTTTATGAAGGGTGTTGTAATCATTTTATGTGATCAAACCCATTATTTTACTGCACTTTTTAAATTAAAGGGACTCAATTAGTCAAGCCCAATTGACAAAACTAAATGCTAATTATTATAATATGATTATTTAAGTACACATTATTAACAGCTATTTTTGTTATAGAATTTATTTTAAATCTCAGTGCAGATTATACAATGCTACTGCACATTGTCCAAGTACCTGCTCCATACATATGTAAAAGTATTTTTGGGATGTCATCTTTGTTACAGAATTTATTTAAAACACAAAAAATGCCAACACAGATTATACCGCACACTCTACATTACATTAACATTTATATAGTCTGATTTTTAATGTAATATTTACATAGGCCCTTATCAGCATCAGTCACTCCTGTGTTAAAATGGCACATATTGTTAGCTAATCCAAGCCTATTATTTTAAAGGGGTAATTGATCATTCGAAAAACCCTTTTGCAATTATGTTAGCACAACTGAAGACTGTTGTACTGTTAAAGAATCAATAAAACTGGTCTTCTTTAGACTTGTTGAATATCTGGAGCATCAGCATTTCAGGGTGAAATCACAGGCTCAGAATGGCCAGAAACAAACAACTTTCTTCTGAAACTTGTCTGTTCTTGTTTTCCGAGAAATTAAAGGTAATCCATGGGAGAAAATGAAAAGAAACTGAAGATCTCGTACAATGCTGTGTACTACTCCCTTCCCAGAACAGAGAAAACTGGCTCTGAGCAGAATAGAAAGAGGAGTGGGAGGCCCCAGTGTACAACTCAGCAAAAGAACATTAGCGTGTCCAGTTTGAGAAACAGAATAATTATTTCTAACCTCGTAAAGTTCTTGACTGCATATCCTATTCACTCATTTAATGTATGTTTAGTTCTTCTAAGTCAAGGGTACAACGTCAGAAGCATTCATTTTAACAACCTAAAAACAAAATAATAACAGATAAATAATTTTATAAAAAGTGTTTAGTAGTAGTTATTATTAAAACTCGGACCTGTCAAAAAAAAAAAAAAAAGCAGCACAGGAAGTGATTAAATTAAACAAAACTTTATATCCTCAGTGTCTATATAATCAGTGCTGCTGCACCTGCAGTAAACATGCAGAGTAATCACTGGGGGAGGGTTTGAGTCAAATATTTAAAGTGTGATTTATGCAGAATGCCTGCATCAAATCACACTGGAAAAAAAGCCTGTGCTCTATGCAAGCAGTAGTCTTCAACTTGCACCAAAGTAGGTTTGGGACTACACTGTCCCTTTAAGATTTAAGATGAAAACATATACACAAGCTGCTAAAAATGGAAGATCTGGTATACAGTGCTGTAATGTATCCAAGAACCTTACTGTTAACTTGTTTTAGCTCACTGCATCTCTACGTACAGTATGCAGGTCATTAAGTGCAAACTGCCTTTGAAGAGGAAGAAAAAACCTCTACTAGTCGTTTATCAAAGTTGTTTGTCTGTTTTTCTGACTTAAAAAAAAGCTATGAAGAGCTCAGCATGTTTTGCCTCATGTTCATATGTCTTATGTGTAAAGAACACACATTTAAGACACATTGGGCTCCATCTAACGACCTGAATTAATTTATTTAGGTGATGGAATACAACACACTGCAATAAAAACACATTTGAGTTAAAAGCCACTTGTAACTCACGTCATTAGCTACTAGATCCAGTCAATCTATGCATTTGTTGGCAGCGCTAGTAACAAAATGTATTACTCATTTTTATCTTTTGCATTAAACACTGCAAACACTATTTGGGGGTTAGAGTCACTTTAAGGGGACATTCCAACGTGTTTAACCCTTGCTTCCTTCAGAGAAGCAAGGTTTAAACAAAGCATGTCCTGGTCTTTGAAAGTAAACCCAACGTGTATCTTAATAGATACACGCGGGTTTACTATCTGCTGTGTGACACAGCAGTTCCTGGACATCCAATCAGAGAGGGGGAGCGAGAGACCCTAGCGTACCTAGTTAATGTCCCCCTACTGATCCCATGCAAAAACAAGGGGCTCTCTCATCGCTAGCAGAGAGAGCTGGTCGCTGACCAGACGGCTGCCTGCTTACTATGGAAGCATGGCAGCTGTCGGTCAGAGGATAAACTGGTGTGTACTATCAAAAGTATCGCTTCTATAAGAGAAGCACAAGTGGGGGAAAAAAAACGTTTAGTGTCCCTAAAAAGACTATCAAATAAGAATTCTCTTTAGGGTCTATTCACTAAAATTTGACCTTGGAGGAAGGCTAAATGATTGTAGTTATTTTTGAGACTACGTCAAACTTGACTTAGTCTCAAAAATAGCTTTGATCATGTCGCCTCCCATCACTTTTAATGGGGAAGATTTGAACCTGGGTTTTTTTTTTTTTCCAAGTCAAACTCAGGAGCCGAATCTGATCTCAAAATGAAAGTAGGCCTCCAAAGTCGAATTGTAGTGAATATACCCATATGAGTTTGAAAGTGGTCTATCAAAGGTTGTCTCCAACTGTCACACTGGCAGCCTAAGTACCCCCATCATTTTTGTCTGTAGGTTAAGGTTAATGTTTTAGAGTTAGAGTTATATTAAAAAATTATATATAATTATATATATATAGATAGGTTACTTTATTTAGTCCTCTATGGGATAACCTATTCTTTTTTTTATAAAGATGTGTATACATACATAGAAATGTCTATTTAGAATAGCTCAACAAACAAGATTGTATAAATGCTGAGTTTCCATCACTTCTTATTTATTTTGATAAATACACTGTTTGGGGTTTCATACAGGTTTCTTTTTTTGTTTGAAAGTACAACTAATAGAACTACCGCTAAGACATTTTATATTTCTGTTTATCTAGAGACTTAAAACAAAAAACATGTAGTATTTAATAGATCCAGGGGACATTGCTTACCTGTTCCAGAAAGCTAGAATAATTCCACCTTGAAATCCATTTGCAGCTGTGAAAATGTAGTTACCTTAACAGTATTAAAAAAGGTTACTTTCTTTTCCAGTGACTAAAAAAAATCTTCAGATGCAAAAGTTACAGACAAGTAGTGACCTGCCATGTTGTAGCTGAAAGAGGTCCAGTAGCTGGAAAGTTTCTGCCTCCTGGCCTTTGTCCCATTTTACTGAATAAAAATGATTGATGCTTTGGGGGAAAAAAGCCATTATTAAGCTTTCCTACTGGTTTAAAACAATTGTAGTGCTGAGCTAGCTTAGAACACACTGAAAGACTAACACTAGGTTGCATGGCATAAAGTATTTCCAGAATCATTTCTCTATTATTACAATTTGCAAATTTCTCTTCCTTTCTTTCTTTTGAAAGCTGTGTACGACTAATAAAGGAAACAAAGTACTTTTTCCAAGATTTTTTAATGGCTGCATGAGTCAAAGTCTTAATTCTTAATTCATCACAACATTTTTTGGGGAAAGCATCAGTAAGCTATTGTCTCCGTTTTCTTTGACACACCCGTGGGAGGGTTTTATGCGCTATTTGCAGTGATGGATCTCTGCACATGCACAATTCCCCATCTCCCCTCTATCACTAAGCTAATTAAAGGGACAGTCTAGTCCCTAAACACACTTTGGTGCACAGGCTACTTTCCAGTGTGATTTGATGCAGGCATTCTGCATAATTCATATTTTATACCCTTCAGTGATTACTCTGCATGTATACTCTAGTGATGTCATCAGACAATGTGCACTGTTAAAAGATCCTACTGTGTACAAGAATATGTCTATTAGAGTCCACACAATGTATTCTATTCCAGGAGCACAGGAAGTGACTAAATGAAACAAAACTTGATGTGCTTGGTGTCTATAAAATCAGTGCTGCCACACGTGTAGTATACATGCAGAGTAATCACTGAGGGAGGGCTCAAGTATTAAAAATATGATTTATGCAGAATGCCTGCATCAAATCACACTGGAAAATAGCCTGTGCACCAAAGTGAGTTTGGAAATTCCATTCACTTCAATGCCATTATTCTCATTGGTTCCTGCAGAAAAAAAAATTTACTTTTACTTAGCTATTGTTGGCAGTCCTGGTTTCTTGCAAACTGCTGTAATGTCGCAATTTCACCTGCATTTTAAAGTACTTTGAAAAAACATGAATATGCATTAATATTTGGAAGATGCATTTTGGGCACAAGACAGTCTCTTTAAGCCCATGACATCAAGTCTAGCAGGAACAAACAAGGGCCGTTCAAGCAAGGATAAAAAAAAAATTAAAAAATTACTTTATTGAAAAATGCACAAGACAAAAGTATAGGTAAAAACCCACGATGCAGATAGGTGACCTGCTGCCTTGACGGGTGTTTTTTCTATCTGTTGTGCCATGGGTTTTAACTTTTTACTTTTGTCATGTGTATTTTTCAATAAAGTTTTCTTATACTGTTTTTACCCTTGCTTGTGCTGCTCGGCCCTCGTTTGTTCCTACTTCCGGTTATGTGTCTTTGGTCTGAGCCTTGTGGGTGCCTTTACCTGTCCGTTTGGATACCATCCTGTTTGACTATATTCTTCACACCTAGCAGACAGGTAAGTGATCTACATAGCGCTATATAGACTTAAAAAAGACAGGGCCACTTAACCTCTTAAAGACACACGATGGTCCTGACACATCATGAATGTAAACAAGGGCGTGGCTCCAAAAAAATCATCCTAAATTCTGATTCATTAAGGCATCAAAAGAAAACCAAACATTTTCTTAAAAAAATGTATACAGTTTGTAGGAATATACTAAATGAGAAAGAGAGAAATTACAAGTAAATACACATATAACAATAAATCCCCCAAAAGCTGTTGTACTTAAAGGGTTAAACACATTATGATTTGGATCACAGGTTTCATCAATAAGTATTAAAAATAAAAAAAATACATTTTCAGGCATTTTATCTGCAGGATTAAATGTGTGTTGTTTGCCATTCTATTTATGGTGCCAAATCACACACAAATCATGTAAAACATCAATTTGGAATGCTTACTAAACACAAATAAAAATGTATTGTGAATTAATTACATGAACGTGAGGAATAATTACCAGGATATGTGCTATGCACAAAAAATTCCAACTCTCCCAGCATCCTCTGTTGCCACAGCAAACATGAAGCGGCCAGATGTTCTATGTGGAAACATGCAAATAAGACCACTCACACGATAATATTTTAACTTTAAAAATACATACTTCTTTAGTAAAATATATATATATATATATACATTTTTTTAAAGATTTGCTTCTCATGTACACAAAATTTAATATGGCATCCCCATCATGTGTGTAATATAGGAAAAAATATCCTAAATAATGTATCCGAAATAACGTATCCAAATATGGAGGAAATCCCCTCAATTACATTCTCCACCAATAGGATTTTCCTCCAGGATTTACATGTAAGAGGTAAAAAAAAAATATGTATAGACAGTGGTGAATCCGACAGAGGTACACAGTGTGCATGAAAAAAGGGTCCATGCCTTACGCGTTTCGCATATTACTATGCTTAATCATAAGAATTTTAAGGTCCCAAATCTGTCTCCAACTCCAAGCAATAGGCAGTGAACTAAGAAGAGACAAAACAAGCAGCAATTCAGCATGAAGAAAAACAAGGGTTCTTTGTATCAGCAACGCGTTTCGTCCGTCGCAGGCGCAGGCTAAATACAGTAATTTAATATTTAATAAAATACTCCAATTTTACCCTGTTATACCATATAGACTACTAAACTCAGCTGAAGTACTACGAAAACAAATATGTGTGCTTCTACCTCTAAACATTATCCAAGAAGTTCATTACGTATCAGGTAGAAACATGCATACATATGTACAGAAGTGTATATATATATATATCCTCAGTGTTGCAGAAGTAGTTAAATGACCTATTCATTATACCTTGTGTATTTATGGTGTTTTTCCTCTGCTAATAATATTATTATACATATTGTGTTCTCTAGAGCTGCTGGCTAGCAGGAAACACAATCCGTTATCACAAGGCCAGCGCTGTACTAATTATCTATGAATTATGTAGGTCATATGGATGGAGGCAACTAATAAATGACCATGCTATTATTTTTCGTTGCCCTGAGACATACAACTCCCTGTATATCTTTTGGATTTGAAAAAAAAAACCGCATAATTACCCTACAGGTTATTGACAGCACTTTATGTGCATAATGCATGATTGGAATTAAAATAAGGTTATGTTGTGTGGTAGCAAAGGTTCGTATTGACTGCTCATTGCAAGTTTTAGTGTTGATATAAGAAAATGCTGCGGATGTCAATTTTATAATACACAAAAGTAAAGACTGTTGTTGATGATCTTAAATCTACTGTATTATAATATTCTGACACACAACATTTAAAATCCTGAGGGTTCTCAAACACTAAATTTTAAATCCAGCGTGTTCTCAAACACTGCATTTAAAATCGTGTGTGTTCTCAAACACTCAATTTAAAATCGTGAGTGCTCTCAAACACCATATACAAATTCCTGATTCTTCTAACACACTTCATTTAAAATCCTGCGTGTTCTCAAACACTACATTTAAAATCCTGCGTGTTCTCAAACACTACATTTAAAATCCTGTGTTTTCTCAGACACTATATTTAAAATTCTGTGTGTTCTCAAACACTATATTTAAAATCCTGTGTGTTCTCAAACACTATATTTTAAATCCTGCTTGTTCTCAAACACTATATTTAAAATCCTGATTGTTCTCACACACTACATTTAAAAGTGTTCTCCAACCTTGGGGTAGTTCTACCTTATACAGGTGCCCCCATGTAAATTTACACTTGAGGGCCCCCAAAAACTTAGAACTACCTCTGATCATCCTGTGAATTTAACAATTTTTTACGAATATTTAATTGCAAAAACTACAGGACAGCCAGGTCTCTCCCACATCTAAGGGTTGATGCAATAAAGAGAGGACTGCAGGGAATTGAGATGGGAATTTCAAACTTAAGATCAGCATTGGGGAACTTTTCCAATGCGGTTACTTTAACATAAAGTTTGAAATCCCCACCTCCTTTTCCTGCAATTCACTGTTTATTGAGTAGACCCTCTAATGTTTGTGTTAGTGCAAATACAGATACTACAGAGGATATATTAACCCCTTCGCGACGCTAGGACGTTCTATGGCTTCCTAGTTTTAGTGGGCCTAAAAGACACTAGGATGGCATCGAGCATCCAGCGTTAAACAGCTCATCGCGGCTCCCTGTGATGATCTGTGCTCAGATCCAGCTCCAGGGACTTGCAGCGGGACCCTACATGTTAGATGAAGCCCATTGTGAGTGGGACACAAACACTATGTGTCACGAAGGGGTTAAAGAAAAAACGCAAATAAATAAATATAGAGGAGAAGCTGCCAAATTTCATGTTCTCCATCACAAAGTAGGCCAAAACTGAGCGACTGTCCTTACAAATGTTCTCACAAAGCTAATTTTTGCATGCTATTTTATACTGAGCTTTATGGATGTAACTCATCCTGTAGTCTCACATTGTGTGCTTAGCTCTTAAAGGGACATTCCAACTTGTTTAACCCTTGCTTTCTTCAAGGAAGCAAGGGTTAAACAAAACATGTCCTGGGACTTGTAAGTAAACCCGACGTATATCTTAATAGATACACGCGGGTTTACTAACTGCATTTGCACAGCCATTCAGAGAAGGGCTAGCAGAGAGAGCTGGTTGCCGACCAGACAGCTGCCTGGTTCCTATGGAAGCATGGCAGCTGTCGGTCAGAGGATAAACTGGCGTGTACTTTCAAACGTTTATCCTCATACCAAGGACAACAGACATTTCACTTGTGCTTCTATATTAGACGCACAAGTGAAAAAAAAACATTTAGTGTCCCTTTAAGGTCTACATGCATTTGGCCTATAGTTGAAGTATAGTAGCTCAGGGACTGTATATACTTAGAAAGTCAAACATTTAACTATATGTTTTTTTCCTATTAAATGTATACTCAACAATTTTTAAAAAGGTAAAAGGGACAGTCCCCAAACTCATTTTGATGCAAGATGAAGATTACTGCTTGTATACTGCACAGGCTTTTTACCAGTGTGATTTGATGCAGGAATTTTGCATAGATCACATTTTATATATTTGACTCAAGCCCTCCCCCAGTGATTATTCTGCATGTTTACTGCAGGTGTGTCAGCACTGATTATATAGACACTGAGGATATAAAGTTTTGTTTCATTTAGTCACTTCCTGTGCTGTTGAATAGAATACATTGTGTGGACTGTAATATGCTTGCTTTTGTACACAGTAGGATCTTTTAACAGTGCAACACATTGTCTGATGACATCACGAAAGAGACAGGAAATTCCATATTTTTCAATGGCATTCAAAAAAACAGGGAATTGACTTTTACTCAGCTACTGTGGGCAGTTCAGGTTTCTTGCAAACTGCTGTAATTTCACAATTTCATCTAGCTGTAAGTATTTTGTATTTTAAGCAATGCAAAATGTAAAACATGCATTTTAACCCCTTAGTGACAAGACATTTTAACCTTGACTTTCCCTTGGTGACAAGGGCTGTTTTGACATTTATGGGGTGTTTGTGTCTAGCTGTAAATTTCTTCTTTCTCACATACTGTACCCACACAAATTAAATGTTGTTTTTATCCTCATAAGAAGGGCTTTCATTAGATACCATTATGTTCATCATATCTTATAATTTACTACAAAAAAAATCATAAAATATGATGAAAAAATAAAAAAACACCTTTTCTAACTTTGACCTAAAATATAATTAACACAATTCAATCATTAAAAAACACCCCGTCTAAATAGTTTCTAAATGTTGTCCAGAGTTCAGAAATATCCTTGTTTCCATGTTTTTCTGCAGTTTTTTGCAAGTTATGGGGCAAAAACCAAAAATAGTGTTTTTTTTCCCTATATTAACCTTTTGACCCCAATCCAAAACCTAACCCTAAATATAACCCCAACTCTAACCCTTATACTAACCCTTAATATATTTTAATTTTAATTTAATTGTAACCCTATGCCTTTTGCTCACCCTAATTTTATTGTAACCCTAACAACTATTCTAACCCTAACCCTAGATTTTAGCTAATTCTTTTTTTTTTTCATTGCAATGTTGCTGACTGCCTCTAGGGGCAGTCAAGCAACATATTCAGAGCGTTGGAAGTGATATTTTTTTTCACTTCCAAAGCTCTGACCACAAGAGGTCATAGCCATATTGCCAGAGCATGCCGGCAATATGGCGCTCACGATCACTCCGTGGAGCAATCGTGGGTGTCCCAGAAGGGGTTAAAGTTTAGATTAATATTTGGAAGATGCATTTTGGGCACCAGACAGTACCTTTAATGAATTTAATAGAAATAATAAGCACACAGCCATGCGGAACTCATGAGGTATTCATAGACTGAAGGAAATGTCGTCTTTAACTCGAACTATATTAAAAATAAAAAGAACAGCTGAAGATCAGCCTGGAAGTTGTGCCATCAACAAGCTGTTCTGGTAAATACAGCTGGCATTGTACTGTAGGTAGGGAAGATTTTTTTTGTTTTTTTCTTTCATTCTCAGCCCTTCCCTTCCTCGTCTAATTGCCATGCAACGCTGCTTGCACCTCTGCCAATTTTCAAGTTGTCATTTCTGAGAATGCCTTGATCCCTTTTCCATTTTAATATTGCAGGTTCTCAGTTCCAAAACAAAAGTAGATACAGAAAGAGGACGGAGAGGGGGAGCGCTCACGTGGTTTAGGGTGTATTCCTCTCTGTGTGTGGGTGAGAGAAACTCTGAGCCAACCAGACCACCCTTGTTGATAAATATTCTCTAAAGGACATGACCGCTACATGTTAACGGAAAGCTGGGTAAAATATTATCAAGGCGTACTTATTATCTATAGCATGTGGACTGTAATGCAATATACAGACAGGGCACAGGATGGGCCAGAGATTGACAGTTTCATAAATCTGTTTGACATCACTGTAGTATTTTGGTTCAGTTATACTTGGGCAAACGCAGAGCTGTTGGCTCACATATAGAAGATCTAAAGCCAGACTTTGCTGATTTATACAGTGAATTCCCGTGAACCACGACAGAGAGAGAGAGAGAAAGACTAAAATGTGACCTGGATTGGACATACCATAGCCCTCCTGCTGTTGTGTATAAGGAATCCCATGATGCTCAGCTGGTCAGGATTGTTTATAGCAAGAACCAGTTCAAAATAAGGGGATACACTTCCCAAAACTACTTCTACATACAACAAAAATGCATTCACATAAGGAAGGTTTGTCTGATTTGACATCTAAAACAGAAGCTCTTTCTTTCCTCTTATTTAAAGAAATGAATTGTTATATTATTCAGCTATAATTTCTCACTGAAGCAATTGTTCCAGAGATTGGAGCTCTAACTGAAACAAACACTTCCTCATACTGGCTGTTCACTTTTTGAAGAACAGTTTTCAGTCACAACTTTGGGGGTTATGAATAAATAATGGTGCTGTTTTATGTCTACTCCTGCTTCCTTTGGTCAGGTTTTTGTTCCCGTCCCTTTATGTTATGTATAAAACGGACAGAATGTTTTTTTTAAATATATATATGTGTTTGTGTGTGTTGTATATATATATATATATATAAATGAAAAAAGGGATAAAGCAGTGACTTTTTATACTCTATTTGCAACTTTTTAGTCTCAATGGGCCCGGTTCAATGACACAAAACATCACCAATTACTGTTTTTTAACTCAAGTTTTTCTATTGAGGTCTGTGGAATTCAGTGACATGAATTAACTCAGGTTATTGAATAGATTCCAAAACATGACCTTTTTATTCCCACTTTTTTCTCTGTGCAAATAACTCCAGATTAGGACTGACGAGGAATTATAGTCCTATTATGGTATCTTGAATAGGAATCATTTTTTATACATAACATGCAACAACATTTTTAATAATTAGATAACTCTTTTCAGTTTGGTGCAACTGGTGGTGGAAATCCTTTTATTAATAGGGCTAGACATTATTTATGGCGCAATTGCAATACATTTCTGAATGAAAACATCTTTCTACATGATCACCTTTGTTGTTATATCTTCAATATATTCTGTCTAGCTATTATAATCATACATATTTTATGTGGTCATACATTGTATCTGCTTAACCCCTTAAGGACCAGTGATTTTTCAATTGTTTGTGGTTGATGCAATGTCATTTTTCTATGTGTCATTTAACACATCCATTCAAGTTATTTGTTGTTTTTAAAAGAACAGTTAGAGCTTCCTTTTGATACCTAATACATAAAAAGAATCTACAATTTAGTATTAAAAAATACATATAAAACTGGGATTTTTGTCCCCATTATTTTACCAATAATACTCTACACAACTAATACAACACTAACCCACTTATCCCAACTGACTACATAAATAACTAACTAACTAACTACTAAAAAATAAAAATATAGGTTCTGAAACCCCCAACCCACCAAAAATGAAATACAAACAAAACTCTGACCAATGCGATGTTACTTGTCAGAGCATGTGCATGCAGGGGTTAACTAATTAAGTTAATATATTACAATAACATCATTTATTTATTTTTGTTACTAGTCAGAGCATGTGCATGCAGGGGTTAAATAATTAAGTTAATATATTACAATAATATAATTTATTGATTATTGTTACTAGTCAGAGCATGTGCATGCAGGGGTTAACTAATTAGGTTAATATATTACAATAATATAATTTATTGATTATTGTTACTAGTCAGAGCATGTGCATGCAGGGGTTAACTAATTAGGTTAATATATTACAATAATATAATGTATTGATTATTGTTACTAGTCAGAGCATATGCATGCAGGGGTTAATTAATTAAGTTAATATATTACAATAATGTAATTTATTTATAAACAAATCTTACAAATTTTAAAATTAAAAAGGTTTGTGAATAAAAACCAAAATGAGGGCCATAAAGTATGAAGGAAACTAAATGGAAGGATTAACGTTCGTTTTTTTTCTGCACTTGCAGGTCACTCTCTGTGCTTCACAATAAGTACGTGAAGAAGAGAGAGCGAATTAGAGGCAAAGTCAGTGTGTGAACTTTGCCATCTAATTTGCATGCGATCACATGCCCCGAAACCCGACGATCAGGTCAAGGAACTTTGTCACGGGTGCGAGGCAGAGTCCTGGACCCATTTCAGACTGGCTGGCAGTGCGCACGGATCTCACCGCCAGCTTAACTACATGATGCGTTAACGACGAGGGTTGACAGGGGGCAGACATGTTGTTTAGAATCTTGGGTGAGATCTTCCTTCATCTGAACCAAGGTGAATGAAGAACTGTCCTAAGATTCTAAACAAAATGTCCGCTCCCTATTAGAGCTATACAGAGCAAATAGGACAAATATTATATTCTTTCATTAAAACATTTCTATTTAAAAATTCGATACTCAGTGCAATCTTGCAATTAAACATTACTTATATTTTTGATAGAGATGTCCTTAAAGAACAATTGGTTGACTATTAAGTAGCTAGGAGTTTACAGATATTCAACACAACAGATGTACACAGCTCCGATGCAAGAACAAGAGAATTAGGAGACAATCAAAAAATGCACATGTGGTTTTAAACATACTAAACTAGCAGTTGCCCAAACACATTTTTGTTTAAAAAAGCATTGTTTTCTTAACCTTTTCCACTTCTAAATGGCTGAAACAGTAGTTTAAAATGTATATTACTTCAGCAAAATGAAAGATGACGTAATAAACAGCAATAAAACAACAAAGTGAGAAACAAACACGATGAAAAATGTATTCAGCAGCCATCCCACCTATAATTACTGAATTCCAGTCCCAAAGGTATATAATTTGAACATGTAAACATGAGGATCAGGTGTGGGATGCAGCAGAAGCCCAAGATATAATTTGTATCTTTGGGATGGTATCCTCATAGTGTCAATATGGATGGTAAATAAGAAGTGCAGTCCTTGGACTGACTCATAAACATCCTTGCAGCCCAGGCTCCACTTGTAACCTTGACGTGACATCTTTGTATCATGAGTCAGGACCTACTATGTTGTTCATTCTGGCAGCTCTGGACTGATGTATGTACACATATTTATAAATGGTCGCTCCTAGTGGTGCATCTAGGGGTCAATCATCCAAGCTTAGGAGAAGGGCACTATTTGTTAAATGGCATGCCAATGAGATTGCTAAGGAGAAGGTGAATGTCAAGTGAAGTAGGAGTCAATATGCATTAGGAATGAACGGAGAATGCGGACAATTGAGAAGAATGACGGTGATGCTGGACAGAGCATGTGAACAATGAGAAGAGGAGGACATTAGAGCCTCAGAAGAATGGTTCTCATTAGAGTAGAAGGTGTTGCAGCACATGACACCAGGGGGTAAAATTGTGAATATTACACAAATTTAGATTTTCAAGGTTTAATCTTTCAGTTAGTGAAATCAAAAGTGAAAAAAAAGGTGTTTGAAATAGCATCTTTACATCACTCCCATCAGGGCCAACCTTAAGTGTTCAGGTGCCCTGTGCGGGCCACCCCCGTGGCACCCCCATCCTCTCTACCCTCATGTTTGTTTGTCTGTCTCCCTCCATGTATGTCTCTCTCCCTTCCCATGTTTGTCCCTTTCCTCTTTCTTGCCATGTCTGTCTCTCTTCAACCCCCCCATTTTATAACTCTCTCCCTTCCCATGTATGTCTCTCTTCTCACCACACCGCATATCTGTCTGTCTCTCATCCTCCCCCCATATCTGTTATCTCTCCATCCCCTCCCCATATCTCTTTCCCTCTTTTTCCTCTCCAATCTGCTCTCTCTCTCCCTCCACCCCCTTACCTGTTCTCTCTCCCACATTTCTGTTCTCTCTCACCCTCCTCCCTATCTCTGTTCTCTCTCCCCCCTCCCCATCTCTGGTCTCTCCCCCCCCCTCCCTGTTTTCTCTACCCCTCCCCCCATCTCTGTTCTCTCTACCCTCCTCCCCCATTTCTGCTCTCTACCCCTCCTCCCAATCTCTGCTCTCTCCCCCCACCCCCCACCCGTCTGTTTTTCCCCCCTCCGTTCTCTCCCCCTCCTCCTTTGTTCTCCCTCCCCCTCCCATTCTTACTTGAAGCGCTGAGGAGTCGCGAGCAGTATAAGCTCCATGTGTGCAGAGGGCTGGTGAGGGGTCATCTTCTGACCTCCCCAGCCAGTGCCTCTACCGGCAAACCTTTTTTTTTTTAAGTGGCAGAGGGTGCCCCCTGGGGTGTTGCAACCCCAAAGGCCAGCCGTGACTCCCATTCTGTATTTCCTCTGTGCTTGAGCAGCCACTGAGATGGTGCACATTCTAGGAGTCTACAAGCAGCCATCCAGCTACCAATGGACTACAGTTTCCACATTCATTTTCCAGCCTTTTAAAACATCAGAGAATTTTGGAAGGAGGGTTGCAGTTGCATGCCTAGTTATAAAACTGTGAACTATACAAATTACTATTTTCAGGATTTTTTTTTAAATAAAATGTTTTAAATATGCTTCAGGATCACTGACAATATTAGTGGCACCATGTCCTATATCTATAGCCCTCACTGAAATATGTATTTGTCTTGTGGAGTGACTTTGAGATTATAAGCTGAAGTTCATAGCTACCTGGTCTAAGATCTCTGAGCTGATCCACTGCCAACTATTTAACAAAGCATGGCATGCCACAGAGATGCCAGTGTCTGGCTGAGCTGCCAACTGTGTATCTTTAGAAAAACACAGCTATCATTTCAAGGTCAAAGCATGAGCAATTGTACAATTGCACACCTTGTTCCCACTTTAAACAGTGTGAGTGAGCAATTTTTTTTCCGGACTCCTAATTTTTAGTGAAACAGCTTGTACCTTTCCCTACTAAGGCCTCAGTCAAGGGCACACAGCCTGGATATGTATTCCAGCCTTCTTTCTTCAGAAAACGCATCCTAGCTCCTGATAAATAACATCTTGTGGAACACAATATCTTGTGATCCACAGGATTATACAGAGCATTAAGAAAGAACACATAAAGCACACAGGTTCTGTGGACTACAAAATGTAAAATGCATTACTTATACAAAAGAATCCTTTGCATAGAAATGGCAAAATTGTCTCTGTTAACAGATCAGAATAGACATTAAATAAATGCAGCAAATTACCTAGCATGAGTGTGTGTGTGGGGGGGGGGGGGGGGGGGGGAGTTCCTTGGACTCTTAAATGAGGCATTTTAGCAATTGTAATTGCCTGGTTCGTTTCTTTTAAAAGGTTTACTGATTGCAAAGCGCTATTTTCACTTTGAGCGTCTCTAAGTATAATCTAACTTTGGTTCATCTGTTAGAATTTAACTTGTATATTGTGCAGGGTTCTGTTTGCATACAAATGCATACAGGTATACGTTAGGAGTCTTTTGCAAATGTTCCTTCTCTAGCTGTCCCTCTGCTTGTGTTTACTTGCAAGAGGATCAGTTCAGATGGACTGGGTCATCAGTTTATTACAAAATATCAAAATCAACAAATCAGTGCACACATAAGCCTGTAAAAACAACTTTGTGTGATTGCTGCAGGTCTTCATAATAATTTTGCATGTATCTATTGTCCTTGGCTGCATTAGTTACAAACTTTATAACCATATAGGTCAATTTTATATCGATTCATAAACATAAGTATTAGAGGGGCAAGTTGCTTTCTCTGCATAGCTTTAAATACCATACTGTTTTTTTAATTGACTTGTATTATAAATGATCATTTATACTGTTGACATATTTTTTAAATAACCAGTGTCCCTTTAAGAAGCATATCAGATGGTACATAGGTTGAAAAAAACCTAAGTCCATAAATTACAACCCGTCTACCTATCATACCTGTTTTTGATCCAAAGGAAGCTAAAATACCCCCCCAACACACACACAAATTATGCTATTTTCAAACTTTGCCACTTAAGGGGAAAAATTCCTTCTTTGCTCTCAAAAAATCAATCAGATTTCTCCTTGGATCAAGAAGTTATAAGATCATTTTATTATATGTAGCCCTCTATGTCTGGATTTTCTTAAATAATATCCAAACCCTTTTTGAAGGCATATATTGCCTATTTTGGCCATACCTTTATTGTCCTTACCGTACTCTCTCTTCATAACCAAGATCCTCTAATCCCCTTATTAATTTTGTAGCCCTCCACTGCAATTGTTCTAGTTCCATAATGTATTTTTGTTGGACTGTTGCCCAGAATTGTACAGCATATTCAATGTGAGGTCTTACCATTGACTTGTAAAGAGCCAAGATTATATCAACCTCCCGTCAATCAATATCCCATTTTATACATCCCAATTTCATATTGGCCCGTGCAGCTGCTGACTGGCATTGAGCACTGTTGCCAAGTCTACAATTATTCTTAAATCCTTGTCATCAGTAGTTTTTAAAAAAAAAACTATTTAAAGAATATGTTACATTGTTATTATTTTTCCCACGATGCATAACTTTACATTTGTCTATACTGAACCTCCTTTGGCACTTGCTTGCCCAGTCCCCCATTATACGGATTATAAGGAATATGTGCACAGTCACAAACAGAAACAAACAAAAAAAAAAGCTTTATTAGAAATACTAACTGTGTCGCTGTAGAGAGTGCTAGGGAAGTGGTTGCAAGGTTAGACGATTGAAGCAATTTAATACAGAATTTCAATGGATTATTTTTTTTGCTACACAGAAATGTTTAGATACCATATTATTTGATAAATTACAATGTAGTGGTCCTACTGCTCCAGTAAAGGAAATGCAAAATATCAAAGCTCGTCAGCATTTGGTGACACCTTTTTTTTATTTTTTTTTATTGAACTAGCACTCAAGTAGTGTTGATAGGATTGTAGCTGCGATCACCTCCTCCTCCTGTCAAGTCACAAGCAATACCTTCAGGCTAACAGAGCAGGTACCTGCCAAAATCATCTGCTCCAATTAACTGCCTGTCCCATAATAGACGACTTGAAAATGTCTCAAATATACATATTTGTTGCACTTAATTTGCGAACGTGAAACTCACCAAGACAGCAACAGACTGCTAAATAGAGAACTGTAATAGATTTGTATGAGAACATAGCTGGGTGAGATTGATACCCACATGAATTGGCACATTACATTATTATTTAACATACAGAGCCGAGACTTTGGCAAAATACTGTAGGCCAGGGCTCGACAAACCACAGGTGCCAGGTCGCCATGGCGACCAGGAATTTAGACCTCGCGTCTGGGTTCAGTCAGCCTCATGGTCCCCTTGCCGCTGTGACATCAGATTTTTTTTAATTTTTGCGGAGCGCGAGGGGGTAAAGTTTGTGCGGATGGCACAGACTGCAAGCTCCACCCCCTCGTGCAATGCGTGTCTGAGTGCCGGGTGTCGTCACATCAAGAAGAAACCAAGAAAAGACTGTGTGAGGTGGGTGTGTGTTTGTATATTTGTGTGTATATAAAGTAGGTGTGTGTGAGGTGTTTGTATATATGGTTATATGTAAAGGAGGTGTTTGGATATATGTGTATATGTAAAGTAGGTGTGTGTGAGGTGTTTGTATATATGGGTATATGTCAGGGCTCGACAAACCCCAGGCGCCAATTTAGACCTGGCGCCTGGGTGCAGTCAGCCTCATGGTCCCCTTGCCGCTGCCATCAGATTTTTTAAAAATGTTTCTGAACACGAGGGGGTAAAGTCTGTGCGGATGGCACAGACTGCAAGCTCCGCCCCCTCGTGCAACGCGTGTCTGAGTGCCGGGTGTCGTCACGTGACATCCTGGCACTCAGCAGGCTGATGAAAGAAGACATGCTGCAGCACGAATGTCCCCCTCCCCTGCAGTGAGGTAAAGCAGCAGGGAGGGGGGACACATCAAGAAGAAACCAAGAAAAGACTGTGTGAGGTGTGTGTGTGTTTGTATATTTGTGTGTATGTAAAGTAGGTGTGTGTGAGGTGTTTGTATATTTGTGTATATGTAATGTAGGTGTGTGTGAGGTGTTTGTATATATGTGTATATGTAAAGTAGGTGTGTGTGAGGGGTTTGTATATTTGTGTATATGTAAAGTAGGTGTGTGTGAGGTGTTTGTATATATATGTGTATATGTAAAGTAGGTGTGTGTGAGGTGTTTGTATATATGTGTATATGTAAAGTAGGTGTGTGTGAGGTGTTTGTATATACCGTATTTGCTCGAATATAAGACGACCCTGATTATAAGACGACCCCCCAAACTTTGGATATTCCATTAGGAAAAAAACTAAAAGCCTGAATATAAGACTACCCTATAGGAAAAAAGTTCAACTTGTATATATTCATATGTAAATTGCTTTTTTAATAAAAAATTATGATATAAAAAAATGTATTTCTAGTTTTTATTTCTTTTTATGTGCCAATGCTGCCTTTCTCTTTCCCTTGCCCCCATTTTTCTCTCTCTACCCCCTTCGCCTTTTCTGTCTCTTAACCCCCTCACTCCCCCTGTCTCTTAACCACTTCCCTCCCCTTGTCTCTGTCTCTTAACCCCTTCCCTCCCCTTGTCTCTGTCTCTTAACCCCCTCACTCCCCTTGTCGCTGTCTCTTAACCCCTTCCCTCCCCTTGTCTCTGTCTCTTAACCCCCTCCCTCCCCTCGACTCTGTCTCTTAACCCCCTCCCTCCCCTTGACTCTGTCTCTGCCCCCCTCCCTCCCCCCTGTCTCTCTGTCCCCCCTGTCTCTCTGTCCCCCTCCGTCATAATAGTCTGCCGTGTCGGGCAGCATGGAGGATATCTGCACGTATCGTGCAGACATCCCCCAGCTGCCCGATTGTCCCTGGTGCCTAGTGGGGCAGCAGAGGAAGTCTGCGCGATGAGCGCAGACCTCCCCTGCTGCCGCCCGGCACGCTCGCCGGGACTTCTGTGACGAAAGCGGAAGTACCCGGCTTCTTCACAGAAGCCCCGGCGGTCGTGCCGGGCGGAAGCAGGGGAATCTGCGCTCGTTGCGCAGACATCCCCTGCTGCTAGAGAGGGGGATCCAGGTCCCCTGCAGCTCTGCTGGGGACCTGGATCCATGTCTTATAATCTGACCTCAATTTGAGGTCAGATTATAAGAGACCTCGATTATAAGACGAGGGGTAGTTTTCAGATTTTTTTTTCTGAAAAAAACCTCGTCTTATAATCGAGCAAATACGGTATGTGTATATGTAAAGTAGGTGTGTGTGAGGTGTTTGGATATATGTGTATATGTAAAGTAGGTGTGTGTGAGGTGTTTGGATATATGTGTATATGTAAAGCAGGTGTGTGTGAGGTGTTTGGATATATGTGTATATGTAAAGCAGGTGTGTGTGAGGTGTTTGGATATATATGTATATGTAAAGTAGGGGTGTGTGAGGTGTTTGGATATATGTGTATATGTAAACTAGGTGTGTGTGAGGTGTTTGTATATATGTGTATGTGTAAAGTAGGTGTGTGTGAGGTGTTTGGATATATGTGTATATGTAAAGTAGGTGTGTGAGGTGTTTGGATATATGTGTATATGTAAAGTAGGTGTGTGTGAGGTGTTTGGATATATGTGTATATGTAAAGCAGGTGTGTGTGAGGTGTTTGGATATATATGTATATGTAAAGTAGGTGTGTGTGAGGTGTTTGTATATATGTGTATATGTAAAGTAGGTGTGTGTGAGGTGTTTGTATATATGGGTATATGTAAAGTAGGTGTGTGTGAGGTGTTTGTATATATGTGTATATGTAAAGTAGGTGTGTGTGAGGTGTTTGGATATATGTGTATATGTAAAGTAGGTGTGTGTGAGGTGTTTGGATATATGTGTATATGTAAAGTAGGTGTGTGTGAGGTGTTTGGATATATGTGTATATGTAAAGTAGGTGTGTGTGAGGTGTTTGTATATATGTGTATATGTAAAGTAGGTGTGTGTGAGGTGTTTGTATATATGGGTATATGTAAAGTAGGTGTGTGTGAGGTGTTTGTATATATGTGTATATGTAAAGTAGGTGTGTGTGAGGTGTTTGGATATATGTGTATATGTAAAGTAGGTGTGTGTGAGGTGTTTGTATATATGTGTATATGTAAAGTAGGTGTGTGTGAGGTGTTTGGATATATGTGTATATGTAAAGTAGGTGTGTGTGAGGTGTTTGGATATATGTGTATATGTAAAGTAGGTGTGTGTGAGGTGTTTGTATATATGTGTATATGTAAAGTAGGTGTGTGTGAGGTGTTTGTATATATGGGTATATGTAAAGTAGGTGTGTGTGAGGTGTTTGTATATATGTGTATATGTAAAGTAGGTGTGTGTGAGGTGTTTGGATATATGTGTATATGTAAAGTAGGTGTGTGTGAGGTGTTTGTATATATGTGTATATGTAAAGTAGGTGTGTGTGAGGTGTTTGGATATATGTGTATATGTAAAGTAGGTGTGTGTGAGGTGTTTGTATATATGTGTATATGTAAAGTAGGTGTGTGTGAGGTGTTTGGATATATGTGTATATGTAAAGTAGGTGTGTGTGAGGTGTTTGGATATATATGTATATGTAAAGTAGGTGTGTGTGAGGTGTTTGGATATATATGTATATGTAAAGTAGGTATGTGTGAGGTGTTTGGATATATGTGTATATGTAAAGTAGGTGTGTGTGTGGTGTTTGGATATATGTGTATATGTAAAGTAGGTGTGTGAGAGCTGTTTGTATATATGGGTATATGTAAAGTAGGTGTGTGTGAGGTGTTTGGATATATATGTATATGTAAAGTAGGTGTGTTTGTATATATGTGAAGAAGGCATGTGTGTTTATGAATTGCGTTTATGTTTGCGTGATTGTCTGGCTCCTAAAAAAAAAATCTGGCTCCTAAAATCAAATTAAATTTGTCAAGCCCTGCTGTAGGCACAAAAAACTTCACTCAAAAAAAGTCACTGTAAAGTATCCAGTGCATTAGCTTACAGCTATATATGTTTTATTGGATCATTGTTATGATCCTCTGCATGATTTTGAGGTTACATTGAAAATTAGAATCATTTTCGCACATTTGACGAAGATTATTAACCAGGGAAATTAAAGATTGTCTGAACTGTTCGGGTTGGTGAAAAATAGGTGAAAAAAAAAATAAATGACAGGCCGTGTGGCAGCATCTGACATGTGTATAATGTATGTCTCTTCCTGTTCACACTTATTAATTTGTGTGCTGGAGTGCCAGTGAAATACTGGAGTAGCTGCCACATGTGGAGATGGAAGATTGCAATGACACTTTGGGGGTTATGTATGAAAATGAAATTCTGCAAGGTTTCCAAAGTTCAGCAATTCCCATGGAAACCAAAGAGATAGTCTTAGAATTTGCTCCACATCTTGAACTTTGCTCCGGATTTACTCTTTAAACTCCATTCGTGTCAATGTTCTGGAAGTGTTTCTCTTAACAGATCAAATTGAAAGTATTCCTAGGATGTCCTGATGTACATTTATCACTCTGTAAATGAAATATTTATAAATCTTATTAGCTGTGTCTAGAACTTCATTTTTGAATTAAGCTCACTGTGACAAAATAAGAATTGGTTGGAAGTTCCAGTAAATATAACCACACATAACATGACTATTTCCCCACAGACAGCACCCGGTTACTACAGTATGAGTATGCGTTATGCGAAATGATCGGGACCGGCAGCATTTCGAATAACGGATACTTACGGATAGGGTTGCCACCTTTTCGTCAAAAAAATACCGGCCTTGGCACTGTCTCCATAGACTTAACATTGGCCTGATGCCAATTTTTTACCGGCCTGACAGTAAAATACCGGCCAGGTGGCAACCCTACTTACGGATTATGGATCATTCGGCAGCACCTGCCATAAAAATGATCTACAGTACCTAAATTTAATGTGAGCCACTTGCAAGGTAATATAGATAATTTCTCACAGTGGAGCTGGTGAACGTACCTGCTCCATGGTGCTGCCGAGATGATCGGTCCTTTGTGTGTTGTCCCTCCCGTCACAGGGCTCTGGGAACTACATTGCCCATGAGCGCTGGCTTCTCATTTATGGCGCCTGGGAGGGTGAAACAAAGGAGCTTCACCACCAGACACCAGGAAGGTGAGTATTCCTTATCCGAATTGACCTGCATCCCGGATGGGGGGGGCCTGGGGGTAGTTTGGCTTTTCGGTCATTGCGGTTTTTGGATCTTCGGATAAGGTATATTTAACCTGTAGTATTTATTCTCCAGTCCTTTTTTATGCATATATCTGGGTGCTGGAAAATGGAAGACCCCAGTTTTTCAGGAAGGTTTATGCTAAACAGCAATATTTATTTGCCTGTGATGATCGCATGAAACACGCAACTTAAATCCCAGCATGCTTAGTGTTGTGATTATGAAGGTAAACTCGGCTTACATGTTATTATCTGTACCATTTCGTTAAGGAGGATTTTAGCTATTTCAATAGGGGTCTGGGTGTAGGACTTTGACACTGGTATAGTCTTGGGGACATCTCCCATAATGCTCCCATGCTGGCAAAGCATCAAGGGAAATGTAGTCCACGACATGCTGGAAGTTGTCTGTCATGATGTATATCGGCTTTACTTGACTGACAAGTACTGAATGCAATAGTAATGCATTTCCCCCCTTACGTGCGCCAATCTTTATTGTTATTTCTTGTTTATGTGAATATATTGGTGCATACATATATTTAAATATCACTTACGTCTACACTATATGTTTATTTTGACTCTTGGAAATATTTCACTATGGAAATATTCCTTATCACAGGGTAATAAATCCAGGGGTTGAGCAAGCTAAAATAACACTGTGTCTGCATCAATGTTCAGTCAATTCTTTATTTCTGCATAGTTAAAAGCCCTCGTAACGTTTATATAATGCCACTATTGCTTTGATATATTAACAAAGAATTCTCTCTTTTGTGTCTATTTATGGGAAATTGCCCTAGAAAAATCCTGACTCCATTTAATATCGCACGATGGTTTTACCAGCAATAAATCTCTAACAATCATCCTCGGAGCCGTTTGCAATATGTTATTGTGCAAGGTATTACAAGAATGAGTGATTTAACGGGTCAATGAATAAAATGAATATATTGCTAACACTCTACTTGATTCAAGAAGAGCTTTCTAAGATTTGACACTCTACAAAATGTGCAATAAATAGTGTGTATATATTCTATATAGTGTATGTTTTCTTTGCCACATAGTACAGCACTGAGGACAGATATACGATGGTGCATTATAAATAATAATGAGAAAAATAAATAGTTCTACATATAAATATACCATTATATTTCGCTATATCATGTCATTTATGATAACTGTGTTCAGAGTATGAGTTTCTGAATCAGAATATTCTTTTGCAGGTCTTTCATTTACCAAATCCCTTGAATAGGTGCTTCAACCCATCGCCCCGCCAGTTTAACTGGCATTTAATGAAACAGTGATAAAATGATTACATGTGTAGGTGCACGGCACAGTTACTGGTGTTACTTAAAGGGGCTCAAGACTTTATTTATGTTCCATTAATCATATAAGGTGAAAAATCAAATTAAACTGTGTTTATTGTCTGAGCTCTAAGTCTGGATCCATTTCCCCCCCCCCCCCCCCCCCCCATGGCCTTTTCGTAGCTGTACAGATGCTTTTTGATACTTTTGAAGTTGTTAAATGTTTACACATTACAATAGCTTTAGTAGATTTTGCACCTGTAATGCAATAGGAACATGCTCCCCATTAATACTAACAACTCGTTTTTATGTAGTGCTTTTCTCCCCAATCATGATCCCCAGAAAAAAAACAATGCAAAAAATATGTTTTAGAGATAAGTACTGTAAAAATGTAAACAAAACTTTTTTTTATATTAAATATTATATTTGCTATGGATTAAGTAGTACGTTATTTTGAATGCTCCTTTAATCCTTATAATTGCTGACTTTATGGTAAATAGGTTTGGACTGTTTGATAAAAGTGCATATAGTAATCTACTCTGGACGGTCCAGGGCTCTCAGTCAATTCCCCTTCTACCAGCTACCTGTGAAATTCCCTAAGTACTTACGAGTTCAGTCTACACCGACTCAAACTCAACTGTCGCAAAATATAGTTTTTGGTAAGTTTATCCCAAATTAAGGAGCTTGGGGCAACTTGAGACGTATTTTGTAGGTTAGGCCCAAAGTGGTCTAGGGACAAGCAAGGCATCCACCAAATGAGCTGGTAGGATGGTGCGCAAACAAGCTAAAATTTGTAACAAAAAATTACTGGGCTTAGGCATGTGTGATTGGCTGAAGAGCCTATTTCTAGTTCTAATCATGCCTAGTTCACACTTGATTGTCAAGTTAAGTCCAGCATGGCCAGAATACATTTTTCGTCGTTGAAAGGATTGTTTTTGTTTCCTCCCCCAAAGTACTATTATAACTGAGGCGTTAGTAAATAAATACTCCCTATAACATGATTAAACATATGTAAAATAAAAATAGTTGAAGGCTCTCTGTTTGATCCCTACAGTCTAGAGTCTGTTCATTACCATGGTGGAACTCTGTGTACATTCATGCATATAAATATGTAGACATTTATATTCATATTTTCATGAAGTATCAGTCACAAAATGCTTGGGAATGAAAACACATCTTACAATGTTTCAAAACAGTATTAAAGCCACATTCAGAAACATTTAAAAAGTTCTCTGAAGCATGGATTCCTCAAAATTGCCACCATCTGCCTTACTTACAGTCTCATGCAAACATATCACAATTGTAAATGACTAAAAATCCCATAACATTTACTAGAGTATTTCATTGTTTATCCAATAACGCAATTTTGAATGCAATTAATTAATGGACAGCATAAGCATAAATATTGAGCTTATTATTGACTGGTAATGTAAATTATATATGTATGTGAAAATATATTGTAATATTATAATAGAAACATTATATTGTAAAAAAAAAAAAAAAAAAGGTTCAACAGGTAAGACACTGTCCTGTGATTTATCATATACAAAACTGAAACCACTTGTGTGCCACAGATATAACGTATGCCTGTATTCACATGATAAGTTTCTGTTGGAATAATGTAAATTCCAACATTATTCCAAAAATAAAAATGCTTTTTAAAAAATGTTCCCAGGAGGACAAATGATTGAGTAACTGAACTTGTAATACTAACAAATGACAAGTTATATCACTAGTAATACAATTGGATGAAACAAGCAATAGATTTTCCACCATGAGTCATCAAAAAGTTTGCTGTTTTACATAAATGAATCTATATTAATGAATGGTGACTTTATGTTTGTCTTAATCTCTCTCAAAAGCACACAAATCAGTGTGGAAGGCAGACACATCATATTCTATTGTCACCTGTTTCCTATTATTTAAATCATCTCCAGCTATTTAAATGAAATGCAGATTTGGTGCACAGTGTCTGGTATATATACATATTTGAATCTTTATGGCGTAGAAGTAGGTAATATACGGTAGCATTACAAAAGTTATGTTACTAAACTGCCTTTACTGAAGGATACTACTAAAATTACCTTACAAGGGACACTAAATGTTTTTTTTCACTTGTGCTTTTAATATAGAAGAACAAGTGAAATGTAAGTTGCTGATGTTGTGAGGATGAACTGGTGTGTACTTTTGATAGTACACGCCAGTTTATCCTCTGACCGACAGCTGCCATACTTTCATAGGAAGTAGGCAGCCATCTGGTCGGCGACCGGTCCTCGTTTTTGCATGGGATTAGGAGGGTGAACCTTAACTAGGTCCCCCCTGCTGATCCCATGCAAAAACGAGGGTCTCTCTCTGAGCTAGCGGCGAGGGCCCCTCGCATTCGGCTGTCAGATTGGGGCGAGCGCAGAGAGATTGGCTGTGCGCATGCTGACATTTGTCAGCACGCGACAACCAGGAACTGCTGTGTCTCGCATGTGAGGCACAGCAGATAGTAAACCAGCATGTTAGCTATTAAGATCCACGTCAGGTTTACTTTCAAAGTCCCTTTAATGCCAGTCATTTTTTCAATAATTTTTTGGGATACCTTTGCAATTTTGTAACACACATGATGTTTATTCATTAAACCCTGACGTTCGAATTGGCCAAAATAAGAGAGTAGGCAAATTTGTTAAACTAACTTATTTGCCAAAACCTCCTTGTACCCAACAGTAAGGTCTAGCCCAAGGTGAACTTCTTATTGACTAGAATATTCGGTTTAGCTCAGACATAAACTATTATGACTATTTTATTTAAAAAAAACTGGAAATTGCACATGGTATGTAAGAGTTCCTTGTTGTTGAAAGCTAAATGTATTTAGAAGCATTGAAAGCAAATGCATGGATTAAGACAAGAATAAGGTGTTTCAAATGTGTCCTTGCTGTGGCCACCTTGTGGCATGGCATGCAAATAACATGTTCATGGTTGTAGCTTATTTGCATACATAGCCATAAGGTGATGTCATAAAAAATACACAGCACAGTTGACATGCTAGAAAACGCATGAACCAGTCATGTTTTTTTTTTCCAGAGATGGATCATTGCTCATCCTTTTTGAAATTGGTGAACCCAAACAGTCAGTGATGAAAGCGAATTCCCAAAGCCCATGTGTGCGATCTTGTAGATGTATGCACACACACTGGATAACCCTATGCATCACTACTGAGAGTCATGGAGATGCACTGCGAGTGCATGAGCCATGTGGGCAGCATAAATGCACTGTGGGTACGCCTTCAATATCTTCAAAACTGGAATTATAACAAAGAGAAAATCTTTAATGAACAAAGGCAAATAAAGTTCTCTCAGGGGGCAGACATCTGGTTTAGAATCTTGGGTCAGATCTTCACTCACCTTGGTTCAGATTAAGAAAGATCTGACCAAAGATTCTAAACAAAATGGCTAACTCCTCGTAGAGCTATATGGGGTGAATACGGCTCAATAAGGTACTTTATTTGTATTCTTTCATTAAAATTCTATATAAAATGCCTACACTCGATGCAATGCTTTAATTAAACACTACTTAATTTTTTGCTACAGTTGTCCTTTAACC
Source organism: Pelodytes ibericus (assembly GCA_036172795.1). Lineage (NCBI taxonomy): Eukaryota > Metazoa > Chordata > Amphibia > Anura > Pelodytidae > Pelodytes > Pelodytes ibericus. The sequence continues at coordinate 42,836,052 of CM069860.1, forward strand.
AGAATAAGATGGGGATGTAACTTTTACACAGCAACATAGGATGTTACTCTTATCCAATTTAATTGTACAGCTTTTCAGTGCTTCCCTACACAAGCATGCTCACAATGGCAAGTGTGCAGGCCTGATGCGTCAGCAGCATGTTCAGAACGATGCTTCACATCACAGTAAAAGTGATTTATTTGCTCTATCCAGTATTTGCACCGATACTTCTGTATTTCATGAGTGCTGAGAGGCATTAATATATCTTATTGGTGAAAGTGATCCGTTATCCTATACATTAAGGTATACTCAGCCTGCATTCATTTCATTTACCTCAGAAGGATGAAAGGAAAGGCTAAAGTTGCCCTGCCAGCATTTGAACCTGCAACCCTGAGGCTTGAACAGGTTCTACAGATAATGTATTAGCCCACAGGGCTACCTGAATTGAAAGAGCTCATCGTGTACAATTTTGAGCTTACACAGAGGGTGGACTACAAGTTTCCTTTCCACACAAATTGGCAAGCATGGTTGCTCATATTGAAATTAAATGATACTGAAAACTACCAGGCCTAAAATATTCTGTGATCCAGTGTTTGTATATTAAATTTGTCTCAGAATTAACACCGCTACGAATGGAAAGCTAACATTTTACGTACCAAAAACAAATTAATTGGGTACATTACGCAGAATCCTCAGTTGCTATGTGACTAAAAAAGGCACATGACCCACTAAGCACTGTTACGGTGTACACTGCAATTTCTCCTCACGTGTGTGATTAAGCACTGTTACGGTGCACACAGCAATTTCTCCTCACGTGTGTGATTAAGCACTGTTACAGTGCACACAGCAATATCTCCTCACGTGTGTGATCAAGCACTGTTACAGTGCACACAGCAATATATCCTCACGTGTGTGTGATCAAGCACTGTTACGGTGCACACAGCAACAGCTCCTCACGTGTGTTATGAAGCACTGTTACGGTGTACACAGCAATATCTCCTCATGTGTGTGATTAAGTACTCTTTCAGTGCACACAGCAATATCTCCTCACGTGTGTGATGAAGCACAGTTACAGTGCACACAGCAATATCTCCTCACATGTGTGATCAAGCACTGTTACAGTGTACACAGCAATATCTCCTCACGTGTGTGATCAAGCACTATTACAGTGTACACAGTATTAACGTGTGTGATCAAGCACTGTTACAGTGTACACAGCAATATCTCCTTACGTGTGTGATCACTGTTATAGTGTACACACAATATCTCCTCACGTGTGTGATTATGTTAAATATAGGATAATAGCAGCTCCCAAAATCTAAACAAAAATAATGTGCAATGCACTATACCTTATAATACATTAAGGCATACATGGAAACTCTAGAGTGTGGTTTTGTGCCATATCCCTGTGTCTTTATATCTTTTATCAGAAGGTTCTGAAATCCTAAGTTGCTAGAATTGGTGAGTGTCAAAAATAACAAGTTTTGTGTCCTTAATAGAATTAATTAAGTTGATGTATTTTTGTGATATTGGCTACTTTTTCTTCAAAAATACAGGCTTTGTTATTACCTCCATAGACTTAACATTGGCCTCAAACTGATTTATTTTTTTTACCAGCCTGCCAGTAATAACCCTATTAGGAGACGACCCACCCATTTACAGATCGGTAAAAATCTCCATTCACCTTAATGGTTAATGTTAGTATCAACATAACTAGTCCTATTAACTAGTACGCTTGGGACATAATATAAAGTATCCTATGCACACACACATGCTCAATGTATTTGTTCATCCTGACACATATTAAGGAAATGAACTGCCAGTAAATATCTGTATGGAGGTCTCGTGTTGCTGCTAAGTAGAAGTGCTCCTGCCTGCCGTAGAAAAGCAGCCATCTACAGCGGCCTGTTAACAACATGGCTTCAAAGAGCCTGTATCCTGGAGACATGTTCACTGATGTGACTAAGCACACCAACCCACCGATCAGTCAGTCATTCTACGATTATTTGGCATAAGGCCCATCCAGAACACACCTTTTATAACATGTTTTTCTGTAGCCATTGGAGGAATGATTCAAATTTATTATTATTTGAGCATTGCATTTACTATTAATCCCAGTTTGCTCTCAGTCCTGTGCCTAGAGATCATTGGAATCATGTTCTCCAGGCTATCTGGTCTTTGATGGTTTTCCCTTCCTTGCTCCCCTGAGTAAACCTCTCCTTAGCATGCATTTCTGTTCCCTTCAGTTCTTTTGCTCTGTATTGTAATGAATCCTTGTGATGTGAAAGCCAATTCCTCGTGGGGGATGGGCACAGAGTGCTGAAATCTAGGGAAACTCTATGTGACATGAATGAGGAAAGCCACAAAACAGCATGGTAATCATTGGTTCCATGCCTCTTCATTGGAAATGTTCGGTAACACTGAGAAATATCCATTTGTCACATATATATTTAATAGATTTATTAACCGTTCAAGATAATATAGTATTTTAAAGAACAGTAGTGCAAATGTGTACTATAAAGCTATTCTAAAGATATTGACCCCTGTACCATTAACCCTGTGTATTCATTTTCTATGACAGGGGTAGAAATGTATTGACACCTACCCTATAATTATATTGCCACAGACACAGAGATATTACCGTAATTATCTGTATAGCGCAATTGATCACTTGTAAGTGGAAAGAAAGGCCACCATAAAAACAAGTTGTGACTCTTTAAAACGTTGTTTTATTCTGAGATTTTCTTTTAAGAAAGTAAAACGAAGTAATCCAGATTTTGCCAAGAGTCGTGTTATATCTTAAATCAGTGTTCTTCCAATTCCAGGTTGCTACCCAGTACAGAGTCATCCTATTGGGTCACATCCAGGTAGTGCCTGCGCTTTATAGTATCAGTACAGGCCGTAGCTGGTCATATGACTACAATATGAACTGATGTCTGTCATGTTATGGTGGGCATTGCTGCAACCATATGGAGTGGAGAGGAATACCCTCAGTCCATGTAACAGGGAGGCTGGAGCTCAATCTCCCTTACATTCCTCTGTTGCTTGCTCCTTATCTGTCTTTGTAATGAGTACTAAGGCCTGAACGCAGGTAATACTAATGAAAATATGTCAACTGATTTATGTATTTTAGACATTTTCTCAGTATCTACGGTATACTACTGTAACATTATATCACAGCTAGCACAGGAGGGATGGCAATAAGGGCATGGGAGAAACTTACCCCTTGGGCTGTTTTCTAACCTTACTCAGTGGGCTGCACCCCTTTTCACTTTCTATCTTTTTCTTGTGTTCTTTACTGAGAGAGTTGTGTATGCATAGAATAACCTTCCAGCATAAGTGGTACTTACTAGGATAGGCATATATAATTTACGATTTTAACATAAAATCAACAACACATTCTTGTGTTTCTATTTCTATCCCCCTGTTATGGGGGAAATGGATGTATAACAAACCCATGCATGTTTAACATCATACTTAGCTTATTGTAAAAAAAATAACAATTGGTTCAATAACACTTCAAATTGTATACGTCCTCACTACTGACCACCTTTTGGATTTGGAAATGTTTGAGATTACTGTTGTATACATATATATTTTTGCTGTAGACATATACATTATCTTAATGTTTACATTAGTCTAATATAGCAATATTTTCTGGATTTAAATACCCAGACGGCCTATTAAGGGCCTTTGAAGCGGACTGAGCTGAAGAGAACTGATCAGCATCATTGACCTGTAGTAGAGTTCAACAACTGCATGCAATTTAAATTAAGAAACATGCAATTATCTGCACAGCGCCTGGGTTTCAAGACAGGTTAACTAGTGTACGATTTAAGGTCCACTTGGCCATATTTTTTTAAAATCATAAGTAACTGAAAACACTTCTTATGATTATATAAGACCCAGGACCACCAATTAATTCCTAGAGGACTACAAACAATATCTTACAGCAGAATATGTTATACTCTAACCAGGGTGTCACCAGCGAGGGCTACGGGCCTGGTCGAGACAGTGGGGAGAGCGTAGGTGTGGCAGGGTTAAAGACACCAGATCTCTTTTTATCTGTTAATAATCCCAGCAACCACCGAGCTCACCTCTGAAATCTCTCCTGCTCTATCACCCCAGTACTACAATTACCTGCCCCACCAAGACTTTATACCCCAAACCCCAAACAATTACAGTATAAAAGCAATCAACTTAATAAATAGTCAAATATAATTAACGCTTTAGTAACATGTTCTACCTGACCTTTCTTCAGAGTAGGGAGTTGATATTAGTGAGCAGAGCTGATTAATTAAACAATTAATTGGAAAACAGGTTTTACAGTGCTGTTTATATACAGAAATACAGTACATAGAGGTACTGACAGGTTGTCAGAACACCTAATTGACCTCTTCACTCACGCATGTATCACCAGTCCCCACTCTCTCTAGATTGGAAGCTTGCGAGCAGGCTTTTCTAGCTTAGGTATCAGTCTGTCCCTGTTCATCTAACATAGTAAGTACTTCAACTCTATGCTCTGTACCCAGAACCATGTAAATTGTTGGTGCAATTTAAATAAATGTTAATGCAATGTAATCTAAAAACAGTCCATCAAATGGATGGGACAAGAAATCCCTACATCTTCAGTCACCTATATGAGTGATTATCACCTCCTCTCCCGCTATTGGCTGCGTGGGGCATGACTGACACAACCACACTAACGAAAGGAGAGAGACCGCTGCTTGGCTTGCTCTCTCTGTTGCATGGTAGTCCCCCAGACGTTGCTTTTTCAAAGACAATATTTTTTGAATGGTACATAATCTTTGTGACATCACCATGTGGTTCTATATGCAATGACAAACAAGACAAAATCATTAATTTGCATAAAGTGACATATGGCGCACCTATGGCATGCTAGCTAGTAAGGACAACCCTTCCTGTTATGCTGCCTCAGCATTGTGGGGGCGCCTTTAAATTCTTGTTTATTTATGTTCCCTAATAACCATGCACTTATAAATGCAGGGAAGAAATACCTCATACAAAACACAATCTGGAATTGATATGCTATGCTGACAGTCTGCTCTTTTGGCTGCAAATGAAAATATTTAATCAAAACAAAAATATTCCAGTTTTTTATAGGACATATAGCACTTGTTAATCTATGCAAAATTATGCATGATTTACCATAATACCAATTAAAAAAAAGTCCTCAAACTATCAAAAATAACAGGTGAATCCCAAATTAAAATGTTTAAGCTTGTAAACTAACCAATGTTTAAGACAAAAAATATTCAATTAATATATAAACACTTCTGTTTTTGGACATCTCCTTTTTTTTCCCTTCATTTAGCTATTTTACAGGTTTAAGTTAACCCCTTGGTGACCTGACCTTTTGACCTCATCTTTACCTTGGTGACATGGGCTGTTTTGACATTTCTGGGATGTTTGTGTTTAGCTGTATATTTCTTCTTTCTCACATACTGTACCTATACTGTTTGGTTTTTATCACCATAAGTAGGGCTTTCGTTAGATACCATTATGTTCATCATATCTAATAATTACTACAAAAAAATGATAAAATATGATAAAAAAAAAACACTTTTTCTAACTTTAACTTAAAAAATAATTTACACAAATTTAATCATTAAATAAAGACCCGGTGTAAATAGTTTCAAAATTTTGTCCTGAGTTTAGAAATGTGTTTGTTTCCATGTTTTTATGCTTTTTCTTGCGAGTTATAGGGCAAATAATAGGGGGGGGGGGGGGTTCACCTAGAGTGACCACTTGACCCCAACCTGAACCCTAACCCTAACTCTAACCCTTATCCTAACCCTTAATTTACTCTAAATTTAATTTTAACCCCATTTATTCTAACCTTAATCCTAACCCTAATATTTCACCCGTGAATTGCTCCATAAAGCCATCGCCTGTTCCCTGGGCACCGGATTCCGGTATTGCTTTATGCATTAAAGCATCACCGCAGGACCGTCCAACGGACTAGGTCCAACGTGGGCAACGCTTTGCCAGGCATGACGGGCATCCCTGCTATAGGCTATGGGACCACAATATAATGAAAAGGAATCATGAGAAGTAAGGATGTTTGGTGGGCTACTTATCATCAACCAATGGCATTTGGGGGGGGGTGCAGTATCTCCCAAAGGAGGTAACTGGATTCAGGCAGACTGGCCTAGATTTACTGTGTAGTTAGATTAAAAATAGGAACGTTTTAAATTAACATTCCTTTAAATTGAATATTTTTTAAATAAAAACATTAAGAGCATCAGACAATAGGTTGTGGATTCTCCTATTCAGGTCATACACCGATCAGCTATAACATTATGACCACTGACAGGTTGCAAGCCGGTGGAAGCAGTGTGATGCTTTGGGCCATTCATGCGGATGTTATTTGACACATACCACCTACCTAAGCATTGATGCAGACCATGTACACCCTTCTATAGAAATTGTATTCCCTGATGGCACTGGCGTCTTTCTGAAGGATAATGTACCCTGCCATTAAGCAAAATTGGTTCAGGAATGGTTTGAGGAACACAACAATGAGTTCAAAGTTATGACTTGGCCTCCAAATTCCCCAGATCTCAATCCAATCAAGTCTGATCCATGGAGGCCCCACCTCGCAACTTACAGGACTTAAAGGATCTGCTGCTAACATCTTGGTACCAAATACCACAGCACTCCTTCAGAGGTCTAGTGGAGTGCATGCCTTGACAGGTCAGGGCTGTTTTGGCTGCAAAAAAGAGCCTAAACTATATTAGGCGGGTAGTCATAATGTTGATCGCACTATATTAAAGTATTTGTAATCTAAAATCAAGACAGAATGAGTACAAATCAAGCAGCATAATTTCCCAATTTTGGGATTTTCATATAAACCATATGTCTGTCTGTTTTTGGATAAACATGGAGTAACCTTTTGTAATAGTCTGGTGGCATGGAAGCCCATTGACAGAAAGTCTGTAATCAAAAGCTTTATAGTTGGATTGGAAATCATCAGTTACAAAATATATGAAGGTTTTAAGCTGTGATAACCTCTATTATGAATTTATGGTACACTTTAATATATTAAGGTAGAATGTGCTTCCAGTGCATAAATAAATGCATCTGAAATGATACATAATTAAACAGCATTAAGGTTAATTAGATTCTATTCTCAACACTGCTTTTGTTTCAAAATAATAGACTCAGTTACTGGATTCAAGAGTGAACATCACATAGTGTTTGTAAAAAGGAACAGACAGGTCGGGGCTATGCTGAGGGGTAATAAATAGTGAAGATTACTTTGGGCTAAATAGAGCTCAAAAGTAAAGCAATGTTCATATTTTTTTTTTTTGAAAGATGGCAAACACAGTAGATTGACATTGTTGGAAAGGCAAGTGGGAGCGTAGCGCAGGGATGCTGAAAACCAGGAACACAGGGAGATGAAATGTACCATATACAAATAAAAGTAAATCAGGGGGAAGGCTGGAGCAAGGTCACAGGTAGTCAAAAGGATCGAGGCAGGCAGAATAGGTTCATTAGCCATGGGACAGTCCGAGGTCAGGAGAGGAGAGGTGAGCAAAGTCCAAAGGTTGAAAAACCAGGAGATCCAAACAAACAGTAAGCTAAAGGGCACAAGGGTAACAGGAGACTTCACAAGGAAGGGACCTAGCGTGGGAACAAACAAGCACCAAGTGCCAGGTGAGCAGGGATTTTATAGACAGCAAGGACCAGAACCCCTCCCACTTGTGCTAGGTAACCTTTAGCACACTGTGTGCCTAAGAGGCACTGCCTACCTCCCTCCTTCAGCCTGGTCTTGCTTTGGCGTCGACGTGCCTCCTGGACGTCAAGACATGACCCCCCCTTTGTAGAGCTTGTATGCACTCTGTTTAAGGCCGGGTATGCGACCACAAAGTTGTAAGACAAGGATCTGAAGGTGGGATACACAGATGGGGGACCCATGCACTGGGTAATAATGGGTTCCAGAGCCTGACACTCAGCATTAAGGCAAGCAGTTTGCCTTACTGCTTGCGACAGATAGCATCTTCATAATACATTTTATAGTTTGTAGTAGTTTTATGGCATTTATTTTATCTCTTTTAGGTTAGAACATTCTCTTAAGAATTCCCTTGTACATAACCAGGTCCCAGGCATTACATTGGTTTCTAGTGCCAACTTATTAAGGAGATGATGAGACATGCAGAGACTGTACCCAGCAGGACCTGGATGTGTATACCAGTCAACCTGGCACTATATTCAGATTACTATCATTTTATATCATTTTATATGCTGCTTTTAATTTACCACATTAACTATATTGTATAAATTCTTTTAATTATTTTTATTTTTGCTGCGTTTTATGCGAGTGCCTTTGAATTAATTTTTCTGGTAAAGTTTAGCTACGGTCTCAAAATACCCTGTAGGCTTGTAAGTGTATTTATTAACTTCCACATTAGTCACTGATTTCTAAACTGTCTTCACCATTTGTGTTGTTTTTTTGTTTCCACCAACTACACATACTACGAATTTAATGTAGTATACAATAGAAATGGGAAAAGCAACATAAAATGATTAGGCCGACACAAAAGTATAGCAAACCTACCATAGAATGTATGAGTCTGGCTCTGTACCATTAATGTAATATCAGCCTGCATCCATAGTGTGCTCCAGCAATTATACCTCTCTACAATGCTAACTTGGTCATATGGTACTGGCAATTATGCCAAGATATGCGCGGTTAGATAACATGTCCTCTTTGTGGTTCTGTCCCAGTCATTCCAAATACTAAGAGGTCTGCTACAGGGACCACCTTCACATTCACCACAGTCCACATCGACCTGGTCTTCCTAACTGAGTTCCTATTCACTCACTGAAACTATAGTTTTATTTGGAGGTGCTTTAGTGTTACAATGAGTTTTGAAAGTTGTTGTTAAAACAAACACGAGTTGCTGTACTGACCCAATAAACCATGGGGGGGGAGGATGCTTTACAAGTTAATCAACTATACTCACGAGTTTTACTCAGTTTTGGGTAGGGAGCTAAAAATGTTTTACAAACTCTGTTTTTTGCTTAATATATACGTATCTCTGGATTTTAACTATAAAAGTCACATTTAATTTAATTTTCACAATAGAGAAATGACAAGCATGAATCAGAAAACTCAAATCTGGACATCACCATCTTCTGTAATTACAAACAAACTAAATTATTTAGGAATGCTCATGGAAAATCCTACAGCAGGGCTTGACAAACTTAATTTAGTTTTAGGAGCCAGCAAAATAATTTAGGAGCCAGACAATGGCACATCAATAATGAAAACATACACACAATCACACACAGAGACAGTCACATACACACACCTCACATACATAGACAGCCACATACACAGACAGTCCAATAAACACACCACAGCGACATCCAGACAGTCACATACACATACCTCACATAAATACACACACCTCAAAGACATCCAGTCAGTCACATACATACACAGCAAGTCACACAACTCACATACCCCAACAAACCAGCATTTAAAAAAAAGAATAAATAAATTTATTAATATGCCCCCCCTGCTGCTTTACCTTATTGCCGAGATGTCACGTGACACCCAACACGAAAGCACGTAGCGTGATGGGGCGGTGCTTGCAATCCACACAGACTGTCCCCGCTCACGCTGCTTTAGGGGGACAAAAAAACAGATGGTAGCAGCAAGGGTTCCCTGTGAATTAAGAGCTCCCGGGCGCCAGGTCAAATTCCCTGGTCGCCATGGCAATGTGGCTCCTGGAGTTTGTCGCGCTCTGTCTTTTAGCGAGCTCCCACCATTTTTTGGAGAATTTTTTACATAGCTCTTTCCTGGCTCCTACAAAAAAACAAGTGGCTTTTAAATCCCACAGACATTTCTTAAACCCTGCATATGTTTTATGTACAATAAACCTTTATATATAATTATATATACACATGGGCAGCAGACCTCCCAATACATATATACACACACACACACACACACATATATACACGTACAAAAGGTACTTCTATGCACAATCCAGAAATCCTTTCTTTCAAAAGCATTTCTGACCAACACAGTAAAACACACAGTTTAAATCTTACATGACCTGATACAGGGGTGAAAACAACAGGGCAGGAAATTCACATATCTAGTCCATACACTGAAAACTTAGAAGGGTTGTAAATTAGGCTGACTAGTCAAGATCCTCCTGAGTTTTCTTTTTATAGACTAAGATCTGTGAATTCTCTGCCCTGTTGTTTTCACCCCTGTATCAGGACATGTACATGTAAGATTTAAGCTGTGTGTTTTACTGTATTGGTCAGAAACTCTTGACTTGATAAAGGGACAACTTCCCAAAGCTTGTCTTTCCAAAATACTATTAGTCTAATAAAAAATAAGATTAGACACACAAGATCCTGCAACATTGTGTTATTTTACATCCACATTATCCATTCAAGACAGAGACTGACAGTAAATCGCTGTTTGAAAAAGACTATATTGAAGACACTAATATGGAACGCATCTATATCTGATTATTTTAATCCTTATCCGTATGGGAATAAGACCCTTTTTAAACATAAACTCTAAAATATGATCACTAAGAAACCAGACACCAATGTTTTTTGTTGTTGTTTTTTTAAGGTATACTGTAGGTGACTGGGTTTTCGATAGATGTGGAGTACTTGAGGATAAGGAAACATGACTCTTTTTTTGGTTATATAAGACATCACGACTCCCTTAGTGAAGTATTAGACTTAGGGGACATTCACTCGACTGCTGTGTCTGTGCAGAAGTGCCAGATAATGAGGGTTATTTATTAAACAGTGAGAGTGTCCCGATAGGTTTATTAGACTTTCATGAATAATTGGGAGGATGGAGGACTGTGCAATGTGATGTATTCCTGTTTACATTCTGGGCTGATTTGCACCACTTGTTTTATTACAGTTTCATCTACTCAGTAGTTTATTAAGGCCTGCGTCACAGTTTACCCTATCAATATAGAAAACAAAAGCACTGCTAGCTCCGCAGTAATCTAGCATGAGAATAAATGATGCACATTACTCTTACCTAATTGTATTCTTTTATTGTCACGCAAAAAACAACCCACCGACTGGAAAGCAATAGAGTGTTAAAAGTCAATCTTAACATATCATGGACATGCCCTTGACCTCTATATGAAGGTATATTTTAATGGACTCGCTACCACCTAAGTATTGTTTATACTTTTATTATACATTTTAAAGGATACAATTTTCAAGATTATGTTTACACTGTGTTAACAGAATTGCAAACAAATGCATATATTAACCCCTTAGTGACCGGACTTCAAGAACATTTTTTTGTCATTCTGTTTTTACACGATGTTTGTGTTTCGCTGTCATTTTCTTTTTTCTCATTGACTGTACCCACACATATTATTTACAGCTTTTATCACCAAAAAAGGGGATTCTTCAGATATTATTATTATTTTCATCATATGATTTAATGTACTATAAAAAATAAATCATAAACTATGATGATGCTAAATAGATTTGTATAAATGTCCTGAGTTTCGAAATTGCCCAGGCATGTCAATTGTCAACTGCTCATCTTTGCGTGACGTGTCTGGCATGTCAATTGTTGTGAAAGGGTTAAGAGAAAAATGCGTTTTAAGTTTGTCTATGGTATCTCCTGGTTATGACATCACTAGCGCTGTTTTATGCAATATAACTACTTTTCATCTGTCCTTTGAATATTAAGTCAAACAGCTTTCATTTGGCCTTTATGAGAACACTAATATTAAAATGACAAAACCCTAATTTATTCTCTTTTGCACCAGACACAAAGGATCTAACATCTCTAGCCAACCCATCCTTAATTGGTCTCATACAATGGATGAATGTGAAAGAGACATTTATCTTTTTTTGAGTGGCTCTAGTATGAGGATAAACTTGGCTTGTACTTTCTGTAAGGAAGGGTTCAAAAACGTTTAGTTTTTCTTCAACTGACTGAAAGTCAACTCTGACAGAACCAAAGTACTCTTCGCTAGGGAACATCACATAACTATGTTAAGAATACTAAATTGACACCAACCTTGGGATTTGGAGGCTCTGAATTAAGAAAAGCAACAAATGTATGAAATCTTGTAGGTTTGAGTTGTCACTTAATCAGGTTTCTGACGTAATAAAAGCTGCCTTCTATAGATTACAGACAGAATACATCATATAATTCCAGTGGAAAATAAGGCAACTTTATTTCAAACATTTGTGTCCTCTCACTTGGATGGAATATAACATATTCTCCACTCTATGCACTGGCATTGAATGAATAATGTATTTTAAAATAGTTTTGCTGACCTTCAAAGCCGTAAACAAGTTCACACTACTCGAAAGTGCTCTTCCTGGTTAACACTCCATTTTGTTCCCTTCACTCAGCTCGCTTATCTCCGAGACCCTGCCCTAAGTTACTGCAAAACCAGGTTTCTGGACAACCATGCTTTAAAAAGCTTTAACACTCTGCTCATTTATCAGCATTCAGGCTGGATAACAGGAGTCCGCAGTTTAGGGTTGCCACCTGGCCGGTATTTTACCGGCAGGCCAGTAAAAAATTGGCATCATGCCAATGTTAAGTCTATGGAGACAATACCAAGGCCGGTATTTTTTTTAAGAAAAGGTGGCAACCCTACCGCAGTTTGATATGTCCGTTTGCATATTTCGTAAGAGCTTTGAGTCTCACAGTGAGAAAAGTGCTTTAACAGTCACAAATTATTATTATTTCATGAGACTATCCTTTTAATAAACCTCTTCCTTCACTGCTAGCCCTAACATTATACTGAGAGTTGAACAGATTTTTTTTCTAAAGCCACTTTAACTAGATTAAAATGAGAAGATTTTCTTCAGGCTGGTAGATCGTTATCGTTATGTAAAGCATTTGGGAGGCAAAATGTTTAATTTACAGCTATCAGTAGAAACTATTAATTGGTTTCTATGGTGACTGCCTCATTTTTCTATAAAATTTTATCAGAGAAATTCTCACAATTATACTATCCGTCCTTCTAGTTACAAATAATATCAATAGATGAGTCTTTTTTTTAGAAGTGTCTACCCATACCTATAGAGACACACCTACATAGGTCATTCAGAGCAGTTTAGCAACCTTCACATTCCACAAAGTGGGTTCATTTATTGTACTTTTTTTGTATTTTTTGGTCAGCAGAGAACTTGGTATAAGATAAATACATTTTCCACAGTCAAAGTAAAATTAAACAATAGCCCTGCATCACAGGCAGTATTTCATTTATTTATTTTACATGCTTAACTAACAAGTTTAACAACTCTCTGCATGTTCTATAAACAGAATTAGAATTGTCTTCACCAACACTGCACACGCTGTGATAGTAAGATAGTCATTCTGTATGTTTATCATTTGCTGTGTATATTTTATACCACACCGCTTTCATGTATTTGTGTGTGCATCTTGGGATGGTGCTTCCATACAAATAAATTAACAGGCTGTTTATGGCCTCCACTTGATTAGTAGGCCCACAGCAAGTGAGGGGGGATAGTTATGGAGATCTGATTGCCCTTTTGGAGTAAAGAAGGTACTTTCCCCCTAGGAGGCAAAATTCTAAATAGCTTCCTTAAGGGTTTTTGCCTTTTTTTTGGATCAAAAGCGGGATTGATAGGTAGAAAGGTTGAACTTGATGGACTTTTTTCAACCTAAATTACTGTTACCTCATGGATCAGTCATAGCAGTATGTAGTTTCCTTCATTGGCAAATTATTGGCGCTATTTAAAGAAATGTGAATGCAATTTAACATTAATAGTCAACATGGATTTGATTTTCCACTTGAGGACCCCAAAAAACTAGAACAATTCCTGTGTATGTATATATGTATCTGAACCTATACTGCATTGTACTGTTACCTCATGTGTAACCACCTATACCATGACTTCCTTTTACATTTAAACTGTAAACTCGCTTGAGCTACTCACCCTTTGGCCCAGTATATCTAAACTTGCTAGGTCATCATATACTTGTAAGGCTAGTTTGCTCATTCTATTGTAATGAAAGATTTTTTTGGCTTATAAATAAGCGTCAAGCTTATTGTTCCTTCCCCAGTATGCTGCTACTTTGGATCATTCACTATTTGCTCATTAAATTGTTATTTTGGACTTATGGCAACATGAGTGCCATTTTCTGCTTTTTGTCCACTATTGTACTTGTTGTGCAAGCCTAGTTGCACTGGTTTCTTTCTGGGTGTAGAAGCCGCTCAACATATCGCGGATCCATCCACAGAAGTAGCCTGCACCTCTTTTTTGTTTCCACAAAATATGGTTGGGCCTCCAAAAAAAACACTCTTAGAATTTGTAACGGCAATAGAAATTAAGTGGCATTTTCAGTACTGTCACAGGCCAATTGTTGAATAAAGACATTGGTCTGTGTTGTCGTAATAGCCTGACATGCTATATACATACTGTGATAATGCCTCATTACTAGCGCTAGGATTTTAACAAGGCCAAGGACTAGCGATAAGTGTGACAGTGCTCACATAAGTGTCGAGAAATTATGACAGTTTCCTGAACTGAAAAATGGAAAAGAAAAGGGGGGGAAATATAAAAATAAAAAAGAAGAAAAAAGGACAATTTGTGTGGAAACAATAAAAGATAGCATTATTTTGTCCACGTTCTCCTTTTTTTGCTTTGTCTTTTATCTCTCCCTCGATTCATTTAGTTCCTTGACACAAATCTACTTGTTAATTCTTCTGTATCCATACTGCAATTATAAATGACATATTGTGAAAACCATGACAGCACTAATGTATGACCTACATGCCAGATGGGACATAATGGCTTTCTATATGGCCCCCAGCCTGGCTAAAAAAAACCTATATATTCTATTGCATTATCTCATGAAATGGCTGACCTCACAACCTAAGATTATTCATAGTATGCGGATCGCTACATGAAAAAGTTCGACAAAACTGTTAAACAGCATCACAACACACCAAATTCACACAACATCAACACACATGCACATGTATCCTCTATTAACTGTACAATAAAAAAATAAAAAAAAATCGTTATTAATGTCACATGGATTCACTGTTATTTGGAGGGTGACATGGTTCTTCACCTTTACATAATATACATATATTCAAGGGGTAACAAAAGAATGGCAGACAGAGGCAGTTAGGGTAAACTGTGATCCTTTAGACTGTAATACATGGCACAGAAGGAGTAGGCCTTTCTGGGGAAATCCCATTATACTTCAGCTGCCTCTTCATATGATAATGGTAATAGTTCTCCACCTCCATTCAAATGGCAGTGATGATTGATCATGATCGTCATTTGATGAGCAACTGCAGGAGAATTGGTTTTCGATCAAACCTGATGATCTATACACTCACCTTCCCCATATGGGTGTCATTGCCTGCACATACCCATCTTCTTTAACTGCCCTGCCAGACCTCATCTCACACACAGCAGCTTATTACTATTATTATATATTATAAAAACATGTAGGCAACTAATGAAACTCCCAAATTGGTACTATATAGAAGTAGCTGCAGACTGTCAGTAAATTAGCTGCATGGAATCTGAGCTAAAATACTAAGGAACCAAATATTAAATGTGACCATATGATAATTATATACACCTTATGGCCCATGCAGAATAATTTATAGAATCCTTTGCAGCAAGACATTTCCAAGTTTAATATACTCAAATACTGCTCTAATAAACCATTTATACTGATGATTTTGTAAGTCAGTCTATGTACAGGATAACCGTATTAATAATGTATTATCTGAAGCTTGTTAAGGGAAATACTTAAAGGGTCATCTCAGAATCAGAATGCAAACAAAATCCCATTTTAAAGGGATACTACACTTTAAAAGCTGACATTTGTGAACTCCCAAGAGTACAGGGCAATAATACTAATAATTGCATTTTGTTTTGTTTTTTAAATATAATATAAAATACATGTAATAGTTCATTTCTAGGCTGGATCTAGGTAAATTTATATAGATATTTAAGAAACATCCCACTATGTAATAATATCTAGACATCATATTAAGATGTCTTCTCTACCACAGAATAGAGTCACAGTTTGTTCAAATTATTGTGAAACAGTCATCAAATAATACATTCAAAATGTATCTCTCTGTTATATATATTTTATTGCATGTTGCTTTTTAAATTTGGCACATTTCAGATACTTTGTGTGTCTTGAAAATAAAGGGATACTTATTAGTTGTAATAATATGAAACAACACAAACAACACAGAAAATCAGATCCAGTCACCTAAAGTAATGATTTTGGAGGGAAACCAAGATCTAGTACTAGTGTCATCTGTTCTTCAGTTGAGCTCTGGGAATATTGTGTGCCACAAATATAGTCTGCACTGGAAAATCATCAAACAAATGACAAGCTACAGTCTGCACATTAACAGGGGGTCCACAATCTATTGCTGGCACATGGCTGCAAATCATTCCTTGTTCAAAACCAGCATAAAGTAATGTCAGCTCTTTATTTCAGAGGTGAATTACAAGTCCTTGAAAAAAAAAAAAAAAAAAAACAGATCATAATTCCCAGCAATAAATTACAGGAAACAATGTATCTACGTAAAAATATATTTTATTTTGTGGCATATTATTACTTCACACAGTGATGAAACAATTAAAGCGTTTAGCATTCTTGTAACGGCACTCCATAAAAAAAAACAATTAGCTTGCGATCAACACACCATTTTGCCGTTTCCCACATCCATCCATCACTGGAATCAGCTAAGCCTATAATAAAAGTGCACCAAGTACTGACTGGTCATTTGTAAAACAATACAAATTTACTGCTAGTGTCAAAGCGGACATCGAATTCACGGCTGGTCCGCGGGTGTAGGATTTTGGAACCACTTTTTTATGCACTACTTTTTTACGAAATATATATCAAGGAAAACGAGATATTCAAAACAAATTATAAAGAATATATTCACTTAAAACTGAATATATTTAGCTATACATTGTGCAGGTTGGATACTGCACAATGTATAGCTATACTGATACATTTTCATCTCACCTTTTAGTGAATAGCGCCCAATATTTCCCAGCCCTAAGGAAATGCATTGCAACCAAAATAACATTGTAAACATGTGCCATTTGTTAATTTTGTTTCAAGTTTATAAATCCATGTCTATAAGTTATATGTAACCTCATTCAGATTTTTTCTATATTTTTATTATGTTGTCAGAAATTGTCTGTATGTTTCTTTGTACCACCACAATTCATCATTATACCTTTTAATGTGCCACCGAGCACTATCTCTGTATGTTACTGACATTCTTTCACACAGAGGCATCTTGGTATAAATTATCATTGTTTTAGGACACAAAAGAGGTATTGGGATGAAAAAAAAATCAATTAACTAGCAAATCAGGACTTGTATATGAAAATTGCCTACTATGGTTCAAAAGTACAAGAACTACATAAGTCTATTGCTCTTTGTAATCAAACCAAACACAAATTATGTGTTTTATTATTATTATTATTTTTATTATTATTATATCACAGGACTGTGCAATTAAGTAAACAAAATATATACCAAATTTCAAGGTGGGGACTAGAAGCACTGTTCCTCTGTGCATTATATAGTGCATATTTATATATAAGGCACAGATGCATGCATAGATCCATAATGTATGTATTAAAGCAAAACATGGACTTCAGCAAATTACATTTGCTGGTAATGATAAACCAAACAATCATAAAATCCATGAAGTTTACTGACACTACAAATTAAGCCTTGAGGACAAGGACTGGATAAGTAATCCTAACAATTTGATCTGTAAAGTTCTTATACCACCATGACACATCTATATATCAGGGGATGGTAAATATGCAAGATTTTCCATACTGGCATATGGTCCCCACGGATCAGACTGTGATAACCGTATGGTATGTCATTTGTCTTTTCGGGGGTTAACAGGTCAGTAACGAATCAAACTGGAAGTGATCATTCTTCAGTCTGTGTTTTCGGTCTTATATCACATTTTGTACGTGTAACCAGCTGTACTGAGCTATATATCTAATGAAGCAACCCATAAAAAGGTTTACAGCTGGCATACAAACTGGCATAGAAAACAAAGGATTTTGTCAGGCACCTCTCCACATTAATAATATATAGGTTGATTATTAATGATCTTTAGTAAAGGAATAATAACCCTCCACACTTTATTTTGCAAACACATGCGATGTTGAAGGGTCTATGCCCATAATGTGCTTTTCTGTTGCACACTCCAGCTGCAGGGGGTATATGTGGAACAGAGAATGGATGATCACTTTGTTAGTTCAGCACAGAAGCTTTGACAAAAAATATTGAAAGCCAGCCAAATAAGAGACACATACAGAGGAAGGATACCTACTCCAGAGTAGGAGTACTTCAGTTCATCTTCTGATGACTCCTCATAACATTGGAATTAATGTGCAGAAATACTGATTATTAAATAGTACACTTTTTCACACTTTCCATAATGTCCAAGTACTTACACAATATAACATCACATAAAAAGCTTATACATATCTAATATTGAATTCTAGCTAATATATGTATTACACACACATATGCCAAAACACATTGATCTTTTCTCTCTAATGGTTAGAGTGAATTTCTAAAGCATTAACACATTAATATCTAATAGGGCTGCACTAACACCCAAATACCATGTTATAGAAAGGGGAGGAGACTTTAAAAAAGCAAAGGCGTGGATCAATAAGTAATCTAGCTAGAGAATTAGTCTGATGTCCTCCATGTAGACATATTTTAACCTTATCACAGCACTTTTCACCATAGTGTCATCATCAATAATGTTTTACAGGGAGATGACCTAAAACTAGGCGGACCATTACCCTGTCAGATACTAAAATATCAGAAACTAAACTTTCTGCAGACTGTTAACACCTCTTATTCACACAGTGGAAACATTTCAACATGCCATTCCCTTCTGACAGGTGTATTTCTTAAACAACTCCCCAGATACATTATTGGTTCTTACCTGCAGGAGATCGTAAGTGGTGGTGGTGTTGATAATGATTATGGATAGTTGGGCTGCCTCCTCTCCTTCTTGACCCCACTACTGGTGGGCTGTGTGGTTGTCTTGCTCCTTCTGGGGGACTGTGATCATTCCTGTCCATGTTTGGCCCTCGCTGGGCAGGTGAAATAAGAGGAGGAGGAGGTGGTGGTGAGGTATGGAGCTGGTGGTGGAAGTGAGCTGCCCCGGGCAAGCCATGCAGCTGCTGTTGTTGATGATGATGGTTCATTATGAATCCAGACCTTGATCTGGATCTAGTCCTTGGGGGCTCCAGGAAAGCTGGAAATAGGAAGGAAGGAGTGATATGAGGTGGGGGAGTCGTTGTGGGAGAGGAAGCAGGGAAGGTCTGGTAAAAGGAAGAGAAAGAAGGGGCGATCTGCAAAAAAGAAGGGTGCTGTGGGGGAGAGGCAGCACCAAAAGCGAGCAATCCAGTGCTGATCCCAGCTTCCCTGCCTGTGGTCACTGCAGCCTCGGCCCCTGCTTCAGCCTGGCTGTGATCGAGGCAAACCGGGAAAGGCAATAGCCTACCTCCTCCTCCACTACCACCACCCCCGCCCTCACCGCCTCCCACAGGCGGCTGCTGCTGCTCCTGCTTGGGGTTCCTTAGCCTGTCTGCCTGGACTGGGCGAAGCCGTGAAAAGAGGCTGCTGGAGTCCGGAGGGGAGGGCTGCACTGAGCTGGAGGCAATTGGCATCACCCCCAAAGTGCAGAGAGTACAGACACAGAGCTAAACGTGTGTGTTTATACCTAGATTAGTAAAGCTGCTTGACACCCTCTTGATTCCCAGGGTGGGCTGTAAGTAATAAGTGGACTCCAGGAGATAGGTGATGCCAAAAATAATATCCCCTGCGAAGGATACGCAGATCCACCTTTATAACTATCAGTCAGCAGCCTGAATAACAACAATAATAATGATCCAACGTGCAGGAACTCCTCCTCAGCTGACAGGTCTTCAGGTAGGACAAATCCAAAAGTGTAATGACCTTGTGTGTCCCAAAGACCTTTTTTTTTATTATTATTTGTATCTGTTTAAATTGTCAACAATTGTTTGCAGAGAATCCAGCAGCGTGGCTCTTCTCCAACTTCACAAGGCAGTCAGAGGAACGACACTAGATCCAAGACAATGTGTGTGTGTGTCCCCCCCCCCCCCCCCCCCTCACTGGCAGGAAAAGGGGAACGAAGGGGGAGGGGGACTTGAGAGCACAGGCAAAGAATCCGCCTCTATCGCCAATTCATGTAGATCCCAAATAAAAACATCACCAAACCCAAGGAGAATCTAGTCTCCTCTCCATGTCCCTCACTCCTCTATGTATCCTACAATATGAAGTGACGTTGTCCCGTTTGGTCACTGCTGCCCGTGCTGAGGATTCCCTGCTCTGTGTCACTCGTTCGCTCCTAACTCACATGACGTCGAAGACAAAACGAAAGTATCTTCCACGTTCTACTGTTTTGTGTCTGTCTCTCCCTGTTGGACTTAACCTATATATATAATGTAGGCAACCAAGCTCTGCAAACCCTCCAAGGACTGCTGTGCCTAGGGGAGGAGTAAGGGAGATCTTAGTTTATTTGATAAAGTTCCAAATTCATGTGTATGTCTCTTGTATTCATTATTGTCTTGGTAAAACAGAGCAGTGGTGTATTTGTTTTTGTTGGGTGTTTACGTTAGCTTGTGGCAATGAAGGGGTTAATTGCCACAAAGCTTTCACTGACCAGCTCTGATCACATACAAGGGTTTGGGTGGGAGGTATAAATAGACCAGCTGTGAGTGTGTGTCTTCAGTAGTGACAGGGCTTACCTCTGAGCCCAGTGTTCTAGTTGCTCTCTTCGTCTGAGGTAATCTGTCAGCATGGCTAGTGAGGCTGACTTTCTTCTGCAGCTCATTAAACCAGAGGCTGAGCTGCCAGGAAGGGTTGACTGGCTGAGGGAATGTCTGGCATCCGCCCCCTCTCCAAGTCTTGACTGTTTGCAGTCTTATGATATGGTGACATGAGATGATGATGCCCAGGAGGCGGTACCCTCTTTTACTGTCGGTTAAAAACATAACAGAGGCAGCTTGATCACTTCAATAGGCCCCCCCTGGTGGTAAAAGATGGGAACGAAATTCAGCTAGAACGAAGGCAGTGACTGAAGAAAGGAAGTTTTCAGTCAGTCAGGATGCGCTCAAGCTTTGGGGGGAGCAGCAGGGGCAGATAGAGGACCGGTCATCATAGAGGAGGGTCTAGGACCCGCAGCATAAAGCACCTGCTGTAACAGAAATTGATATGGTTCAAGCTTCAAGCAGGGTTGAATTAAAAAGTAGTGAAGATAACTGAAATGTTATCACTTTTCAAAGCATTGTCTGCTGTGATTAAAAGTCTGGTTAAAGAAGGAGTAAACTAAAATTATGTTTCTGTTGGAAAGCCCATGTCTCCTTGTTTTATATAATTTTTGAATGGTACCTGTGCAAAGTACAATTCAAAAGATTTCCCATTGCCTTTGCCAATAAAAAAAAGACTTGGGGTAAAGCTGCTGCTCCTGACACTGTAGAAGGAGGGACCAAGCAGACAGTGAGACAGATAACAGATGTTGGCACTGTAGCGTTAGAAGGATCACAGAACATGCTGAAGAATTTTTATTATTATTTTATTATTATTATCTTCAGTGAAGATTTATAGGTAACTTGTTTATTCCAGGACATTAGACCAGGATAAGGTAAGAATTAGGGGAACCCTTTTATAGGTCAAATTTTTATTTTTACAGTTTAATCCCTCTTTAAGCTATCAAAGTCTGAGTTCCTGTAATTTTGGAATTTGTAGATAGCTTGTGCTGGTGCAAAGAAAACCCTGCCAATTAGGCATGTTTTAAGCAGGTAACAAGAGATGAATAGGTGCAATAATTATATTAAAATACAAATATATTTAATAAATAAAATGTCACCAATACATCAAAAACAGAGTGCTCTTAAAAATCACAATGAATAAATAAACAATATATGTATGGAATAGCAAGTGTCAGTAAACAGAGAAAATAGTAACATGAAAGTCTCTGCCCCGGTTCTGATGCCAAATCCAATAACCAGGCAAAACATGGATTTTAATTGATGCCAGAAAACAAAGGGTCCTGCAAACATAAAGTTAAATATCCCTTTGTCGGTGTAAGAAGCCAACCTCATTTTTACACCACACACGAGTAGTAATAATCCTATTCCTGATGTTACATCCTGCAGGAATACTGGTGGCAAAAATTGATCCTCTATACTGCTCATAGATCCAATCAAGGAATTACAATTGAATAATCAGTTTTTTCAGTTGCGTGGGAGCAATCAAATCCTGTACTGTATGAATGCTGACACTCAATAATACCAATAAATGTTATAAGCATGTATTACAAATAAACATGAAAATAAATATAAATAAAGATCATCAAATACAATGAAGAAATAGATGCATGAAACTCTCATACATAAAAAGTATTCAAATCAATACCAGAAACTCATAATTTAGCCCATTAGGGCTAAGTAAATTCAATTTATAAACCCTCTTAGATTCTGAGTTAACTAAAAAACGTTTTTTTCCCTTAAAGGAGTAATTAACTGGAGCCTACTTCAGGACCATAACTGTAACAATTTCTTGGTTATGATCATGGTATGTTTTAAGCAAATGGTGGGCTGGGAGGCTAGCTTACTAGGCTACCATTTGACACCACAAGGTCACGTCTTCCATTCTCTGTGGACTTTTTATGAAACAATTTGATGAAGATATTTTGTAGTGTTTTGGTAGAATAAGATCCTTATTTTGTCATTAAGACACTGCTTGAAACTTGGGGGGGACGGGGGGCAGCATGATTTGTATACGATGATCTGTTTCACCATTCATACTTCTTTGCAAATGGTTATGGAGGATGTTGGTTTATGGATCAGTCTTATCATGCCTCAGTGTAACAATTTACTACAAAGTAATACAACTCTGGTTTCTGGGACAACATTAAAAAAATATACTTCGCCCTCAGTGAGGCCTGGTATAAATATTTGTTAAATTGCAAATACAAACACAAGTGTTTTTTTGTTGAGGCCTTCATCTAGGCATACATGATATTTGTAAGCCAGAAACAACACAAAGTATCCTGAGAGACGCTTACAAGAACACCGACATTAGTAACATCAAGAAACATGATCCCTCAAAACAAACTGATTCCTGACAGGGTGCCAGCGCAATTCATTTAAGAGGGTTTTAGATTTGGATTGTATATTCCAGTTAGTTGTTTTCCTTCAGGTTTTATGTGGGTTGACTATTTAAGTTCTGTTAAAGATAATACTCAAGTATTTAGAGGAAAGGTTTAAAAAATTTAAATTACAACAATTAAAAATACTGATATGGGACACTGTTCTGTGAAATATTCTTCTAATGATGATGCTGTTGCCTTGTCAAAATTGGCCTTCAGGGCCAAGGCTGGTATTCATTTGGCCTTTTGACTCCTGCCTGTATACTCTTCATGCTTCCCAATGGTAGGCTTTTAATTGGGCAATCAATCTTTTCATAGACAAGTGCTATCTAATAGGATGTTTGTTCATTGTCCTCCTCTTATTTTTAAGGATTTGCAGGTTTTTAAATGGGTTATCAATAGAAATATGTTTTCTGTCCATATTATTTGGACAATTTTCTTTTTATTGGTCCAAAAGATTCCAACATGTGTAGTTATTTGTTAAGTACGCAAATATTTGGCATTTCTTTGGCTGTTGTTGAGACTGTTGGCCTTTCACAAGTGATTGTATTTTTAGGAATACTTATTGACTTAAACTGCACTGCAGGCCTCCAGAGGAAAAAAAATCTGATTTGAGAATTTGGAACACTTTTATTGTCTCAATAGAAGGGTAGGTTATGACGTATATTTTCAGGGTGAATGGTCCTGTGGTAGTTGGGCTCGGACATGATTTTAAACTGGGTTGACAAAAGATTTTAGTGCATGCTGATAATTCAGGTTTCGATCACTTATTGCCAGGTAACAAACTGGTAAAGGGGAAAAGTTGTCTTTGGGTAAAAATCAAGGAAAAGATCTCTGTCAGGTCACTATCATTTCAAATATGGAACATTGAATTCTCATTCACCATAATGGTTTCCCTTTGAGTAAATAGCAATTTAGATCGTTTTCGAGTAAATGCCTATGTAGGATCGGGATTGAGGATCCAGGTTTCTCAACTCATTCATTTCAGATAGTGGTTTCTACAGATACAGACAGATTGGGGTTTTACTCTGACTGCATGAAGAGAAATGGGAGATGGAAATCTGACCATTTTGATATTAATATTCACCTTCACTTGATTCTGTGTTCATTTTTTGTTATTTTTTTCCCCAGATCCAATTAGTATCTGGATTATCGGACACTCTTATTATTTGGGCAGGAAAGCAAGAGCATATGGGAAGTCACTGGGTATGGATTGGGACAGTTCTAATGCTTTCTGGTGTTTCTGTAGGGGTTTGAGTTAGCTGGATATTATTGGGGATGTTTTTTTGCCAAGCCATTTTTTTAAGTCATGATATTTATTCAGGTGGCAATGATCTATGGCTCCCAAGAGCTGATTTAAGCAATTAGGAAGGTTCAGTTAAGTTTAAAGATGCCATTTTGTTTTGATCCAAGATAGTCTTAATTAGACTTAATTAAGACCATTACAACCAGAATCAAAGGTAATAAAGCTAGAGCCAAGTTTATCTCTCGCTTTACTTAACGGCAAGTGTGTTTGGAAGAAAAATTGCAAGCTAGTTTATGGATGATCTAGTCCACCTTCTCATATTTCCTTGAACATTTTAAATGTAGGTCCTACAGAATGCATTGTAGTGAGTAGTTTTATTGGTGAAAGGGTCATTCACTGTTTAATGTTTTAAAATTGGCTGGCATGGTGGCTAAATGTTTCTAGTTGCCCTGAGATGGGTGGATTACAGTGGTTACGGCATTATTAGATACATGGGGTATAAGTCCTGTAGGATCATGGATTTTGTTTATTTTCATTTCATGACTTAACATCTGGCTCAATAAACTACACTGTGGCTTTTCCACCACAAAAAATCCTGTTGTGTCTTATTTGTTAGGTTGGCATATGGGCTGAGTTTCATCCACACTGGTAATGCCCCATCACCACACCAACGCACGCCAACCCACTGATACTCACCCAGAGCACAGAAGCTATCTTACAACAAGCTGCATGTATACAAATTAAGGATAAATTTCACTAGCAACATGAGATGTGGGCACTTTCCATATTCTACCGCTGCTTCATTATGATCTAATGTGCAGGGACTTTTTTCCAAGGTATATATTTCATCTATTTTTTTAAAAAGTGAAAACAATATTTTATTTATATTTATTGTATGTTAGAGGGGCAATGATTTAAAAGTGATATCAGTAAGTATTACTTTACTGAGAAGGTAGTGGATGTATGGAATAGCCTTCCAGCGGAAGTGATAGAGGTAAACACAGTCAAGGAGTTTAAGCATGCGTGGGATAGGCACAAGGCTATCCTAGCTATAAGATAGGGAACTGGGGACCAATAAAATTATTTAGAAAATTGCGCAGACTAGATGGACCGAATGGTTCTTATCTGCTGACACATTCTATGTTTCTACGTTTCTATGTATGAATGGTGCTCCCCTTTTGAGTCTAATATTAAGCTACATTACAAAATAAACAATAAACAAGCCACGAAAACAGTATTTGACTGATTCTAAATGGGTGATGTAACTAAAGTCCTTAAATACAAACATGTTAATAATGGCATACCTCTGTTACTCCAGCACCCATAGGGTTTCCACCCAGCCGGTATTTTACCAGGTTTTTAAAAAATTATCTTGAGACCAATGTTAAATCTATGAAATCCAGGGCCAGCTTTAAGTGTTTAGGTGCCCTGTGCGGCGCACCCCCATGGCGCCTTCCCTCTACCCACATGTCTGTCTGTCTCCTCTCCCTCCTCATGCCTGTCTCTCTCTTCTCCCTTCCCTTGTCTGTCTCTTTCCTCTCCTTTCCAATGTCTCTCTCTCTTCTCCAATCAAATGTATGTCTCTCCTCTCCCTTCCCATGTATGTGCCTCTGCTCCCCACCCCCCAAGTCTGTCTGTCGAGTATAGGCAGTGTATAATTTTGCACCCCTGATCTAAAATATGTACTGTGTAAAGTTCATCCAATGAGATGATCTGACACTGTTGGTCATAAGCATGCTATAATAAGAAGTCTGGATCAATAAGATTGAAGTTGAGCAGCAGACCCAGTGAGTTGAGCATGGAATAATTCTCACACAAGTGTGCCTCACATGAATATGTATGAGCTGATGGGTGGAAGGTTGCAGCCTTCAGCTGTAAGATATGTCAGTAACTGGCAACCCATGGCCTTCAGTTAACGAGCTTGCTACGTTGTTATTAATAGAATATTGAGGATTAAAACATATTGTACTCTGCTACAGCAGAATTCTAGATACTGTACATAGATTAAGAAAAAAAAGCATTACATATTTGTCTAGGATTCTTCATTTTTATGTAATTAGACTCTGGATTTATACGTTCTGTTCGTTTTCTTTAACTGTGTAGAAATTGTTGAGTATTGTACACAAATACTCTAATCAGTAAAATGTAGATCAGTCTGAATGAAATGGTGGTGTGTCTATCCATCTATAGTGAAACTGCATTGCTCTGTCCTTTTTAGTATGTCTGTATAAATTGTAATACTATACATAGCTCTTATACACAATATTCATGTATTATGATTATTAAAAATAATTTATTGGATTCAGGTGACTAGTTCAGTTGTGTATTTATTTTCTTATGAAATGTAATACAATATCCTCACTCTGAACTGGAACACATTTACTTTAATAAACTCATTTAATCTCCATGATACCACCAACTACAGGGATCAAAACTAGCACTAGCAGACAGGGCCGGACTGGCCCACCGGGATACCGGGAAAAATCCCGGTGGGCCGCCTGCCCCGGGGCCGCCTCGGCCACTAAAATTGAAGAATTCGGCTGCTGCAGCATCCGGCCGCAGCAGGCGAATTTCTTAAAGCGGCGACGGCCGCCGAATTGCTTAAAGTGGCACCGCTACTTTAAGCAATTCGGCGGCCGTCGCCGCTTTAAGAAGTTCGCCTGCTACCGCCGGATGCTGTAGCAGCAGTTCCGGCGGCGGGATGGGAAGCAGAGAAACCAAGGTGAGTGAGACATAAAGGGCAGGGGGTGAAAGACACTACAGGGGGGGGGGTGAAAGACACTACAGGGGGGGTGTGTGTGAAAGACACTACAGGGGGGGGGGGTGAAAGACACTACAGGGGGGGGGGTGAAAGACACTACAGGGGGGGTGTGTGTGAAAGACACTACAGGGGGGGGGGGGTGAAAGACACTACGGGGGGGGTGAAAGACACTACAGGGGGGGGTGAAAGACACTACAGGGGGGGAGAAAGACACTACAGGGGGGGTGAAAGACACTACAGGGAGAAGGGGGGTAAAAGACACTACAGGGGGGGGTGTGAAAGACACTACAGGGGGGGTGAAAGACACTACAGGGGGGGTGAAAGACACTACAGGGGGGTGAAAGACACTACAGGGGGGGGTGAAAGACACTATAGGGAGAAGGGGGGTAAAAGACACTATAGGGAGAAGGGGGGTAAAAGACACTACAGGGGGAAGGGGGGGGGGGTAAAAGACACTACAGGGGGAAGGGGGGGGGTGAAATACTCTACAGGGGGAAGGGGGGGGTGAAAGACTCTACAGGGGGAGAGGAGGGTGTGAAAGACACTACAGGGGGAGAGGAGGGTGTGAAAGACACTACAGGGGGAGAGAAGGGGGTGAAAGACACTACAGGGGGAGAGGAGGGTGTGAAAGACACTACAGGGAGAAGGGGTGAAAGACACTACAGGGGGAGGGGAGGGGGTGAAAGACACTAAGGGGGAAGGGGGGAAGAGAGATGCCACAGAAAGGACAGAGAGAGAGAGAGACGCCACAGAAAGGACAGAGAGAGAAAGACGCCACAGAAAGGACAGAGAGAGAGACGCCACAGAAAGGACAGAGAGAGAGACGCCACAGAAAGGACAGAGAGAGAGAGACGCCACAGAAAGGACAGAGAGAGAGAGAGAGAGAGACGCCACAGAAAGGACAGAGAGAGAGAGAGAGACGCCACAGAAAGGACAGAGAGAGAGAGAGACGCCACAGAAAGGACAGAGAGAGAGAGAGACGCCACAGAAAGGACAGAGAGAGAGAGAGACGCCACAGAAAGGACAGAGAGAGAGAGAGAGACGCCACAGAAAGGACAGAGAGAGAGAGAGACGCCACAGAAAGGACAGAGAGAGAGAGAGAGAGACACCACAGAAAGGACAGAGAGAGAGAGAGACGCCACAGAAAGGACAGAGAGAGAGAGAGAGACGCCACAGAAAGGACAGAGAGAGAGAGAGACGCCACAGAAAGGACAGAGAGAGAGAGAGACGCCACAGAAAGGACAGAGAGAGAGAGAGACGCCACAGAAAGGACAGAGAGAGAGAGAGACGCCACAGAAAGGACAGAGAGAGACAGGATACATGATATGTCTCACACACTGCCCTGATATATACCTCTGCACAGGGCAATTCATATAACTCTGTGTACATACTGGAGGTATATATATTGCCCTAGACAGGCTTTTATATCAGTCTTATCTATAAATAATACACTGTTCAGATGTGCTTTTTAAAATGCATGATTTTCCCTTCTATGAACAAAAAAATTATATTATGCTATGGGCTGCTTTAAAAATCTTATGCGATGGGGCTGGTATATAAATTTTTTCCAGGGCTGGTTTTTGTTCCCAGTCCGGCCCTGCTAGCAGAGAGAGACTGTCTCCAACAGACTCAGCCATGATGCTTAGCCACAATGCTTCCTGTCATGGCTAAGTCCAGCCCTGGGACCCAGTTATGTTTAGTGGGCCAGGGGCATCAATGTCAGCCCCTGCCCGCTCCATTACAAGGGAGAAGTTGGGGCATCTTGCCAGCCCTGGTTACATTTACAACAGTAGTCTTTTGGGAGGGCCGAGGCCCATTTTGACAGTGCCACTGTAATTTAAAGGGAGGGTGGCTGGGACATTTTGGGGTGGGGGAAGTGGATGATTATTTAAACCACTGTACCTTAGAGGAAAATACACAGGAGCAGAGGTAAAGTGAAAAATATATGTTATGTTTTAATAAAAAGTAGTGTATGCTTACATGTAGAGTTAGGATTTACAGCATGCAATCAGTTTCTCCAAAGGTGCACCAGCAGCAGTTCACTCTCATCTACCCAGAGGTTTAAATGCGGATTTTGATTTGTACAATTTTTGTACATAATTTTTATGTGTAATATTACTCCTTATGTCGGACATACTAATGCACACAAAACTTTCAGAGATGCATTTAAAAAAAACTGCTCATATTCTATATTTGCATGTTTAAAAAACTGCTTAAACCTTGTATATATATATATATATATATATATATATATATATGAAAAAAAAATAGAGTTTGTATCTGTTTATCTAAATTTTAGATATAAGAAATCCCCCCCCCCCCCCACGGTTAATTAAGAAAACACATATTTACAAAACAAGGATAAATCTTTGAAACAAGGATACATCTTTGAAGGTTTTGGTGTGCAAAAGAAGTTTAGAACATGTAAGAAGAGTGTTTTTAAAGCTATTTGTTAGAAGTCCGTTTTTCTCTTATGTCCGTGTCTATTAGCATACATTTTGGCCAATCAGTGCCAACCAAATAGAGGACTCTCGCGGGACTTTGAATGTAAATCCCGGGATGCGGCGCGAGTCGCCATGACATCACAAACCCTGAAGCCACAAGGCCGGGCAAAATAAAAAGCAAGAAGATTTCTCTAACATACACTCCAGGAGGAAGCCCGGAGAGGGCGAAACGCGTAGCGTGGCACTTTACTCACTACTGCACCTTCAATACCCTGAATCTTCATTGGGAATGGGACATTTCATATTTGTCTTTTAATTTGTATTCTTTGCTGCTGCATTTTTTTTTTTATCTCCTGCTGCATATATGAGAGCAGTCTGCTGCTGCTGCACCTTTAGAGAAACTGATTGCATGCTGTAAATCCTAACTCTACGTGCATATACTACTTTTTAAAAACATAACATATATTTTTCACTTGACCTCGGCTCCTGTGTGTTTTCCTCTATTTTCTACACGCATTAGAGAGTAAAAAGGAGAGAGGACGGCAAATAGAAAAAAACAAACATTTTTTTTGCATCTTGAGAAGAAAAATCCTGAAAATCTGAGGTGTATGTGAGTGACTGAGATACTCTACCATCTCTCACGTTATATATGCTGTCTGTATTTTGAGATTTTTTTTGGGCCAAAGGAATTGTGGGTGGTGGTTTCCATAAGCCCACTTACCAAAAATACCAGTTGGTTGTCTTGTATTTTGTTTGTTTTGTTCACATGTTGGTGTGCAGGGAACCACACAGGTAAAGTACAGCTGGATAGGGAAAAGCACTAAGATATATTGCGAATTTCCCTGTTTTAACGCACCTTAGTTCACTGTGGTATTTTTTTATTTATTCACACGGTATTCCTTTCAGAATTAAAAAAATATATATCTATAAAATGTCTTAACGGCCAGACCGATGTGTGATGTTTTATAAATGTCCAGCAGCAGAGTTTAAGCCACTTTTGATTTGTCAGAGGGAGGGAGCCAATCCAATCACCCTTGCTACTTATCGATTACACTTGTCTGTTCTCTTCCAGGGTTTCCTGAATGACTTTGGTTGGGAGGAGAACCAATGGACAGCAGGAGGAAGGCGGTGTTGGGGTGAGGGTAAAGTAACAGAGAAGGGGGCGGGGGAGGGTTGACTGATAAATTATTTACAGAATATACTGAAGCAGAGGTGATAAAAGAAGAGGGCTGAGCCGAGTCCTGTTTCCCCCATCAGACTCCTGGGATCTGATCTATTTGAATTTTCTACATTTCACTGCTGTTTTAAGGACAATTAATGCTGATCACATCAAGCACAATTGAAATGCAGTTCGTCTGCTACAGGCTTTTGTACTTGTGTGAGATCGTGTCTCAGATAATAGAGGGGAGGAGATAGATTTTCTTTGCTAAACTTGATGCAATGAAAGATATTGTACTCCTGGTGATATTGATAGATGGCTGGATCTTTTTCTATATATAGATCTTTGTACATGGAATAGCTAGCTTAAGGTTTTTTTTTTATAGAATCTCTTACAATGCATATTTAAATGACATATATATATATATATATATATTTGAATATATATAATTTTTATAGCGCTATTATTACAACAGCAGTATTTTCAATCTATATGTTTTGCTATGTATACTGTGATGTATTTTGAAACTAATAATGGCGTCTCGAAGTCTCCTTGCCATGCTGTCTTCTTATTCTTTATGCGACTAATGTAATGCACAATATTGGGAGTATCTGAAATGGGGAAGTGGTAATAAAACCACATGCCCAACACTAGTGTGTTGTAACCCATTGCAAGATAGCATCAGTGTGACGTAGCTCTTGATTTACCTGACAGCATAAATAAAGGTCTCTGTCACCCAGGGCCGGTGGAAGGATTTTTTCATACACAGGCGAAAAATGCTTTTTGGTGCCTCCCCCCCCCCCCCCCCCCCCATTCCATGACTCTCCTCATATCCATTATCTATCCTCCCTCTCCCCATATCTCTGTTCTCCCTCTCCCCCATCTGTTCAACCCCTTCCTCTCCCCCTTCCTCTCCCCCATCTGTTCTCTCCCCATTTCTGTTCTCTCCCTCTTTCCTCTCCCCCATTTCTGTTCTCTCCCCCATTTCTGTTTTCTCCCTCCCTTCATCTCCCCTATTTCTGTTCTCTCTTTCTCCCCCTCTCCTGTTCTTTCTCCCCCTCTCCTGTTCCTTCTCCCCCCTCTCTCCTGTTCTTTCTCCCTCCTCTCTCCTGTTCCCCCCTCTCCTCTTCTTTCTCCCCCCTCTCTCCTCTTCTTTCCCCCCCTCTTTCTTCTTCTTTCTTCCCCTCCTGTTCTTTCTCCCCCCTCTCCTGTTCTTTCTCCCCCCCCTCTCCTGTTCTTTCTCCCCCCTCTCTCCTGTTCTTTCTCCCCCTCCTCCCCTGTTCTCTCTCTCCTCCTTCCCCTCAGACAGACCCTGGGAGGGGGCGGATCTCACCGGGTGCGAGGTCCACCCACTCCCATTGCAAGAAAACATGGAGTTTATCATTTACGCGAATCTAATGAGCCATCGAATGTTATGCACACTTCAAGTTTATGCTACCAATTTATGTTAGTTTTGTTATAAACTATACTGCTATACAACAATATGATGGCATTTCTATAAGTAAGAGAGGGTAGTACTCATGCGCAGTTTGTTTATACTGTGTTGTGCTTTCCTTTTTGTTAATAGAAACATTTTGCGGGTTTTGGATTAAGTTGCAACATAAAACATACGCAAATCTAATGCGCCACCAATCTAATGCGCATATTTTGGAGACAAAATGTTGCAAATAAAGGTGCGCATTAGATCCAAGTAAATACGGTATTAACAAATGTGTCTTATATGTTCCTGCCGTGTCTCTTGTTTTTTTTTACTTTTAGTGCAGCATTTCTCTTAAGGGTTGACCAAATACTCGCTGATAATAGATCCAGAAATGGTGTCTTGGACTTGGTGACAGATTTGGGGCACACTGGGACCCGAACTTCAAGCTACTCCAGTAGCTCAGATGTGGCTGAATATGTCTGCAAATTTGGACATCGTCGTCGATTCCATGCCAAAATCTCTAGACACCGAATGGAGCCGAAATTCACCAAAAAGAAAGTGGTAGCCTCGGTTCTTTGCATAGATACCTGTGGGGAGGATTTTACCTTAATTGGGGGCTATTTTAGGAAAACCTTAGCTAATACGGATATATCCGAAATCCTCCCATAGAGTCAATGGGAAGACTTCAGCTATAGCCGAAATAACTGAAGCCCTTGTATAGTAAAATAAAAATCTGTAACAATTTAAATAAAAAAAGATACATTAAACACATAAAAATAAAGTAAATAAACATAAAATAATATAAAAAAATGTTTAATTAAATTTTATTAATCCTATTAATATATTATAATTGTATATAAAAAAAAATGTTTACTTTAATTCATCCGTAGCTCAAATCAGGAGAATTGAACCATGCAAACTCTGCTATGTTACCCGAATTCAGAGCTCGTTCAGGGATAATTGTTGCACATTGGGTAACTGAAAATCTGTGGTTCACATGGAGAAAAGGTCTTGATCCTAATGCCCCCGATGCTCCAAATTCAAGGATCTTGAGTGGCTGCATTTTAGTGAGTTGTGAACTAAGACTAAGTGCCCAATCCTAATCCAACTGAGTCAACACTTTCATTTAGGCATTTGCTTGCAATTCTGAGAACACATTTTTTTTATCCTGAACATAGTCCATTTTATTAGTATTTAAATAGCCCCTTTTTAATGGCGTTGTTTTTACTTCCTATTATTTATAAGTCACCAACATTTTCCATTCCACAGTGTAATCCTATGGACTTCCAAACAAGTACAATTCCAAAAAGCATTACAAGTTGCATTACATGGCACACTATACACATGGATAGAGAAATGACTGAGGGTGTTGACCTTTCAAGGTGAACTCAGCCCTTCATCCTTCCAAGGTTGATCACGTGAGTTGTGTGCTGAAGTGCTTTTATTCCCTTCTGGGAGAAAACAAATACAACATTAGTTATGGAGGAGTAAGGACAACAGGATCACATCCACTCTAAAATCAGTGAGAGTCACTAGAGAATTGTTGAACATATCTACACATCCCAGACAGGTCAGCAGACCTACATTACTCACAAATATCCCCAGAGTGCAGTGTTATCACCACTACAAGTAATTCTGGTTAAGGGTATGCAGAAAAGGCTAGCAATCTAATATCCACAGCCTTCTTAATAATGCACATGATAGATGTCCAGAAAATCCAGTTATGGACAGCTGTTTAGTCCTTCATCGAGCATGTGGTCAGTTTCTTATTACATTTTAGGACCTGTTACTCAAATTGTAGTCCATGCACATTACAGCAATATTTCCTCAATAGACTTACATGATTGTTTGGACCAGAATCAGAGCTATTCTTCTACACTATTTCCTAATTAGCCTGTAGAGTTCAGTGCACCTATGCAAAACACAAGGATCTCATGGCTCAACTTAAATTAAAAGAGGCTTCTAAAAATGGTTAATACTGTGAATACAGAGAATTAAAAATGTACAAAAAGTGCATTAATTCGTATACAAGCATATATAAATATGTACTTTTTTTTTGCTGGGCTACAATGTCAACATTTTAGGAATTAATATGTTCCATGTATTTGTATGTTATTCCTCAATACTATGTAAAGACCCAGCAACCAAAGGTGTGACTACAAGACCTAATGCTAATTGTATGTGTCTGATGCCAGAAAAATGGCAGTATAAGCCAAAATGATGCACTTTTTTTAAAATGATTTACAAATTATGAAACAGCAGGAGAGAGAAAACAATTGTGTGATATTTTACAGAGAAGTCAACAGATGGACATGCGAACAATTAATATATTCTGCATAGTGTGAATGGGTATTTATTTAGAAAATGGTAATGAAGATCAACTCATGTCTACCCTTTATTCACATCATTTTTAGAAGAGCTATACATGTTGCAGAAATATGGGGTAGATTTACTGCAAACTTTATCAGCAGAATTTTGTATGGCTGCCCTTTTAATGGGAATTCTACTTCCCTTGGTTTGCTCTATATCTGCAATATGTGCCAGGAGATTGACATACCATCCTGAATACCCTTACCATTCTTTACGTATAGTAATGGTACAGTAATAAAAAAAACTAATGTTCCCATCACACTCAGATAAGCAGGCTCTAATGTGGACAAGTGCAAGATTATGCACCTTGGGCGTAAAAACCCAAAAGCAGAATATAGACTATTTGGTACAGTCCTAACCTCAAAATCTGAGGAAAGGGATTTAGGAGTAATAATTTCAGAGGACTTGAAGGTAGGTAGGCAATGCAATAGAGCAGCAGGAAATGCTAGCAGAATGCTTGGTTGCATAGGGAGAGGTATTAGCAGTAGGAAGAGGGAAGTAAGTGCTCATGCCATTGTACAGAGCACTGGTGAGACCTCACTTGGAGTATTGTACGCAGTACTGGAGACCGTATCTCCAGAAGGATATTGATACTTTGGAGAGAGTTCAGAGAAGGGCTACTAAACTGGTTCATGGGTTGAAGGATAAAACTTACCAGGAAAGGTTAAAGCATCTTAACATGTATAGCTTGGAGGAAAGACATAACAGGGGGGATATGATAGAAACATTTAAATACATAAAGGGAATCAACACAGTAAAGGAAGAGAGTATATTTAAAAGAAGAAAAACTACCACAACTAGAGGACATAGTCTTAAATTAGAGGGGCAACGATTTAAAAGTAATATCAGGAAGTATTTCTTTACTGAGAGGGTAGTGGATGTATGGAATAGCCTGCCAGCAGAAGTGGTAGAGGTAAACACAGTCAAGGATTTTAAGCATGCGTGGGATAGACACAAGGCTATCCTAGCTATAAGACCGGGAACGGGGGACTAATAAAAGTACTCAAAAAAAAAAAATTGGGCAGACTAGATGGACCGAATGGTTCTTATCTGCCAACACATTCTATGTTTCTATGTTTCTAAGTATAATAATAATAATAAGAAGAAAGTGTTTCATCAGAAAAGATACAGAGATATTCTCTGGTTTTCTAGTGCATCGTGGGGATGTTACCTTTGCCAAACATCCAGACAGGGCTGGTGCAAAACGTTTTTCCGCCCTAGGCAAACATATATTTTGCCGCCCTTGCTGATCCTACCCTCAGGCATTTCCACACACAGTAACACGGTGTCACATACATATGCAGGCTCATGTAATGTCAGATGCAGCCACATGTACACAAACAGTTACAATGTAATCATATCCCCCCCCCCCTCCCAACACTTGGTGCCTTCTGCAGTTGGAGCATTAGGCCACTAAGCTATCTCACTAGCTTATGCGTTTCTTACATAATTATAAATAAGGATATTGCCAATTAATATGCCAGGATATAGTTATTTAATATGCCAGGATATAGCCAATTAATATGCCAGGATATTGCCAACTAATATGCCAGGGTATTGCCAATTAATATGCCAGGATATAGCCAATTAATATGCCAGGATATAGCCACTTAATATGCCAGGATATTGCCAATTAATATGCCAGGGTATAGCCACTTAATATGCCAGGATATTGCCAATTAATATGCCAGGATATAGCCAATTAATATGCCAGGATGTAGCCAATATGCCAGGATATTGCCATTTAATATGCCAAGATATTGCCAATTAATATGCCAGGATATTGCCAATTAATATGCCAGGATACAGTTATTTAATATGCCAGGATATAGCCAATTAATATGCCAGGATATTGCCAACTAATATGCCAGGGTATTGACAATTACGATGCCATGATATAGCCAATTAATATGCCAGGATATTGCCAATTAATATGCCAGGGTATAGCAACTTAATATGCCAGGATATTGCCACTTAATATACCAGGATAAAGCCACTTAATATACCAAGATATTGGCATTTAATAAGCCAGGATTTTGACCCTCAATATGCCAGGATAATGCCACTCCGTATGCTCGTTATGCCACCCTTCTCCCCCTTCCCAAGCCAGTACTTACCTCCTTGCTGCTTTCTCCCGATGCAGGTACGTGGCTGTGAGGCAAGCGTTGTGCGCTCCACTCCAGCCGCGCGGATCAATAAAGTTTGTTGACAAAAAAAAGTTTAAACAAACTTTATTGATCCGCGTGGCTGGAGGGGAGTGAACAACGCTTCCCTCACAGCCACGGACCTGCACAGCAGCAAGGAAGGAGGTAAGTAAACGAGCCCACCGCCACTTTAAGCAATTCGGCGGCCGCCGCTTTAAGCAAGCCGTCGGTTGTTGCAGCAGCCGAATTTCTTAAAGTGGCGGCAGCGGCCGAGTCGCTTTAACTGGGAAAGGCGGCCACGGGGCAGGCGGCCCACCAGGATTTTTCACGGTATTCCGGTGGGCCAGTCCGGCCCTGCTGATAATTTGACCATTAATATGCCACTGATAATTTTCTCATTAATAGCCACTGATAATTTGTCCATTAAGATGCCACTGATAATTTGTCCATTGATAGCCACTGATAATTTGACCATTAAAAGCCACTGATAATTTGTTAATTAATATGCCACTGATAATTTGAGATTGGGAAGAAGGGATGAGATTGGCAAGTCTGGGGGTCAGATTTGGAAAGTGTGGGGGATGCATTGGCAAGTTTATAAATTATTGACAATTTTGCCATAATATGCCACGTTTATAAGTTACTGCTGATTTTGCCATAATATGCCATGTTTGTACATTACTGCTGATTTTGCCATTATATGCCATGTTTATATATTTTGCCAGGTTTTACCAAGTGTATCCTTTCTAGCTCATTTAGACTTGTGCTTGTGTGTGTGAGACCAGCTGCATTGTCAGTGCAGGACTGGAAGAGAGCTGGCATGGAAGAGAGAGAGAGGACAGGGCCAGGAGAGAGAGAGGTGGCATGCAATTGAGTGGGAGAAAGTGAAAGCTTTGGAGAGAGATGCCTTGGAGGAGTGAGAGTGGGATAGAGTTCATGGCTGGGAGAGACATGGTTAGGAGGAGTGAGAGTGGCAGAGAGAGATGGCTTGGTTGAGTGAGAGCGGGAGAGAGTGCAGGTCCTCCCCTCACACTCTTTAGTCAGAGCCGCATAAATGTGTATGTGGTGTTAGAAGGGGACAGCATTTTAATTCTGGACAGGATGTGTGTGTGTGTGTGTGTATCTGCTCATTGGCATGATTAATTTATTTAGAAAGTGTTTTACCAGGAAGAATACATTGAGATTTCTCTTGTTTTCAAGTTTGTCCTGGGGACCCAGTCCAGAATGGAATTACACAGAGTTACATATTTAACAGTAGATTAAAATACATACATACATACATACTTCCATTGGCATGATATATACATAAATCTTTCTATTTCATGCCAATGAGAAATAAATACAACATATATATATATGTACCAATGAGAAATATATACACAAAGCTTTCTATTTTAATTTGATGCCAGTATATATATATATATATATATATATATATATATATATATAATTTATATATTTCTCATTGGCATGATATATAAATATTATGTATATATTTCTCACTGGCATGACATAGATTTATGTATATATGTCTCATTGGCATGATATAGAAACAATATGTATATATTTATCATTTGGCATGATATAGAAAGATATGGATATACTTATTTAGTGGGTACTAAAGTTTAATTTCAAATGTATTTTTTAAAATAGGGCTCTGTTTATACACATTTTCAGCATTGTAGAATTCAAATGTGAATAAATAGAACTATTTATTAAGGGAGGGGGGATTGCACGTGGGGCGATAGTTGTCAGTCCACCCCTGCTCAGAGAATTGGAATTAATGAGGGCAGTCAGGCTCTTAAAAAAAAAAAGCCATGACGGACACCTGCATTAAATAAATAACAAAAAATACTTGTATTTGAATATGATTTGTTGTATATTTAAACCGTTGCTATGTTACAACACATATTTAACTTTCTATAGATACAAAGTTCCCACAGAAAACATCTAAGAACAGTATTTGCCACACTGATACCTTTCCTCCTCCTGCTGTTCTTTCTCACTGTAACAAATAAAGATTCCTATGGTAAACATGCATGCATGGCCACATTCTAGGCACGGCCTTCTTAGACTACACAGAGGTAGTAACACAGGGAAAACAACATTTGCATTATTATTGTTTATACTTGAGATTCAAATCTTAAATAGCTTTTGAACAATATAGCTATGATTAATGTTGTATAAAGAGTTCCAGTCAGGCAGAAGTGACCTTTTGTTTGCTGAAACTTATGGGAATTTACTCATTTGTTAATAATAATTAAATAATTTGAAAGAAACGTTCTGCAGACAGAAACTCTTTAAAGGGAACAGTTTAATATACTCCTAATGTCATCTTTAAGGACCTTATCAAATGTTAAAGTAAACTGTTTATACCTGCTTCTGGATACGTTCCTGCTGTGGTTTGGGCTGCATGTAAGTGGAATTACCCAGCATGCCGTGCAGTCAGGAATCACTGAATACTTTGCCCAGTAAAGTAAATGAATGTATAGATCCTGAAGAGTATATTAAAGCAACAGATTCACATATTCTCACCTCATTTAAAGTAAGCAAATGTAAGCAATGTAAAGTAAGCAAACAATTACATAAAATGTGATCTCATGTTCATCTAAGTCACATGTATAGACAAACACATTGTGCTTACGTTAATAACCACACACAAAATGATAATCGTTCATGTCTTTATTGAACACACCCATTAAACATTCACAATGCTGGTGGAAACATTAAGTTAGCCCTTAGATTTAATAACTGGCCGAACCTCCTTTGGCAGCGATAACCTCAAACAGGCGCTTCTGGTAGCTGAGGATCAGACCTGCATAACGTTCAGGAGGAATTTTGCACTATTCTACCTTACTGAACTGCTTAAGTTAAGCCATATTCTTATGATGACTGGTGTGAACGGCTCTCCTAAGGGTCATTTCACAGCATCACTATTAGGTTAAAGTTTGGACTCTGATTGGGCCACTCCAAAAGGTCGATTCTTTGTAGTTTAGGGTTATTGTCTGCTGCATAACTCAAGTTCTACTGCGTTTCCGCATGCAAAAGGCCACACTGACATTATCTTGTATGATAATTTGATAAACTTGATAATTCATTATCCCGTTAATAACGGCAAGCTGTCGAGACACCAAAGCAGCCCCAAATCATGATGCTCCCTACACCGTGTTCCACCTTTGGGATAATGTTTTCATGTTGGTGTGCAGTGCCCTTTTTACACCATACAGTCCACAAAACATTTTCCAGTAGTGAATTGTCAAGGTGCTTATTAGCAAACTCCAGGCACAATGTAATGGTTTTTGTAGAGAGCAGTGGCTTCCTCTGTGGTGTCCTGCCATGAACTTCATACCTGTTAAATGTTATGCCTATGGCTCATTAACAGAGATGTTAACCAGTTCTAATGAGTCCTTCAAGCCTTTAGCATTTAATCTAGGTTTTTTTCCCTCTCATTGAACATTCTGCAATGTGTCCTTGGATTCATCTTGGCTGGGCGCCAACTTCTAGGGGAATAGCCACAGTACTTAATCTATGTATTTGTCTAACTATGACTGACTGTTGTTAACTATGTAAACTCTTTGAGATTTCTAACTTTATGCAAATCACAATTCTTGATCGTAGGTCTTATGAGATTTCTATTTTGCCAGGCACTGTACATATCATAGTCCCGTTTCATTGTTTGGACTCCAGGTTTGCCAACTCCTGACTCCAATTAGCTTTTGTTGAAGTCCTAAGCCTAGGGGTTTCCATACTTTTTCCAACCCTTACTGTGTATATTTAAATGCTGTATTTAAAATGGACAAGAACAATGCAAAAATGTGTGTGTTATTAGTTAAAACAGATTACATTTGTTCATTATTGTAACTTAGATTAACATCAGACAATATTTTAAGGCAAATTTATACATAATTGCTGGTAAGGGTTCACTTACTTTTTCTTGCCACTGCATGTGCTGTTTATAAGTTTTATACATCAATATAAGTTTGATCTCTTATTGATAAATTCACATTGTGAATGTTTCAAAATTCTATTTGCTCCAGATGAAGATATTTGTGGTACATCCTCTGCTTTAATGGTACATTTTGCTCACTATTAGAATGGCTCTCTTTACTAAGGTAATGTCCTTTAAATTACTGCCTCTGTGGCTAATCTTGACTTTTATAGATCTGATATCCCCCTAAAGGCTTTATTAGTGCATACCCACAGCACCTGATCTTTGTTTTTAATGGGCAAATTCTGCAACTTGTCTCTTCAGGATTCACAAGATCTTAATTTTTAACAAGCAAAGAAGGAAATAGCATGGGATGCATGATGCTATCAGTACAATTTGCAGGGAAAGGAATAATTGCAACCTCAGGTAAAGAAATATATATAGATGGATAGGATTCCTATCTATACTTTTACAAAATAGAAACTGAAATGGTGAACATATATTTCCTTTAGTATCTTGATTGTATTCTTTAATAAATAAAACAAAGTTCACTTTTTTTTAAATATTTTCAATCCACATGTAACATGATAATTGAAGATATTGAAAAAAGTCTAATAGTAAATATTGCATTTTTAGGACATTCTCTAGAACCATTGATTCAATGTAATTCGGTTTCTTTGGCATCAGATACTGAAGAAAGCATCTTTTTATAGTTGACATATTTTTATCAAGCAAATTTGTATTTCTAAAATGTAATTCCTTCTATTAAACAAACACTTTCTAGAAGCATTAATATATGTGTGAGTTCATGGAATTCCCACCATCAGAGACGGAAGAAAGAGATCCAACTGTCATTGTGAGACTGACTCCATTCATCACACTCTGAAGAGAGGGATCCAACTATCAGTTTGTGTCTCCATCACATTCCGAAGAGAGGGATCAACTATCAGTTTGCATCTCCATTACACTATGA
Organism: Pelodytes ibericus; assembly: GCA_036172795.1. NCBI lineage: Eukaryota > Metazoa > Chordata > Amphibia > Anura > Pelodytidae > Pelodytes > Pelodytes ibericus. Next base: position 42,877,725 of record CM069860.1, read on the forward strand.
AGAGAGGGATCCAACTGTCACTACGAGTCTACATCCAGCTTACTGTATATTTGGAGTCTTATGTAAAAAATGAAAAACATTTCACATTTCATTTATTTAAAAACAAACTATAACTCAATACTGTTATGTACCATAATTTTAAAGTATACCTATCACTTGACATTCCATGCTGAGGCTTAGCGGAAAGACATACTTCGTAAAACCTTAATAAAAACATTTCTATTCTTGAGTATTACATTCTACAGGTATTTTTTTTCATCCCGATGTTATTTTTACAAGTGCAATTTAATGCAGATTTATTGAACAACTGGTGCTTAGATGCCCTAGAATGAGAATTGCCTGTCAGTCTTTGTTTGTTGCAATTTACTGCTATTGTTGGTGTTACTTAAACCTGACATAGAAAAACTGGCTTGACGCAAACACACAGTATGGTAACAATGATATAAGGGTCTACACAAAATGAACTGATCCATTCTGGTTTGGATTCTTATCAGGCATATTAGCAGAATTGAACGAACTCCTTGGGCCATTCGGACACCGAAGCATCAGAGGCATGCGGACTGAAATACCCAGTCTTGGAGCTACTCAAATTTTATTAAAAGTTTTTTTATTTTTCATTTCTGGAGGACTTTGTCTATTTCCATAATAGTCAAATTTGTCCTGAAGGGACATCATCCTACAGAAGGTTATCTGGATGATAGAGGTAGTTGCGGTTCACTGTGTTTCGAGATGCTTTTGGTTTCAGAAACAATTGGCTTTTAATTGGCCATGATGGCTGAATAGCACCAGTGATAACCAGGTGAGAAAGTGGGCGCCAGAAAATAAATATAAAAATATATATAAACTTACTAATTTTGAACCGATAAAAAAATAAAAAATGACAGACTATAAATAGGTAATATGCAGCAGACACTGATGTGGACCACCACACACACAATATAAAAAGTGAAATACACAAAAGTGTGTTGCGCAATAAAGTGAAATACTTATAGTGTATTCTGGTACTGGTTCCAAGGTAACTTTCATTCCGGCGAGATGATCTTATTCCCCACATCTACACGCTTGTTTTACGGATTTTATCTTTTTTATCCTGTAAGCCTAACCGGTTGTTGGGGCTATTAAAATTGTATTTCTACTTTTGGTACTACACTATGGTCCGTCTCCCTTCCTGACCTATAGATCTTGCTCGTTTTACACATTACCATCTGAGGACAGTGTATTACACCATTTGAGGAAATCTGGAATTGTAGTCCCACTATGCCCCTACACTAGAGCCAGTATAAGGGTTCTAGTAAATGTGAGTGAATCTCCTTTGGGGGTATATATCACCATTGCGAATTGTTTCAGTGTCACACATTGTTTTTTTTTTTTTTTCATTTTATATATGCCCTGTCAAGCCGGCTAACTATTGTCCACCAGTGTGTGAGATAAGTATTTCACTTTATTGCGCAACACGTTTTTGTATATTTCACTTTTGAATTGCACCAGTATTTGGGGTCACATCGGGGCATATTGTGTAGCTCTAAATTCAACTTCCCATATGTCCTCGATGTGCCCTGAATCATTCTAAAGTTCGGGCCAATCATTTCGACTCAAAGTTTGGAATATATTGTGCAGACTCCATAGACAGAGATAGCTATAAATTTTAAAGTTAAAAAACAAACAAAAAATAGGTAAAACAGCAGATATTTTCCAAAATGGTTTTATTTTACTCAGAATATCGCATTGCATATCTGCGTCATCAACGCAGAAAAACACAACATCATGTATTTCTACAAACAGTTTGCACCATAAAGTCAAAGTAAAAAAACCCTGCCAAAACCTTTAAAAACTATATGTGAATTAAAAAAATAAACAATATCAGACATATTTATATGACAGACTCACAGGACAACCTCACCTTAAATATAATAAAAATACCATTGTAATGGAACTCCCGTACTCCGACCGAGTACCTTCTGTTGATGGACGCTTCCTAACTTGTGCCGAGGACCACAAGCACCGCACCGGACGCCACAACCACCGCAGACTCCACAACCGCCATAGCTTAACTGGAGTCTCGCCGTCTTCTGTCCACCCTGGATCAGCTTCTGTCCTCCAGGACCGTGTGGGGAAGACCTCTCCTCCAGGAGAGCGTATCAGGAACAAGCTCTTAAAAGAGCAAAGTGATTAAAGCTCAAGGGAGTATGCAGAACATAGCAATTCCCAGTGTGAGTATAGCTGTCCCCTCCAATCACAAGATAGGACTACACGTTGAGGGTCAAGAAGATCTCTGGATTTTAATCAAACACTCTGCTTTTATGCCCATTTTCCACACACAGGACCACCCACAGGGTTTTGAAGAACAACCAATCAATACGTACAATACACTCAGGCACTCCCAGCAATTACAGCAAAATCCTCCTCTCAAACAATGTATGTTTTATGTGAATGTGATGCATACTTTGAAAGTTATTAATATTGTGTAAAAATTGTATATTTTCTGCCTGTGATACAATTATCTCCACACAATAGACTAACTTAATTATCACAGGCAGAAAATATACAATTTTTACACAATATTAATAACTTTCAAAGTATGCATCACATTCACATAAAACATACATTTACATTTTACATTTACATCAGCATACTTTAAATATAAATATAACTAAAAATCAGACAATTTCACCCAGTAGTTCAAAAGTTAGCTGGAAGTCTTTTATGACTGACCGAAAGCACATTTTCCTAGTCTGGGGACTCTGGGGACACCGTCATAAAGGGGCATTGTTCCGATTTTCACCATGCCCCAAAAATGTGCTTAAAGGGCCAGCACCAGTCGCATAAAAGTCCATAAGCCCCAATACAGCTTCTTAAAGGGCCATACACAGTCCAATACAAGTCCATAGGCACAAATAACATTTTTAAAGGGCCATACACCCCAGGGCCATAGTCACAGGGGAGGAGGCTGGCAAGCAGGCCTCTCCAGGAGGGTACTTCGTCACACATCTCCCCTTTGGGGGGAAGACTAACCAGGCACCTGTCCTTCTGTCGGTCAGTGCCTAAGTTAGTCGATCTACCCACCCACAATAAACAAGTGCCAGAGTAGCCCAACCACAACAAACAGTTACTGCACCTGGGTATTCCTCTGAGGTAACTGGGCAACACGCTGTGGGGGCTTGGGGGGGGAGTCTCCACTCCCAATACAATACTCTGCTGCTGGGGAGAGAGGCCGGCTGCCTCCTTTCCCGGCAGAACATACTGCTGCTGGGGAGAGAGACCGGTTGTCTCCTCTCCCTGAAACTCACCCTGCTGCTGGGGAGAGAGACCGGTTGTCTCCTCTTCCTGGGACTCAACCTGCCGCTGGGGAGGGGGCTTGGGTATCCACAGTCCCGATCTGTACAGCTCGAGCTTGAGGCACCTTGCCGCTTGGTTCTTCACATACACCTCTTGCATAAATAGGTCGATCATCACATCAGGATCTGGGCCATACCTGGTTAGCCACCTCTTTACCTCCACAATGAAGTCGTCATCCTCATAGCGACGGATAATACTGGCTTGGTGTTCCCATGATGCTGCTCCTCGCACTAGAAGGATAGCCATCCCACCGCTGCCACCACTGTAACGGAACTCCCCGTACTCCGACCGAGTACCTTCCATTGATGTGAATGCATCACATTCACATAAAACATACATTTTCAGCACTGAAAAAAAAAAATCTGGCCCTTTATAAAAAAAAAAAAAAGACAGCGCTTGCATGCAGAGACGGAGGTGAGAAGAGATCGGAAGATACCCCCTCACCTTCTCTGCCTGCCTGCAGGCTGCATGGGGAGCCGAACAGGCAGCACAGAGAAACCTCAGTGCTGCCTGTTCGGCTCCCCGTGCAGTGTGACACGGAAGTGCCAACAGTCACGTGACCGGCACGCTGACGTCATACACGTGCTGGGTCACAACCGCCTGGGAACTGAATAGGCAGCATGGAGGAGACCATGCTGCCTGCCACTAGCCACCAGGGTATAGGGTAAGTGTTGGGGAAATGGGGGAAAATTGGCTGGGGCATATTAAATGGCAAATAACACTGGCATATTATTGGGCAAATTAGCAGGGGCATATAAAATGGAAAATAACACTGGCATATTATTGGGCAAATTAGCAGGGGCATATTAAATGGCAAATAACCCTGGCATATTATTGGGCAAATTGGCAGGGGCATATTAAATGGCAAATAACATTGGCATATTATTAGGCAAATTGGCTGCGGGATATTAAATGGCAAATAACACTGGCATATTATTGAGTAAATTGGCTGGGGCTTACTAATGGCAAATAACACTGGCATATTATTGGGCAAAATGGAAGGCTTATTAAACGGCAAATAATACTGGCTTAATATTGGGCAAATTGGCTGGGGCATATTACCGGTAAATGGCAGAATAACACTGGCATATTACTGGGCAAATTGGCTGGGGAATATTAATGGCAAATTATACTGGCATAATATTGGGCAAATTGGCAGGGGCTGATTAAATGGCAAATACTGGCATATTATTGTGGAAATTGTCTGTGACTTATTAATGGCAAATAATACTTGCATATTATTGGGCAAATTGGCTGGGGCATTTTAATGGCAAATGATACTGGCATATTATTGGGAAAATTAACTGGGGAATATTAAGGGCAAATAATATTGGCTATGTGTATGTAATGGGGTGATAGAGGCATGTAAATGGAGTGATGGGGCATGTCCTTGGTGTGCAACGTTGGTTATGGGTTATGTCGTGGGTGTGCATCATGGGTAGGGGGTGTGCCCAAAATTTGTCTGCCTAGGGCAGCACAAAACCATAGATACACCACTTCTCAGAAGTACTCTTTTTTTGAGAGGAGATGGTGGATGTGAGAAAGCACAGAGATATTAATGAATTCCATTGTTATACACACAATTAATAAAGGATTTATCATTGGGGTAGGTTGATAGATGTTTTTGCATATATATATTTTTCATTTATATCTATTTGTTTATGCCCTTTTTCACAGTGCTCAATGTTATCAGTAAGGACTATATTCTTTATCAATATCCCAGGCCAAAGCCTATCCTTCCAGCGGAAGTGGTAGAGTTAAACACAGTGAAGGATTTGAAGCATGAGTGGGATACCCACAAGTCTATCCTAGATATTAGATGATGCCAGGAACTAATAAAGTTATTTAGAACACTGGGCAGACTAGATGGGCCAAATAGTTCTTATCTCCATTCCTGGAAATCTAACTTGAGCAAGTAAAGAAATATGTTCTTTTGGTGATTGTCTTAGTTGTGGACAACTAATCAAATATACAAAATAGTAGAGAGGCACACAATCTTATATAACATGCTTCATACTGAATCATTTATTACACAAATCAGCAAAAAAAGATGCACTCACATAAATAAAACCAAACAAGTAAAGGTTCAATGTCTCTGGAGTCTTATAGTGCTGGACATCCACTGCGGACTGAACTCCGGACAATCCTTATGCCGAGTGTAACACATCCTGAGAGCACTGGAAGAACTACTGCAGTTGCAGGGGTTGCAGCTGCAGCCAAGCCCATCACTCAAGGGGGCCCAGCAACCCTGCGACCGAGGTGCCCACCGGCATTGTGGTGCAGCCCTGCCGTGGCCGCATTGAAGGGGCCCATCAGGTGGCCCATGCTCCTGGGGCCACCTGATGGCAATGGATTTCCTGAGGCCCGGTCAGCGGCGCCTTAAGAGTGCGACCCCAGTGATGACGTCAGAACTGGGAGGAAGCCATCACTTCCTCCCAGCTAATGGAGCACCATGCGGAGGAGGCCGCCAGGGAGGAGTGAGTCAGAGTGGGAGCTCTGTCTCCCATCAGCATGAAGCAACCACTTCAGTGAGTGGGTCCAACAGGAGACTTATCTGTATCTTCAAACAAATATCATCTATACTGTGATCTCCACCGACATAACATTGGCATCAATGAACTTCCAGCAAAATGGTTGGCTCACCATGGTAACTCTACTTCCTGTGTAAACATCAATGTGAAGAATATGTCAGGGTGGAGTATGGGATAATTCAATGTATATGTGTTGCTTTATGACCCCCCCCCCCTTTTAAATTGATTAAATAGTGTCTACATTTGAATTACTAACCCGTTATACATGATTTTTAGCTTCCTGATTCTGAGAATAATATTCCAGACTTCTAGCCAAATAAATAGCTGTCACCAGTTATATCATCACTGTAACATTTGCTTTTATAATTACAGTGTGTTTTTAATGAAATTGCCTTAGTCTACAAAAGCAGGCCCCAAATGAAATCTTGAGGTTGGATATTGAATTTCTGTTATAAAGAAAGTCCATTTTGTATTTATATATACAGTATTTGATTTGATTCACCTAAGTTAATAAGAATAGACTGGGAGTTATTACTTTACATGCTGTTTTATTTTTATGCATTGGCATTTATACATGTTATTTCCAAGTAGTTACAGATTATTATAGAAGGCACATCTTTGAGGGAGTTATGTTTTATGGTTTCCCCTCAAATTGTAAAACAGATGAAAGCAGCTTGCCCAGAAGATTGTAACAGTATAACTTATAGCTTACACTGTTGGCCTCTTGAGTAACCTTTCTCCCTTTTCTTACTTCCTTTCCTGGCTTAAAGGGACACAAAACTTAATTTTTTACTTGTGCTTTTAATGTAGAAGCACAAGTGAAAAGTTAGTTGTCCCTAGTATGAGGATGAACTGAACTATCAAAAGTACACGCCAGTTTATCCTTTGATCCATAGGAAGCAGGCAGCCATCTGGTCGGCGACCGGCTCTCTCTGATAGCACAAAGAGAGACCCTTGTTTTGCTAGCAGCGAGAGACCCTGGCATTCGACAGTCAGAGTGGGGCGAGCCCCTGCTCTGATTGGCTGTGTGCGTGCTGACATTTGTCAGCATGCGGCTACCAGGAACTGCTGTGTCTGGCATGTGAGACCCAGCAGTTAGTAAACCCGCGTGTATCTATTAAGATACACGTCAGGTTTACTTAACTGACCCGGGACATGTTTTGTTTAACCCTGAGCTCTGAATTTGGATATCCAAATTACTCTGTTCTGAGCTGCTCTATGAATCAAGATGCTCTTGAATTCAAGCAATTTTTGTACCACTGAAATGCAGCCGAATTGACTCAACCGCTAGATGGATTTCTGCACTATCACACTGACCCAAGTTGATCCAAAATGCACCCGAAATGGCAAAAAATAGCCTAGAATGTCTTTTTATTATCTTTTTTTCATTTTTGTTTTCATTTTTATTCGCAATATTACAACATGAGTAGAAAAATAACTAAAAACATAAAAATAGACAGGAACATTTCAATGTACAATAGAAGTAATCTGATTTATTTATTGCACCTATCCTGGTCTCCAAGGTAGCTGTATCACAGTATAGTCAATCCTGACATAGTGAATTCATATTTTCTTCTCCCTCTATCTAATCTTCAGCAATTATTAATGTTCCTGCTTATACCTTTTTTTTAACCTATTTTTCCCCAATATCTGGTGGAGAGTTCGTGGGCATAACATTTGGCAAATATACATTTACTAAGCTATACATAAGACCATTTATTTCGCTTCCAAAAATAATATATCTTCCTACCTCATCTACATCGATATTTTTGTTTATATCTAAGACCCTTGAGAAAAATATAGAGACCCTTCTCTTCTTTTTATCTTTCACTGAAATGCAAATTATCTTGTGGAACATTGGTCCTCCCCAACTGTTTTGATCCAATCTCCCCCAATGAGTTTCTGGGATAAATGTGACATTGATGTGCTGCATGTGATGTGCCTTGAAGACCAGAATTCCTTAAGTTTGTAACATTTTTTGTCATGTATGCCTAACTGTGATTGTCTTTCTTCATGTTCAGTACACCTACACAAATTATATATCATTTTTTTTAAAGGACAGATGGGACTTTCTTTTGATATCATTATTTGCATCAAATGATTAAATGTAATATATAAAAAAAATATTCATGGCAGGTGGTTGTGCATGCAGAAACGGTAAGTGCATTTAAGTTCCTTTTACAATAGGCCTTATGTTAATTTACACTACATGCATAACCCACACACATTTACTTTATGTGGTGCATTAGCTGTGTGAAGGATAGGTAGGACTGTACTGATAGGAAATGGTGCACATGGCCGCATATTTTAAAATGGCTGCCATTTATCTAAAAGCTGTAATCAGAGCATGTTAGCTGAACTCAAAGATGCACAACAAAACACACGCATCTTTGGAGACTGGCTGAACATCATGGGAATTGTAGCTTACTTTAGGCTGGGGTAGTGGGCGAATTTTATTTTTTGCCATTTCACAACTGTGTGTGTTTAAAGGAGACGCCATGTCTTAAGCAGTTGAATTATTTATGGCGGGTTCTTCTAAGGTTGGGATAAAAGTAAGATTGAGACATTAGCAAAAATCCTTACTGTTTTTTCCTCTGTGTCTGGGTTGTTCGGGTGTTTTATAATAACCAGCTCCTTTCCTCAGCTGGTACCACGTTTACTCACCTGGTTGCTATCAGCCAACCCCTTTCTTACTTAATCCAGGCTAAGTAAGCAGCAAGACTCATTTCCTTCTTGTGTTGTTTGTGGTTACGTGTGCATTTCCTGTGTTTTACCTGGTTCGTCTGTCTTCCCTTCTGGTTTCTGACTTTTGGCTTCTTGACTTTGCTTATTTCTGTTCTCCTGATTTCAGCTCGTCTGATTGGCTCCTGATCCCAGCTCACCTTCTGGACTTCAGTTTTTCCCCATATTTCTATTTTTTATTAATAAACGGGCATCATACTTTCTGTCTGGTTCCTAGTCCCTAAAAACATGAAGCTAATACTGATAACAGGTAGAGAGGCTGCTGTGTCCACTATACTATGGAAAGCTGGCCAGGCATAAGAAGCTTAATAATCCTCCATGAGACCCCTGATGGCTATAGGGATAAGTACAGAGGCACCAGATTACCCGTATTGATGCTAATGATTGTGTCATAGTAATGCTTCAGCAATGCAGGGTATGCCAACTTTCAGTGACCTTCTATGCATTGTTATATTGAGATTAGCATTTCTTCCTGGTACTAGAAACTGTTTTGAGGGCGTATCAAAATAACGGTCATACTAGCCGCCTATGGATTGTCTATCTTCTGCGTAATGGGGAACAACAACACAGGGCCCTTCAGTAAAATTCTATGAAACAGGTGTCATTTTACAACATTTCCTGCTTTGATAGCTAAATAATACAGAGAAGCAGCTAGATTTTCAGCATTATGGTGCATTTGATTATTTATAAATTGGTACAATAATGAGCTTCTAGATAACCTTAAATAAGGAACACAGTTTTCTGATTTACTTTTATTATTTTTCATTTCTTCACTACTCTAATTAAGTCTACACATTGCTCCTATCATTAAGGAAACAAAGAAGACATTGCCAAACACTCTTACTCATTATTTTTGATTTATACATTTATTATTTTTCTCTATTAGTTTTCTATTTTTTTTAATACAGTTTTTCACTCCTACTAATACAGTGTTTCCATCACTAAGATTCCAAATTAAAAATTAATTAAATTCTAAATCCTCATTAATGGAACTTTTTTTTTAATCTGGGAGATTTACATTAAAAGCACGGCACATATATATATATATATATATATTTTTTTTTTTTTAAAGTGTATAATGCCAGTATATTGCTCCTGGTCTGTTAATTTAATTGCCTTCTACATTATATTTCCATTATGTTCTGTTCACACAATATCATTGGCTACAAAAGGAATAAACCATGCATTAGGAGACTTACTTCCTGAAACCTATCCAAATTGGTGCAACCTGTCACTGACAGAAGCATTCCTATCCCAGCTCTACTATTGATTGGTTATACTGGGACCTGGGAGCCATTTGCCTGTCACCCCATGAATTTAATAGGGGCCAGGGTATTTTTTATTTATCGGGCCAGTGGCTGGCCCCAAGGGAGCTTTTTTTTTTTTAAATCTATAATGTTCTTTATTTTTATTTCAATTCTCCAGTTAACATCTGGCAAATTAAAAAAATTTGTCTGTTTTAAATGATTTTGTGTTCTTTTCAGGGGATTTTGGCCCATACTGGACATGTCATTGGCTTAATTTACCCTAGAAGGCTGTGGTTACGAAAGATTCTTGACAAAAGAATTCACAGAGCCGATATCCCTGAACCAAATATGTTCGATAATCGGCCTGAAATCGTTAAAAATTAGAAATCTCTAAAATTCGGCTTTGCAATTTCGGGCCAGATTTGTCTATATTGAGTAGGCCCTCAACTGTTACATTTAGATTAATAATTCCAAAAAAACAGACAAATACACTCTATGTCTGATAATCAGAATAGCACAGAAGCATTTTTGTTAAAAATAGGAGCGATTATATTTCTATTAATCTGTAGAAAATATTACTACCCCAATAAATAGGGCATATATAACTGCTTTAATTAAAAATAATGTATATATATATATATTTTTATTTTTATTTTATTTTTTTTTAATTTATTTTTTTAATATATATTTTTATAGATTTTCCTACCATTATTCATGTAATAAAGATTTAAATCTGGAATAAAAAGTACATCGTTTGTCATCAAGTAATTACATAAATCTCAGGGTTACATGTCTCTGAGGCTTGCGTATTTCTACACAATTGTTGTAATGTAAAATGTCATGTTAGAAATAACTGAATAACCAAGAATTCTGTAACAAACAAAAGCTTCTGAAATAGCTGCAAGCCGATTAATCCATGTTTTAGATAAAACCTATTGATGGAGGCTGAATTATATAATATAGCCTGTGGGAAACACTGATACATAATGAACTAATAACAGTATGTCAGTTGCAAGTAGTTGTTTTAAATCCTCAATACGAACTGAATGCTAGATATACCAAGAAGGGAGCAGTGACACAACATTATAAATAGTCTTAAAGCTATTTCTTAAAGGGGCTGTCTAGTGCCCAAAATGCATCTTCCAAATATTAATGCATGTTAATGTGCGTTCAAAGTACTTTGAGATGCATGTTTTACATCTTGCATTGTTTAAAATATAAAATACTTACAGCTAGATGAAATTGTGAAATTACAGCCGTTTGCAAGAAACCAGGACTGCCCAAACTAGCTGAATAAAAATATATATTTTTTTCTGCTGCAGGAACCAATGAGAATAATTTAATTCAAATGAATGGGATATCCTATTTCTCTAGTGATGTCATCAGGCAATGTGTTACACTGTTAAGAGAGCCTACTATGTAGGAGCAAGTCTATCACAGTCCACACAATGTATTCAGTTCAAGGAGCACAGGAAGTGACTAAAGGAAACAAAAATGTATATCTATATAAAAGAAAGCAGACCAAGCTTACATCATCAAAGATGAGCTGCAGAAAGGAAAGCGACCAGTATATTTTCTGTGTGACAATAACAGATATAAAATGCAGTATTTTAAGAGTCCACAGGTACAAACTTTTTAAAAGAGTTACAAAACATGTACATTTATTTGGCAATTACAACAAAACCCAAGATCAAATGCATTTGCTCAACAGAATATTAATTCCATAATTCCTTTGTAAGGTTAACAATACATACTTTCCTGTGAATTTTTATAAAATGACAGCATAGTGTTTACATTAAATGATTGTTACTCTTTATCCAAACTGAAAAAATGAGATTTTTTTTTGTTTGTTTTTAATTATTTAGCCCACATGCCAAAGCTTTTCTATCTTTTATCACCAGACTTTTTGATGTGTGAAGATACTATTTTCTAGAAAATGTTGGTATTAGCTACGTTGATGGTCAGATTTCCTATGGGAATTAAGCAATTTGGCACAGTGGACATTCATAAACTTTATTCATCACTATAGTGTGTATCTCAGTGTCAGGTTAAATATTAGGGTTACAAATCTCAGGACCTGGTAATCTAATCTAAGTTACCATTACATGGTCTATAAGAGTGTCCATGCAGTCATCCTGTATATAGATTGAGATTTAGCACTGTCACTGGAGACACTGCTGCATCATGTGTTGATTGCACAGTAGTCAGTCTCTGGTATCTCAGACACTGGAGACTTACATTTTCACTGTAGGATTGCGCTCTTAGATCCCACTGTCCCAATTGGATCTACCCCTGTCCTAAAAAGTGCAACAAAGGTAGAGCTTGTGGGACTGCCTTCCAAAATCAGGACTGTCCCATGCAAAGTTGAGAGGCATGTAATAACCCTATTCTCATGTAATGACCATGGTGGAGATAAAAAAAAACTACCCTACACATCTTTGATATTTAGTGTGAGGCAGAGTCCTTTCCAGAGTCGTCTTTATGGTTATGAAAGTTGTGTGTTGGAGAGCAACTAGAAGAGATCCACTGGCCTGATACGTTTGGACTAACTTTGGATTCTAACCAATTGAACAGCCAGATAATGTAACCACTTAAGGACAGAACCTTTGAAACATTTTTGGACGTTCTGGACAATGGCTGTATTAACATTTCTGTGCTGTTTGTGTTTAGCTGTAATTTTCTTCTTTGTCATTTGCTGTGCCCACACAAATTATATATTGTTTTTATCAGGAAAAAAAGTGTTTTCTTTAAATACCATTTAGATACCAAAAAGTACTTTTTAGTGCAGGAGACATTTTTGTGTAACGTGCCTGTCGGGAAGGGGTTAAAAAATGCCATTCCCAGCAAAACATGCTCTACTTTATGTTACCTTATAAAAGAATAGTTTTTCCTATTTGAACATACAAACCTTTGGTGATTCTGAGAATACAGCTGTTAGCTCAGAACTGCACACATTCAGCAATTCTTCCATTGATTAGAACAGCAAAAGCACTGGGTATGTGCATGCCTCCTAATTGTCACTGATCCAGGGCCTATTTTACCATGCCTATGGGCAGGTTCATGTAGTGAAAAATTAAATCTGTGCAGTGAGAAGCTCGATTATATATTTTTTTAAGTCTAATTGTTGCAGACAGTAGCTCTGCCGCTGTCTGCAATGACTCAAAGTTGTGGAATCGCCTATGCGGCACTTCAGTAGGTAACAGAAGGCAAGACGTGCTGCCGGATCTTACCTTTCCGCCTCTACGCCCTAAATGTTTGGAGTCCTAGTTTGCCCAAAGCACTGATTGAGCAGCCAGCCTTATTACTTCAAGGAGAGTCACCCTGCCTTACAGTTTATAAATGAGAGGCAAAATGTATTTACTGCTTATGATTGGAATGATAGGCAAAATGTATTTACTGCTTACGATTGGCATGATAGGCAAAATGTGTGTATGTACTGCTTATGATTGGCATGGTAGGCTAAGCTGATGTATTTACTGATTATGATTGGCAGTGTAGGAAAAATGTATATATTTACTGCTTATGATTGGCACGATATAAAAAGTTGTAAATGCTTATGAAGATCTGACCCAATATTGTAAGCAACATTCCTTCTCCCTGTTAGAGTTGTTTGGAGCAAAGGGGGCTCAATAAAGTACTTTATTTGTATTCTCTCATTAAAACATTTCTATATAAATAAGCTAGACTTGATGCAATCTTTCAACAAAACAGTTGTCTTTTAACATGCAATATTTCTGCTTAAAATGGAGGTGGGGCCAAAAGGAGCGGATCCTTTTTGGCTCAATCCATTGTGGTAAAAGTCTGCATGATCTACAACAAATGTGTAGATTTAGGTTGTGTCAGCGCTTGTTTTTTTTATACATAACCCCCATTTTGTTAGCAGAATTCTGTGCAAACACATAATGCAAAGAAGAATGGATCTCTGATTTTTCCTATATATAAAAGCACTTTGATTTTTAAGAACATATTTCCCATTGAAAATCATTTATTTACATATCAAGCTACAGGTAATGCCATTAACAGGATCCAAACACATTTAAAACACATTAAAGAGATCTTTTGACCTCCCCAGCCAGCATTTCTGGCAGCAAGTTTTTTTCTTTAAATGTTTTTTTTAAGAGTCCCCGAGCGGACATACCCTAGATAAACCCTAGTTTTTCCACCCCTTGCCCCTCCCCTTACCTCCCTACTTATAACCGCCAGACAACATCATATTAAATCACACAATCACAATCACGCAGTCGTATGCATACAGTCACACACATACACACACACACAAACACAGAGAAAGTCACACAATAGAGACAGTCACACACTTGTTAAAGAAAAAGAACATTTCTTAATGAGTACCCCTGTCTCGCTCCTCTCCCTCCCATGTCTGTGGTCTGTTCCCCCCTCTCCCTCCCATGTCTGTGGTCTGTACCCCCCTCCCTCTCCCATGTCTGTGGTCTGTCCCTCCCATGTCTGTTAATTGTTTCCCCCCCCACCCTCCCATGTCTGTGGTCTGTTCCTCCCATGTCTGTTATTTGTTCCCCCCCTCTCCCTCTGATGTCTGTGGTCAGTTCCCCCTCTCCCTCCCATGTCTGAGTCTGTCCCTCCCATGTCTGTTATTTGTCCCCCCCCACCCTCCCATATCTGTGGTCTGTCCCTCCCATGTCTGTGGTCTGTCCCTCCCATGTCTGTTATTTGTCCCCCCCCCCCTCCCTCCGATGTCTGTGGTCAGTTGCCCCCTCTCCATCCCATGTCTGTGGTCTGTCCCTCCCATGTCTGTTATTTGTTCCCCCTCATACCCACCCATGTCTGTGGTCTGTTCCCCCCTCTCCCTCCCATGTCTGTGGTCTGTCCCTCCCATGTCTGTGGTCTGTCCCTCCTATGTCTGTGGTCTGTCCCTCCCATGTCTGTTATTTGTTCCCCCCCATATTTGGTCCACCTGCCTCCCTCAGAAGATAGCACAAAGACAGGAGCGAACGGGCGCCCCTTGTAAAAATGGGCTCTGGGCCAGCGCCTACTTTTGCCTATAGGGGAGGCTAGCCCTGCGCCTGTCACCCTAGATTGGCGGCTCTGCCTTTAATCACGTGTATCTTGATGCAACCAATGACCCATTTTATTTACATTATATTATTTTCCAAATGTTTACCCCTTCCCTCCATTATAGCAGTCTAAAATATATACTGGAAACGTAACCATGAAACCGAAATAGTGTCTAAGCGTACGATGCCATTGGCTAAGAACTAATATACACATTTTAACATTATGGCACTTTTAAATGTCATCTTTGTCGTGATGTCTGAAATATTGTTCATTTTCATTATTCTCAAGCTAGCGCATAAAGGGAGAAAGTGAGGTTGAATTATGGAACTTACATTGTTGTAGCAGTAAATGTTTTATTCATCAGCCAGGATGAACTCTATTGAGCTGATGTTCATTTACGTCTTCTGTTCTCTTGGGGGACAGACCAATTTTCCCTTTAAAGGGCACCTAGACGCTTGCTTGACATTCTCTCAATATCTTCACTAAAACATCATGTCAAGCAGGTGACGGAGAAGAGTACTTTATATAATTTACCCAGCTACTTATCTGATTTATTTTATTACTTTTCTAATAACATTAACTTTTTTTTCTGCCATTAACAAACATATAAAGGAGCAGGACCATTTTTTAAAGAAAAAAAAATACACTTTAATCATTGAAAACAGATCCTGAAAACTGGCCTTTCAGAAATATGAATATAAATCACAAGCAAAAGAAAATAAGTAAATTGCTCACTTCAAGTCAAAAGACGGCCATTAGAAAGTTTGATATTTACTGGCAGTATTATCATACGTTAGCGATGATAGTCATGTTTATTCACTCCATTTCCTGAAATACAATTTATGTACACTTATTTTCTACATTAAATCCAAGAAGTGGAATCCCAGTTATTATTTGGAAATTGCAACCAATCTCCCATTTTTAAAAATGTTTAAATAAGACACGCTACTGTTTCTTGGTTGGTACTTTAACAATACAGGACTATCCATCATGGCGTTTTATCCATTATGCATTAAAAGCCGCTGTTCGCTCTTGAGAACATAATCAGCGACTTTTACATGCTATTTATGACTGCCTTGATACTGAGGTAGTTCTAGATATAGCACAGAGTCAAACTTCCATCCATGTAATCACTGTGAAAAAGCCAATCAAAGATCTCGACCAGTGCTGGCTTTGACAGTTCTAACCAATTTTGTCTCTTCCAATTCCCTTGTGCCACCTCTTCAGTATGTCTAATTTTATTCACCTGGTGCAGTCAAGACCCAAGGGGAGGGGAAACACTCTTCCTCCAAAATAACGGTATAACCCCCTTGGCTGCATTTATCAATAGTAAGTGTATTCTTAAACTACCTTCCCACCATTTGTAAGTGGAAAAGAAGGACCAGTTTTAATTTCTCTGATATGCTGTACTATTTTACTAATTTTGTTCCAGACCACTTTGATAAAAGGGCAACCCCACCACACCACTTAGGACATCACCAACAAGTGTCACTAACTGCAAGATAAAATATACATACAATAATGGACACCCTGTACGATTTAGTGAGTACCTTATATGCAACCTCCGGTTGTCTACTAGAGATAGAGCATTTTTTTATTTTAAACAAAAACATCTTAACCACTCTTTCCTTGTGAGTGCAAGATCCATCTCCCAGCATTTACAGAATAAAGGGAGATCTTCAGTACCATAGTTCAGCATTTCATAAATCAGCAGTTTGATACATGCATATAATGTTGATGATATTCTGTGAGTACTTATTAAAACTTGCAATAAACTTTGTATTTGATGGCAAGATTTCTTTGTGTGTAAAGATGTATTTTATGCACCAAACCTCTGTTCCTTAACATCATTCATTGACAATATACATTTCTGACCAAACTATATTCCAGAAAGTACCATGAGTGTAAAAACGAAACAGTGTCAATCTGCATCACATGATGAAACCATTTGTCCCGTTTGACATCTATGGCTGACAAAACTGATTAATTGCCTCTTCCATTCCTCCCATGGTCGTCAAATATGTTATATGTGGATAAAGTTGTTGGACACAAAGGAAAAAAAACTTTGCAAAACCTTGTCATATTTATTAATTAATACGCATGATGGTACAACATGTCTCTATCAAAACAGCTGTTGTTGAGTGAAGACTTGATCAAGGGCACATTGGTTACATACCTTTTTATCTGCAAGCACATGTGTAAATACAGTTTAATATCGGACATAGGGCAAATCTCTCATCTCACTGATAATATCTAGGGATATTAGTAAATGATTTATGCCCTAAATGTCGGCTAGCATGAGTGGATTGATTACATTATTTATGGATTGTCCACCAATACAGGCTTTCTGGTGAGAGGTTGAGATTGTGGATTCCAAACTCTAAAATAAACAAAATCTATTTTGCACAACTGGATTCTTCCAGATTTAATCTGCACCAAAACAAAATATACATTCACAATGGAGTGGATATATGAAAGTATACATAAGGAAAAATACACAAAAAGATTTTTCAAAACATTAAAACTTTAGGTGCCACAAAAAAAGCTCAAATTCAAGTAACATTTCAATACTCTCCCGAGTTTGTGAAAGACAGTTCTTCACACATGTGTGCACTGGAAGACATGTGATGGCAAGTTTAAAGTGCCATACCACTCTTGTTTTGTTAGGGAGACCTGGGTGGGTCAGCTGGGGATAAAGGGAAATGGGTAAGTTGGGGTTAAAGATTGATAAAAAAAAAAATTGTAGGTCTAAATACCAGCAAAAGTATATTTTTGGACATTATTGGATCTATTCAATAAAATCCAAGTTTGGTGTTTGAGATGGGAGGTCACCTCAACAACCAAACTTGGACAGATTCGTCCCAAATTGACTCGCTATTCACAAAACATATTTTCAAGGTCTAAATGTGGGGACAGTAGGAGAGATTGAGGTTAGGAGAGTAAACCCAGCTGTATCTTTTAAAATACAGTCAGATTTATTTGGGAGATGCAGGACATGTTTTTAAGCCTTTCTTAGGAAGCAAGGGTTAAAATTAAGTTTAATTGCCCTTTAATGCTAATTGGAGCAGAAAATATTAGGGTTCTTTCTGCAGATATTCAGGTTTTATAGGAAAGGTGGCCAGCTATACTTTCGGAAAAAAATAAGTCTGTCGAATAATATGGAAATACATGGGTACTGAAAATACAAAGGCATTCATAAAGGCAGAAGAAGCTTTGAATTGAATCAAGCAGTGAAGAGGAAGAATCTGAAATAACATGAAAGGCAAAGTATTACTTGTAGCTCTAGATTCCATCATTAGTGCGATGAATTAGTGGTTTCAGTCTATGGAGAATATGTGCATTTCATTTGCTCTCATTGTAAACCCAAGGAGGGAATCAGATAAAGAAAGGAGGATATTCACTGAAATTCCTTTTTTCCAAATGTTACCAGAGGAGAAACCCTATGGGCACTGTAGCTTTGACGCACTATAGTGCCAATGACACTCAGCCAGCAAAATGTAATTTTAGGTTATGTGTTAACATATATGACGTGCAGTGTTTATTATTCAATATATACTAACTGGTTCTCACATACAGAAATTCACGTGTGTAAAATTGCTTTTAAAGGGCACTCAACACAATTTTTGATAAAGCAGGTCTAAGCAACATTTGGCGCAGTAGGGCCATGACTAAATGCCCTCCTCCCTCTTGGCCTCAGGGGTTCCTTTACTTGTCACCTCCTCTTACCTTGCCAGGTTTGGTCATGTCTTGGTTGCCAGAGTTGAGACAGATCTTATTAGAATGTTGAGATACTTACAATTAAATTACGAGTGACCCGCCTTGGGTTAGTTGGTGGGCAACTTTGCAAGCTCACTGTGGTATATCCATACAGTTACTGCGTTCCAGATCATTCATTGGCATCAATTACTCTTTCTATGAAAATGTCCACCATGGTCCCCACTGTCTTGTTTCTTTGGTCTTTTGCCTGTTATCACAGTGTTGTTTGGCAAACCTGACCGAAAAACATAAAATCCATCCACACACAGTTATTGGAGGAAAATGCTTATTATATATAAATATATAAGACAAGGAAAAGTAGGAGGTACAATAGTTAAAATGTCAATGTGTGGCAAGAAATGATATACGTACTTGGAATGTGGAATACCTTGTTACAAAGTCAAGGGGTACATTTTAGGGATTTTTTCTTTGAACACTAAGATCTTAAATGTCTTACCATTACTTGACTGTCACAGAAAATCAAAGCTAGCATGCATTTAATTAGATGCACAATTCCATTTGGTCTGAAGTATTCTTGAGGGAAGAGGATAGAATGAGAGGATGGTTGTAAGTTTAATTAATTATTAATGTAAATGAAAATATAATCATGTAGGCCTATGTACAGCAGCATGAGGTGAAAGTGAGTTTAAATTATTTGCCATTTTCCTAGCAAACTTACAGCAATATATACAACATATTTTAGTTGCACTGTATGTGGTTTATAGAGTAGAACAACAATTTTAAGCTGTGCAAAATGATGCCACAAAAACTCTACACATTTTGCATTAATACTCATTTTAAAGACTGTTTTTACTATGGAAATCATTATAAAGTGCAAGAATAAAGTCTATACCAACCTCCGCTACAAAGTTGGTCAATAAATCATTAATCCTTCAGAAAAATTGAAAAAGACTACACCATAATTAAATGGAAAGGACGGTATCTTTATTAGGGAGTTTATTTTAAGTGTACAGCCAATAATCACATAATCAAACTAATATACAACCATTTTTATTATATATATATATATATAAAACAGTTTGTTTTAGTCATAGTCATTTGACTGAAATGCCATTTTATTTTAGTCATCTGGATAATTTTAGTTGACTAAATCTACATCAGTGAGGGTGGGAACAGGTCGGAGAAGGCTGTTATGCAGTGTTATGTTAACTTGCTAGGGAGATGGGAGGGGAAACAGTCATGGGCGTTCAGAGGGGGGCAAGTGTCCCATCCAGAAATAGGACCTACAGGAGGGAGAAGCAGTAGGCTGTTTAGGTTAGGTTAACTAGACTTCCTTTACCTTGGATTGGCCTGTTTCTGTTTACTTCCTCCTCAATACATGTTACCTCTGTCTGTGCAGAAGAGGATAACTGGTAACAATATCTTTATTTTTTTACCCTTTCATTGCAACCCTTATGGCAATCAAAGGGTGGTATAATTTATTTAAAAATAAATACAATGTGGAGTATTGGTAGTGTGTGATTAACATTAATGTGCAATGTGCTGCTGTGTGTGATTAGCATTAATGTACTTTGTGCTGCTCATTAACAGAGATATATTTCTCTAGCACATTCGATTTAGGCCTTTTAGGAGGATGAGGGGGCTGCAGATGGCCGAGTGCAATGCAAAGGTGGCATGGTGACCAGAGGCGTCACTAGGGTTGGTGTCATCCGGTGCGGTAACTCATGGTGTCACCCCCCTGGATTTCCTCCAATACCATGCCAAACAGATTCCTTAGTAATGCCAGTCAGATGGCCCATTAAATATGCCACATACAGAAGCCGCACAAATTATGTCACACGCAGGAGCCCTTTAACTATGCCATACACAGGAGCCCATAACTATGCCACATACAGAAGCCCCATAACTATGACACACAAGAGCCCCATAAGTTATGCCACACAAGAGCCCCATAAATTATGCCACACCAGAGCCCCATAAATTATGCCACACCATAGCCCCATTATTTATGCCTCACCTTGGAGCCCAATTAATTATGCCAGACACACAGGTGCCCCTTAATTATGCAACACACAAGTTCCCCATAATTATACCACACAAAAGAGCCTCTTAATTATGCCACACATGGGGCCCAATAAATATGCCACAAATAATATGCCAATTATTTAATATTCCATTTAATAAAATGTTATTGAAAAATTGCATTCCTATTTTTTATTCCCTTGCTCTGCACCCACATTGCACCTAAAGGACTTAACACAGCACCATACAGTACCCACAGAACTTGCCATGCACCTATATTGCACCCACAGCACTTGGCTTGCACTCATATTGCACCTACATGATTTGGCATGCCACAGTGTCACTTTGCCCCACAGAACTAGCCAGTGTCATACACACACCCTTACACAGTGACACACTTACACACACCCTTAAGACTTACACACACAGTGACACATATAACCTGAGACACACTATTTTGCCCCTCAATATGCCATTTAATATGCCAGGATTTTGCCACTCAATATGCCAGGATTTTGCCCCCCAATATGCCATTTAATATGTCAGGATTTTGCCCCTCCAATATGCCATTTAATGTGCCAGGATTTTGCCCCCCAATATGCCATTTAATATGACATGATTTTGTCCCTCAATATACCATTCTTTAGCCATTTAATGTGCCAGGATATTGCCCCTCAATATACCATTTAATATGCCAGGATTTTGCCCCTCAATATGCCATTTAATATGCCAGGATTTTGCCCCTCAATATGCCATTTAATATGCCAGGATTTGCCCCCCCAATATGCAATTTAATATGCCAGGATTTTGCCCCTCAATATGCCAGGAATTTGCCCCCCAATATGCCATTTAATATGCCAGGATTTTGCTCTCAATATGCCAGGATTTTGCCCCCCAATATGCCATTTAATATGCCAGGATTTTGCCCCTCAATATTCCAGGATTTTGCCCCCCAATATGCCATTTAATATGCCAGTATTTTGCTCTAAATATGCCAGGATTTTGCCCCCCAATATGCCATTTAATATGCCAGGATTTTGCCCCTCAAAATGCTAGGATTTTGCCCCCCAAAATGCCATTTAATATGCCAGTATTTTTCTCTCAATATGCCAGGATTTCCCCCCCAATAGGCCATTCTTTAGCCATTTAATATGCCAGCATTTTGCCCCTCAATATGCCATTCTTTAGCCATTTAATATCCCAGGATTTTTCCCCCAATATGCCATTTAAAATTGCAAGGATTTTGCCCCCCAATATGCCATTTAAAATGCCAGGATTTTGCCCACCAATATGCCATTTAATATGCCATGATTTTGCCCACCAATATGCCAGGAGTTTGCCCCCCAATATGCCAGGATTTTGCCCCTCAGTGTGCTCGTTATGCCACCCTCCTCCCCTCTTGCCCAGCCAGTACTTACCTCCTTGCTGCTGTCTCCCGGTGCAGGTCCGTGGCTGTGAGGGTAGCGTTGTGCGCTCCCCTCCAGCCTCGCGGATCAATAAAGTTTGTTAAAACAAACTTTATTGATCTGCGCGGCTGGAGGGGAGCGCACAACGCTTCCCTCACAGCCACGGACCTGCACCGGGAGACAGCGCAGGAAGCAGGTAAGTTTTTGATTTTTCAGGGGACTGGGCTTTGGCAGAGATCCATGGGAACCAGCAGGACCGGCCTTAAGTGTTCTGTCGACCTGTGCTGGTTACCCAATGGCGCCCCCCCCCCCCCCCTACCCTCATGTCTGTCTCCTCTTCCTCCTCATGCTTGTCTCTATGATCTCCCTACATGTATGTGTCTCTCTCTTCCCATGTTTGTCCCTTTTCTCTTCATTGCCATGTCTGTCTCTCTCCAACTTCCCCATATCTGTTCTCTCTCTCCCCTTCCTCTCCCAAATCGTTTCTCTCTCCCTTTCATCCCCCATATCTGTCCTCTCTCCCCCTCCTTCCCATATCTGTTCTCTCTCCCCCTCCACCCAATATCTGTTCTCTCTCTCCCTCCTCCCCATAATTGTACTCTCTCTCCCCCTCCTTCCCCATATATGTTCTCTCTCTCCCCCTCCTTCCCCAAAACTGTTCTCTCTACCCCTCCCCCCATATCTGTTTTCTCTCTCCCCCTCCTCACCCATATCTGTTCTCTCTCTCCCTTTCCTCTCCCAAATCTTTTCTCTCTCCCTTTCATCCCCCATATCTGCTGTCTCTCCCCTCCTTCCCATATCTGTTCTCTCTTGCCTCTACTGGCAAACTTTTTTTCTTTTTTTAAAGTGGCTGGCAGGTGGGTGCCCCCTGGGATGTTGCGCCCTGTGCTGTTGCACAGGTCGCACACCCCTAAGGCCGGCCCTGGGAGCCAGAACCAGAAGTCCACTTCTAAATGCAATAGTCTCTCCTTAACCTTTTCATCATGTTTTTGTCAGTTGGCAAAAATGGCAATGGATTTTAGTCATAGTTTTAGTCCTTTTAACTTATTTAGTTTTTGTTTAGTTTTTGTCACTGAAAACATGCAGTTGACGAAAATATGATGAAAATGTTTAGTTGACAAAATTAACACTGCTATGAAGGCAGACATTTTATTTATTCTCTGACCTGACATTACAATTAACTATGCTAAGCTGCTGATGTATAATACAATACTTGAACCATATCAACTGTTAAGTTAAATAAAAAAATACAGTTAGCAGATAACATATGGTGAGAAAAGTATACTTTGAAATAGCTGCAAAATAATTTAAGCAGAAAGGGCTCTGTGTTTGCTGTTATTATACAAACAGCAAAATAAACAAATCCTTATAAATCACAACTGGGACTTCATGTCGTACAGTAAAGTCACTAGAGTCTGCTTTGATCTACTTTGTGATTATGCAATAGATCTGAAATCCCCCCACGTAAAAAATAAGATACATAATTAATTCACAAATAACAAAAATAAAATAAAAATACCAGTTATTATTCCTCATATGGCAAACACACTGCCAAAATACATTGGGTGGTATTATAACTTATATAAGTAAAATCTGTCCAGTGGGCTTTTTGCAGATTTTTTTTAAGCCAATGCACTCAATATGAAATCTAGAAAGTACATACATTTTTTCCAGACCATTTATTTAGAACGTTAAGAGAGACGTCATAAAAGCTAATCACAAAGAAATACATGTAAGAAGCCCTCTAATGTGGACGTTTGACCTACGCCTTCTGTTATGTAGCGCCACAATGTGTTGTGCCAGGGAAGTTCCATTTTTATGGTCCGTGAGTTCATCATGTATAGTGTATATTTGGTCTACTATTTTCTCAAAGAACTGTTTTGCTTGCAAGGAATGAACGCTTTCCAAAATATCACAGTAACTGGTTTCCACGCCCTTGTTTGATGATCCTAGGGCCAAGGAAATGCAAATGGTCCAACAAGCAAATTAGTGCAAAAAGTGACCCACCGGTTCAGCAGGTATATAATCCACAATAAGAAAGAATTATAACGAGGCAATTTACAAAATCCACTGGAAAAAAAATGTTGAGAAGCAATACACATAACGTGTTTTGCATTTACCAACACTTAATCAAAAGTGTATAACAAAAGGTGATGCAAAGTGCTTAACAAATGTTTACAAATAATAAACAAAACTGCAACCTCAATATACCTCTCACAAGTATATAAACAATGGCAAAGAAAGGGAAAACAACAATAAAGTGCTGAGCTGTGGATATAAAAAAGTGTATGTGATAATACAATATGTGGAAAAAACACCTCAAATGGGATATATATAGAATATAGAATGACATCTTATGAAAAAAAGATCAAAACTCAAACTTATAGTAAAACAAAACATAACCAACCAACTTTTCTGAAAACAACTCACTTTTGGTTGAGCACATCTGCTTCCGATAAGAACTTCAGGAAGACCCTTCAAGGACCACAAATGTATCAAATGTGCACAAGAAATTGTCAGAAATAAATGCATAACGAAGGTAAATCAATAGTAGACATGTGCAAAACTAAAATTTTCGTTTCGTTTTCGTCCATTCGGACGAAAATGTTATTTATTTCGTCTAAAACGAATTTCGTTCATTAGTGCATTCGTTTCAGACGAAATTCGTTCATTATTTTCGTTTCGTTAATTTTTTTCGTTCGTTTTATAGAATACAATGTAATACTATTGGCTTTCTATAAACCGAACGAGAGCCCCATTCATAAGAAATTCTTATGAATGGGGCTCTCGTTCGGTTCATAGAAAGGCAATAGTATTAATTGTATTCTATAAGCCGAAAGTCTATAAACCGAACGACTTTCGGTTTATAGACTTTCGGCTTATGGAATACATGTAATCCTATTGCTATTCTATAAACCGAACGACTTTCGGTTTATAGAATAGCCATAGGTTTACATGTATTACATAAGCCGAAAGTCTATAAACTGAAAGTCGTTCGGTTTATAGGCTGTCGGCATTTAACTAATAAGAGACAGAGTCTCCATTCATAAAATTATGAATGGAGACTCTGTCTCCGTGTAGTAAAATGCCGACAGCCTATAAACCGAACGTTTATAATACATGTAATCCTATGGCTATTCTATAAACCGAACGTTCGGTTTATAGAATAGCAATAGGAATACATGTATTCCATAAGCCGACAGCCTATAAACCGAACGTTCGGTTTATAGGCTGTGGGCATTTTACTACACGGAGACAAAGTCTCCATTCATAATTTTATGAATGGAGACTCTGTCTCCGTATAGTTAAATGCCGGCTTTTAACTATACGGAGACAAAGTCTCCATTTATAATTTTATGAATGGAGACTCTGTCTCCGTATAGTTAAATGCCGGTGTTCTGACAAATTTTTGGAGCAAATTCTCCTGCGCAATCGCAGGAGAATTTGCTCACTGCGCATGCGCATAAAGTTACAGCTGATAACTCAGCTGTAACTTCGTGACCACCGCGCATGCGCCAGCTGCGCAACCCACCTCCCGCCCCCTCACACCCCCTGCACACCCCTTCTTACCAGATCATCGACCACAGCGATACACAGCGCATGCGCACGCCTATCCAGCCGTTTGGGAATGTGCGTGTCCGTTGTTGTGTTCTTAAGGTGGTAAGTAACATGGGGCATCGGGACATAAGGGGGCAAGCATCCTGGTGAGGGCTGCTTCATCTTGATGGGATTTGTGATCCTCCTGCTGCATCAATAATACAGCAGGAGGATCACAAATCCCATCAAGATGAGGCAGTCCTCACCAGGATGCTTGCCCCCTTATGTCCCGACGCCCCGTGTTACTTACCACCTTAAGAACACAACAACGGACGCGCGCATTCCCAAACGGCTGGATAGGCGTGCGCATGCGCTGTGTATCGCTGTGGTCGATGATCTGGTAAGAAGGGGTGTGCGGCGGGTGTGAGGGGGGCGGGAGGTGGGTTGCGCAGCTGTCTCATGCACGGTGGTCACAAAGTTACAGCTGAGTTATCAGCTGTAACTTTATGCGCATGCGCAGTGAGCAAATTCTCCTGCGATTGCGCAGGAGAATTTGCTCCAGAAATTTGTCAGAACACCGGCTTTTAACTATACGGAGACAAAGTCTCCATTTATAATTTTATGAATGGAGACTCTGTCTCCGTATAGTTAAATGCCCACAGCCTATAAACCGAACGTTCGGTTTATAGGCTGTCGGCTTTTAACTATACGTTTGTCTCCATTCATAAATTTAAGAATGGAGACTCTGTCTCTGTATAGTTAAATGCTATTGTATTCTATAAACCGACTCTATTTCGGCTTATAGAATGCAATAGTACTACGAATGGACGAATGAACGAATGATTTTCCTTTATTAACCATTCGTTCATTCGGCTTTAGTTAGCTTAGCATTTTCGTTCTTCGTTTTTGGGGCGAATGGACGAAAATGCAATTTTCGGACGAAAATGCATTCGTCCGAAAACGAATGCACAGGTCTAGTATATATTCACATGTAAATTGCTTTTTTAATAAAAAATTATGATATAAAAAAATCTTGTTTTTATTTCCTTTTATGTGACAATGCTGCCTCTCTCTTTCCCTTGCCCCCAGATTTGTCGCTCTCCCCCCCTTAGTGTTGTCTCTCTCTCACCCTCCCTTTGGCTCCCCCCTCGCTCCCCTTGTGTCTGTCTGGTGGCTAGCGAGGGAGCGGTGGATGTCTGCGCGATGAGCGAGACCTCCCCTGCTGCCGCCCGGAATGACAGCCAGGACTTTTATGAGGAAGCCGGAAGTACCCAGCTTCATCATAGAAGTCCCGGCGGTCATGCCGGGCGGCAGCAGGAGAGGTCTCGCTCATCGCGCAGACATCCTCCGCTCCCTCGCTAGCCACCAGGGAGAATCGGGCAGCTGGGGGATGTCTGCACGAATCGTGCAGACAACCTCCATGCTGCCCGACACTTCCGTCTATTATGTATAGTGCATACATCCCCCGGCTGCCCCCACTAGCCACCAGGGAGCAAGAAACAGGTGAGGGGGGGACAGAATAACAAGGGGGGGGGGGGGGCAGAGAGAAACAAGGGGAGGGAAGGGGGGAAGAGACAGACACAAGGGGAGCGAGGGGGGAGCCAAAGGGAGGGTGAGAGAGAGACAACACTAAGGGGGGGAGAAATCTGGGGGCAAAGGAAAGAGAAAGGCAGCATTGTCACATAAAAGGAAATAAAAACAAGATTTTTTTATATCATAATTTTTTATTTAAAAAGCAATTTACATGTGAATATATACTAGACATGTGCATTCGTTTTCGGACGAATGCATTTTCGTCCGAAAATTGCATTTTCGTCCATTCGCCCGAAAAACGAAGAACGAAAATGCTAAGCTAACTAAAGCCGAATGAACGAATGGTTAATAAAGGAAAATCATTCGTTCATTCGTCCATTCGTAGTACTATTGCATTCTATAAGCCGAAATAGAGTCGGTTTATAGAATACAATAGCATTTAACTATACGGAGACAGAGTCTCCATTCATAAAATTATGAATGGAGACTTTGTCTCCGTATAGTTAAATGCCCACAGCCTATAAACCGAACGTTCGGTTTATAGGCTGTGGGCATTTAACTATACGGAGACAGAGTCTCCATTCATAAAATTATAAATGGAGACTTTGTCTCCGTATAGTTAAAAGCCGGCATTTAGCATAGGCTGTCGGCTTATGGAATACATGTATTCCTATTGCTATTCTATAAACCGAACTTTCGGTTTATAGAATAGCCATAGGATTACATGTATTACATAAGCCGAAAGTCTATAAACCGATCGTTCGGTTTATAGACTTTCGGCATTTTACTACACGGAGACAAAGTCTCCATTCATAATTTTATGAATGGAGACTCTGTCTCTGTATAGTTAAATGCCGACAGCCTATAAACCGAACGACTTTCGGTTTATAGACTTTCGGCTTATGTACTACATGTAATCCTATGGCTATTCTATAAACCGAAAGTCGTTCGGTTTATAGTTTAGCAATAGCATTACATGTATTCTATAAACCGAACGTCGTTCGTTTTAAAGACTTTCGGCTTATAGAATACTATTGGCTTTCTATAAACCGAACTAGAGTCGAGTCCCCATTCATAAGAAATTCTTATGAATGAGGAGGGACTCTAGTTAGGTTTATAGAATGCCAATAGTATTCTATAAGCCGAAAGTCTTTAAAACGAACGACGTTCGGTTTATAGAATGCATGTAATGCTATTGCTGTTCTATAAGCCGAATGTCTTTCGGCTTATAGAACAGCAATAGCATTACATGTATTCTATAAACCGAACGTCGTTTGTTTTAAAGACTTTCGGCTTATAGAATACATGCTGCTATTGGCTTTCTATAAACCGAAAGAGTCCCCATTCATACGAATAGGTCAATTGACCTATTCGTATGAATGGGAACTCAATTTCGGTTTATAGGAAGCTAATAGCATTACATGCATTCCATAAACCGAAAGTCATTCATGTTGGTTTATGGAATGTAGTACAATGCTATTGGTATTGTAAACCGACTCTATTTCGGTTTAGAATGCCAATAGCACGAATGGACGAATGGACGAATGAACGAATGATTTTCGTTTATTAACCATTCGTTCATTCGGATTTTGTTAGTTAAAATTTTCGTTATTCGTTTTTCGGACGAATGGACGAAAATGCTATTTTCGTCCGAAAATGCATTCGTCCGAAAACGAATGCACATGTCTAATCAATAGTATTACAATTTATTACAACAATTCATCCAATGCTTACATCAGGTATGAAAAGCAGCTCTCCAGAAGGGTGCTAAAACAATCTTTTAAAAATCAGTTAAAGAAGAGAAATAAAAGTCCACTCGAAAACTCCTGCACTCGAGCCAGTGATCCAGATCCCGAGAATGTGTGCTATTGCCAAGCGCTTACACTTCCTGGTTGGGCAGAACAGGTGATGTTTTCAGGTGCACTTATGATTATGCGTTGGTAAACGTAAAACGCAATAAGTGTATTGCTTTCCTACATTTTTGTTTTAGGGTTTCACTTTCGGTTGGAATAAATTCACTTTGGAGTTTTGCTGCTCAGCATGTTGGCGGTTGAGAAGAAAGCTCTAAAAGAAGAATTGCTCACCTAGACAGCCTAGACATACCCCAACTTCTGTTTATTTTATATGATATGTATGTACGTAAACGGCATCATCTCATAGTGTAAGTATTTTATATTTTTTGTCTCTATAAATTACTTTTTTTACTGATATTCATTTTATACTGAAATGAAGAATTGGTAATATAGATATGATAAGCTTGTGCCCGTTTAACTGTCGAATATTTAAGAATAACAAAAATTAAATAATAAGGACTGGAGTTCCCAGGAGGTCCCATCTTAAATATAAGGTGCTTGACGCATACAACTTTTATCATGAATTAGCAAGCCAAATTTACTTATGGTACTATATTAGCCACTAGGGCTTTTTTTTACTATTGAAAAGAACAAGTAAGATGATCTAAGTTTTACATTCAAATATGATCAATATAAGATATCTTGAAGGAGTTATGAATCCTATTAATTTAGGCAATAACAGGCCACCACTTAGTATTAGAGAAAAATACATTTTAGCATTGATAGTGGAAAATATTCTATACAATGTGAGCATTGTAATGGAATACAGAAGTGACAGCTGGGATGGTTAATATGGAAATAACGTGGGATAGAAATATGTTAACACATAGCTGCTGCTCCAGGATTTTGTGTCGGCCATCTTGGTGGAGCCCAAGGGGAGAGTCTCTGCATTGCGCTTGCATGGAGAATCACTTCCAAGCACCCTTTTAAAATATATGAAGTGACATACCCTTTTTTACTGGAATGCCCCTCTCCTCCTAGTTTGGGTGTATTTTTTCACCTGCAGGCTATTTAAGCTTTGGTCAGTTGATAGTCTGGTGTCTGTGTATAAAATTTACTCTTTTGGGCCTTTTTGTTTTTCCTGCATATGTCTTTCTATATATGACTCAGCTATCCTTCATTAGGGTTGCCACCTTTTCTTCAGAAAAATAACGGCTTTGCTACTCTCTCCATAGACTTAACATTGGCCTGATGCCAATTTTTTACCACCCTGCGGGTAAAATTCCAGTAGCGTGGCAACGCTTTCCTGGACCTTCCCAGAATGCTGCCTGTCTTGACCTCAGCTATTCTTGAGCTAGAGAGAACACCACCTGTCTTGGCCTAAACTTTGCTCACCTGTGACATCTGCTAAACCCAATACTGTTTACCCCTGGATTGTCCTTCCACAAATGGAAAATGTGAGAAGTAACAACACAGGGATAAAGATAAACGCCAGTGATGTAAATGCTCATACCATTTATTAATCCATAGATATAAAAAAACAGGGAGGAGGAGAAGTTTTTTAATGGAGCCATGATTTTTTTCGAGGTGATTACCGTATATACTCGAGTATAAGCCGACCCGAATATAAGCCGAGGCACCTAATTTTACCACAAAGAACTGGGAAAAAATATTGACTCGAGTATAAGCCTAGGGTGGAAAATGAGGCAGCTACTGGTAAATATTGCCCCCAATATTCCATTTAATATGCAAGGATATTGCCCCAATATGCCAGGATATTGCCCCCAATATGCCAGGATATTGCCCCAATATGCCAGGATATTGCCCCCAATATGCCAGGATATTGCCCCCAATATGCCAGGATATTGCCCAAATATGCCAGGATATTTCCCCCAATATGCCAGGATATTGCCCCCAATATGCCAGGATATTTCCCCCAATATGCCAGGATATTTCCCCCAATATGCCAGGATATTGCCCCAATATGCCAGGATATTTCCCCCAATATGCCAGGATATTTCCCCCAATATGCCAATATGCCAAGTTATTGCCCCCAATATGCCAGGATATTGCCCCCAATATGCCAGGATATTGCCCCAATATGCCAGGATATTGCCCACAATATGCCAGGATATTGCCCCCAATATGCCAGGATATTGCCCCAATATGCCAGGATATTGCCCCCAATATACCAGGATATTGCCCCTAATATGCCAGGATATTGCCCCCAATATACCAGGATATTGCCCCCAATATGCCAGGATATTGCCCCTTAGTATGCTCGTTATGCCACCCTCCTCCCCCAGCACTTACCTCGTTCCTGCTCTGTCCCCCGGTGCTCTGAAGCTGCGTGGCTGTGAGGGAAGCGTTGTGAGCTTCCCTCCAGCCGCGCGGTCAATAAAGTTTGTTTAAAAAAACACACTTTATTGACCGCGCGACCGGAGGGAAGCTCACAACGCTTCCCTCACAGCCACGCAGCTTCAGAGCACCGGGGGACAGAGCAGGAACGAGGTAAGTTTTAGATTTTATTTTTTTTCCGAAAAATTGTGCTGAAAAACTCGGCTTATACTCGAGTATATACGGTAGTTAAATGCATATTAATATCTGTGTATCAGTAGAACTGTACATCTGTGGGAACACATGTACATAGGTGTAACTATAAATGTATTTATAGACTTCAATATGTGCACACATATATGTTACGATGGACAGATGTGTATGTGTAAATGGGATAACAGGTACACATTATTAATGATACTGAGTAACAACATTCCCCTGTTATATTTCAGGTATTCAGACATCAAGTGACAGGTGAAAAGTAAGTTATCCAAGGCAGCCCTCTATGCCAGTGTTTTCAAGGAGGAGCAGTCAGGGCCAATCTTTGGGGAGTGCAATCTGTGTGACCAGGGTCGCACAGGGCGCAACCGCCCAGGGGGCACCACTTAAATTTAAAAAAAAAAGTTTGCCGGTAGAGGCACTGGCTGGGGAGATCTCACCAGCCCTCTGAATGGCTGCACTGAAAGGGGAGGGGCCAGACCTCATCTTGAGCTCATGCTGCGTGCTGCCCTCAGTGAAACAGCAAATTCAAATAAGAAGGGAAGGGGAGAGATAGAACAGATATGATGGGGGGGAGGGGGGAGAAATAACAAATGGGAGTGAGAGAAAGAACATACAGGAGAGAGAGAGAGACCGATGGGAGGAGAGAAAGAACAAAAGGGGGTGAGAGAAAAAGCACACGGGGGAAGGACAGAACAGATATGGTGGAGAGAGAGAACAGATATGGGGATAGAAAGAGAGAGAACAGACTTGGGGGTAGAATGTATCCCACTGAAAATGTTGATGTGAAATGTTCTGCACCAAACTGTATGCACTAAAAAATTTTGTAGTGTAATTTAGAAGGCTTTACAGTTGAATTGTCCAACTAAAATCTTGAGAATTGGAATGGGCAAATTTAGCCTCTGTTTTTAGAATTTGGAGCAAGTTTGGGGGTGATCAGCGCATATCGGTTAGCCAAGAATCTACTGTCAATAATGCCTGATCCAAATGCTTCCAATGTCTCGTTTTCCAAATGGTCTGAACAACCAATCCAGACCCGAATTCAGGGATACTGAGTATCCAAATTTCGGAGATTTGTGAAATTTGACTAACTTGCCCAATCCAAATCCATTTTGTTATTTTGCTTATTTTGTTTCAGTTTTATGTTTACTTATTGTGCCATTATGTTGCCCACATCAATGCTGTGTTTCATATTACATTACATTAACATTTATTTATATAGCGCTAAAAATTTACGTAGCGCTAGGTACAGAGCATAGAAGAGAACTACATTCTAAGTTAGACAAACTAGAATAGACTGGTACATGAGGTAGAGAACCCTGCTCGCAGCTTACAATCTAGAGGGAATGGGGTACATGAGACACGTAAGGGATTGAAGAGGTCAGAGGGATTGAAGTTGTAGTAACAGTAGTGTGGATGGGAGGCACTAGGTGGGATAGGCCAAAGAGGAATTGTGAGTTCCAGCTAGGTGGGATCATATGCTTACACTGAGCAGACCAACCTCCAGCTTTGTGCAAATCCTTCTGTAGACAAAGATAAAGCACAGCAAATGGCTTTGTGGCTATCATGTGAGTTAGCATTAATTACTGAGATTGTGATTATAACCTCAAGCCTGTTAAATGACCTATGTTCATTATTGTCTATTGTGTGCATACTGTGTTAATATGCATATTGTAGGATCATTTTGTTGCTCTTTGGTTATTTACGATACAATTTATTTGTTACTTAAATCCACGAATGCCTTCCTGTTCCCAAGGTTAAGCTGTATAATCCCAGGCTTCATTGAGGACATATTTTGTTAATATGTTTTTGAATATCATCATCATCATCTTTAGTATAAATGATTACTCGTGAAGAAGGGTGGGTGGATGTATAATTAAGCAGAACATGCATACATGTTTGTGTAAATGGCCCCCTGGTGTGACCTCCTACCAGCTCATACACTTAATCAGACATTCTGCAGACTTATCAAAATGATATCAGAAGAGATTATGATCAATGAGCTGAAAGATGCCAACTAAACTGAATAATAAATATTATTGTCCCTGTTTCCTAATCTACATTAATTCACATTCATTTCAGCATCCAGTATAATTATTTAATTTTTATATAAGGTTACATTATTTTCCAATTTCATCTTGTTGATAACTTTATACCTTAATTAACTTTCATTTGACTTTAGCATCTTTACAGTTATAAACTTATAATCTTTTGTTTTGTATCTTTTCCCCTTTTTTTAGTGTGCGTCAAAAAAACACCTTCAGAAAAAAAAAAAAACCATATCGATCCTAGAACAGTCCTATTCCTATCATCAAGTAAAGGCCATTCTACTATTCTAACGCTGGACAGAAATGATTTGCCAATCAAGAAATGGAAATGTCTTTTCTAATTTGAATGCTAAGAGAATAGGCAGTAATAAGTAGATGTTGTGCCAGCCAGCAGGGAAATGCACAATCAGAACACAGTTGGCGGATACCAGAATGCTATCTGCCCACGGCATGTGTTTCCTTAATTTTATTCAATTCAAAGACATCAAGCCAAAGAAATCATGCTTAGAGCACACGAAACAATCAGCATTTATTAAAGATTGTCTTTCTGTTTAACATAAGATAAAGTGGAACGTAAATTACATACACGTGCAGAAGTATGTGAAAAAGCAACGTATTTGTGTTCTGAGATGCTCAGCTAGCTGGCTTTAAATCCATGGTATGTTTCAGACATATTGTATAGCACAGAACCATATTGTGGGATTTGGCAATAAATGCTACAGAATTGTTGGAATGCGTAGGTTAGCTTATTTTTCTGCTTCTATATGTTTTTCTTTTTTTTTTTTCCTGTTCATTTTTGGATTTGCTTCTTTTCAACTGTAGTTAATATAATTCTTTCCAATTTGAAGTTGCAGTGTATATTGATTTGAAATGTACATTATATGTAAGCCAATAATTGAGTAATATTAAATGTATCCCTCTGAGGAATTTAAGGGGTTAATCCACCCTGATTCCTGAGAGTGACCAGCTGGTATGCCTCCACTATGTGGTATGACCTCCCCCTGTCCTATAGTATAGTGTGTTTCTATTCAGTCAAGAAGGTTCAGAGTCTGAGCCTATCTAAGGGAGATTCAGTGACCCAAAATAGCACTTATTACTGTTTTTTAACTCACATTTTGCAATTGCAGTCTATGGGATTCAGTGACATGAGAATCAGGTCATTGAATATATTCCATTATGTGTGCGTCCAGTGTGTTGAGTGTTCAGAGTTAGTGTTCAGTTAGAGATACCCTGCAAGCTACAATATTTAGAGCTAGGAGACATCCGCCAACTCTGTTTGACATGACTGAAGATCCTCCACATTCTCTTGCTAGAGAAGGAGAGTGAGAGTTCTGATAATCTTGGAATTAGTGTCTATATCTGTCTGAGTAGGTGTTAAAAATCCATCTGGTAGAGTCAAGTTTCTTATAGTTTCTGGTGTCTTCACAACCACCACACCACTCAGGCAGGATAGGCCCTTGTAAAGAGCTGTGTCCTCACTACATCGAAAGAGCCTTCACCCAAAGACTGGAAAAACCCAAAAGATACCTGGGATTAAACAAAACCTTGCCGAGTGGGATCCCTTTTGCCAGGTCAAGATAAAGGTACCACCCTGTTTTACTAGCAAGAGCAAAAACCTGCTACAATAAAAGAAAACACTGGGTGGTAATCCAGTGTCAAATAAGCTGCAAACTTTTTTCGCTTTAGTTAGATGTAACACATACAAAAGAATACACAGGCCACTGAAAAAGATTTTTTTTCAGTTTAGGTTTGCAATGTTACTGCCAATCAAGACAAACACAAAATGGCATAGTGTAACAAAGTGGTATGAATCACGCAACATATCATAGAATTTTTATATTATGAATGTGTCTAATAATTGTACATGTTTTGTCAATCTAGATAAGTGTAGTTTAATGGTGCATAGCTAAACATCAAAAGTGCTTAGGTGTAATATAAAAAAGGAGTGATGCATTCAATCTGTTAATAGCGTTTATGAATATTTTTTGTCAAAGTTAGTTGCAACAATACAGCTGTTTAATTACAGAATTTATTTCTTGTTTACCTAGTTGTGGGTATAGTCTGCAGAGGTGTTCCCCTATGGTTTTACAGACTGACAGTGCATCATAAGCTCTTATTTTGTACATGAGCACAATTACAGTCCACTATTAAAAACATTCAGTGTTTAGCTCATTATTTAATATAAAGATGAAAAGAAGCTATCTAGTGTAGGGTTAAAGTTTAAAGGTCATCTAAAGAGTCGACTCAGGTATCTCCGTATTTTGGCACTGAAACAACATCTCTGAAATGAGGACATATTTGGATTTGGATTGGTCAGTGGCACATTGGTACCCAGGTTTTGAGCTAGTCAGGTAGTTCCAAAGTGCATCCAAATACTCTGCAATTTGGAAATCATAGCCAATTCCGCAGCGAAACCGAATACAGCTGAAACATGTCTGAATACATGAGCAGCAAAGAGGACAACAATGAATAGGAAGAATGAGCTCTGGCAGCAGATTGTCGATTCAATTAATGCAGTTGGTGGGAATAACAGGTCTGAGGAAGTGGTGAAGAAAATGTAACTGCATTTAAAATACTTATACACCATAGGTAGCATGTTATATTTGATCACACACTGAACTCACACACATGAAGCTCATGTAACACATGCATTAGCTGTGTCAAGGATAGCAAGGACTATAAATGTTGCACATGGCTGTATAAGTTCAAATGTCTGGCACACATGGAGAAATTGCAAAGGTGTGTGTAGAGAACTATAGCTGTGTAGAGCATTTTACCTGGAGAGGGGGTGGGCTAGCAGCACACTGCAGCAATTAACATGTACAAATAAATGCTACAAGAAGCTAAGAGCTATGGGAGCTGCATTGCAAAGATGTCTGTGTATCAGTCATGGGTCCTGAGACAGTCACAGGCATTCAGGGGACAGGTGACACAGACTTGCCTGGTCATAAGCACTGAACATACATTGATGTGTTATGTATGTCAATTTATATGTATTAACACTGTTCTCTCACTTTACTCATAGCATCTGGCACTATGTTCCCACAACTCCCAGCATCATCTAATGACGAGGCCCCATGGCCCGCACAGGACACAGAGGATCTGTCAGCTCCTCCTCTGAGTTCATCAGGTCAGACCGCTCAACTGGCCTTGGTGCCAGCTTGTTCTTCACCTGTCTATAGTCAAACATAAAAACATCCCTGGGAATCAGGCTGCCGGTCTATTTCTGTTAGTACAGAGAGTGTACCCCTCTGTTGATTACCTTTCAAAATGAGGGTAGTGTGAGAGACTCTTGCTACATTGACATCCCAATCAGATGAGCAGTGTTCATGCGGTCACTGTCAGCACACACCAGCCTCCCCACCGGCTCTGCCTCATCACTAAGGCAGAACCAACTCGCTTGTATCTGTAAAGAGAGGGAGATAGGGACAATTTTTGTTAAACTTTGCATTCTTTACTTTTGGTAATATAAACCAGTTTATCCTCTGACTCGAAGCTGCCATTCCTCCCTGTTACATTTAGACCGTGATCAGATGAGCAGGTTGAATTCCTGCTCTGATTGGCTATGTGTATGCTCTCACTGTCAGCACACACCAGCCTCCCCAGTGGTTCTGTCTCATTTCTAAAGATACATGTCTGGTGTACTTCAGAGAAGAGGAAGAAAGGAATAGAAAAAAGTTTAATTGTCCTCTAAGCAGGCAGCACAAACTCACGAGTTTAATGATTTTGTGTATTTGTAACCCTAATTTACTATGAAATGTCACTATATAAATTACACATCTTGGATACAGAATAATAGTCATTATTGTAACCTTTTGGGAGATATAAAGTAAACTCTCTATGCTTCAACAATTGAATCCAATCATCATTGTAACCTGGATGTGATATGCACATGAAATCAGTACTTATCAGTAATATGCAAAATATATGGTATTAAGATGTTTGGAGAATATTCTGTAACTAGATGAAAAGCAAGATAGTCTTCAGTCTGGTTCATATCCAGTATAGTTTGGTATACATTTGGAGGATCTGCAAATACATTAAGTGTGACGCAGTAACAGGCCATGATTCGAAACAGGTCAGCAGTGTTAAGTGCCTGAATAGCTGTGATGATGTTGCTGCCAAACAAATTAGCTCAGACCTTCTGGAAGTACTGTTTACAGTAATAAAGCCTGTTGATCTGGGTCTAGATACAGAGAATGCTGGGTGCTGGCTTTTAAATGTTCACTCCAAGCAAAAACTTTTTTTTTTGCTTGGTTTCGTGATGCATATTGCAGTAAGCCTGCTTTAGTTTTTTGTATGGTCAGTTATAAATAGATTATGCCGAATCTGAAATTTAGCATCTAATGACAAACTAACCAGCATTTTTTCATAAAGCAACAGTTACTAGTAAACAGGTAATGCATTAAAAAAGGATCATTTGGAAACTTTTATTATTGGTAGATTATTAGGTTCCTTCTAGATGTAACACAGAAAATCTTAGATTGGATACTCACAAAGAGACAATGATCTACACACCCTTGGGTTCATTTAATTGTTAGGATTTAAGCAGACAGAACAGAGGAGTCGCATAAAATGAAGCCAAGGCCAAACCAAGCTCAGAGAATTGGCTCATACAACCAAATCTGAGCAGAGGTGCATTATGTAGGGATAAGCAGAGGCTGCTCTAGACTTTGTGAGGCCTTAGGCGAAAAGTCGAACATGAGACCCTCACGTACACGCATTATTAAATAAAATATATGTAAGTGATAATAAAAATAAACTATATAAATATTTCAAGATCAGACTTAAATCCCAGCTTCTAGGAATTTACAGCTCCTAGAGTTTTATTTGTCTCATAATTATTCTACAAATATCTATAAACATTTTGTATAGATAAAAAGTGTGTGGCTGACTAACTCACATTCTTATTGCTGTGTCCTAAATGTGAACACTAACACATATCACACAGTCATTCATAGACACACTGACATTCAGCCAGCACACAGTCGTTCATAGACACACTCAGCCACCAAAGTCATTCATAGACACACTGTCTCACAGACACACTCAGTCAGCACACAATCACACTCAGCCAGCACACACTAACAGATACATTCAGCCAGCACACACTGACTCACAGACACACTCAGCCAGCACACAATCACACTCAGCCAGCACACAATCACACACTAAAAGAAACACTCAGCCAGAAGGAAAGGTGCTCAATGTTGAAAGTGGTCTCACAGACCACGTTGTGCTGGAGGCATGGCACTTTGTTCTTCCTCACAGCACCGGATGCACTGTGATTTAGCCATTCAATATGCCAGAATTTTGCCACACAATATGCCGGGATTTAGCCATTTAATATGCTATGATTTAGCCATTCAGTATGCCAGGATTTAGCCCCTCAATATGCCAGGATTTAGGCTCTCAATATGCCAGGATTTAGCCATTTAATATGCCAGGATTTAGCCATTCAATATGCCAGGATTTATCCCCTCAATATGCCAGGATTACGCCACTCAATATGCCAGGATTTAGCCATTCAATATGCCAGGATTTAGCCCCTCAATATGCCAGGATTAAGCTATTTAATTTGCCAGGATTTAGCCATTTAATATGCCGGGATTTAGCCATTTAATATGCCGGGATTTAGCCACTGAATATGCCGGGATTTAGCCCCTCAATATGCCAGGATTTAGCCCCTCAATATGCCAGGATTTAGCCATTCAATATGCCAGGATTTAGCCCCTCAATATGCCAGGATTTAGCCACTCAATATGCCAGGATTAAGCCATTTAATTTGCCAGGATTAAGCCCCTCAATATGCTAGTATTTAGCCACTCAATATGCCAGAATTTTGCCACTCAATATGCCAGGATTTAGCCATTTAATATGCCAGGATTTAGCCATTCAATATGCCAGGATTTAGCCTCTCACTATGCCAGGATTAAGCCATTTAATATGCCAGGATTTAGCCCCATAATATGCCAGGATTAAGCCACTCAATATGCCAGGATTTAGCCATTCAATATGCCAGGATTTAGCCCCTTAATATGCCAGGATTAAGCCATTTAATTTGCCAGGATTTATCCCTTCAATATGCCAGGATTAAGCCACTCAGTATGCCAGGATTTAGCCATTCAGTATGCCAGGATTTTGCCCCTCAATATGCCAGGATTTTGCCCCTCAATATGCCAGGATTTAGCCATTTAATATGCTAGTATTTATCAACTCAATATGCCAGGATTAAGGCATTCAGTATGCCAGGATTACGCCACTCAATATGCCAGGATTTAGCCATTCAATATGCCAGGATTTAGCCCCTCAATATGCCAGGATTAAGCTATTTAATTTGCCAGGATTTAGCCATTTAATATGCCGGGATTTAGCCATTTAATATGCCGGGATTTAGCCACTCAATATGCCGGGATTCAGCCCCTCAATATGCCAGGATTTAGCCCCTCAATATGCCAGGATTTAGCCCCTCAATATGCCAGGATTTAGCCATTCAATATGCCAGGATTTAGCCCCTCAATATGCCAGGATTTAGCCACTCAATATGCCAGGATTAAGCCATTTAATTTGCCAGGATTAAGCCCCTCAATATGCTAGTATTTAGCCACTCAATATGCCAGAATTTTGCCACTCAATATGCCAGGATTTAGCCCCTCAATATGCCAGGATTTAGCCATTTAATATGCCAGGATTTAGCCATTTAATATGCCAGGATTTAGCCATTCAATATGCCAGGATTTAGCCTCTCACTATGCCAGGATTAAGCCATTTAATATGCCAGGATTTAGCCCCTAAATATGCCAGGATTAAGCCACTCAATATGCCAGGATTTAGCTATTCAATATGCCAGGATTTAGCCCCTTAATATGCCAGGATTAAGCCATTTAATTTGCCAGGATTTATCCCTTCAATATGCCAGGATTAAGCCACTCAGTATGCCAGGATTTAGCCATTCAGTATGCCAGGATTTTGCCCCTCAATATGCCAGGATTTTGCCCCTCAATATGCCAGGATTTAGCCATTTAATATGCTAGTATTTATCAACTCAATATGCCAGGATTAAGGCATTCAGTATGCCAGGATTTTGCCCCTCAATTTGCCAGGATTAAGCCACTCAATATGCCAGGATTTAG
This sequence comes from Pelodytes ibericus, assembly GCA_036172795.1. Classification (NCBI taxonomy): domain Eukaryota; kingdom Metazoa; phylum Chordata; class Amphibia; order Anura; family Pelodytidae; genus Pelodytes; species Pelodytes ibericus. Next base: position 42,918,357 of record CM069860.1, read on the forward strand.
CCATTCAGTATGCCCGGATGTTGCCCCTCAATATGTCAGGATTTAGCCACTCAATATGCCAGGATTTAGCCATTTAATATGCCAGGATTTAGCCACCCAGTGTGCCAGGATTAAGCCACTCAATATGCCAGGATTTAGCCCCTCAATATGCCAGGATTTAGCCATTTAATATGCCAGGATTAAGCCATTTAATATTCCAGGATTTAGCCATTCAATATTCTAGGATTTTACCACTCTATGCCAGGATTTTTCCACTCTATGCCAGGATTTTGCCCCTCAATATGCCAGAATTTTGCCCCTCAATATGCCAGGATTTTGCCACTCTATGCCAGGATTAAGCCATTTAATATGCCAGGATTTAGCTCCTAAATATGCCAGGATTAAGCCACTCAATATGCCAGGATTTAGCCATTCAATATGCCAGAATTTAGCCCCTTAATATTCCAGGATTAAGCCATTTAATTTGCCAGGATTTATCCCTTCAATATGCCAGGATTAAGCCACTCAGTATGCCAGGATTTAGACATTCAGTATGCCAGGATTTTGCCCCTCAATATGCCAGGATTTTGCCAATCTATGCCAGGATTTTGCCCCTCAATATGCCAGGATTTAGCCATTTAATATGCTAGTATTTATCAACTCAATATGCCAGGATTAAGCCATTCAGTATGCCAGGATTTTGCCCCTCAATTTGCCAGGATTAAGCCACTCAGTATGCCAGGATTTAGCCATTCAGTATGCCCGGATGTTGCCCCTCAATATGTCAGGATTTAGCCACTCAATATGCCAGGATTTAGCCATTTAATATGCCAGGATTTAGCCATTTAATATGCCAGGATTTAGCCACCCAGTGTGCCAGGATTAAGCCACTCAATATGCCAGGATTTAGGCCCTCAATATGCCAGGATTTAGCCATTTAATATGCCAGGATTAAGCCATTTAATATTCCAGGATTTAGCCATTCAATATTCCAGGATTTTGCCACTCTATGCCAGGATTTTGCCCCTCAATATGCCAGGATTTTGCCCCTCAATATGCCAGGATTTTGCCCCTCAATATGCCAGGATTTTGCCCCTCAATATGCCAGGATTTTGCCACTCTATGCCAGTATTTTGTCCCTCAATATGCCAGGATTTTGCCCCTCAATATGCCAGGATTTTGCCCCGCAATGTGCCAGGCTTTTGCCACTCTATGCCAGGCTTTTGCCACTCTATGCCATGCTTTTGCCCCTCAATATGCCAGGATTTTGCCAATCTATGCCAGGATTTTGCCTCTCAATATGCCAGGATTTTGCTCCCCTCCTCCCCCTTCCCCAGTACTTACCTCCTTTCTGCTCTCCAGTCTTTTTTTTTTTTTACTCTATTGAACTCTTTGAGCTTTTTCAATAAAATATACATTAAAAAAAACATGACCAGAGATTCCTTCCTCCGTGCAGGAAGGAAGAAACATGGAGGAAACAACCAAGGTTAGCCGTTAAGCTCCCTGTTACATCTAAGGCTATAAGGTGAGTTAGGCAGCCGCAAGGCCCGCGTGAGTGTGAGGCCTTAGGCGGCTGCTTAACTCGCCTAATGAGAGAGCTGGGGATAAGGGCCTCTAAAACAATACCCCTTGAAACCAACATTACATTGTACACTTTATAAGGTTGTGGTGTAGTGTCTCAACACAGGATGTTTCATAAAAGGAAAAAGCAAGATAACTACTGCACTATAACTGTCTGTTTTTCTCTCTCCTTTTCTGAAACATCCTGTGTTGTGATATGTCACCACAGCATTATAAAGTGCACACATTGGGAAGGATCATTTTTTTATATTTTGTCACATTTATGTCTTGGCAATTTAGTGGAGCTTAACCCTAGGGTTGGCTGCACTCATCAAATATTCATAGCAAATTATGCACTGTGATAATTAATTCACACACATTATTGCGCTTATCAGCACCTATATATATATTTTTAAAGTAATGTGGATTCTGTCTACAATTCAAAATACATACTGAAGATTGCATGGTATCTATGAGACAGGACTGCCAAGAGACAATCAGATAGGACTGCAAAGAGATGCCTAGACAGGACATGCAGAGGACCTTCATTACACAGAACAAATATCATCAGGACCTAACTACAGCTATTATCTTCACTTCTCTTAGTTACGTTTTAGTTTAGAAGTAGTTTTCTACAGAAATATCAAAAATAATTTCAAAATAATACTGTCATTATATAAAGTAAAATAAGTGCTTTCTCTGAACAGAGTCTCAGTACCAGTCACGGAGCGTGAAGCATACACTACTGGTTACCAGTTACTATCAGGTTCTTGTAGAAGAATGGTTCCAGGTTCTGCTTGTGATGTGTCATGATGTCAATGCATGCACAACATAATATGTAATAAATGTTTTGTCTCAATGCCTAATCAGTTAATCACATATATGCAGCCTCAACTCACTAGAACCAGCATAGTCTTAAAGTGACTGTAAAAAGAAGACACAGTATCTAAAAAGAAGAAAATAATACCCCTCTTGAGATCCACACTTTGACAGTGACTGTATGCATGGCTCATTACCAATACCCAAGTGAACTGATTCTGTATTCCTGCTTTCCCTAACTTATTCTAATAATTAGGAAAAACTAGTATATTACCGTATTTGCTCGATTATAAGATGACCCTGATTATAAGACGACCCCCCAAACTTTGGATATTCCTTTAGGAAAAAAACTAAAAGCCTGAATATAAGACTACCCTATAGGAAAAAAGTTAAACTTGTATATAGTCACATGAAAATTGCTTTTTTAATAAAAAAAATTATATCAAAAAATGCATTTCTTGTTTTTATTTCCTTTTATGTGCCAATGCTGCCTCTCTCTTTCCATTGCTCCCAGCTTTGTCTCTCTCCCCCTCCCTTTGACTCCCCCTTCGCCTCTGTCTCCCCCCCTTGTTTCTCTCTGCCCCCCTCCCTCCCCTTGTTGCTCTGTCCCCCCTCCCTCTGTCTCATTGCGCAGACATCCCCTGCTGTTAGAGAGGGGGATCCAGGTCCCCTGCAGCTCTGCTGGGGACCTGGATCGCTATTTTATAATCTGACCTCAATTTGAGGTCAGATTATAAGACGACCTCGATTATAAGACGAGGGGGATTTTTCAGAAATTTTTTGCTGAAAAAAACCTTGTCTTATAATCGAGCAAATATGGTAATATTTATATTTATTTCAGTACACAGCTTACCTGCAAAAACCACCGGTTATGTGGCGTCAATATGAAATAATTTTGTGATTAATTAATTGAATTAATTTATTTAGGTACCAATCATTATTCATGCCTTCTGTTTAACGGATGGACAACTCAAAAATCTAATAGCATTACCTTTTATAAAGTATTACCTGGATATCACCCCCGGGGAGAGATACTACATTTTTCTATCCCCTGAAATGTAAACACTTCTATTGAACCAAATAAGCAATCAGTTAATACCCTGGCATGTGCTGGATGGCAATTTCTATCCAGCAATAAAGTGTTGCCCGCAATCTGTTTCCTATACTTTTTTATAGGCTTGCGGAGGGGCGGGGCTTATGTGCAGCACTGCCCCCTGGACTGAGCAACCAACGGGAGACACGAAGGCCAGGGTCTGTGAAGCTACTGAGAAAGCTCCACTCAGCAGCCCTATAAAACCTCCAGACCCCCTGAACATGGTGCTCAGATATTATATTGCTGTCGCTCGGTGCACACTGTGTCCTTGAACTCTGCTATTCACAGTATCCTACTTGTTGCTGACCTTGCTTTGTGACCCAGATAAACCTCTTGCCTACTGCATGCCTTTGAACTTGTTTTGTGACCTGGATTAACCCCTTGCCTGCTTTTTGACCCTACTTGTGACCCGGATTTCTCTTTGCCTGCCACCTGCCTTTGACCCTGCCTGTCACCCGAATTACTCTTTGCCTGCCATCTGCCTTTGACCCTGCCTGTGACCCGGATTACTCTTTGTCTGCCATCTGCCTTTGACCCTTCCTGTGACCCGATTACTCTTTGCCTGCCACCTGCCCACTTGACCTCAGACTGTTTACAGATTTCTCTTTTGCCTGCTGCCTGCCTGCAACCTTTGCTTGAATACTGGACTACAGAGGCGTCGCTAGGGGTGGGCTACTTGGGCTATAGCCCCGAGTCCCCCCTTCATAGCCCCGAATGGAGACTCTGGGGCTAAAGTATTCTTTAGCCCCGAGACTCCAGGGCTATAATTGTTTAAAAAAAAAAAAATCCCCCGGTGAGCTTAGCTCCGTCTGGAACATGGTCCCAGAATCGGAGGGTTAACCTCACGCGGGGGTAAGGGCCGATCGGGAGGAGAGGCTGCTATTGGGAGCTCTCTCCCTAGCCTCTCCTCCTCGAGGTGCGGCCCACAGGCATGTGCCTGCGGTGACCGCACCTCTTGGCCATAGAGACCACAGTGCGACGGGTGCAAGTTCCGCCCCCATCGCGCTGTGAGAGCTGCTCGCTGGACGTCAGTTGACATCCGGCAGAAGATCCTGGATAACGGACCAACTGTAAGGTAAGTAAAAAATAAAAAAAAATTGAAAATGTGTGACTGTGTGTGGGTGTCTAGGTGTGTGTGTCAGGGTGTGTAAGTGTGTGGGTTTCTCAATGTGTGTAAGTTTGTGTCTGGGTGTCTCAGTGTGTGCCTGTGTGTCTCCATCTGTGGAAATGTGTGTCTGGGTGTCTCAGTGTGTATCTGGGTGTCTCAATGTGTGTAAGTGTGTGTCTGGGTGTCTCAATGTGTGTATGTGTGTGTCTGGGTGTCTCAGTGTGTGTAAGTGTGTCTCTGGGTCTCTCAATGTGTGTAAGTGTGTGTCTGGGTGTCTCTGTGAGTCTGGGTGTCTCTGTGTGTCTGGGTGTCTCCGTGTGTGTGGGTGTCTCCGTGTGTCTGGGTGTCTCAATGTGTGAAAGTGTGTGTGTCTCAATGTGTGTGAATGTGTGTGGGAACCTCAGTGTGTGTGAATGTGTGTGGGTGTCTCAATGTGTGTGTGTGGGTGTCTCAATGTGTGTGTGTGGGTGTCTCAATGTGTGTGTGTGGGTGTCTCAATGTGTGCGTCTGGGTGTCTAGGTGTGTGTGTCAGGGTGTTTATGTAAGTGTGTGTGTGTGTGTAAGGGTGTTTGCTTAAGTGTATGTGTGTGTGTAAGGGTGTTTGCGTAAGTGTGTGTGTAAGGGTGTTTGCGTAAGTGTATGTGTGTGAGTGTGTCTCATGGTGTCTGTGGGTGAGAAAGAGAGATGTTGTGTGTGAGAGAGAGACAGTGTGAGTGTGTGAGAGCAAGATGGTGTGTGTGAGAAAGAGACAGAGAGACGGTGTGTGTGAGAAATAGAGACGGCGTGTGTGAGAAAGAGAGATGCGTGTGAGAGACAGAGAGAGACGGCGTGTGTGTGACCGAGCTCATCCGAAGACCTAGCAACGCCCCTGCTGGACTATTCTTTATATTTATATCTACGCCTGCATCCTGGGCTTCTCTACTACCAACCCTGCTAGACAGATCCCTACACATTAATACTTATATACTTATATTGTGTTCTTCAAGTATCCGCTTAATTATGTGACCATGGACTGGAGATGAATCTCAATTCACTCAAAAGGCCTTCCCCAAAGAAACAAATTCTATAAATATTTGCATGGTCAAGTGGATTGGTCCTGGACTTATATATCTTAATGTTAATGGGGTTTTAATAAATGACCCATAGTATGATGTTCCTCTCCTTCAGTGTGTTCATATATCATGTGGATGGTTTTGTAAGATGCTTCTGGGGCAGATGCAATGTCAAACAGTAACCTCAAGAATCTGGATCTGGCTTATGGTGTGTTGAACGTACACAATTATGGCTTCATCCAACTCAGTTGCTGAAATCTTAAGGAAGATCATTGTAACATGATCTTTCATGGATAGCTTAAAATGTTCTCATTTTCTTGCCTAATATAAACCCTGAGGATCCAGGCAAATAGTTACATTTCCATTTTTCTTGACCACTATAACTAGACAATTTACCCATCTGGTTCTTGTATTATTTTAATGACTCCAAGGCTTTCTATTCTATCATGCTCTGTTTTCAGCTGGTCTTGCATCTTCCTGCTGAGATGTACGACTAATGCTACTGTAAGGTAGTGTACGTACCGTGATTCAGCGCAGGGGGAACCCCAGTTGCAGAATAAGACAATCCTTGCCTGATACCACCACTACCGAGGGCTACAGAGGAGGCAGACTTCAATAGATGGCAGCAGGCACGAAGGTCTAAGAGTAGTGGAGGTGCAGTCCGAGTCGGGGAGCCAGAGGGTAGAATGGTCATAAAACGATAGCCGGAGTCGGGGAGCCAGAGGGTAGAATGGTCACAAAACGATAGCCGGGTCAGGGAAAACAGAGAGCAGCAGAATCCAGGGAAAAGCCAAATGTTCAGGGATCAGACGAGAGAGGAGGTCAGGAAAAGCCAGGTCAGGAGTCCAGTAGATCCAGATAGTAGTACAAAACTTTGGGCAGCAAAACGGAGGAGCTGGGAGCAATCCACGCTGAGCTAGCTTGAGAAATCTTCAAGCAAGTTTGAATTGCACGCCCAGAAGATTTAAAGGGCATAGCTTCGCCCCCGTGACGTGCGCGACGCGCGCCACGCTGCCCGTCGCCATAGCGATGAAGGAGACAGCAGTGAAAGAGCTTCTCGGCGTGCACTCGCTTGTCTCCAGTTGCGGCTGCATTTAGAAGGGGATAGCCGGCGGTGACAAGACTCGAAAGTGCCGATTCCCGTCTTGTGAGGTACGTGAAAGGGACCAGCGGAGCGGACCTTACAGAGCCCCCTCCCTATGCGCGGACTCCGGACGCGAACGGGAGCGGGACGGGACGGATACCGAAGGTGGAAGGCACGTAAACGGGCAGGGGCATGGATGTTAGACAACGGTTCCCATGAACGTTCCTCAGGACCGTACCCGCGCCAGTGGATAAGATATTCTATGCGCCCTCTGCGCCATCGAGAGTCCAGGACCTTCTGCACGACATACTCCTCGTTGCCATCCACCATCACCGGAGCAGGAGGCGTCGGAGTACGGCCAGAAAAGGGGTTAGCAACGTAGGGTTTAAGGAGGGCTACATGGAACACAGGGTAAATGCGAAGCGAAGGAGGGAGTCTCAGACGTACCACAACAGGACTAAGGACCTTCAAAATAGGGTAGGGACCCAGATATCGAGGACCCAGTTTCTTGGAAGGGCATGCCAGTCGGATATGCGCAGTCGAGAGCCACACTTTATCCCCTTCCCGGTATCTTGGTGGGGGAGAACGTCGTAGATTCGCGTAACGGCTTTGGGCTTCTTGGGCAGCCTTGAGGTTAGTACGCAGTGTAGTCAGATGGTGAGTGATGCGTAAAAGTCTCTCCTTCACTTCGGGTACCGAGGAGTCTGTAACCAACCGCGGAATAGAGATAGGGTGGTACCCATAGTTGGCAAAAAACGGGGACATTCTAGTAGAGGATTGTTTATGGTTATTATAGGTGTACTCTGCTGTGGGGAGTAGATGTAACCAATCATCTTGGAGATAGGCGGTGTAACAGCGTATATATTGCTCTAGTATTTGGTTTATTCTTTCCGTTTGACCGTTGGTCTGAGGATGGAAGGTTGTAGAAAGGTTGGGACTAATTCGAAGATTGTGACAGAAGGACTTCCAGAAACGGGATGTAAACTGGACACCTCGATCCGAGGTGATGGACTGAGGTAACCCGTGGAGACGAAAGACTGAAGAGATGAACAATGTGGCTGTGGTGGCTGCTGTGGGAATACCAATGGTCGGAATGAAATGAGCCATCTTAGTACAACGGTCTACGACGACCATGATTGTATCATGTTTCTTGGAAGGGGGTAGGTCCACTATGAAATCCATGGAGATCTCAGACCAAGGTCTGGACGGCACTGAGAGGGGATGTAATAAGCCAGCAGGTCTAGTTCGGTTACTCTTGTTCCTTGCACACACTTCACAAGAACGAACATAACTAGTGACATCCTTCATCAATGTAGGCCACCAGAAGTGGCGTCTCACGAGTTCTGCAGTCTTTGTGATGCCACCATGTCCTGACAGAAGAGAATCATGACTTATTTGTAAGACTGACACACGGATAGGTTCAGGTACATAGATTTTATCTTGGAATTTGTAGAATCCATCCTGAAACGTGAGAGGAGGGTTAGTATGAGGAGGCGAGAGCGCCTTGGAGGACGCCTGAATCTTGTTGAGTAGGGAATTCTTGGTCGTTAGGAATACATGAGATGTTAGAACAGTGTCAGGCGAACTGGACTCGCCGGGTAGGGCCTCAACGAGGCGGGATAAGGCATCAGCCTTAGTGTTTCGAGTTCCGGGTCGGAATGTGATGTGGAGGTTAAATCTTGTAAAGAAGAGGGACCATCGAGCTTGTCTGGGACGGAGACGTTTGGCTCTCTTTAGGTATTCAAGATTGCGATGGTCCGTGTAAATGGTAACAGGATGTCGTGCACCTTCCAATAGATGTCTCCATTCTTCTAATGCAAACTTGATAGCCAGTAGTTCTCTGTCTCCCACATCATAATTTGACTCCGTTGGTGTAAGACGATGGGAATAAAATGCCACTGGATGTAGAAGAGCTTTCTCCCCTTGTCTTTGGGATAACACGGCCCCCACCGCAGTCTCAGAAGCATCTACTTTCAGGAAGAACGGTGTAGAGGAGTCAGGTTGTACCAGTATGGGAGCTGAAGTGAAACGCTGCTTGAGTAGGTCAAAGGCGTCTTGGGCTGCTGAGGTCCACACAAAGGGGATATGGAGTTTAGTCAACGTAGTTATAGGAGCAACAATTTGAGAGAAACCCCTGATGAATTTACGGTAATAGTTAGCAAATCCTATAAATCTTTGAACGGCTTTTTTGCATGTAGGTGTGGGCCAGTTAAGAACAGAGTGGACCTTTCTTTGATCCATCTGAATATTTCCTGGGGTAAGAATGTATCCCAAAAATTCAATCTTGGGACAGTCAAAAGCACATTTTTCAAACTTAGCGTATAGTTTGTGGGTACGCAACCGGCCCAGCACCTTACGAACATGAACATGATGATCCTGGAGGTTCTTGGAAAAAATTAGGAGATCATCCAGGTATATCACAAGGAATATGTCTAGAAAGTCCCGGAATACATCATTCAGGAAATGCTGGAAGGCGGCTGGGGCATTGCAGAGTCCAAAGGGCATAACTAAATACTCAAAATGGCCATACCTAGACCGGAACGCTGTCTTCCACTCATCCCCCTTGCGAATCCGGACTAGGTTGTAGGCTCCACGGAGATCTATCTTAGTGAATATGGTAGCTTCTCTGACCCTATCAAGCAATTCTGGGATAAGAGGTAGGGGATATCGATTTTTGATGGTGATATCATTGAGTTCGCGGTAATCGATATAGGGTCGGAGACCTCCATCTTTTTTTCCGATGAAAAATATTGCGGCTCCAGCAGGGGATGTAGAAGGTCTGATAAATCCTTTTTTGAGATTTTCTGTTATATATTCCCTTAGGTGTTGTAATTCCGGTTCAGAGAGAGGGTATATTTTACCAAAGGGGATAGATGAGCCGGGTAATAAATCGATAGGGCAGTCGTATGGACGTTCCGGAGGCAGATTGTCAGCTCCCTTTTTGTCGAAGACATCTGCAAAATCTGCATAGGGGGTAGGGATGTCGAGTAGAGTTTCCAAGGACTTAGGATCTGACGACGTCATCAAGGTTGAGGGACGGTTCAGGCAATGGTGCTGACAGAATTCCGAAGAGAATGCGAGAGAGCCTCTTTCCCAATTGATTACAGGGTTGTGTAGACGTAACCAAGGAATACCTAGGATGACGGGGAATAAAGGGGATGTTACCACATCGAATTGGAGAGTTTCTGTATGATCGGAGCCAATTTGGACTTGAATAGGAAGTGTCTCTGAAGCCACAGGTCCTGAGCTGATAGGGGTACCGTCAATAACTTGTATGTGTAATGGTTTCTCCTTGAGGCGAGTAGGGATTCGAAGGAGTTCAGTCGTAGAGTTGTCAATGAAGCAACGGCTGGCTCCCGAATCGATGATAGCCTGAACTGTGGCGGAATTATTGGTCCACTGTAGGAACAAAGACGACAACACAGGACGAGGGCAATCATCAGACTGATAACTCTTACCTCCAGAAGGTCGAGGTAGACGAGGGCAGGAACGGATAAGATGCCCTGGTTTGCCGCAATACAAGCACAAATTATTGAGGCGACGATGTTTTTTCTCCTCCTCCGTGAGTGGCCCTCGTGCAATGCCTAACTGCATGGGTTCCTCAGTAGAACTAGTAGCTGGGAATGGAGTAGAGGATTCTGATAGGGAGACAGGGCGCCGGTATGACGGGGCAGAGGATGAGGCACGCTCCAATCTTCTCTCCCTCAGTCTTCTGTCTAATTGAACAACCAGATGGATGAGATTGTCAAGGGAGGACGGTATTCCTATACGTGCAAGTTCGTCTTTAAGAGTGTCCGTCAAGCCCTGACGAAATTGATCCAACAACGCTGGTTCATTCCAAGTGCTGTCGATTGCTAGGCTTCTAAATTCAGTGACATACTCCTCAACAGGTCTTTTACCTTGTCGGAGCGACCGGAGTGAGGATTGGGCCGTAGCGGTTCTCAGGGGGTCTTCGAAAAGCGAATCCATTTCTTGACGAAAGGTCGTCCATGACTCTAGTGAAGGGTGGTGGGAGTGGAGAAGATAGTGAGCCCATGTTTGTGGTTCACCCTGTAACAAGGAAATTACAGTCCGTACCTTTACGTAATCTGAAGCGTACGTCCTGGGCTGTAAGGAAAACAGGAGCTGACAGGAAGTCATAAAGGCTCGGTATTTCTTTCTGTCACCATTAAAACGTTCTGGCAGGGGCATTCTGGGTTCAGGAGTAGGAGCCGAAGCTGAGTCCAATGATTGAGTGGCCGGTAGGCGTGGTATCGAATCGGCAGAGGGATACTGACGGTTGGCCTGTAACTCTTGCAATTGACGTTGGAAATGTGAGTGTCCGGCCTGTAATTCTTGCATAGATTGAGTTAGAACCGACAGTTGACGGGATAAGGAAGTTACTGCATCCATAACTTCTGCGGGGTCCATGGAGAAGGCTTGAAGATTTGTAAGGTAGTGTACGTACCGTGATTCAGCGCAGGGGGAACCCCAGTTGCAGAATAAGACAATCCTTGCCTGATACCACCACTACCGAGGGCTACAGAGGAGGCAGACTTCAATAGATGGCAGCAGGCACGAAGGTCTAAGAGTAGTGGAGGTGCAGTCCGAGTCGGGGAGCCAGAGGGTAGAATGGTCATAAAACGGTAGCCGGAGTCGGGGAGCCAGAGGGTAGAATGGTCACAAAACGATAGCCGGGTCAGGGAAAACAGAGAGCAGCAGAATCCAGGGAAAAGCCAAATGTTCAGGGATCAGACAAGAGAGGAGGTCAGGAAAAGCCAGGTCAGGAGTCCAGTAGATCCAGATAGTAGTACAAAACTTTGGGCAGCAAAACGGAGGAGCTGGGAGCAATCCACGCTGAGCTAGCTTGAGAAATCTTCAAGCAAGTTTGAATTGCGCGCCCAGAAGATTTAAAGGGCATAGCTCCGCCCCCGTGACGTGCGCGACGCGCGCCACGCTGCCCGTCGCCATAGCGATGAAGGAGACAGCAGTGAAAGAGCTTCGCGGCGTGCACGCGCTTGTCTCCAGTTGCGGCTGCGTTTAGAAGGGGATAGCCGGCGGTGACAAGACTCGAAAGTGCCGATTCCCGTCTTGTGAGGTACGTGAAAGGGACCAGAGGAGCGGACCTTACAGCTACTATTTTATCTATCCTAATTGTGTGTTTACCTGGTAGACAACCAAATCCTTTGAATAGATCACTGTATAGATCCAGGAAGATGTCTGAATCACTTAAACTTCCCAGCATTATTACTCTTTTCCCAAGGACCAGTCTGTCACAAAATAATAAGCCTACTATAGCTTGAACATCCTTTGGGACCACAATGAATGATAGTGTGCACTTCATTGTTTTATGTCACTTTTGTCACACATTTGCCTTGGTATATCTGCACCAGACTGTCCTGTAACTCCAGTATTAATCTCCTGCAGTCAATGAAAAAGAATGGTAAAAAGAATGGTTCTCTTCATGCAGAATATATAGTACATTTTTGTAGAGATTTTGGAAGAATAAATGAAAACTACAAATTACAAGGCTGGTGGAAAAATGTGAAACTTAGTCACAGTCTCCTGCAATACAAAGGTTGGCTTTATTATGTTTTGAACCTTCAATGTACTGATCCAATCTTATTTGTGCTTGCTCATGTTGTAGAAGCGTAGCTACATAAAATTCCTATACAGTGCTTTTATTCAGCATGTGTACTTTACTCTGCCTCTCTCTGCTTTTGCAGCAATATGCATTATGCTTTGGCTTACCACATTTATTACAATTGAGCATTTATTACAATTGGTAAATGTTCAGATCCACACCGATATCAAAGCTTTTTCCTTTTTCTAGCTGAATATGTTTTTTCTTCATTTTAGTTTTTTTTTTTGCTCACACTTTTTTGGTCTATAGGGCCTGTTTTGATTAATAAACTCTGTGGCCTGTAATTTAACAGTTTCAGTTGCTTTACACAATTCTATGGCCTTTTGCATATTTAGCTATTTCTCCCTAAGCGGCTTCTCCCTTAGCACATTATCTGGTATACCACAAACAATTCTGTCTTTTATCAAATAATTTGTTGACTCCCCAAAATCCCCTGTTTTGCTTCAGTTTCTGAGCTTTGTAAAATACTGATTAATTGATTTTCTTCTGTGTACAGGTAACACCTAGAGGCACATCAGCCATACCACACTGACGAGGCCAATGAAGGCCAAACCGGACATCTGTGGTTGCTGTATTTCTTGAGCAGAGGAGATCTGCCAGGCATTTTGGATCTGGACTGCTCTTATGAGTGGGACCAGTCTGATATGCTAATGGTGATGTTCCTCCTGAGGGGGATGGGACACTTCATAGCGGCTGCTTCGGCGCAGCCGCTTCACCGCCGACTCTGCACCACAAGACAGCTCGTCGCTGGAGATTTCATCGCGGGACATTTCATCGCTAAATGTAAGTTTATTTCAGCATTTTAGCTATTTTAGTTTATTTTAGCAAGGGTGGTTAGAATTATGGTTCAGGGGATTAATTTTAGTATTAGGGTTCGGGGTTAATTTTAGTATTAGGGTTTAGGGGGTTAATTTTAGTACTAGGGTTCGGGGGTTAGTATTAGGGTTAAGGGGGTTAGTATTAGGGTTCAGGCGGTTAGTATTAGGGTTTAGGGGGTTAGTATTAGGGTTCGAGGGTTAGTATTAGGGTTTAGGGGGTTAGTATTAGGGGTAGGGGGTTAGTATTAGGGTTTAGGGGGTTAATTTTAGTATTAGGGTTCGGGGGTTAGTATTAGGGTTTAGGGGGTTAGTATTAGGGTTCGGGGGTTAGTATTAGGGTTTGGGGGGGGACTTTTGGGGGGGAATCATTTATTAGGGTTTTTGTTTTCTTTTTACTTTTACATTTGCAAGAGCTGACAGTTCAGCGCTGAACTGTCAGCTCTTACATAGCCGCAGCCGCGATCAAACGGCCGCGTTATTCTTTATTGCTGACAGTTCAGCGTTCTAACTGCCGCGCTGAACTGTCAGCGATGAAGATGTGGCGAAGAAGTGTCCTAGACCCCCTCCTGAGTAGGTCACATCCTACAGGGCTAGCTATTTGAGCTTTTGTGTCTTTCATATGTGACATTCCCTGCAGACATGCAATAATCTTCAAACGTACCCATTATTGGCATTCATTTCAAGTTATCTGGAAACTCAGAGTTATTGTATACATCCAGTGCTTCTTCACCTAACACATGCAGAAACTGAAGTGAGGCCTTCATTTTGTCACTTCTCCTGTCAGCATCATTGGCAGAAAGATATTACTCAAACCTTTGCTTCAATCTCTTCCAATTTTTGGAGATGACTTCTCTTACCAGCACTCTCCTCGGACACACACAATTGAGGGGTGCGGGGATGATAACATACAACCCTGAAATACAGCATAATGTGACTAGTATGTCTAACTGAGCCTCATGGGAATTACAGCCAACATAGGTTCCATGATGCCGTGCCAGCCAAAAGTCTCTCATAATATATTTTAACAAAAAAGCTAACACAAACCTCCCTCATACCTTCTTTGTGTTCCTCAGCTAGTTGGAGGCTCATTACTGTATCTTGCATATATTCTGATTAGAGCTAATACATGGAGAGCTATACTATTCCAACCTGGCTAACTGTAAACTCATGGGCGCTGAGCAAAATGGCAGACAGTAGGAACCAGCTTCAGCAGACAGAGTATTCTCTCTTCAGCCCAGCACCTTAGACACTATGTTGTGCTTTGTTTGTTCTTTTATATTAATAAATGCAGACACGCACATCTCCTTTTATTCAGCTTTAAACTCTTAGGTTCATGCATTAGCTTACTTTCTTCAGATAACCATAAAGCAACCTGTCTGATACAGTTCTATTACAAGACACCACAGAGGATATAACACTACTGAGCATGCTCAGCTTCTTAGAGAAACATAACTAAACACATAGTAATTATGCAGATATCATTATAATATTATTCCTGCTAAAATATTTAATATAATTAAAGCTAAATCATTGCCAAAGCAACCAATCTAATATTCATCTTGATACCTGCTTTTTATTCCCAGGATTATCTGAATAATGCACTAATGTATAGCTCCATTCCATAGGTGAATCCCAGCTTGGTCTCTGGCGGCATAACTATTGAACTGTTATTGACAATTCACAAACTCATTTGCAGATGACTGACCCATGTGACTAACTTGCAAAGCATTTGTGCTTTATGAATTCTACCTACACTCAAGAGCTATAGATTCTTGCTAAGTGTGACTGTGTTTCGGTTCAGAGCATATCTTAGAAACACCACTGCTTATCCATCGGAAACTATCACAAGATATCCTCATTAACGTGTGAGCTATATAACTGTACTCTGATGGTTACACACTGATTGCACGCCCATATACTCCACAGCAAAAAATTAGATGGGGGTCCCAATGCTAACTATTTGCTCCTTATCTGAAACTGCCCTTAGTTAGGTGCTCTGGGGGCCAGGGCCACCTCCAGGAATTTCAGAGCCCCTTACTGAACAAATTTTCTGGGCCCCCTACCCCCCCAACAATATCTCCCACTCGACCCACCTACCCACAAGCATGTTATACCGGTCTACTGTAATATGGAGGGGGGTTAGGAGCAGTTGGTCAATATGCCAGTAATATTTTGCCACTCAATATGCCAGTAATATTTTGCCACTCAGTAAGTCAGTATTTTGCCCTCAATATGCCATTCTTTTGCCATTTAATATGCCAGTATTTTGCCCCTCAATATGCCATTATTTTTCCATTTAATATTCTAGGATTTTGCCCCTCAGTGTGCCATTCTTTGCCCATTTAATATGCCAGTATTTTCCCCCTCAATATGCCATTTAATATGCCGGTATTTTGCCCCTCAATATGCCATTTAATATGCCAATATTTTGCCCCTCAATATGCCATTATTTTGCCAATTAATATGCCAGTATTTTGCCCCTCAATGTACCATTTAATATGCCAGTATTTTGTCCCTCAACATGCCATTCTTTTGCCATTTAATATGCCAGTATTTTCCCCCTCAACATGCCTCTTAATATGCCGGTATTTTGCCCCTCAATATGCCATTTAATATGCCAACATTTTGCCCCTCAATATGACATTATTTTGCCAATTAATATGCCAGTATTTTGCCCCTCAATGTTCCATTTAATATGCCAGTATTTTGCCCCTCAATGTGCCATTTAATATGCCAGTATTTTGCCCCTCAATGTGCCATTTAATATGCCAGTATTTTCCCCCTCAATATGCCATTATTTTGCTAATTAATATGCCAGTATTTTGCCCCTCAATGTGCCATTCAATATGCCAGTATTTTGTCCCTCAGTATGCCAGGAATTTGCCAATTAATATGCCAGGATTTTGCTGGTCCCGGGATGCCAGTATCACCCCTCACTCCCTGATGGCGGGCCTGCTGGGGACCCATAAGCCACGGGGGGCCCAAGGCAGCTGCTTAATTTGTTTGTATGGTAGCAACACCACTGGATACATTGTACCTTAGCGAATTATTCTAACATACATTTAGAGTATATTTATATTTCAAAACATGCTAGAAACCTATAACATTCAAATACAGTTATGCACATTTTTCACAAATATACAAACATAAAAAAAAATTGTCACGGAATTAAAACACTGTGAGTCCTTTCTAGCAAAGTTAATACATTAAGATACATATACAGTTTGTGTTGCCTAGCTAGAACTATCAATTCCATGTTAACTATAGTCCATTATGACCCAGAGTATGTGCTCAGCTATCTGAAACTTTCTAATGAAACTTCTTAATGTCCTGTTTCTTATACAATGTATAGTTTAAAAAAAAAACAAAAAAAACGTTATTATAATGACCTTAAAAATTGGAATGCAGTTTAACAGTTTCTGCATATTATGTGTACAAATAATATGTTGGTCAAATTGTTCACATTCATTTCACTTCAATTTCAATTGTTCACTTATTCCTTTAAGTGTATAGTCATTACTTTTACCGTACAGCCAACTCATGAGTCTAGCAAGAAATAAAAAAATTCTCAACACTACATAATTTATTGCCAACTCACCATTTCCTTTATAATCTGGAGTGTCTAAGTGGGAAATATCATTCATTATTAATCTTTACATATATATCAGTTTCACTGTTGCTTTTATGTTATTGAGTCTGTCTCTCAAAAGGTTTTATTTCTATATACCGCCTATATCATTTTTATCCATAAAATTTGCATAATATCAAATACTTTGTTTTGTGGTACCCACATGATACATGTACCACCAGTTTGTAATTATCCATCCATTTGCTTTATAAAAAAGATGTCTATGGACAAATGCGTCCCCACAAGGATATTTCAACTCAAGAAGGTCACTATTATAAATGGAATATATGGTTAGTCTTGCTATCAGTTTTATAGTATTTTTTGTATTCCTTCAAAGCTCCATATTTCTTCTTTGTGTTATTTTCATTATTGACATTAATTTATTTAATGTTTGAAAAAAAAATTAACAAATGTGGCTTATGTAAGGGAACCACAAAATTATCTCCATAGCAAAAATTACCTACCTGGGCATGTAATTGGAAAAGTCTGGCCAAACTTGGGAAATGTTTAGAACTAGGCTGTCAATCGTGAGACATTCAGTATTTAGGCCAGGCTGTAAATCATATTTTGACTTAGAAACGCATAATACATACAGAAAAGAAATGTAATACGAACATTGGTCCATGTTCATTTATAAATCAAAGTATCTCTCGGTTATCTGTTACATATTTTCCAGATAAGTAAACTCATACTTTGGGGCGTTTAAAGCATGAAATAGCTGTACATTATCATCTAAGGTAATGGACAATAAAAACAGAAAAAACATATTTGAAACCTATTTATTAGCCCTGAGTTTTAACAAATAAAGTTATTTCATACACATTATTCATGCAAATGAAGATATATCTTCCCCAGATCTTAACAAAGTAATGTATATTCCGTCCACGCAAAAGTATAATTTAATGTGTGATAATCTGAGTCAATGAATTGCAAACTGCCAAAAATGGTGCTTAAAACCTATTATAAATGTAAAATGCATAAAGTTTAAATCTGAAAAAAAAATCACGTTATTTGTTACATGTTATTCAGGTAAGTGAAGATAAATCTTTCTCAGATGTTAAGGAAATGCAGCTTCTCCATTGAATAGAAGCGTTAATGTTCGTCAATTTAACAAGATCACTTTAAGGAATCTTTTAATATGTCATATAAACACAAAGTGTACACAGACCTTCTCTTAAGGTTTCATAATTATCCACATGGACCTACATTGTTTGTTATGAATCCACCATTAACTCCTAGAGCCACGAGAACACAAGAATCAGGAATACAGTGTTTTACTGAGTGATACAGGGAGTGTTCTCTAATTGTATGTATGTCCTGGTGAACACAAGAGTTTAATCCTGGAATACTGAAATTGGTATGTAAGAAAATAGTGGTTTGCCATTCTGTTTCATCTGTTATTCATTGTTCTGTTCCTGATAAATAATATTCAAATACTCACAAGAGTGGCGCCGAACCACACAAGAAAAAATGATAGATAGGCAAATATATTGAATCACACATGTTTAATAATTACAACCAAAATCAATGCTGATGCAGGGATGAGGATTTAGTATTAAATGTCTTGGAAGACATAGAATGGTCTCCCGGTTTCATCTGGGCTATGATAGACATAATATCGTTATACACTCTAATACAGCATGAAAAAGGATTTTAAGCAGTGAGGGAAACTCTATAAATATCCTAATATTCCTGCAATACAGAGAGAATTTATCCTGGCCTTTATCCGCTTACCCTTACTCATAATTTTTTTTCCTTATTACAGCAGATGTGCAGGACAGCCATGGGGACCAGGTAAGCCCCTAGGTATAGCAAAAAAACATGGATGTCGCAGAAAGGCTGAAATTAAATATAATTAACACACTAATAGTTAATATATAAATTCAGTCACATTTAATTAGTATGTAATTAGTAAGTATAAGTGAGTGATACATAAAGCAATTTCACCAAAGGAGAGATATTCAGTGCTAATAATCCACTTGTTTGGACTGGACCTAATGACTACTGTTTCTATTTCCATTGCTTCTTTGTTACTGGGATGTCCGTAAGCGATACTTACGTTGAGGGGCATCCAGCATTTTAATGATACCGCACCACTGTGTTTTTTTTACCTTTTGTACTTATACTCCATACTTATTAAACCAAGATATTAGAAGACATCAGTTAGCTGACATTGCTTTATTTTGCTAATTATCAATCACATAATTATTCATTGGCACTGAATTTAAATATTGCACTACTCTATTAGTGTATTTAATTCCAACCTTTCCGCTTCATTGCCTGTTTTTTTTCCTATGCCTGTTTTATTCTGACATCATGAAGCAGGCTGTATTTGTAAGTATTTTTTTTTATATGTTCACTATCATAAAGGGATTGGAGGATCTTCGTTATCAAGAGAGACTAAAATAGTTGCATTTATATATACACTAGAAAAAAAGCCATGTCAGAGGGGATTATATAAATATGTGCAGGGCCAATATAAAAAGCTCTCCAGTGAGAGACATTATCAAAAGAACAAGAGGTAAGGACAACAAAGATATGAAACTCACTGCCAAGAGAGGTGGTGCTATCAAATACAATAGATGCATTTAAAATGGTCAGAATATTTTTTTTAAAAGCAGGACATACAGGGCTATTAATAATAAAATAAGTATTAATAATAGAGCTTCTTGATCCAAGAGGAAATCTGATTGCCTTTTAGAGTCTAGAAGGCAAAATTCAAAATAGCTTCCTTGAACTTGATGGATTTAAGTCTTTTTTAAACCTAAATGACTATGTTGTTTTACTATTATAGATGTCCACTGATTTATTTGTGTAATTATTGCACATTGTTTTTTGACTTGCGTCTACGTATGCCACACCTATTTCTGTGGCTAATTAGTAAGATAAGTATATTTGGAACAATTGGTCCTTTGGGGAAAATTGGATCCTCTGAGGGTTATCCATTTCCTATTGAGTCCAGGGTCTACTGCAAAGTTGGTTGGACAAGTTCAGGGAACAAAGTTTCCTGGACGTGTTCCCAGTGTCCCAAAGGTTCTGAAGGATGGGTGGGATGTTGATATATGAGTTGTGTTTTTTCTTTCTCCTTCTCTTCCTATACCTGTGTGTACTCACTCTATGCTGCTTTTATGATACTGCTAATTTAACAAAGTTATAAAAGTAGACATGGATAAAGCAAAACCATTTATATTAAAGTTAGTTTCAGTAAGTGCCAAGGGATTTCATTCATTTAAAGAGATTGTGTATGTTTAAAGAAATTGAATTTTTAAGAGCAGATATAGGTTTGATACAGGAGACAGATTTTTCTGAAAAGAATGCCTATAAATTATAGTGTTATAAATATCTTCCGCCATTGCATAAAAATAAAGGGGTAGCTTTTTTATTAGTAACACATTGCATTTCAGTTAAAAGAAAAATGGGAGGATAAGGATGGAAGGATGGTAAACAAATATGCCCCAAATGAGAAACAGCGTACATTTATGGTAACAGTAATGAATAAACTGAGTGCTTTTGTGGAAGGAATTAAATGTTTTGGAGGAGATATCAATGTGTCAGTGGATCCATTTATGGTTACATCCATAGGGTCTTCTCCACTTCAATACTCCAAAATAAAAAAATAAAAACATTCATAAATTACATAAACTGGTATATGTGTTGAAATTTTTAGATCCGAGTAAAAATTAATATACTTTTTATTCACCACACGATAAGCGTTATTCACCTACAGATATATATATAGAAATATAAAATGTGTATGTTTAAAAATATAATCCTAGTCCTAACACTAAATCTAAAAAAGGTATATTTTTTGGTTTAAAAAAAACAAATCCTGGGTGGACTGGTGTGTGTTTGGGGGATAGTGGCAGGCTGCCATCATGTAATTAGTCTATCTCTGCCAATGGTTGCGATAGTGTATGGCGAAATAAAGTTGTCAAAGCCAGGCACGGCGGTCGGATGTGTCAGAGGAGGACATGGCGGGAGTGCTTCAGTCTCAAGGCACGTTTGTCATTTACAGCCCACATACAGTCACGGTATTTCAGCAAGCATATTGCGATCAGAGCTGAATGACATGCCAGGGACATCCATTATCATTAACAAGGTTGTTTCCCTTGATGTTCATGGCACTTCAATTGTCACAAAGAGCCGTGAGAAAGCAGGTTACATTCCATTATATGTGGGATATATAATAATCTAGATATTGAATATGTACTGTTTGTTAATTACAATTATTATTTATATTTTGTAGCAACATCTGTTAAAACAATATGTAAATATTTGGCACATTTATAGTTTAAGGAAATACATAGTATTTATACATAGTATTTAACCCCTTAATGACCCCTTAATGACGTTAGGACGTACTATGCCGTCCTGACTTTAAGTGCCTTAAAGTCGTTAGGACGGCATAGTAAGTCCTGTATTAAACAGCTCATCGCGGCTCCCCTTCTGATCGGTGGCCAGGAACCAATCGTGGCGTTTTGGTGCTTGCGTTGTTTGGGACGCAAGCACCTTGCGTCACGAAGGGGTTAATTGAGTGAAGGCATATACTAGCTTTACATAAAGAGTATTATATTATAGCCTTATCATCATTATTGCCACAAACCATTAGGACATAATATTTCTTAATAAAGTGTCTAATGTGGTAACATATAGTAAGATTTCACAAATTTTTACATTCAGGGGTTATGATATATATATATTGTTGCGATGCCTTTATTTAAGCATGATTTACTTTAGTCCTCGAGAACCACAAAAAAAAAACCATAATTGGAAAAAGTATTTTGTGAATGAAACGAAATGTTCTTCACTATCTAACCATTCTTTCCAGATCATTTCAGATATTCTATTCACGCTCCACTGTACAGTCTAACTATACTTTATTGAACAGTAGCCTGTATATTCTAATAATGCACTGAATGAGCTCTCCTTTTTATTTAAACTATGATGGATCGGAAATGAGTAGTCATTTAAAAAATAATTCTAACAACTGGTATATAATAGAACCCTCTGAAATAATTTTAGAGGAGGTATAAAACTACAGTGTGTAGTAATTATCGCACCAAACTAAAGGCTTCATTTCTAAAAGAAAAAATAGTGAAATCTTCGAATAAAAAATTGCTTCATAAATAAGTATAGAACAAGACAATACTATAACTATAAAGGAAAAGTGCATATAGAAACAAGGGAATGGGGAACACACCCACTAACCAGCGTTTTGAATACAGTGTGTTGATAAAATGACACCAATTTATACACAATACATAGGAATATGCACAGCCAAGCATTGCTAATTTTTCTTTAAGATAGATGACTATTTGAGGCCGGACCAAGCTTCTGCATGTAACACTCTAACCCTACAGGTGCTCCATATTTTGCGTCCAGTGATATTGTTTAAATGGTAGATGGCTTTGAGTTCAAAAATGTTGATATTTCTATGAAGGAAATATGGACTTGTATGTTTGCCTAATTATTGTGGAGGCATATAGGGAAGACCCTCAACCCTGTCGAACACCTTTAGAATAAACTGGTTGCAAGCCAGGTCTTCTCATCCAACATCAGTGCTCTACTGGTGGAATGGCAAAAAATGATTGTATCAGAATTCAATCAGTATTCAATCAGTACTTTACATAAAACATTTAGTTGGGTAATATTAGGTGAATATATGTTTACCAAAGTACAACCATTGTCATATAGTTGACAATCTTCATGTTAATAGATCTGCTTTAGTTTAAATTAATATTATTCAACATGAAACTTGCTATTGCTTTTGACTTGCTTGTATATAACATATAAAAATATTTGTAGATAAAATGTATTATTCAAGTTGTAGTATTCTTTGTATTTTAAGTGTGCTTTTTGAATGTAAGCAATATGAGTATCATTTTACTACAATTGAATTTTGCCCCCTAATAGACCTATAAAGACAACAGAGGACTCAGTTAGGTACTTTACATGTTTTCTTTCAATAAAATCTTTATATTTAAAATGTCTATACTTGACGCAATCTTCAGTTAACCCCTTTGTGAGGCAAGGTGTTTGCTTCCCAAACGACGCAAGCACCAAAACGTCACGATTGGTTCCTGGCCACTGATCACAAGGTGATCGGTAGCCAGGAACACTATCGCAGAGACCCAATCAGGGTCTTAACAGACCCTGTGGATCCCTGCAAAAAAAACGCAAGACCTCCGGACGTCACGTGTGACGTCACGGAGGCGTGCCCGAACGCGGAAGTGCAGGCACGGCGCGATTTGGAGAAATGTAGCCGGTGCTTACTTTGAGCACCGGCTACATTTCCCCTGTCAGACTGAGGCCACTCAAAGTGGCCTCAGATGACAGGTGGGATCCCGCTGCAAATGCCTGCAGCAGGATCCGAAAACAGCTCATCAAGGGCAGCCGCGTTGAGCTGTTTAATACAGGACATACTATGCCGTCCTAACGACTTTAAGGCACTTAACATTTTTTGCCTACAGTTGTCCTTTAAAGACTTCTTCTATGCAGAGCCTCAATTTTTCATTGCCAACAGTTTCAGATACATTTCTTATTCTACTTATTGCACAGACATACCAAAAACTCTACAGTCAAGCCATCAGATATATTGACATCGGCTCGGATACTACAGACCGGTATAAACATCTTTAGAACCTCAGGAAGGAGTTCATCAACCATGGTTACAGTACAAAAATCACAAACTCTCAAACATGGAAAGCCATTAAAAACCTCAGAGAAAATCTCCTGAGATACCACAAAAAGGAGATCATTATGAGTTAGTGTTAAACTACAATCCACAAATGGAAGTCCTGCACAAGATCTCAAGGGAACTACAAATAATATCACACATATCCTTGTGGTCAAGCAATATGCTATTTTATAGTATACTGATGCTATTTCTATACAGAATACATATTAAATGAAGTGGACATTATACAGTTATCCTTGTGGTCAAGCAGTACACTGTTTTACAGTATACTAATACTATTTCTATACAGAATTCACAGGGAATCAAGAGGACGTTATATGGTTTTCCTTGTGGTCAAGCAATATACTATTTTATAGTTTACTGATGCTTTTTCTATATAGAATACACATGACATGAAGTGGACATTATACAGTTATCCTTGTGGTCAAGCAGTACACTATTTTACAGTATACTAATACTATTTCTATAGAGAATACACATGAAATCAAGTGGACATTATATAGTTTTCCTTGTGGTCAAGCATATATACTATTTTATAGTATACTGATGCTATTTCTATACAGAATAAATGGGAAATGAAGTGAACATTATATAGTTATCCTTGTGGTCAAGCAAAACACTATTTTACAGTATACTGATGCTATTTCTATACAGAATACATGTAAAATGAAGTGGACATTATACAGTTATCCTTGTGGTCAAGCAATACACTATTTATAGTGTCCCCTTTCTGTATGGTAACAGCTTCGCTTAATTACCTTATTAGAAGATAATGTTTAAAATAAAAGGTAAATCAGAGCCTGCTCTTTATATTTTATGTTTAATGCATTACTCTTTCTTGAAATGCTAATTAATATTAAAGAAAACAAAGCATTAGGAATGCTGTCTTAGACAAGTTAATTATGGCTTTACTACTATTCCTTTGGATAGGGAGAGTAATGAATCTCTTTTTGTAGCAACTGATGTTTAATTAACTCTACATTAGCTAAAGTAACTGTAGTCTCTAGGAAGGGATCTGCGTTGGTGTACAGCCTACACTGTCTGTTAGGCCTAGTTAGCCTTTTCTAGCAGGAAGGAAGACTATAACTGACAATTATGACGTAATTAGAACTTGAAAGGTTCATTATATGGTTTCTGAAAGGCAACTGATTTAATTGTCCACATTAAAAAAAAATCATCAGAGATGTATAGTATAAATATGTTACAATAAACATTACAAGGTGATGAAATAAAATTCAAGCCCACGGACAGCAATTTGTTTTCTTTATCTTTTGGTTTTTGTACTCAGTGAATATAAGTTTTTTTAAAAACTAAATATGAGTCTAGATATACAACAACAGTGAGCAATGGCTTAAATATACTGCTTTTCTCTTAATTTTTTGAATTTTTTTTTTGCAATGTGGGTTATTTACAAAGAAAACCAGGGCTCTCTACTAATGAATATATTCTACACTGTCACACAAGCCTCCTTACAAATCCTGCATGGCTTGTATGGAAAACTGCTGTACTGCTCGATGCGTTTCGCACACAGTTTATGATTAAGCACCCTTGTGTGAAACGCGTTGAGCATTACAGCAGCTTACCAAATAAACAATGTAATGAGTTAAGGATTCGAACGCACGCTGGTGTGACAGTGTGGAATACCTCTATTAGTATGGAACTGGAACTTAATGGATATTCATGGTAAAGATTGATGTATACCGATGATTCCCGTTTGCGCAGGAAGTTATTCCTGGCAAAGTGGATGACCTAGTCCGTCTGAGCATACCTTCATATTTACTTATGTTACTTCATATTTACTTATAGTTATCCTTTTGGTCAAGCAATACACTATTTTACAGGATACTAATGCTATTTCTATACAGAATGCACATGAAATGTATTGGACATTATATGGTTATCCTTGTGGTCAAGCAATACACTATTTTATAGTATACTGATGCTATTTCTATACAGAATGCATGTGAAATGAAGTGGAAATTAAATAGTTATCCTTGTGGTCAAGCAGTACACTATTTTACAGTATACTGATGATATTTCTATACAGAATACACATGGAATGAAGTGGACATTATATAATTATCCTTGTGGTCAAGCAATACACTATTTTATAGTATACTGCTCAATGCGTTTTGCACACAGTTTATGATTAAGCACCCTTGTGTGAAACGCGTTGTGCATTACAGCAGCTGACCAAATAAACAATGTCACGAGTTAAGGATTCGAACACACGCTTGTGTGACAGTGTGGAATACCTCTGTTTGTATAGCGCCCTGGAACTTAATGGATATTCATGGTAAAGATTGACGTCTACCAATGATTCCCGTTTGCGCAGGAAGTTATTCCTGGCAAAGTGGGTGGCCTAGTCCGTCTGAGTATACCTTCATATATACTTATGTTATTTCTAAAAATCTGTTCTAGGCAAAGTTCTAAAAGAAAAGCAATTCTGAAAACACAGTTCATAGATCATTTTTCTTTTTTTTTTTTTTATCTCAAAATGTACAATATTTAGGTAATTAACTCGATGTGTTCTTTTAACATGAATTTGGAGACCACTTAGGTATCTTTTTGTGTCATAACAGGTTCTCCATTTCTACACCTCTGTATTTATAAAGTTGAAATCTTACCTTCAAGCTAGTTTTTGCAAATTATATGTCAGGATAACTATATGTGATTTGCCCTTATAAAGATCACTGTGTACGTTGTCCATAGATTCAGAAACAAATGCAAAATAGCAAATCCAATCCCAGCAAATAACAATTGATACATCAAATAACATACTGTATAGCGACAGAGACGCTTTAGTAACTAAGGCAGTAATTTTACACTTTGTATTTTTGGCATTAGCCAGCATGATTGTTTGATTAATTGGATCCATCATGTACATTTTTATTCACACCTGGCCCTGATTGTATAACACATTGGAAAGAAAAGCCAGGGGACATGACTACACCTACAAACCACTTATATTCAACTCTCTATAATTGGGGAATGAAGGAGTGAGAATAAAAGAAAAATGTTAATCTTGAAACAAAGCTCTCTATTTTTTCATGATCAACTATTTTCTTTTGCAACATGTATTTTAAGTCTTTTTTTGAGCTAATGTCAGCTAACTTTTCCTACCCATAGGCGAAATGATCATGTAGTAAAATTTGCCTAACTTGGTTTAAAAGGACAATGCCATTCTTTTTTAATCAACCTTTTTAAGTTTAACCACAGTCTAAATGATTGAGAAAAAGATATGTAACAATATGGATGCCACATTTCATAAAACTGGAACGTTTACATTATAAATGGTCACAATACTTGCTGGAAAAAGTACAAATATAATTACAAACATTAAAAAAAATTCCATCTACGCTACTCTAAAAATGTGTAGTCACATTATGAAAAAATGTATACATAACTGCAAAGTGTGTGGTCCCATATGATGTGAGATTAACTTACTCTTCTCCCTGTTTCTTCATGAGCTTATCCCAGAGCCTGTCTCCTCATCTCGTTATTGTTTTTATGTATTACAAAAGTATTTCTTCATGTAATTTTTGATTAATTTATATTTTAGAATATCATTCTAAGTATGTGGCTTTTTAATTTTCCAATTTTTGACTCAACCCAATTTAATTGCTAATAAAATATTAATAAACAGTTTCCTGATGTTTTTTATTTTTTTATTAACAATAGGTATATCCATATGAAATATCAAAAAGTCTGTAGTTGCAGATCCAAATCTATCTTGAAAAAGCTTTAATGATCTTGATCTTTCTGCTTCAATTAAGTCACTACCCTTCCACCATTCATGGGACAATGTTCCTTCTTCACTGTTGCATTGCCAACATTTATTTGTAAAAGATTGTTCAATTGTATGAATCCTGGTGGGGACTTGAGAGACAACTTATATAACTTAAATTAGTTAACTGCCTTCTTTGTGTATGGACCATGACTGGAACCATTTTTCTGTTGAGGAAGATCTACTCATGTTACTCTTGTATGTCTTGATTATTGTCAGTTTATCAACTTTTGAGAGCAAATTATTTGCTCTAGAGTAGTGTTGAGCGAACCCGAACGGCACTGTTCTGGTTCGTACCGAACTTTACGGTTTTTGGACCACGGACCCGAACACGGACATTTCACTGTATGTCCGTGCTGGAGTTCGGGGTTCGGCGATTACATTGTATGTAATGCTATTGGCTTTCTATAAACTGAAATAGAGTCCCCATTCATATGAATAGGTCAATTGACCTATTCGTATAAATGGGGACACTCACCCACATTTTACTTCATTTTGCAGCCCTCTAGCCCTTTCCAGGATCTTTTTAGAGGTATTTTAGTGGCCAAAAGTTTGGGTCCCCATTGACTTCAATGGGGTTCGACCCTGAACCCGGACTTTTTTCTGAAGTTCGGCCGAACCCGCCGAACCTGAACATCCAGGTGTCCGCTCAACTCTACTCTAGAGATGTACTGTTATAATGTTTATAAAGTTATCTACAGAGGAATGAAAAAAAATGTGAAATAATTTTTATACCTAATGTTTTCCATGTTTTTAGCTCAATAGCTTGAAATAGAACTGAAGAACTTCAAGAAAGAACTGACGGAAGTGTGAGATCATGCACTCCTCATGCAATGTAAAGATGTCTGGACATCCCAAACTGTCCTGCTTAAGCTTTCTCTTCAAGTTATCCATAGATGTCATTGGTCTTTTAGTTTCACAAACATAATAAGATAAAAAGGAACTTTTCTGATTCAGAATTGAACCAGGAACTCATAGATCTTAGGGAATACATACATTATCGTTCAAAAGTTTTGGGTCACTTATAAATGTCCTTGTTTTCTATTAAAACATTCATCAAATGAGTTGCAAAATGAATAGGAAATACAGTTAAGATATTGACAATATGAGAAATAATTATTGAGATTCATGATGTATATCAAGGATGTATGCTTCATATAGATCGTATAGGTGTGGGGAAGGGAGAAGGTAAATATATTCTTTCAGTTACTAGGGAATAAATGCGTGGGCATTGGGCCATATTTATACTGACCCATATTTGTTTTTATCATTCTGGCACTAAAATAAGTACAAATAAGATGAATTGAGTTGTAATATAACAGTAATAAAACAGACCTTTCCTATAGTTCTGATCTATGAGTAAGGGAGCTGGAGATTTTAGGGATTACTTTCTGTAAGCATCTAACCAATCATTACCTGTATGAACACATTGGAAACAACCAGTAGGAGGTTATGCAAACAAATCGGCAACAATAACCAGGTAAATCAATTGAATGTTTCTTTTAGAAATCTGCAGCAGAGTTGTTCTTTATTAATAAACTCTTAGACCCCCTGGATTATTTGCAGAAAATCCAAATATAAATTATATAATGCAAGGCTGCCACCATTCTGCCATTTGACAGCACAGCTCTGAGATCACAATTAATCTTTGGCCAAACCCACCTAGTGCCAACCATCCACAATACTGTTTTTACAACTACATTCCCTCTGACCTTTTTACTCCCTTATGTGTTTCATGTACCCCATTCCCTCTAGATTGTAAGCATTGCGAGCAGGGATCTCTACCTCATGTATCTGTCTGTCCTTGTTCGTCTAACTTAGTATGTAATGCCCCTCTATGCTGTGTACCTAGAACCAACAGTAGTTGAACCAACAGTAGTTTAGTTCTCAGCTTTTAATAGAAAAATTACTTTTTTACAATAATGATATATTATTGTTTTAAACCAAATTACTGATTATGTGCGTAATGGGAAATAAGACACATAACATATAGACATATTTGAAAAAAGAGCCAGCACCGGCTCTACTCACAGCCTTTGAAAATCAGGAGGGCAGGTGCTCCTAATTGTGAGTGAGGACGAGATCAAATGGATACAAAAAAAAAAGGGTAAATGCACTCCACTCTCTGGATTCAATGCAAAAAGGGTGCTTTATTCAATATGTAGCGAACAGGAAAAAAATATATGGACAAAAATAAACTGGGGTAAGGGAGGACGACCTGACGCGTTTCGGGTGTTACCACGCTTAGTCATAGGTGGCTAGTCACCTAATCTATTTTTTTCCTGTTTGCTACATATTGAATAAAGCACCCTTTTTGCATTGAATCCGGATAGTGGAATGCACTTACCCTTTTTTTTGTATCCATATAGGCATATGTGTTGTGTATATAGTGTATACAATGGGAAATGATGGCACAGACTTGCTTTGCAGATTGCATTTGGTTAGTGTGTAACTGGAAACCCCTTTGCTGTGTAAAACTGTCTAGCTCTTTAGTCATTAGCAGCCTTTCAACTGGTTGTCAAGTAATTTGTTGTAACCAGGGCTGGGACTGTGGAGGGAATGGATTACTGCTGCTGTCACTGTCTCAGCCTTAACCGAGGAATCTATAACCAGTATTTAATGTGCCTTGCAGGGAATATCTCACTGCATATAGCAATAGCTGAAAATGTTTACAAATGAATTATGTACTTTAAGAAGCAGCTTGTACCCTCAGGAGATCCCCAAAGGGCAAGATATACTGTGTGTTACAACGTCAGTTGAAAAGAAGATGACAATAGAGCAGAAGAGCAGATTGCAAGTGAAGATACATTTATCACAAGTAAAAATAACTGAAGCACAGGAAGCTTGAACTAGTTGGTGTAATTTACAGTAAAGAATAAAACATGTTGAGGAAAGAAATTGTTATGGGGAATAACCAAAAGTGTACGTATATTTTATTTTATTTTGGATCTATTGGGCTGACATGCCCAGTTCAACCCTCTGTGCGCAATACCTTTCTGGAACACAAAAGGTTTAATAGAATTTAATGAATGCAATAAAAAAAAGCAAATAATACAATATATACACCTTTCTAATGGCAGTTCAACAAATACAGGATAGAAAGGGAATTAATTATTACTAGAGAAGGATAGGGAGACTTGTATTTGAAACAAGAGGAGATGTAGGGGCTTGAGATGAGTAAATGGAGAGGGGGGGGGGGGGGGGGGATTTTTTTTATCCTGTTAAGTAATGAAACCTGCTTTGGGTTGATGATGTTGGTTTGGAAAATAAGGACAAGTCTTGCATACATTGATCTCAGGAGGAAATTCCCCAAACCACTACCTTATGTTCTGGACGGTTTGGGTAACAGAAGTGCTGTTAAAATAAAATTAAATCTCAGTACAAATATATCATGATATTTCTGAATGTTATGTTAGAGCAGTGCTCAAATAATAGGAATTCTGGGGATTGTGGGGCCCAACAAGAGTCGTTAGGATAAGGTGTGGTGGACATTAGAATGTTGGTCGGTAGAGTTAATTCGTTTGGCTGGGTAGGACGTGAGGAAAGTTTAGTATGGGCCTGGGTGCACTAGGATGGATGTTTTAAGGGGGTATCAGCAGTTTACAGGTATTTCTAAGACAGAAAGGTGTGCAGGAAATTAGAATGAAAGAATCAATAGATTTGATGTGTCACAGGTGAAAGGAAAAATCTGGAGAGTTCAACAATGTATTATCTTCTACTTCTTATGGCAAAAGATTTTATCAAATGAGAGAAATAAAAAGGGGAGGAGGGTTGGAGATGTCTAATTGCCAGGTCATTCATGAAAGGGCTGCTAGCTTTGGTAGTCGGAGAGAAAAGCCAACAGCTTCACAGTGGCTTGTTTCAACATGATGAATTTATCCTAGATTGCTATGCTAGATTATGATGAGTTATTCAGACAAGAAGTAGTTCATGACACATTAAAATAGTGAATGAAAGATGTCAACCTTTATTCAATGGAAACATAGCAACATAGAAAAATTCTATCATATCCACCAAGCTATACATAATAAGATGCTTTAACCTTTCCTGGTAAGTTTTATCCTTTAACCCATGAACCAGTTTAGTAGCCCTTTTCTGACATTTCTCCAAAGTATCAATATCCTTCTAGAGATGGGGTCTCCAGTACTACGTACAATACTCCAAGTGAGGTCTCACCAGGGCCAACAATTTAAAAGTAACATCAGGAAGTATTACTTTACTGAGAGGGTAGTGGATGTATGGAATAGCCTTCCCTCACAAGGCTATCCTAGCAATAAGATAGGGAACTGGCGACTAATAAAAGTATTTAGAAAATTTGGCAGACTAGATGAACCGAATGGTTCTTATCTGCCTACACATTCTATGTTTCTATGTTTTCTGTACAATGGCATGAGCACTTAACTTTTTCTAATTCTTTAATACCTCTCCCTATACAACCCTATAAGCATTCTGCTAGCATTTCCTGCTGCTCTATTACACTGTCTACCCACCTTTACATCCTCTGAAATTATAACTCGTAAGTCCCATTCCACAGATGTTCAGGTTAGGACTCTGTAAAATAGTCTATATTCTGCTTTTGGGTTTGCACTTATCCACATTAAATGTCATTTGTCACAGCTCTGAATACTTTGGGCTAAATAATTTGCCATTTGGCTTATCCCTCCAGGACCATTAACCGTGCTGTAAGTTATGGAGTTATGCAGCCAGACATATTGGGAAAGAAGAATAAAAGTATATGATGGGGATCCAATGAATCTCAGTGTAAATGTAAGCGCAAACAGTTGGGTTGTGCAGGAGCACACATAGCCTTTTTACAACTTCACAAGGGCCCAGTAAAGACTGAGCTAAGCTATTGCTAAGACACCAGTAAAGGTGGAAAGAATGGAGCCATTATTAAAGATATATCCAAGCAAGTGGAAGACTAAATTTATTAGAGCAAGTATCGAGGAAGTTTTTGAGTTGTGTGAAAATAGTTTTCATACAATAGTTTAATAAATTAAAACCAGTTCTGGATAGTTGGACAGTCAATGGTCTTGTGGGTCCAGAAAAGCAGCAGCTGATACAGGATCCTTCATAATTTTTTTTAGTATGAAAGGAGTGAGATGAGAATTTAAAACTTTAGGCCAAAGTTAACAAGTTGGAAAAATTCCCCAATGCAGCTGAATGGAAGAATTTCTCCAGCTCAGCTACCTTAAAGGGATTGTCTAGTGTCCAAAATGCATCTTCCAAATATTAATGCAAATTAAATGTTCTTTCACAATAGTTATGCAAAAGTATTATAGTATACTTATGCAAAATGCATGTTTTACATTTTGTATTGCTGAAATTGTGATATTACAGCAGCTTGCAAGAAACCAGGACTGCCCACGCCAGCTGAGTAAAAGTAATTTCCTTTTTTTTTCTGCAGGAACCAATGAGATTAATTTCATGAAAATGAATTAAATGTTCAGCCTCTCTAGTGAACAACAGACAATGTGTTGCACTGTTAAGCGATACTAGCGTGTATAAGAGCAAGTTTACCACAATGTAATCAATTCGAGGAGCACAGGAAGTGACTAAATGAAAAAAACTTTATACCCTCAGAAGAATCACTGGGGATGGCTTAATATAATAATATAATGTGATTTATGAAGAATGCCTGCATCGAATCATATTGGGAAATATGCCTGTGCACTATACAAGCAGCCATCTTCATCTTGCACCAAAGTGAGTTTGGGGACTGTCCCTTTAAGTTTGAAATTCCTGTCTCAGTTCCCTGCAATTCTCTCTTTATTGAGTAGACCCTTAAATGTGTTTATGATGAAGTGCCATGTCATACATATCAATCATTTATAAATGTATGTCATGATGCCTAGATTTGTATTCTATACAACTCTGGAAATGTTATTGACTTTTGAGCCCCTCATCATCCATGCATCCTGCCCACCATGAAGTCAGGTGACTCTGAAAATGTCTGTTGATCAGCGATATGAGAGGATCAAAAACCTACAGGAGGACGACAACAACAACCTACTCCTACAGGAGACCAACATCCTTCGGCCCCATCTCTTGACCTCCTCCCATAAACAACTGATGGTTGTAGAGTCCCCTGGTTAGTGACTTTTCTCTTGATGGGAGGAGATATAGAGCAAAGATGCATTGAGGAGCTGTTAGCGATGACGGTGTACACACGGCACAAGTAACCTGAACCCACCATCTGCAGTGAACAGTAGGTAGTTGTTAAGGTATAACTTTATGTGTATTTGAAATTTTAAATTTCATCAAATCACACTGATGAAACTATTTGAGCTTAGACACGACTTTCATCCAATGACAAATGGCAAAGACTGATTGTGATTCATTGGGGCCACTATCAGAAATTTTGGCCCCCTTAAAGAAAAAATTTGCTTGAATTGGATGGTTTTTTTCAGAGGAAATGCTGTGGATGCAACGTCTGGCAAGTGATGTTGGTGCAATATGGGTGCAGGGGCAAGTTCTGGGGGTGTTCTATGGGTGCAGTTTCAAATTCTGTAAGTGTAATATGGGGCAGTGTCAAGTTGGTGCAGGGGCAAGTCCTGTGGGTGCAACATGGGTGCAGTGACAAGTCCTTTGGGTGCAGAATGGGAGCAATGGCATGACCTTTGGGGAAATGTGGGTGCAGTGGCAAGTGCTTTGGGTACAACTGAGCACTGTTGCAAGTTCTGAGGATGCAATATGGTGCAATGTGGGTGCAGTCCTGTGAGTGCTGCAGTGTAGTTATGTGGAAAGTTTTGTGGCTTCAATCTGGTTCTGAGGGTTCAATGGCAAGTGATGTGGGGATCCAAGTGAAAGGAGTGCAGAAGAAATGGGATGAAGGGTGGAAATGAAAAAAAATTAAATCTTAATTTTTATTTTATTTCATATTTAATCTATTAAATATGAAAAAACGTTTACATGTGAACCAATATCATTAAGATCCAAGGTTACCATCAGATCTATTTATTCTAGAACAGATTTCTTGTCCATTTTGTGTGATATGTACAGGTATGTATATATAATTGTATTACCCATTCATTCAGACATGTTCAGTTAATTTGCAGTGAATGGTAAGGGACCGAGAAGCACTATAATGAT
The DNA here is from genome assembly GCA_036172795.1 of Pelodytes ibericus. NCBI lineage: Eukaryota > Metazoa > Chordata > Amphibia > Anura > Pelodytidae > Pelodytes > Pelodytes ibericus. The sequence continues at coordinate 42,952,697 of CM069860.1, forward strand.
GACAGCTTAATTATCCTGGACATAGCTAAGTCACAGTAGGGAAAACACTTCAAAGAAGCACTGGTGCTTTTTTTTTTATAAAAAAAAAAAAATGCCTGGGGCAATTTTAAACCAAAATTGATTAATCTAAGACAAACAAAATTACGAAATCCATAGCAAAAAAAAAAAAAAACCCAAAAAACATCTTAACAATAAAATAGTGGACTTAAATGTTCAATCCATTTTTTTTTAGCATGCTTAAAGGGACCCTGTCAACCGAAACAATGTTATACTGTGAACATAGAGAATAAACAAAGATGAAAAAATTTTGTTAGCCGAATTGCAAACAAAGGCATAAAATAAGAGAAAAAAATGTTTTTATCATGTCTGTGGGCCTGTTTATGACAACACCTGTGGCTTGTTATGCAAATTAACAACTTTTCATTGGGAAATGTGTCATTTGCCACAAGGCGATGTCATAAACAGCAGACTCCACAGTTACATTCAAATCATATATTTCGCTTATTTTATGGATTTTGCTTGCAATTTTACTATTACGATATATAGATCATTTTTCATATTTTTTTATTCTTTATGTTTCCAGTATAAGCAATGTTTAGGTTGGCAGAGTCCCTTTAAGAGTTATTCAAATGGTTTCAGGTGCATTTGACCACATGTAACTGAGTGGGTATTCACTAAAAGTGAATTCACAACTGACCACCTGTATTAATCAGGAATTAACAGGTAAATTAGAAAGGTTTTCCAACTTGCCTATCAATCCAATTTTCTATTCTAAATAGTCGGGCTGCATTTTGGCTTTTTTCTACAAATTCGGACCAAGAGGTAAGGGATGCATAGAATTCCCCTTATTCCTATAGCCCTGAACTGATCTAAATTGATCCCAAATTTGAGGATTATTTGCAAATTACGGTGCTTTAAGTTCTCCTGATATTATTCTTTCATTATCAATAATTATTTTGGCGTAAATGGTACACTTTCCTTGTCAATCAGCCTGTAATTTTTAATGTCATGTATTAAAACACACACTATCCTCTACACCAAAAAGTAAGCTCATTAAAGGTAAGGGAATGCCCGTGTATATATGTATATACAGTAACATAAATTATTTCCCACACTGACATAACAGCACTCATGGTATAACAATACCGGTGATCAGGGCCGGACTGGGAGAAAAATTCGGCCCGGGCATTTTTTGATCACAGCGGCCCACTAAGAAGGGGGCGGGGCAGAGGAGGTGTGTTTTGTCATCACCAATGACAAACACGCTCCCTCTCAAAGTAAGCATGTTGGTTCAATGCTCTTCCAGGGCAGACCATGCGCAGAGCTCTGCTGAAGAGCTCTAGCATGAGAAAAAACCCTGTATTTGTTCTGCACAGTGCAAGCAAATGTAATAACATGCTTGCACTGTGTTTCCTTGCAACTTGTCTCTGGTGTCTCTATAAATGGATACCAGGAGACAAAAATGCCAGGAAAGAGTATTGAGCATCTGTTTGGAGCCTGCTTGTGGGATTGCGTGTGTGTAGAGTGAGCTGATTGTGGTGTGGTATTGTGTAATAAGGTCGGTTTTAGTTGTGTTGTGTTTGTGGTGTAATGTGATGTATATGTGGCTAGGGGCTGTAGAGAATGTGTGTATAGGGGATATAGCAAGTGTGTGAATACAGGCTATATATAGATGTAGTGTGTGTTTAGGGGTGTAGTATGTGTTTGCTTACAAATAATCTAGTGTGTGTATATATATATACACACACATATATATATATATATATATATATATATATATATATATATATGAGTCTAGTGTGTGTTTGAAGGACCCAGAATGTGTATAGGAGATCTAGTGAGTGTGTGTGTTTATAACGGTTTCAGAGTGTATATAGGGATCTAGCGTGTGTATGTGTGTAGATGATCCAGAGCTGGGTAAGGGATCTAGTGTGTGTCTGGAATGTAATCTGTTTAGGGGTGCAGTATGTGTGTGAGGGGTGCAGTGTGTGTGTGTGTATATATATATATATATATATATATATATATATATATATATATATATATATGGAAGTATTGTGTACGTCTGTTGTGCAGTGTGTTGGGGGGTTCTGTGTGTGTTTGAGGGGTGCAGTGTGATGAGGGGGGCGGTGTGTGTGAGTGCTGTGTATGATGTGTGTGAGAGTGCTGTGTGTGAGAGTGCAATAGTGCTGTCTATGATGTGTGTGAGAGTGCTGTGTGTGAGAATGCTGTGTGTGCGAGTGCTATGTGTGTGTGATGGGTGTGAGAGTGCTGTGTGTGATGGGTGTAAGAGTGCTGTGTGTGATGGGTGTAAGAGTGCTGTGTGTGATGGGTGTGAGAGTGCTGTGTGTGATGGGTGTGAGAGTGCTGTGTGTGATGGGTGTGAGAGTGCTGTGTGTGATGGTGTTTTGGATCTGATCAAGGGTCAGTTATGTTGATGTGTTGGTCCAAATTAGTTAGATATGATACGTGCACGGAGAGAAAAGACACTGACACACTCTGTGGAGTCAAAGCAAATCTCTACTTTATTGGGTGTGATACAGTTTGATATACACTTCAGGAGATAGGAAGGGGGCGTCTTTTGTACCACTAGTTGATTGGTTATATGTAGGACAATAGGTGTGCTTATGCAAATATACCCGTATCTTAGTAAAGCTGCACAAGCAACAGGGGGGAAGAAGGGGGGTTGTATTCTGTAAGGAAATGTCTCTATCTTCTAAGCACCGTTTTAACTGTTAAAACAAGCAAGTGTCCATTTTATGTCATATTGCCATAACAGTCCCCCCTTGGATCACTTGATTGTATACTGTCCCTGACACCTATCGGGCCCTAGCTCATCTGTCCCAATGTGCCTCGGAACTCTTTTCTTGCTGCACGTTAGACGAGTGATGGCTTGTCCATCATCCCCCTTGTTACAGACTTTGCACATAGGGAAGTCAGATGCTGTCCCTAAGGTGCTATGCTAAATAACTGTTACTGTTACAAATAACTGTTACACATATATCTAAAATAATTCTTTCCAGAATTTGGAAAGAACTCTGCTGACAGTGAAAAAGGATTTGTTGCTTATATCTTGGCCTTGAACAGTGAGGTGAACAATAAAAACTGTTTTAATGAGCTCGGGTGATAATAGAAAATAGTGATACTATGGACTTAGAGTTCCAGGCCCTTAGCCAACTTTTCTTCTCCTGGTCCTCCTAGTACCATTTCAAGGCTGAGAACTCTTCAGATAAGAGATGAATACATGTCTCTAATAAAATTAAGCTAAACAGTATCAAAGCGAAATCAGCTCTTTTGTTTTTTTTTTTTAACCCTTGCTATCCTAGGTTAACCCTTCAGTTCCACTCTTTTATCCAAATGCTAATATGAATAACTTTATTGCCATCTTTGATATATCCTAGAGAAGGCCAGTGTTTTCTGAAGGCTTTCTCTTGCTTGATTGCATAGCTTTAGCAATGGTGCATTTAGCGCATTGTATGATTATATAAAAAGCACATATAACTACTATTATTAAAACAAAACACTTAACGATCTTCTAACCATGAACATATTCCAAATGTTCAATCAAAACCTGTGGCCTACTTGAGATCTGTGACCACTTTTCTTATATTATTTAACTACTGTAGGATAAAATTAGAGTGGTCCGATAAATTAAAACAACATATTCAATCAAAAATACCACATCCATAATAAATCTTATAATAACCGACTATGGCTGTCCTGTTTTACCGGACTGCCTCAGGACAATACTGATTAGGTTTAGACCTTTGGCGATTGAGCAGACCTTGGCTTCGCTCAGCAGAGATATTGGACTTACAATCTAAAAAAATTCAAAGTATCTCTCTCTTAAATCCTGCTATAACTATCTAACTATGTTACATAATGTTACATAATGGCATAACCTGATGACCCAAAAACACATGTGGTCACAAAACTATATAATTTTGCACATAGAGGCACCAAAGATGTATTAAGAAATATATGTGCAAAGCAAACATTACATACTTGGTTTTGTTATTTAGGCTGGTACAGGAATGTTCTGGAGAATATACTGATAATAGAGAACATCTGCTGCCCATGTCCTTGCCTTGAGATAAGATGGACCTATCATTGCTCTTGATGGAACAAAACAAATTAAATATCTGTTGTTCATTGCTTCTCTTACCCTGCCTAAAAAAAACCCTTTATTAGTATCAGTAAAAAAATAAAACATATTATTCCGGAGTTTGCCATTCCCCAGGACTGTTGTTGACTAAATACTTTAAAGTGACTTGGAGCAAAGCTGAACATGCATTCAGAACACACAAGATGGCATACATTCAGAACATAAAGCGTCAGTCAGACAAAATGGCAGCGGACAAAACAATATGGTCTCCCATCCACGACGTGACTCCAGAGGCCCCTACAGTCCATTTAATATTCATACTGTTCTCCCCTTTTATTTTTAGAAATTGACATTGTCTGTTTTTAAGGATAACCATTAGGAGTTGCCTGGTCAACATAATCATTGTATCCAAGGTGATAAGGCACACTTCTTCGATTTCACACATTGGAAGGTCATCCAGCTTAGTTGCACTGTAAGCTTCCATAATGGGGAGTATTTGAGCATCATCTTCCAGTCTTCTCGTAGGGGCATGATGTCAGTGATCAGGATGCACTTGAGGATGAGACCCTTGAAACAAACAACATAAACACAGACAATTAGCAACACTGATATCACACATGCCAAACCACTTACAAGTTTCTCTCCAAGTGATCCTAGCCAATTTCCCAGTCCCAGGGGATCTCACGGATTACCTGTGAACACTTTTTAACCCGCTCCTTAAATCCATAATCCTTCTCGATTAAACTTTTTTTACAAAAACAAACTTATTTTAAAATATCTGAAAAAACTTCCTAACATTCTCTATATAAAATTCCGCAAAAATACTATAAAAATACAATTTCTTTATAGGTCGACTCAATCCTGTTTGTTAGAGCCGGTCTAATTGTTATATTTCAAAATTTCACTATACTTCAAACATACCCATAATAACACAATTAAACAAATCTTTAACAAAAAAATTACAAATCATCAATAACAATTTTATACATATATACTCAATGAAAATATACTTCCCAACAATGATGATCTGTCGTAGACTGTTGTATCTGTTGCAGACTCCTGGGTGATTTGTTTACGAGTTACCCATTAAGGTAAAATCTTGGCTTATGTTGGCTAGTGGTCAGGGATTATTATGCTCATCAAAATACTAAATTGCTGCTCCTTTGTTGGCCTGTTTGTCAGTACAGGAATGTGATTTACGTAAATAACGTGGATCCAGGAATTGATTTGAACAACTTTCACAACAATATTCCGATAAACTTTGTGAGAATCCTGTTACATGAATTGGAAAACTTTTTCTTCTTTTAAAAATAAACTTTTTCTTTAGAAATAATTATGATCAGCATTAGATTCGTTGGTGCACTTTGAACTTGTCTTTTGTTGGCTGTACAGCTTTAATCTATATGAAAATAAAACTCGAAAAAATTCCAGTTAGTAACATGCAATATTTCACTAAACATCTTATTAATCTTCACATTAAAATATAATTAAAACATATTATTACTGCTAGTCTGTGTTGCAATATAATTATAAAAACTTGTCAAACTGTACCATTCTTGAAATATTATTACCCTCTTAAAATCATAGTTGAATCAATTGATATGTGAGAATATGTTCTCATACATAATAATCATGTATCTCTTTACCATTAGGACAAATACTGTCATGATTAGACTATATAACCATAGCACATAACACATAGAACTTCTCAATAACTAACAGTAACAGTAATTCTGGCCCGTTCTTCCCCTCCCTTCACAAAAAGAAAAAATAATAATTTTGCAGCTGCTGCTACAATTCTCTTATCTGCAAATAGACTGTCAGAGAGAAGGGGGGCTTCTGGGGAAGCTTTCTCTCAACTTCACTATTAACTCCTACAAACTTGTCTGTTTATAACACGACACTAAAAACATGACATTAAAAACTTGTCTTGCATCTAAAACGTTAAACAACTTCTCAATATTCTCTCACTTTGTATCACATGAGGTACTTTGCCTTAATAGTAACAAAAATTAGAACGCAACAAATTAACATTATATCTTTGCACGTGTGTGCATTTACTGTATATAAATGTGATAGAATGCAAATGCTATCTCTGTGTCTATTTAAATACGTATTGCTCTTTACCTAGCAATCTAACATCCCTATAGTGAATGTTATATTCATATAACACCAACAGTGTAAGTAGCGCTGTACACGAATTCTAGTTACACTAAAAAGATAAAACTATTACAATGTATGCAAGTTACCACAGATTATATCGGATGGGCAAAAAGTTGCTTTAAAACACGAATCAATTCTTTTTCTTACTTAAAGATACATTTACACAAATGTAGTAGCAAATTAATTCCACCATTAAAAACACTTTCTGTTCATCCATGTCTATCTCTTCTACTATCCACCTTTCCTGGTGAATTTCCCTAGCAACTCTGAATCAGGCTTCTGCTGTCTGTACTAGGTTATTGTCTTGTAACATTCCTTCTTTCCTTTCAACAGTCTGCGCCAGTCCTCTGGCTGCAGCCGTCCGCCGGTATTCATATTGATACCACATATCTTAGTTACTTTCTATGCTTTCTTTACTGCCTCTTCACTTTCTATTTCACTATATCACATGCTAAATTATCCTTGCTGGGTTTCTCTAATTTCGGTCATAGATTCATTGGCCTGTCTAAGGAATTCAGCTTGCTCCCCAGTTATGGTGCGTATTTGTGTTCTCAAGTCCTGTATTTCATGTTCAAGGTGTTGATCTGACTGTGATGTAATGGGCTATAGTGTTATGGGGTTGTAGGATGTGCCGCACTTCCTGGGGTACTAGTGTAGGGAGTAAGGTCTGCGTGTCTACTAGTATAGGGAATGGTTCCCTCATCATCCTCCCCCTCATCATCCTCAGCCACCATCAGCTGGGTTATGGGAGGTGGCCGTGTGGGGGGTGTACAGAAAATACCATCTGGATTAATCATGGGATACAGGTGATGCACCATTGGAGCGGGCTAGACAGGAGGGTAGGGGTTAAGGGGAATTAAAGGTCCAGCTGTGGGCGTCAGCTGAGGATAAGATGGCGCCGCTGCTGGGGCTTGGGGGACGTGCTGGGAAACTACAAAAGTGTGGCTATGTGGAGCACACGTAAAACACGTCTCTCTGGAAGAGGGGTTTTGCTAACCACATATGGAACCACCTTCTTCTTGTCGGCGCCATTATAGGGCGGTGGCTGCCTCAGCCCAGTGATTTTACCAGGTATGCAATAATGCCTTCCTGAATTCTCATAATATTTTTGCTTCCCTCCTGTCCTTTCAAATTCTTTACTACAGTCAAGCCACACCTCGACTGCTTGTGGCAAATTGTCATCTAGCAGTTTGCCTCTTTTATCACTTAACAATTGTCGCCATATGGTACTACACAGCGAGCCACCCTCTTTTGTCCGCCGTAACCCTTCGGGACACTTGCATTATTACCCGTTTCACTTAGTCACTTCCTGGGACTTTCGGTAACTTAATTTTGTGATTCACCATATATTACGTATATTTTGTTGAGTCAGAGTCTAATATGTATAGTTCTCCGTGACCATACACAGCACACCTGGGCTTACTCTGACCGCCTCCTCCCCATCTGTCCCCACGGGTAGACAACTGGGCTGACCCGCGGTACAGGAATTTTGAGGTAGACTTATTCTTATACGTAGATATAGGTTAGTCACTCCAAGTTCTCGTCATAATATACCACACATGAAGATATTTTCAACATATGGGGGGGTTCCGTAACTTAATCTTGTGATTCACCATATATTACGTATATTTTGTTGAGTCAGAGTCTGATCCGTATAGTTCTCTGTGACCATACGCAGCACACCTGGGCTTACTCTGACCGCCTCCTCCCCATCTGTCCCCACGGGTAGACAACTGGGCTGACCCGCGGTACAGGAATTTTGAGGTAGACTTATTATTATACATAGATATAGGTTAGTCACTCAAAGTTCTCCTCACAATATACAACACATCAAGATATTTTCAACATATGGGGATTCTTACTGTCATGCCCACACGATGCCTCTGACTGGCGTCACATCCTCCCTCGGACAGATATACGAAGACTACATCAAGTGACACATGTAGGTAAGATGATAAACTTCCTCACCTCAATCACGGGCTGCAGTCCCGGTGTCCGTTGATGTGTCTCGCCTCTGTCCGATGGTTTAGGGGGTGTCCCGCCAGGAGGTCTCTCGTGTGCCCCACGTTGGGCGCCAACTGTTTTGGATCTGATCAAGGGTCAGTTATGTTGATGTGTTGGTCCAAATTAGTTAGATATGATACGTGCACGGAGAGAAAAGACACTGACACACTCTGTGGAGTCAAAGCAAATCTCTACTTTATTGGGTGTGATACAGTTTGATATACACTTCAGGAGATAGGAAGGGGGCGTCTTTTGTACCACTAGTTGATTGGTTATATGTAGGACAATAGGTGTGCTTATGCAAATATACCCGTATCTTAGTAAAGCTGCACAAGCAACAGGGGGGAAGAAGGGGGGTTGTATTCTGTAAGGAAATGTCTCTATCTTCTAAGCACCGTTTTAACTGTTAAAACAAGCAAGTGTCCATTTTATGTCATATTGCCATAACAATGGGTGTGAGAGTGCAGTGTGTGATGGGTGTGAGAGTGCTGTGTGTGATGGGTGTGAGAGTGCTGTGTGTGATGGGTGTAAGAGTGCTGTGTGTGATGGGTGTGAGAATGCTGTGTGTGATGGGTGTGAGAGTGCTGTGTGTGATGGGTGTGAGTGCTGTGTGTGAGAGTGATGGGTGTGAGAGTGATGGGTGTGAGAGTGATGGGTGTGAGTGCTGTGTGTGATGGGTGTGAGAGTGCTGTATAAATATTAGAATGGATTGTGTGTGTGTGGGGGGGGGGTAAATAAACAAATAAAATAACAGGCATTATGTCCGGGGGGGACATAATGCCTGTTATTGTATTTATTTATTTACCCCCCGCCCCCCCCCACACACAATCCATTCTAATATTTATGCAGCACTCTCACACCCATCACACACAGCACTCACACCCATCACTCTCACACCCATCACTCTCACACCCATCACTCTCACACACAGCACTCACACCCATCACACACAGCATTCTCACACCCATCACACACAGCATTCTCACACCCATCACACACAGCACTCTCACACCCATCACACACAGCACTCTTACACCCATCACACACAGCACTCACACCCATCACACACAGCATTCTCACAACCATCACACACAGCACTCTCACACCCATCACACACAGCACTCTCACACCCATCACACACAGCACTCTCACACCCATCACACACAGCACTCTCACACCCATCACACACAGCACTCTCACACCAATCACACACAGCACTCTTACACCCATCACACACAGCACTCTCACACCCATCACACACAGCACTCTTACACCCATCACTCTCACACCCATCACTCCCTTCTTACCTTTAGACTGGGAGGCGGTGTTCCCTGGTGGTCCTCGTGGAGAGTGAACTCTAGCCTGTGGGCTAGAGTTCACTCTCGCGAGATCCGGTCGTTGCCATGGCAATGCTCCGGATCTCGCGAGAGGAGGAAGCGAGAGGAAGGTGGAGCTGCAAGTTAAAGCTCCGCCGGGTCCTCTCCCTCCCTCTCTCCCCGCCGGCGGCCGCATTTGAAGGCATGTGGGCCGGTGAGGGAGATCTTTGATGTCCTCACCGGCCCTTCATGTCAAACAGCGGGGCCGGCGCTCGGATAGTGCCGGCCCTGCATAGACTGGCAGGGGGGATCCTGGGACCTCCCCTGCCGGCCTCGGCCCATGGCCACCGCGGCCCACCGGGCATTTGCCCGGTGTGCCCGATGGCCAGTCCGGGCCTGCCGGTGATGTCATATCTGCTATAAGGTGACATCAAATCACCGGTTATTGTTCATCGTCGACTGCTGTTAGATAACCATCCCGCCGTCATGTTACATAGTAACCTTTCATGTCCACAGGGTGGATGCCAACATTGATTGCCAATGCACCATTCTCCACTGTGGAAATTAAATGGTAACGTTATATATGTGAGTGTGCTAGGCATGGGTGTGATTAGAAACTACCAGGCCACAGTGGTAAAATTGCAACGTGGCTTCTTGACCACATAGCACATCACCATAAGATCCTACCAGTTCAATACAGTCCTACCTTTCACCATACCAGCTTTGTCCCAACATTACTTGTCAGTGAAGAGGTGGCAGGTACAGTTGCAGTGTTGACTCTTGCAAACACTGCAATGCACTTAAAAGTGGTGAGAAAAAGGGAGGTTTTTAGGCTATTTTTGGGTGAATTTGGTGACGTTTTAGTTGACTGTATTTTGGGTCCATCTCTGGATAATTCGGTAGCATTTTGGTGATACCGGACAAGCCATATTTAAAGGGCCATTTGGATCACCATAATAACCCAAATCAGTCCAGCATTAGAGCCTCTGCTTTTTGGTTTGAAATTAGGCGTTAGCATTATAGACCCCATCGCTAACAGTTCCTCAATGCATCTTTGCTCTATATCTCCTCCCATCAAGAGAAAAGTCACTAACCAGGGGACTCTGCAACCATCAATTTTTTCTGCCCCATCATCCTCAGGTAAATGAGGACATTACATTGTCTTTTCTCTTTATGGGAGGAGGTCAAGAGATGGGGCCAAAGGATGTTGGTCTCCTGTAGGAGGAGTAGGTTGTTGTTGTCGTCCTCCTGTAGGTTTTTGATCCTCTCATATCCCTGATCAACAGACATTTTCAGAGTCACCTGACTTCATGGTGGGCAGGATGCATGGATGATGAGTGGCTCAAAAGTCAATAACATTTCCAGAGTTGTATAGAATACAAATCAAGGCATCATGACATACATTTATAAATGATTGATATGTATGACATGGCACTTCATCATAAGCACATTTAAGGGTCTACTCAATAAAGAGAGAATTGCAGGGAACTGAGACGGGAATTTCAAACTTAAAGGGACAGTCTTGTCCCTAAACTCACTTTTGTGCAAGATGCAGATTACTGCTTGTATAGTGCACAGGCATTTTCCCCAGTGTGATTTGATGCAGGCATTCTGCACAAATCACATTATATTATTATATTAAGCCATCCCCAGTGATTCCTCTGCATGTTTACTGCAGGTGCAGCAGCACTGATTATACAGACACTGAGGGTATAAAGTCTTGTTTCATTTAGTCACTTCCTCTGGTCCTCGAATTGATTACATTGTGTGGATTGTGATAAACTTGCTCGTGTACACAGTAGGATCTCTTAACAGTGCAACACATTGTGTGTTGATCACTAGAGAGACAGAAAATTCAATTCATTTTAATGAAATTAATCTCATTGGCTACTGCAGCCCAAAAAAAAAAGGAAGTTACTTTTACTCAGCTGGCGTGGGCAGTCCTGGTTTCTTGCAAACTGCTGTAATATCACAATTTCATCGAGCTGTACGCATTTTATATTTTAAGCAACACAAAATGTAAAACATGCATTTTGCATAAGTAAAGTATAAAACTTTTGCATAAGTATTTTGAAATAACATTAATAAGCATAAATATTTGGAAGATGCATTTTGGGCACTAGACAGTCCCTTTAAGGCCAAAGTAGCAGGAGAAAGTCCCCGCTCCACAAACTGTCGTTGGCAATTTTTTTAATGTGTTTCTGCCATAAACAATACTATCCATTTGCTCTACAAGAGAGAGGTTGAAATTTGACACAAAACACCGGATTCGCCTTCTCTTTCACAAACGTATTCTCGTTATGTTGACTGTGACTCCGATGGCTTGTCCTGGTTGCACAAGTCAAGCTCTCTCAGTCAACTCAAGTCACCTTTTCTATTTGTTTAATCTCATAGAAGAAGCAGGAAACAAGAATGCATAGAAGTGTGGTGGATCTTCTTACATAAACATCCAAGATTTTTACTAAAAAAATATTTAAAAGAAAACAAGACATTTAATTAAAAAAAATGCCAATGGCTCCCAGCCATTAAAACTAAACCTAAAAGATATAATTAAGTTTACACAAATACTATATACTTTATGGAAAATAAGGAAGTCACCTAGTATATCTGAATAATCTTAATAATAGTAAAAATATCATATTTATTATAAAAAGATGAATTGTTGACATAGTACAAAATGAAAATATAATAATAAAAAGATCATAGACTGCATAAGAATGCAAGAAGAGGATTGGCTTACTGTCAGATTCTACACAATTACATAAGTACATGTCGGCTTGAGATATTGCTCAATATTTTTCTGTTACATTTTTTTCCCCAAAGCTACAAAACAGCAGCACTGTTTTTCCATGTATAAAGGAATCTAAACTTGATGCAAGATTAGGAGCAGTGACAAAAAACTGGTAGGGACTACAAGGGAAACGTCAAGAGCTGTCTACTGAACAATGTCAGTGTTTACGTGGAAAGCTCCGAAAGATCTTTGTGAATGTGAATGTGCTTATAGGCCAAATGCAACCAGGTCAATGGAAATTCTCCATCTCTATATCTTCACCATATCAAGAGTGATAATAGTATGGAGACTGTCACTACATTTTCATTTGACACTATTCTGTTGCTGTCGTTTTCTGTATTACAACATTTTCTTGTGAAAAGAACTGTTGACATAAAATATATGAACTCCATTTGAAATGGTTCCAAAGTGGTTTGTATACGTGGCCTAATAAGACAGTCAGTAGGACATTATTAAAGGTCAACTTTTATACTCTGAAATGCTTTCATCGCTGTTCATACCACAGTAGAGTGATAACAGCCCTTGCGTAGACACCCATTCCTGTCAGCCATTGTGACTATTTTCCCATAATGTTGTGGTCATTCATTGTACTTAAAGGGACTATATCACCTAAACAGTAGTTGTTTTTAGTATGAATGTAGAGCATAACATTTTTTTTAAAAATGGTCTATACATTGTATTAGCAAAGTTGCAAGCAGATACATTAAATTAGGAGAGAAATGTGTTTTAAATGTGTCTGGGGCTTCTCCTGTTTATGACATCACCTGTGGCATGGTATACAAATTACATGTTTCCTATTGAAAAGCAGTTCATTTGCATACTGTGCCACAGGTGATGTCATAAACAGTAGACTACACAGACACATTTAAAAAAAAAAAATTCCCCTAATTTAAGCAGTTTTGCTAATACAATGTATAGATCATTTTAAATCATTTTTTATGCTCTACATTCATAGTAAAAACATTATTCAGGTAATACAGTCCCTTTAAAAAACACTGAATCTCGCAACATTCCCTTACAAATTTAGCTTGGAGTTTTTAAATCTCCCATTATGAAAACTATATAAAAATGAAGTAACAAAGTACCTTAAAAACCTATTGCTTACTGATAGTGTAAAGAGACACTAAACAATAAAAAAAAAAGCCTTTGCTTTTTAAATGATCCAACAATTATTTTTAGACTGTTCTCACACTGAAGAGAAACAGCAGGTACTTTAGAAAACTACATGCCGCTTCTTCTATAGGCACCTGTCACAGCTGATCTGCTGCAGGCTGATGATGCGCAAGCTGGATGTGGGGGATTTTGTCTCACTTCTCTTATTACTGGCCTACCTGGGAAGCAGCAAGCTAATTGCAGTACTATCGCAGAGTAAATGAGAGGATTTCTGAAGGCTGTAAATTAACTATTGAAATGATGCTTTAACATTTTACTTTATATTGATTAGCATCAGTATTTTTTATGACTATTTTTACAACAGCTAAATTAATTTAAATGCACAGTATGATAGTTATTAAGAGATGTTAGTCGCATTCTTTTTAGAATATATATATATATATATATAAAGAAAACCGAGGGTGGATGGCACTCATTTCGCGTCCAGACTGCCCTTACAGGTGGTGCAACAACACAAAGGGCAAATAAATGCAATATTGAGTGGGTCCTCTAATACCCCACACGTTTACTTCTCAATACTTCTCAACTAGTGTCCACTTAAATTGACTGTAGAATAAAGTATCTCAAAAAAAGAGAAAACAAAAGACAAGAAAGCACTCTTTTGGTATAGTATAGCCGTGGGGCTGAATTTTAGCTATATAACGAGCGATAGGAGAGACTCTTAAGTGGTCATGAGCATCTCATGCTTAATAATATGAGTGTCAAATTGAGTTTATTCCCTATTATAGTGATGTTATATATGTAATAAAAAAAACTTACCTGCTGCCACAAGGTGGTCCGCAGCTCCGCCACCGCTGCCTCAGCAAACAAGGCAGGTGGGCGACGGAGGCTCCGTTTGGCGCCTCAGCCCTCCAGGGCTGCAGGCGCGCTTCCTGCTTCCCCTCGACGAACGCGCAGCAACCAGAGACTGCGCGCATGCGCAGTACCACTACAAGCAGAAAATTAGCATAGCCTTAAAGGCGTAAATGGGTGGGTCTCCCAGTTCTTTGTTTTTGTTATCAACTATTACACAATGAATTGTGACCATGAAGAATGAAGCTTTTCTTGCCCTCACTATGACGGTAACAAAACTAATAGAGTTACTCACGGCGAATAACATTCATAAAAATGAACAGATAAATACTATACAGGCAGGTTTAAAGGAAGATTTATTTGAAAGAGTTTCCTAGTGCAAGCCTGCACTTACATGAAGCACAATGTTACTTCACAGTAACAAAACAAGTGTTTAAAAAATGCACAGTCATCATAAAAATGGCGAGTTTTTCTTTACATTATGTGTAATATAGAGCGGCATAGTACATTTTTCTGTTCCTTATGTTATTCTTTTCTATTACTCTATTTAAACAGAATTTTAAGCAGAATTTAATTTTCTTTTAGGACAATAGAAAATGGAGAACTATAGATACAATAAAAACTATTTACTTTATAATGCAGTACGTGCATATTCTATTGTCTGAATAGAAATGTGAAAATGATGGCTGTGGTATTCGTAATGACACTGAATTTTACTGTCTAAATATAATATGTTACAATCAGTTCATTTCTTGTTTTACAAACCACAATTTTCTTCATTGTCATTCTTTCATTAGCAGATTCCTTTGAAGTTCACCCTAAAAGCACTTTATGCACTTCTACAAATGGGGTTCCCTCTGTGATTGTTTTATTTCCCTACTTTTCTTCTTCTATTATTTATATAATAATATGTCTATTTGTCTAATTGCTATACAAGAGGTTAGGGAAGGAATGTTTACCAGCAAGTCAAATGTATTTATGATTCAGTTTGTGCGTTAATAAATAATATACACAATCACATATGTCCTACAATATATTTTATGAACTAATCATAACATGTTTTGCTTATTAATTAATGCATTATTGCAGAAGGAGCTATTTAAAGGTACACACATTGTTTGGGCGACAGATGAGACCGAAGTGGAAGCAATGAACTAACAAATGACATCTATGTAACTGTCGAACACCTAAGGGCAAGGCTAAATTGTTTCATTTCTTTTTGTAAATACATTTGTATTGATTTTACATCATTAATATTGTCAGCATTGATGATATATAAACAGGTGCTATATAACACAGAAAATATTAACTCATAGCAAAGAACAAAAGTTCAATAAATGGAATTGTAAAAAGAAAAGCTGGTACATCAAACATCCATGGAAACATTGTCATTTATTGTGGAAACCAAAATAACAAATGCATAAATAAAAGTTGGGGAGTGGGTACTTGACGCGTTTCATGTCCAAAGACGCTTACCATAAGTGTGGAAATTTGTGTTAGAAATGGAGTTTAAATAGAAACATTCCTCCATTCAAAGGTTAGCCTAATAAGTTAAATGACCTCAGCAAAGTGCAGGTAATTGTGCAAATAACAATGTACAAAATGGCAATATGTAAAATACCTTGCAAAACACTCAGATATCATTATCAGTGTACAAAGTCTATATAAAATACTATAAAAAGAAACAAAGTAACTAGATAGTGCCTTGTGAGCCTTGTGACTTATGTAGTCGGAACACTTTGTCCACTTCAGAAGAGTGTTCAGTATTTTTTTGTAAGGTTGTGTCGAACAGGGATTATATTGTTGCTCTCAGGTCCACATCAGGGATCTCCTCAGGCACTCCACACTATTTAAAGGGGCAGCTCAATCTAATAAATTTTTTCTATGTTGTATACATTTTAATATATGTGGAATGCACTTATTTTTACATTACAACATATTACACTTCTCCTATAACTTTGAAAATAATTTCACTGGGGCCTCAGAGACGGGATGTGCACAGGAGGCAATCTTTGCCTTTGTAGCGTCATATATTGAAGGGCATTTATAAAGAATTAATAAAGAAGGACTTTTTAAAGAAGGCACACAGCCTACTATTGTCTATTAGTGGAAAAGTGGTTACAACATCAAACGCTCTTTGGAAACATAATATCTGTAATTCCGGCTGTACCTATAATGGAGGTAACATAGTTTCAAATATAAATGTGGCACTTTCCCAAATTTGCAGTGAAATAAAAATTAGATGTGACACAAGCATTTATATCAATCAAATGTAAAAGTGCAATAGAAGAAGTACCCAAACTCGAACATGTGAGAATATTTAGATAGTATTTTGCAGTCTATCGAATATTTTAAATAGGTTAAGAAAGCTCAAATATGGAAATGTGGAATCCATTTATTATACCCATCATGAGTGATACTTTGAGTTGATTAAACCGTATTGGCCTTATTTCAGAATGCAGCTTGAGTAGTGAGAATGGTTATTCCCCAAGAGAACACCTGGCACAAAACCTCATTAAATAGGACCCATTGTGTCTTCAGTTTTCATTCATGACAGTTTACCATCACTAGCTATTGATTTTGACTTCAGCTTGCATAATATTCAGTAATCCGTGGCATTCACAGACGTGTGGGTTTTTAATATTCTAAAATGATTCTTCACAGCCATGAAAAAGAGTTCAGAGCATCGGACTTCATTTTTGGTGTGTGTACGGAATATTTAAAAGGGTGGAATGAGGCATATTGCAGTTATATGATGAAGAACATTTAGAACACAAATGAAGTGACAGTGAAACCATATCAAAGAGACAAATATTTCAAATTTCAAAATTCATGTTGTTTGCTATACTGAAAACAGTTTCTCCTCAGAAATTAAGTTTAGTGCTTGTTTTACGAAACCAACTGATGGGCGAAGTTATATATGAGGTAATCAAATCTATTTGGGTAATGCTAATTGAAGAGTATAAATATTAAATCGCATAATTATTAATAATTGAGAAGTCTACAAGGCACATGAGGATAGAGACAGAAAACAAATAAGCAAAAAATATATATAATTCACTTTTCTATAAAACTTTAAATTAGTAACACATTAATTTCAGTTTTTCAATCTTTCACACATTACTATTAGTCCAGAAGACGATGTGCTTAGGTTGTAGAGTGTTTTAAGTTAAAGATGAATGAATGTTACTGCACATACTTTGAAGTATTTCAGTGAAACATAGTAAGAATTGGATATCATAAAATAAATAAATAGAAACCACTATTTTGTGGACTATGTGTAAACGTCATACCCTATCTCCAGAAGAAAGTCTTCAGTCATTACTACTTTCACCCTTTGAGGTCTAGAAAGCTTTCAGCAGCAACCCTGATGGGGTCCTGACCCTAATCACTTTGTTATCACTTTGTGACCCAGGCCAGGAACACAAAAAAAGCTTTGGTGCGTTTGTCCTTAACTACAAAACAGACAAGGGGTTAAATATACTCTCCTCCCTTACAGTGCTGATTCCCTTTACGTATTTAAATGTTTCTGTTCCCCTCTGTCTCGTCTCTCTTGCAAACTATATACTATATGTTAACGTACAATCCACAGGGGTCAGCGCACTAACATTAAATAGGTTACAAACAATATCATTTTCATTATAGCTACTTAAAAACACCTTTATAAGACAACATTATTGGAAATGTAGTCACATTATATGGCGATATTATGTTTTGCCCTCAGCTACGCCAACGTTCTCCAATATTGGTAAGTTCTAGCACTAAATAGGATGTGATTGGGTGGAGTGCTAAACCCAAAGCCTGGTGAGAGCTGCAAAATGTACAAACAAAATCCAAAAAGCACTCACAATCCAAGAAGCACTCACCTGACCAAGATGGTGCTGCCCTTCTAAGGGCAAGAGCACAGGAGGCAGGAAGTACCTGCTTCCTGTGCTCTCTGGCTGTCACACGATTGCCTCTTCACAGAGGCAATCAGTGACTGCCAGGCACACAGACAAGCAGTAGGGATGCTCTGATGAGCATCCCCACTGACTGGTCAAATCAATATTAACCCTATATTGATCTGACCAGTTATGATCTGCCTCCCTCTCCTCACATTTTTTTTAGTGAGGGAGAGAGACAGATCAAAGTTATAAAAGTAAGTAAAAGTTAAAAAAAACCAATAAATACACAACACACGAATAATAAAACAATAACAAAAATGTATTAAAGAAATTCCCTGCGTTTAACCCCTTCCCTGCCACTGATCTTGCATAAGCAGTGATCGTGCACATCAGCGCATTTATTTTTGCTGTTTGTGCATTTTTTAGGGGTTCATTTTTTTTGTACTGTCATTTATTACAGTACTACAAAGGCTCTTCTAAGAGTTATTAACCCCTTCTTTGCCGTCGATCACTGCTTACGCAATGATATTGACGACAAAGCAATTTTTATCTGTCTGCATATTTTTTTTTTGTTTTACACATACCCGCTAGGGGATTACATGTAAAGTAAAAATATTTGAGATTTTTTTTTTTAAGCTGCCTGAGCGCATAGTGATCAGTAACAGCGAATTAGTGGCAAAGGCGGTTTGGTGATTTCTCAATTAAGCTCACCATTCGCCCTGGTCAGATCAAAATTGGTCGGATCAATATTCACAAATATTGATCTGCCACCCTCTCCTCACTTACATTTTTGTGACGGAAAGAGACAGATCAGTAATAGTGATTTAAAATAACATTTTATAAAATTGGCAGGTTTTATGAAAGTCTTTCACTGTGTATTAACCCCTTCCCTGCCATTCATCACTGTGTAAGCAGTAATCTTGCACAGCAACAATGTATTACAGTACTAGATAGGCTCTTCTAAGAGCTATTAACCCCTTCTTTGCTCGAGATCACTGCTTACGCACTGATTCTGAGGCCGCGGACTCAGGGTTCGATTTTGACCCTAGTCAGCTTTCTGATACATCATCTAGTGATGTATCGGTGGCTGCTGAGCCCTTGCCACAAGGAGTGATGGGGGTCTACCGTTAAAAAAATATATGGTTTGGTGGGGGTAAATTTACATTGGCTGGCTTCAAAGATATATCCCATAAAGGACACGGACGCAGGTTGACTACATGTCAAAATTCCAAGTTGGAATTTTGAGATGCACATCTCACAAATCTTGCCTTCTAGCCAAAAAACAAACCAACAAACCTATGCTTGGGTGCTATCCATGTACTCGGGAGATGTTGCTGAACACATATTGGGTTGTTGTTTGGCAGTGACATATACCAGAATCTGTGAATTTATGCCTGAAGTACAATGCATGTGGAAAAAAACTCCCAAAAAAGTATTACCACAAACTTTTACAAAGACTGGTGGTAGAATTAGTACCTATACAGTATTAAAATACCACCATTTGAAATACCTTAGGATGTCTATTTTCCAAAAATATATGGTTTGATGGGGTACAATTCATTGGATGGCTTCAAAAATGTTCCAAATGGAACATGGGCGCAGGCTGACTACATGTCAAAATTCCAGGTTGGAATTGCGCACCCCCTAAATGTGGCCTTTTAGCCCCAAAACAAACCAACAAACCTATGCATGGGGGGTATCCCTGTACTCAGGAGATGTTGCTGAACACATATTGAGGTGTTGGTTGGCAGTGGCAAATACCAGAATCTGAAAATTCCTGCCTGAACTACAATGTGTGTGGGGAAAAAATGACATCCCAACCCTTTGACATAGGTTGGTGGTAGAATTAGCACTTGGAAAGTGTTAAAATACCACAATTTTAAATACCCTAGGATGTCTAGTTTTCCAAAATATATGTTTTTATGGGGTAAAATAATTTGACAGGCTTCAAAAGTGTCCCAAATGGAACATGGGCGCAGGCTGACTACATGTCAAAATTCCAAGTTGGAAATGCACCCCCCCCTAAACGTGGCCTTTTAGGCCCCAAACAACCCAACAAACCTATGCATGGGTGGTATCCCTGTACACTGAGATGTTGCTGAACACATATTGGGGTGTTGTTTTGCACTGACACATAACAGGATCTGTGAATTCATGCTCGAAGTACAATGTATGTGGAAACAAAACATTAAAAAACTACTAACCTAAAATTTGACAAAGGCTGGTGGTAGAATTAGTGCATGGAAAGTGTTAAAATACTATCATTTTAAATACCCAAGGGTGTCTAATTTGCTAAAATGTATGGTTTTGTGGGGTAAAATACACATTCTGGCTTCACAAATGTCCCAAATGGAACATGGGCGCAGGTTTTCTGCATGTCAGAATTCCAAGTTGAAACACCAAAAAAGCGCACCTCTCAAATGTGGCCTTTTAACCCCCAAATAACCTAACCAACCTATACATGGGTGGTATCCCTGTACTCAGGAGATGTTGCTGAACACATATTGAGGTGTTGTTTGGCACTGACATATAACAGGATCTGTGAATTCATGCCCAAAGTACAATGTATGTGAAAATAAATTACTACCCAAAACATTGACATAGGCTGATAGTATAATTAGTGCCTATAATTAGTGCATGGAAAGTGTTAAAATACTACCATTTGAAATACCCTAGGGTGTCTAGTTTTAAAAAATATATGGCTTTGTGGGGTAGAATACACTTTCTGGCTTCAAAAATGTCCCAAATGGGACATGGGCACAAGTTTTCTGCATGTCAGAATTCCAAGTTGGAAAACCAAAATGCACACCCCCTAAATGTGGCCTTTTAGCCCCAAAACAAACCAACAAACCTATACATGGGTGGTATCCCTGTACTCAGGAGATGTTGCTGAACACATATTGAGGTGTTGTTTGGCACTGACATATAACAGGATCTGTGAATTCATGCCCAAAGTACAATGTATGTGAAAATAAATTACTACCCAAAACATTGACATAGGCTGATAGTATAATTAGTGCGTATAATTAGTGCATGGAAAGTGTTAAAATACTACCATTTGAAATACCCTAGGGTGTCTAGTTTTAAAAAATATATGGCTTTGTGGGGTAGAATACACTTTCTGGCTTCAAAAATGTCCCAAATGGGACATGGGCACAAGTTTTCTGCATGTCAGAATTCCAAGTTGGAAAACCAAAATGCACACCCCCTAAATGTGGCCTTTTAGCCCCAAAACAAACCAACAAACCTATGCATGGGTGGTATCCCTGTACTCAGGAGATGTTGCTGAACACATATTGAGGTGTTTTTTTTTCTTCACATTTTAAGGTAATGTTTACCTAAATTGCAATCTATGTGAAAAATTAAAAAAAAAGATTTTTTGCTGCAAACTTTGGCAAAGATTGGTGGTAAAATGGCTACATGAAATGTGTCAAATACCCCAAGTTAAATGCCCTGAGTGGTATAGTTTTCAAAAATATGTACATGTTGGGGGTCATTCATGGATTTAGTACAGAAATCAGTGTTACAATGTCACTATCGCTAATTTTGAAAAAAAGGATTTTAAAATAGCTTTGCACTACTTATAGTTCTGGCCCTGTAACATGAATAAAAAAAGCACAAAAACATAAAACATGGGCTATTTCTAAACTCAGGACATATATAAGAAACTATTTAGCAGTGTTTTTTTGTTGTCTCTTGTACATGAGTATACGATTTTTCAAATAATAGTCATAAAAAAAAAAAAATCAATTTTTTTTACATATTTTATTATTTTTTTTACATCAAATTATATGCTATTATCAAAATAATGGTATCAAAAGAAAGCCCTTCGTATAACGATAAAAACGATATATAGTTTGTGCGGGTACACTAAATGAGACAGAAATAAATTATAGCAAAACACAAACACCTCAGAAATGTTAAAACAGCCCATGTCACCAAGCGTCGGACAAGCCAAAAAAGTCATGTCACTAAGGGGTTAATGCTTCCCTTTTTGGATGTTGTTTGTATATTTTGTTGCTCTGACCAGGCTTTGGGTTTAACATCTTTACCCACCACAGGTGCTCAATACATGGTGTCCAGGGAAACCTACAACCAAAGTACAAATGTAAAATAAGATGGTCTTTAGTCTCTGGTAAGTAATATAATTGAATGGACTAATCTCCATATAAGCAAAATATTGCTGTACTTTGACATAGGTGTGGGCTAAGCATAATATGGTCAAATAATGTGACTACATCTTAAATGTTGTTATCTTAGAAAGGTTTTTTAAGTAGTCTGAATGAAGCTTATAGCTTTAATAGTTTGTAAGCCTAGTTGGACATTTCAGTAGCATCCCCTTATCATAAATTGTATTTCAGGTGTATGCTTCCATTTTTGGATTTTGTTTATATATGTTAAGATAATTTAACTATTCCTGGTAAGTGTTATCTTCTTTGAACATCTCCAAAGTATATGTATATCCTTCTAATGTTAGGTTCTCCAGTACTTTTTGAAATATAGAAGAAAAAAAAAAGTTTCAAAACTTATATTACACTGTGTTAGCAACATTGCCAGCAAATGCCTAAATTAGGAGAAAAATGTGTTTTTTAAGTGTGTCTGTGGTGTCTCCTGTTGATGACATCACCAGTGGCATGATAGGCCAATTATACATTTCTCACTGAAAAGCAGGTGATGTCATAAATAGGAGACACCACGACACTTAAAAACACATTTTAGGCATTTATTTGCAATTCTGATAACACAATGTATAGATCATTGTTTATGCTCTACGGTCACAATAATAAAACATTGTTTAGGGGATAGAGTCCCTTAAATAGTAGGCCTTCCAGCTGTGGTCAATCTCAGTCAAGACAAGGCAGTTGTTATTATGTTTTTTTTTTTTTTTTAAAGTATGTGTAATCAAAATATTGCACATGTATGAATCATTGGTAAGACCTCACAATTAATATGCTGTGCAACATTGAGCAGAGGACATGGAACAAGTAAATGAAAGTACAAGCTATCATGGCGGACTGCGGGTGGATAAAAGGCACCAATGAGAGATTACCATATGCACGTATTTAATTATCAATAAATAAATATTTCAAATATATAAATATTGGAGAAGAGAAGATATCAGAAAAACATTAAGATTGTACAAATCAAAGGACATTTTAACAGTCACAGCAGTTATTCATTAGTAAAAGTTGTGTCAAAGTTTGTGAGGTAAAACTGTAAAAAACAACAACAATTAATGTTATGGTACACCCCAGTATAGGAGAGGTTAATACCGCTGAGGACCTTCCCTTTCTGAATGAAGAAGCAGCTAACAGCAGTTCCAATTAGCTGAACAGGAACCATACGAAATCCTTAACGAACCAAACAGCCGCACGAGTCAATCATACGAATCCCATACCCACAGGTACGAGACCAAGCTCCGTGTTGAGGGTTAAACAGAGATCTACATTAGTATACAATGGGGGGATGGAACTAAACATAGTTCTCCAACTAACTGGCGCTAGGAACACATTAGACTTTCAGACTGCAACCAAATGACCATACAGTGAGTAGACCTAATTGCAAAACACACAGTAAGAGACATAATGAACCCAACATAATCAGTTAATCCCGTTAATACAGAACAATGGATGTTGGAGTAAACTATCCAGGATTGTCACTGACACATTATAAACCTTTAGAGTGGTCTACTCACAGAATTAAACATTACACGTAAAGCAATATGCTCACAGAACGTGACTAACTAACAATATTGATAACTTTCAAAATATGCATCACATTCCCCTAAAACATACCTCTTTCAGAATCAGACAATTCCACCCAGTAGTTTATTCGGTAGTTTGTGAAATAAATGAACGGAGGGTACGGACAGGCAATTAAACGAAAGATAGACGAAGGCAACGGAATAGAAGTATAGTTCCAAGACAGAGGGGTCGGTCACACTAAATATAATACAATGATAAAAAACATGATTAAACTAGATGGACATTGTATCTCTCTTTCAGCATGTTTAACTATGACTGATGTATGGCATTTTGAGATAGATATTTGAGGGGAAATTAAAATGGACATGGAACAGAAGAGGGAGAGTTAAAAAAATCTTCAGATGAAGTGAAGAGAGAATGGATGACATGGCGTAGAGGAGAAAGAATTAAGACAATAAAAATTGACATGATTTTCAGATGTAGGTTTTAGTCAAAAATACAGAATTTGCCATAAATACAGTGAATACTGGTCAGCTTAACTCCTGAGAGAATTAGGCAAATAATCCATAATGATTTCTGTGTATATATTTCCAGAAGCAAAGTTTAAATCACATGCTATTAGATATGTATATGTTCTCATTAAGCTGAATTATCTTTCACAGTGTTTTATACTCTGGAGATATTTTATCAAACTATTGTCACCAATATTATAAATTGGACATATTTTTTACACATATATTTTAGTTTTGCAAATATTCACTAGTCCAGGGAATTATTAGGATCCTGCTAGTTTAGGGGGCGGGGCACCTGAACAAAACAAATGCACAATAAAGCTGACACTTATAAAAAGAAAGAAAAAAAAATTGGAACAAATAAATTTAGATTTTTTAACATTATTTGATGAATTGTGTGGTACCAAGATTGTCCCTGGATTGTTATACATCTCAGTCCAGTCTAACATAGGCTTGTTTGGAATAAATCTGTATGTAGATTACTATTTAATGAATTAGTAAAGCTATTTGTTTACGTGTGTTTTCCTGCTAGGTGATCATATGTATTGGCAAAAGATGCCCATACCAATTTAGCATTAATGTTTCTTAACTTTTTGAGTGCTGAACTGTCCAGAACTCAGCTTGCTGCATTCCACAACATGCATGTTTTCTATTGAGTTTTGTACGGGGATCAACATGTTGAAGAGGTTTGCATAACATCCATGTCACAGTTCATGCAATAAATAGGAAGAATGCATAGGTTGCTGTGAAAAAAGCACCAATTTAATTTAAGGAGAGCAGACCTCGACACGGTCATTTTGAGGTGCTCAACACCTCTTTCTAAAGTGCTGTCAATCCCACCACACAACACACTGATTAAATAGACCAAAAAATATACACCCATTGCATATTCCAGCCCTCTGAAAACAACACCAAAGACTGAAAAGAAAATGCAAAACTGACTGAAAACAATGAACAAACAAAGAATCAACCAACTAATTCTAGGAAGTGAATAAAGTGAGTAAATGAATCAACTGGTTTTGTTAATATATCCAGAACTGTGTCTTTCTGAAAACCGTGTGCTTTAAAATGCTTACAGCTATGTGTTAATGCTTCTAGTACTGTAATCTATATTTATTTACAGATCACGTCTATTGAATTTCCTGAATGTTGAATGTTCTCAACTATACTATATTTTTCTGTACTCATTTAATGTGTAAAAGTATTAATTTATTCACTTACTAGGTTATGTTGGTTGACACTTTGTTTGATAATTATTTTTAACTGGTTTAGCATTATGTATACCTTTTGGTGTATTTAATCAGTTTGCCCTGTGGTGGGATTGACAGCACTTGCACATTGAGAAAGAGGTGGTAAGCACATCGAAACGTCTGTTGTCGAGGGCAGCAACCTGTCCGCCTGTGCATCCTTCCTTTTATTGTGATCTACATTGGCCAAAAGGGTGTAGCACCTGAATTTGCCTATGGCAGCATGGGGATTAAACCTTTTGTGTACCTGAGGTTCCTGTGGATGTGACTTGTGGATTACAGTTATATACTTAAATATAAGCATATTCTAAGATATCTCAAAAGATTGTTTTTCAACAACATAGCAACACGGGAGCCCCCGGGGGACAGCAGAGTCAACCTGAGGGAGCATTGACTGGGTTAGGGAGGAGTTAATGGCCAGAGTGTAAGAAAGTGGGATGGTGTAGTAAGGGGGAGGAGTTATGTACCATATAAAGGGTAGCAGCCATTTTAGGGGTCAGTCATTTTGTAAAACGATTCACCTACCTTGATTTTCCCGCCCACCCTCCCTAATTTTGTGTTAAGTAGGTTAGGGTTTTGCGGAGATTGCAAGGGGAGTGCACTTTAGGGAGAGTTTATGTATATTTGGATATGATATCCAGTTGGTTGTTGGTGTGTTTGGTGGTTTTGAGCAAGTTGGTAGCTCAAACCGAGTGGGAGGGGGATCTCGGTATGCCCCTCCTTTATATGTGTTTATGTGTGTTATATGTGTTTTGTTGTAATATTGTTATTACAAGTTTTGGTATCATTATGCTAATTATTTATATTTTTTTTGGTGTCATTGCCAAGTTTATGTGAGTAAGGGGTGGGATAATGTTATATTAGGCAATGACAGATGATGTTATTTTAATAAAAATATGGCCATATTTAATAAGGGTATGGCCATAATTATTTTCCAAAATCTGGTGTCTGTCGTTATTGGGGATTTGAAGGGGGGACATTAACCCAAGAATTGACTATACCCTAGTCATGTATCTTTGGGCCTCAGGTTTGAAAAAAAGACTGTGTGCATTACCTTATAACTTGCAAAAGTTACACACAAGGAATGTTTCCAAACTTAGAAAAGATATTACAATCTATTTAGCAGGTTTTTAAAAAACTTAACATTCTTATAATAAATTAAATGATAAGATCAAAATAATGGTCTCTAAAGACACTTTTTCTTATTCCCTCCCAAAATATATATATTTTGTGTGGAGGGAATATTACAGCTAAACAAAAACACAGCAGAACTGTTAAAATGCCATTGTCCAGCATGACTAAAAAAATTCAAAATGGGGATTTAAAAAACAGTGTTCTCATTTCTCCAAAGTAAACCCGATGAGTACTTTTATATAAACACATGAGTTTGGTCTGAGGCTTGAGCCCAGAATAAAGATGTAAGTCGGGAGAGAAGTGGACACTATTTCTTTAACCCTTCAAAAAACTAAACTCTGTAGTTGTCCTTTAAAAGCAATATATTTTCAAACTAGATTGCTGAGAATGAGCATGCCAATATAACAGTACGACATGGGATATCCATTTAAATCCATACAAGAATAAAGGTAATGGTTAATATCTACAATGAAATAAACAAAGAACTGGAGCCCATTATTTCCTCTGAAAAACATGCATTTTTATTGTTCATCGAAACATAATGACAGTGCAGCGTTGCAGTGAATGTTTTGCACTGCTGGAACAAATCTTATGGTTTTTACATTTCCAAAACCCATAATTACACAAGAAGTTGTAATATTAATTTATTTTGACAGAACACTGTGCATTAAGCTTTTCTTCATTTCACATGAGGGTAGATCATTACTGAAAAGTGTGAAGCACGACCTGGTTGGTGTAGACAATGGTTCATAATAAATAGATTTTTCTTTTCTATCATGATAGTTGCAGAATAAATAAAACCTAAGTCACATGAGATATCAGAGATAAAATCTAGAATTATCTAAAAAACAAAACAATAAAACATAGCTAATTTAACTAATAATTTTGAACTACATTTTACTTAAAATATTTATATTTGCCATTTTAAACATTTTACATTTAATGGCAGATTTTTTTTTTAGAGCATTACATTTATAATAAAATGGGCTCAATTTAAAAATGGACATTAATATTTAAGTACATTCCTAAATTATTTTTGTATTTTGCCAAGACCTAAAATAATGCTATATGCCAGAAAAAAAGGAACAGTTTGTCCCTCCTTTTCAAATTCTATCATCATTATAAAAATTGTAAACAGGTATAAATAACCGTTAATGTAAATTTTTGGGTTTAGCATACCTCCCAACATTTCAAAGGGTTAAAGAGGCAAAGTTTCATTTTTGTGGGAGTGGCTGAAGGTGTGTCAATAGGTGGCGCCGTACCAGAACATTTTCAGCAACTTTTTCGCCAACTATTTATGTCATTTGGTAACACGTTTAGATTGACAATAAAGTATTTTTTCCCTACAAATTAACATAAAAATATAGACCCATTTTAGTGTGACTTGTATTATTATGGATCTAGTTGATACACACAAACCAAAATGTTTTGAGCTCCCAGAAAAGAGGGACAATAAACTAGAAAAGAGCGGCAAAGGGCTTTAGGGGCAAAACAGTGATTGCCCCTCCTAAATAGGGTCATTTAGGTATGGTTTAATCCCCTTGTAAAGGACAGCAGTAGTAACATGGAAATTATTATATAAAGATACTCATATTTATTAAATAAAAGGGCTAGTAGTGACTGCATAGGAGCAAAGAGCCATTTTATTCCCTAATCAGTCAGATCAATATAGAATATGTGCTGTGATGCTGCTGAAGCTCCCAGTGTAAAAAAAACAAAGTGATTTGTGCAAATTAACACGGTGCTAAAATTGGTGTAGTTATAATACTTGCGGTACAACACACATACGCAGCCCTCTGAAGCTCTCTCCAGAATGCTCATAAACAGTACAAAATGCAAAAAAGCAGAATGGCACGAGATAGTGGGTACCTTAAATATAAAAAGTAAAATACAAGCAATAATAGTGCAATTTTTTAAGACACCACAACTTTAAAATGAATACATGGTAATAAATACACTCACAACCCAACGTGAGGTTGTACAGAAAAAATCATTATATTAAATTTCAATATAACGATTTTTTCTGATGCTATTTTCGCTTGGTCACGCATTTGTTTAAATATATTCTGCATATATATAATCTAATCTAGTCATCTCTCGTTTTAGGTTTTTTTATGTTTTATTTTATTTTTATTTTTATGCAGAAATGATGAAATATTATATGTACTGTTGATTTATTGTTTGAGAAAAAATGAATGGTACAAGCTATTGAAAATACCCTTGAAATATAATGTTTTTGATGTTTTTTTCCCCCTTGTAAAACGAACTTACAAGAAATCTGTTCAGTGGACATTAAAGTTTCTTCATAAAGACGTCAGTGGAGCGTCACTATGGTAACGGATGCTTGTCGCAGTAGAAACACGTCAGAAAAAGGTCTGCGCTTGTGATACAAATTCAGCTTCTTTACAATGCCGGACATCAGTCTTCTCCTGAGGAAGCCGTGACTGGAGCTCCAGCGAAACGTGTAGATATGGGATAGCGGCAGCTACGGACTTTCTCCTTGATCCTGCCGTCTATCTTTACCACGTCCAGGTTATGGTTTTACCCAAGTTATGATGACACCAGCGGTCTTCACTGTTTTTATCTGTTTATATCCTGTGAGTTTCGGCCTTTTTTTTTATACCAGCCTGCACATGTCTTGTCGTGTTAAAATTTTCAGAGTCTATTAAAATTTGTGAAGAAATCAAATCACTCTCAATGATCATTCCTCACGTTGGTTTATGAGTGTATTTATTACCACGTATTTATTTTAAAGTTGTCGTGTCTTACAAAATTGCACTATTATTGCTTGTATTTTACTTTTTATATTTAAGTTACCCACTATCTCGCGCCTTTCTGCTTTTTTGCTTTGAAGCTCCCATTGTGAAAGCCTTGGCTGTGATGCTGTGCACTAAACAGGGGTAGGCCTCAATATTGATAATAATGGACAATTTCGTCGCATTTGCTGCGGCTTCTTCAGAGGTAGAGAGATGAATAGGAAAGAAGCAGCAGCATATGCGACGAAACGCGTCAGGTCCCTCTTTATAATACATTTACTGGTGCAGACGCATTTCAAACTACAGAGGACGAACCCTTGTTATGTACAAGCAAAGTGTTAATTCTATACACACTGTGGTTTTAATATAATACTTTTAATGTTATGCTCACAAATTGCATTATTAATATTATTACTCTTGTGTTGTTTACTTTTCTAATTTTGAGAGTTCCAGCCGTATTTCCCCCCCTTCTTTTCTCTCGATTCCCACCCTTTTCTCTGTTACATTCAGCGGTCCCACCAAACTTTTCAATTTGTATTACTGTGTGTGTTGAGGAACCACATCTTGGTGTTCTATTTTTGAAAGCTGCTATTGTCTTTACCCTGGTAGAAGTCTTGTATACAACTAGTTTTTCCATATTTAGAATAATGTATTAAAATATAATTTTTCTGCAACATTGACTTTTAGGGTTATTTATTTTTTACTTGCATTATTTCCAGATCAACAATATCAAGAGTATTTTTGAGAAACACATAACGGTCTACTTGGGTTGCTTTGATCTTTTAAAGGAAATTCTGAGCTACAAGTTTCGAACCTCTTTGAATCACTTTCATCAGTGATTGGAATAGCCCTTAAATTCCGGCTACTCAGAGACAAACAATGTGGTCCCAAATCGGAACAAAATTGGCCATGTTGGCGATTATAGTTCTGATATTTCGACAGATAAACTGCGGACTGAAATTATCGCCTCGGCAAACATAGACTTCTAGGGAGAGGACTTAGGCTTATTTTGTGGCCATTTTCAGGAAGTCCTCCAGAAGAATATAAATGGCAGAAATTTGACTATTGTAACCAAATTTGGGACCATTTCAGGGACTGTCAGCCCTTTATGAGTAAGGGAATCCATATGACTACTCAGACCAAGTTCCCTGAATCGAATATGGCTGAAGATCTGTCTGAAAGCAGCAGAAACCGACATTTCTAAACTGATATCAGTCATTGTTTAGGGAAATTGCTGAAAATGCTATAATTCAGCCAGAAGCCCCTATCTGGCCCTATTTCAGGCCAAATCAGAGCTCCCTGAGTAGACCCTATAGATACAAATAATAGTAAAAAAAACCTCATGTTTCTTCAACAAAGAAATATGTCACTCCAAGCACCAGAAAAATTGCAAATATGTACACCAAAGAAACGTCCACTAGGATTAAATAAAAGGAATTCACTGGGAACCGAAGTAGATGTGAGTCACCCAATACAATTCAATTATGAACAGGTGCCTGGAAACATAGGGTGCTTGGCCAAGGTGCATCCACTATTTAAGTGCCTGGTTATTTTAACATGTAGCCTACTAGCACAATTCTGTATATATATAAAATATATATATAAGATCTAAATATATATATATATCACAATATTTATGTCATGAATGAACATTTTAGTGACAAGAGACTGCGTTTACCTAGTTTACCCAGTTTTCCCTGGCTTGTCAGTGACAGAGTTTCTTAACATGCCAGCAACAAAAGGCATTTGACTTCTGTCTGATGTTGTTCCCTGCAGAACTAGAGAACGCTCCATCAGAAACACTCCCGCCGTGCGCAGGAGGGTTGACGCCAACCAAAATTCTGTCTCTGAGGAAAAATGAGTTAATCCCAGGTTTGCACTATAAATATGATTAAGAGATCTAAATTGTAAAAGATATTGCAACCCACCTGAGTGTACAGGATATAAGTGCAAGACATGAGAAGTAATTATAATAACAAACCATATCTTTAATGTGATTGCAATTCAGAATCTTTTTTGTTTTCTTTCTTTTCTCCTCCCCCCCCCCCCCCCAAATCCGCGGTATGCAGTAATTCTAATCTAAATCCCTATTGATGTAAATGAAATTCCTTAAACTGATAACAAAAGATTTTCTTCTAATTCTGATGCTATGTTATGTTGACGATGCTTTGATCAAAAAAGGAGGGGAAAAAAAGATCACAATTTCCTGATTCAGAAAAAATACTAAGCTGGTGTGCATTCTGCTGATAACAATATCAATAGAAAATTATCTTTTAGTAGGGTCTAGAGAACATTACTTTTAATGACAGTGTTGAGAAAAAAAAATCTGGATCTAGAGAAAACAGACAATGACGATCATCTAATCAATTAATCTCTTTCAATCAAGAATTGCCTTCTGTATGCAGCGGATTACATCATTTTAATGATCCATTCAGCCAAAAAAGATATCATAGAGGTGTCTGTGTCACAGGTTTTAAGGTCAACTGGTTTTGGGAACAAAAATATACCTTGTTGTTTGAATTTTTTTTTTAATTTTTTTTTTAGATCTAATTATATTTTTCTGGTTTCTGTGAGAATTATTAAAATAAATAGATGCAAACATATCACATATGCATCGACATTTCTTTTTCAGGTCAAAATGTATACTTTGTTTATTCTTCTTTGCTTTTCTTACATGAAGTTAGTCATGGGATTTTTTTTTAGGCTAGCCATTATTGATAATAGTGTGTGAGAATAAAACAGTTTGTGCACAGAGAGAAAATGTTTCAAAGCAGGTGTATAGTGGTGTGAAAATGAAAATTGTTTTCCATTGTTCTGTTACTTGTACCCAAAGTGGCCATCCCCAAAATCACACTGAAGTACTACTGTTTCCTTGTTATCAGTCTGAATACATCTCAGCTTAACTCCCCTTGTTGTCCACAATCATGCCATTTTTGGAATGTTTCTGCAGAATGTGTAATTTGCCTGTGTTCAGAGGGAAGTCAATTAATCAAGGTGTTTCATAATGTGATCCTCTTCTTGATTAATTAACTGATTCCCTCGCAACACAAATGCTTTCTATATTCTGCAGAGGAGCATGTGAATGTTATACACAGGGGTGTTTCTAGAACAGGCGGAGGTATGCTCCTTCTACCAACCTCATGAAAGAGAGAAGTGCAGGGAATGTTGGGTTTTAATACTATAAAGAGATACATGTGATTTTTAATGCCATGTGTATACATTTTTATTGCCATGAATATAAAGACTATATATAGAGATGAATCACTATTATTCATATTGAATGTGATAATCAAGTGTGAAAATAAAAATAATATGAGATGATAGCATTGTTTTTATTTTCACACTTTATTATCACATTCAAGATGAATGATAGTAATTAATCACATTTTTTCCTAGTAATCTCACTGGGATTCACACTCACACTATGCCACTCACACTTACACTCACTCACAAACACTTCTACTCTGCCACACTCACTCCCACACACTTCCACTCACTTCCACTCTGCTGCTCACACACACTTCCAATCTTCCACTCACACACACACTCATAACTCTGTCACTCACGTTTACACACACACTTACACACACTTACACTCTGCTGCTCACACACTCAAACACACTTAAAATCCCATAACCATAACCACCAACTCTGCCACTCATACTCACAAACTCTGCCATTCACACTCACTTACTCTGCCACTCACTCACACCACACTCATACTCTGCCACTCACACACACTTACATTCTGTCACACACACACACTTACATTCTGCCACTCACATACACACTTACATTCTGCCTTTCACATATACTTACATTCTGCCACTCACATACACTTACACTCTGCCACTCACATACACTTACACTCTGCCACTCACACACACTATGCTACACACACACACACACACTATGCCACACACTCACACACACTTCCACTCACACACACTCATAACTCATGCTTCCACACACACTCTGCCACACACTTACACTCTGCGGCTCACACACACACTCAAAAATACTTAAACTCTGCCAATCATAAAT
This sequence comes from Pelodytes ibericus, assembly GCA_036172795.1. Taxonomy (NCBI): domain Eukaryota; kingdom Metazoa; phylum Chordata; class Amphibia; order Anura; family Pelodytidae; genus Pelodytes; species Pelodytes ibericus. The sequence goes on from CM069860.1 coordinate 42,986,323, forward strand.
ACAAACTCTGCCACTCATACACACAAACTCTGCCACTCATACACACAAACTCTGCCACTCACACTCTGCCACTCACTCACACTCTGCCACTCACACACACTCACACTTACACTCTGTCATTTACACACACTTACATTCTGCCACTCACACACACTCTGCCACTCACACACACTCACACTCTGCCCCTCACACACACTTACATTCTGCCACTCACACTCTGACATTCATACACACGCACACTCTGTCACACACTCACACTACCACACACACTCTGCCACACACACACTCACACACACTGCCACACACACTCTGCCACACACTCACACGGTCACACACACTCTGCCACACACACTCACACACACACACACACACACTCACACACACACAAAATAGCTTTGCTCATTTTGTCACCCATTACTTTCAAACTCGGGTGCTGAATTTGACTGTGTCTCAAAATGAAAGTTGTCCTTCAAAGTCGATTTTAGTGAATAGACCCAAATAGACTTAATACTGGACACAAGATAATTGTTTACCAGCCTACTGGTAAAATAGCAGCTGGGTGTCAACCCTAATTACCATAGGCGGAAGACAAGGATTCAAAAGCCTTGGACTATGGTAGTAAAGATGCGTTAAGTATTTGTAGCAGCTGTATTAAATGTAAATATTTTATATGATAATCCATTGATATTGTATAGTATAATTTATACTTTGAAGCATAACATTTCATGGTACATTATTTCTATGTGAAAATAGATTTCATTTATTGTACTCAACCACTTGATTTTCCATTAGAACAATGATTGGTAAGGTTCAGGCAAATATAAATAATAGAATTAAATTAATGAACCCATATATATTAAAATCACCTACAATATATTCAAATGTGCACTTAAAAAAAAAGTGTATATATATATATATATATATATATATATATATATATATATATATATATAATTGTTGTTGCTAAAGCATAACCAATAAGGATTCATGTATTCTTATTATATGTACAAACTGGGAAAAATACCCATCCTAGTCTGTTTTTACTTTAGGTTGTATTTTACAAAATACTGTCTCCCCATGACCACTAATGCACAATTAAAATGCAATGAATTAGAGGACTGGGAACCATATACAGAAACAATTGAAGAGAAGATGGCATAGTACTCCCATCAAGATCCAGAGGGAGAAAAATCAATAGGTAGTTTGAGTCAAAGAGTGTTTCTGTTATAATCTATCAAGAGAAGAATCACACTCACAGACAAAGAAGTGCTTAAGGAAAGCTTGGCATTACAAAAATCTTAATAGTAACAAAAAATATATTTAAAATATAAATAGCACAGAATATATGTAACGTTTAATTTGTATGGGATAAATAGTTATAAATGAAGCTTGATGGAACTTTCACAATGTAGTATATTACAGGAAAATATTTTTTGGAAACTGAAAATGGCCTGCATGTATATTATTCAATGTTAATTGTATGTCAAATAAAAAATGAATGTTTGTGTATATACATACGCCCCAAAGGTTTAATGATGACTTTCTGGGTTAAGCTATGACAGAAGCAGACTCTTAAAACGTATAAAAATATTTATGTGTGGTTGGATACAACTGGGTAGTAATCAAAGATGATGTAAATAACACCCATCATAAGCGTTTGTGAGGCACCAGCTATTGTTAGCAATTAAATTAAACAATTGCAATCGCTTGGTATCTCTAGGCAGCAGTCATGTTGTCCCTTGTGGAATTTGTACAGTTATACACAATAGCTATCTTGCTGTCACTACTTCCCTTGGGCAGTATACAGAAAGCAATATAATCTGGAATGGAAGAAAAAAACTGAACTATTTTATTTATTGAATCTCAGTGTCAAACGTTCCAGATCACATGGGGACATCCATTAAAATTAAAGGGACAGTCTATTCCGCAAACTCACTTTGGTGCAAGATGAAGATAACTGTTTGTATAGTGCACAGGCTTTTTTTCCTAGTGTGATTTGATGCAAGTATTCTGCATAAATCACATTTTTAAATATTTGACTCAGACCTACTTGCTGCAGCACTGTTTTTATAGACACTGAGCATAAAAAATGTTTCATTTAGCTACTTTCTGTGCTGCTAGAATTGAATACATTGTGTGAACTCTAAGTGATCTTTCTCTTGCACACAATAGGATCTATTAACAGTGCAACACATTCTCTGATGACATCACTAGAGAAACAGGATATTCCATTATATTTACTGTTAGGGAGGCAAATTGTGGAATACATGGCAAAGTGAGGTTGTTTTGGTCAGTTCAAATTGATTAATTTAAAGCATTGAGACTCATACAAAGCTATAACAATTAAAATAATCTTAGGTAATATTATTCCAGAAAAACACAACTGCTTTTGGAGCCATGAAGCATTTTTTATCCTTCGAGATGAACTTGAGACTTTTCTCATTGTTTTTTTTTATGGCTTCTTTTCAGGGTATGGGAAGGTTGAACTTGATGGTCTATATGTCTACATTCTTAAGTGTAACTATGAAAGAATTTAAATCTGGTATGTGGTTTTCAGTTTTTATTTTGTATTGAAAAAAAGCATTATTATATTATTATTATTATACAATTTATTTTATCTAAACATTTTTCTTTAATACATGTAAGTTCTACTGAATGCTCAGTGATTTTTATTTTTAAAATATATCAAGCTTACACAAAATAGAAATAAGGTAAAAATGTAGCCGAATAATGTAGATTACCAAAAAGGAGAGTATCCAGTTCCAAGGACACTATTTTATAAACAGCATTGTACATTATTAAGTATACATGCTACTAAGCATCTCAATTTAAATGAACCACACTGACTACAACGTGATTGTGTGCTGGATTCTAAAAGAAAAAGAACATTTTGGTCGATGTTTAATATAATTTGCTGCAGAGCAAAAATTCTTGTTAAAAATATGTCCATTGTTATCCTTCAAGCCAGTGAGCAATGATCAGTAATCAATGTGAACTTGCTGCACAGTAAGCAAGGCATTAATGTTTCCAGACCCCATTTATTTGCAAATTTCAGTTTTCCTGAGAGAACATTTTCCATTCAGACAAAGGATAGCATTCTCCTTCATAAATCTTGGCTAACACTAATACAAATTGCTTAACATTTACCTGTGCCAAAATGTTTATTGCAAAGCTGTAATTTTGAAATTAATGTATTGTATCTTGTGTGTTTTATTACTCAAATTTGAAATATTTTACATTTGATGTTGTATCTGTTCATTCATTTTACAGTCAAAGGAGTTATTCTTAGCTTTCTAGTTGTCTGAGTTTTTCCATTTAGCCATTGCATATCTGATCTATGTGGCTTAGAATTGTATTTTGATAATTAAATTAAAAATAAAGAAATATTGAGCTGTTCTTGTAACACACGGGGTCCAGGATGGTAAAGGGACCCTGAGAGCCCGATATCAGGAGCTACAGTGCAGGGTGGAGACACAGGACCTGGTGCTGGGTAACTGCAATCACTTGGAGGTTTGGGACCTTGCAGCCACAACCAGGCCCTGAGAAGTAGCTGCTGTATAGAGGTCCCAGGCTACAGAGGAAATGAACTAAGTGATCGTCAAGCAGAGCTAAAACAGAAAAGAGACTGAGGGAGAGCAGAACTAAAATACAGAGTGCAGGGCTACAGGACAGAGGCAAGACATGAGCAAGATAAAGCAGAAACCAAACGGAGGGTAAGCAATTCAAAGCATGGGGTTGAGGAACACAAAAGGCACATACAAAAGAACAAACATAAAAACAGGAACTAGCCTAACACTAAGGATGGTAAAGGTGGGGGTTTGGTTCAACAAATTGGCCAATTAGATGTTAGCTTGCCAACCACATCAAGGTATGTGGCGACATTAGGCAAGTCCCTAACTAATACATAATATTAGCAAAGCATAAATAGAATCTAAGACACATAAATGACATTGAACTTAAACACAGAGAAAATACCTGTAGACTGCTGCAAAGGACTGAACAGAAATGGGTGTGGTTTAAATAATAATAACAAGGCAGAGTTAATCAGAAAACCCGGAATGGAACAAAAGGACAGGCAGAGAGGAATACAGGGCAGGACAGGTATACTGGGCATGACAGGTATACAGGGCAAGGACAGGAATACAAGGCAAGGACAGGAATAAGCATTAATAATAAACAAGAAAGCAAAGCAAGAAGAATACAGAAATGCCTGGGTATAGCCTGGATGAGTCTGCACAAAGGTGCATGGTTACAGTTCTTCCCATTGGTTTTGGTGCAAATTATATAAACAGAGGAATGAGTTATGTGATTTTGACCAAAGTATAATACATTGTACCTACCATAACACATGCTTCAGATAGGGAAAGTATGTTATGTTCAATTAATAATCTGAGGGCCTTCAATTTACTTTTGTAATGTACACTTGAGGTGCAAACTGCCCTCTCAACTATATTAAAATATGCGGTGTGCTAATATGACTTCTATTGCTGGGGTGGAACAATCAAGGGGGCACATGACACACTATCCAGTATAACAGCCACACGTTGGCCTAGTGGGAAACTAAGAAATGTCTGCCCTAGGGCCCTATATGGTCTTGTTCCTTTGGTATTTTAAAATACTTACATATGCTCCTTGAAACTGGACAACCTCCATAAATTATTCTGGTTAGGTCAGCGTGTCTCAATCGGGGTTCTGTGGTACCATAGGATTCCATGAGAGATCAGTAGGGGTTCCCTGGACTCTGTCTAAGATCCAGGTCTTCTGTTGCATCACTTTTATGGGAAATCCCAAAGCGGTACTTTATGTTGTTTGCTCTTAAGATCACCGTGGCAGTTGCAAAAGTTATGCCAAAAGGGGCTGGTGACTTGACTTCTTTTATGACTCTAAATACATTTTCCTTGATTTTTCTATGAGGAGCAACACATTATCTCATCCCGTAACATAAGCTCAGGCAAATTAGATGGTCTCATGATATTATGACACCTTTCCACATAGTGTGCCTGGTCCTTAGGAATAACTCCCATTAGTTCCAATAACGTTTTACATCTTGTTATTTTCTAACAATTCAGAAATATCTCTCATAATTGCTGATCCCATAATTTGATCCCTCTAGCCTGCCTAATTTTCTATTCAAACAATTCACACTTAGCCTGCAGGTCAGGAGCATTTCCATCCAAGATGTGTGCAATCTCTGGGCAGATGTTCCTATGCTTAAACTAGTGATAGCTCTCTGGGTGATCTCTAGGAAGTCCTACATATTCATTCATATTGCAGGTTTTTACATATTTGAAGCAAAGGTCTCCATTCTTATGAGACTCTATCAGCTTTTTATAGCATTCCAATTGTGTGCTTCTTGTAAGAAGACCCAAATTAATGTATTTATCAGGACTTAGATTAAAATGGACATTGCGATTTCTTATGTACTTTGTGGCCCACTAGCTGGCCAGGTCTATGACAGTTCAGCGCTTACAATTTAGCAGGACAGTTTGAGCGCTGAACTGTCAGCGGTGAAATGCAACTCAGATGTTTCACCTTGACAGTGTAAGCTCTGACAGAGTACCCCCCCATATAAACTAAACCCACCCTAATAAATTATACCCCCAAAAAGTTACCCCTCCCAAACCCTAATACTAACCATCCCCAAACCCTAATACTAACCCTTTCCGAACCCTAATACTAATCCCCTAATACTAACCCCTAAGCTCTAATACTAACATTAACCCCTAACACTAACCCTTAAGCCCGAATAGTAACTCCTAATCCATAATTCTACCACTAACACTAAGCCCTAATACTAATCTTACTCACCTTGTACGTGATCCCGCAATGAACTATCCCATGATGACCTCTCTGCGATGACCTCTCACGCGATGAACTGGCCATCGTGAGAATGTTCGCGGGGAAGAATTGTCCCATCCCCCTCGCCTATTCAGAATTATTCAGAAGAATGAGTTTTGTTTTATCAATATCACAGGAAAAATGTACCTTGTTTTACAGCTCCAACTAAAGTGATTTCAAATCGATCCTTACATATCCTTAAAGATACTTGTAGACATCAGTTAAGCGTGAGCTCCTGTTTTTTTGCATGTTATGGCAGAATATAGTGTCAAGATTTAGAAATAAATATTTGTAGAGTAAACATCAAGTGATATCAGATATTTATATATTTTTGTATTGATTATTGAGACCTGGTAGGATAGAATTTCTAAATTACTGATCTTTAATATGATAAGGAAGGTCATTTTCTTGTCAGAGTGGTCCATTAACTGAAGCACTGGATAGACTTTAAAGATAATTTCCTGTGAAGTGGATATAACCCTGAGCAATGATATCCTAGCAGATAGAACCAGCTAATAATACCAATCAATAAACTAATATATAAAGTCATTGCTTCAGCAATAACTTTGAGAGATTAAGTTCATTTTGTAAAAAAAAACTATACAAAATCAAATTACCTTTCAATATATTGAAAACTCCTTAAAACAAGACATTATTGATTTTATAATGGACCAGACACCATCAAACTGAGCAGTTCATTTTATTGAAGTCCCTCATATTGATCAAAACAATAAAGTATTTTAAACCAATGTCTCCATAAAAATCAATAAACTGATTTGTATAGAGTGTTGCCATTGGTTTGTGAACTTTTACAGGATATCTGTTGAATGTGTGTATCTATATGTAGAATATGTAAAGAAGATCATGTTTTTTTCACATTTTAATAAATATTTGGAATGATGTCATGAAATAGAATTGATTAATGATAAGCGATCTGATTAATTAAAATGCGCACCAGTAACAAAAACGGAAACATATTTTATTATATATTAAGTTATGCAGGCATAGCCATCCAGGCCAGCAGATGGCAGCATTGCAAAACTCTCTTCCGTTTTAACAATCTGATTGTATCTCACAGTCTTCATAGCTAAGAAATGTTACTTTTTGCAGAGGTATGTCTGTGGTGTTCTTCAGTGTACAAATATGTTCAAAAATACAAAATGTTTAGTGTTGCAAGTTGAAGAGTTTAAAAACAGACATGACAGCATATGCCAAACACTGACAGACGCACTGGGAGAAAAAAGAAACAGGGGTCGCAAGTTGAAGGTTGACAACTGGGATAGAAGGACAGGATAGTTACACAATTCTCCAAAATTGCAGCCTCAGAAATGTACACAGAATTGAATCAGCAACTCTATGAATCTCAACAAACGCAGATCTCCCTTCTAAATATCTGGAGGAAAAAAATACATTTGGTCCACTAAGGCCCTTCTGCAAGGAAATTGAGCAGCTTTACGGTTTATCTGAAGAACTCAGCCTAGGGAAAACTGGTGGACCAAAGTTATGTTTCAGCAAATTAAGTAACTTAGAAATTCCTTAAAAATAAAAATAACAGGGTTTAACAAAATACAGAAGCCAGTGAGGCATAACACCTTCATTGCCCTACTGCTACTTCCTAAAGTTTTGAGTTGTTTTACAACTCTACAGAAGTACCATTTCCCTGACTCCTTTTATTAATTAGGCTGGACCCTGACTCCCCAGCATTTGCCAAATTAGCCTGGAAATTCACACCTAATTCACTAGACCAATTTGTCATCATCACTCTCTAAAATGTTTACATATAAACATATAGAAAGCGTTTAGCCTTCCTGATGAATTTTGACTTTACAGCTAATTTGAATGGCACAAAATGAATGACAGACAAATAATTTGGCCTGACCCAATGGATTAGTCAGTAGCTGGCATAGATATTTTTTCGTTTTTATGCATAGTATAATGTGTTTTCCTCTATAGTGATCAGTTTAATAACTGGTACACACATTCCTGTAAGCTGGCTATACACATCAATAGATATTTACTTTTCCGTTCCATTATACACCACATATCAAACAGCGATGTAATTTGCAAAATTAGTTGGAGATGTCAGTTTGCACAGCATGTGGCTGTGAAAACAATGTATAACTCTAATTACTCTAAACAGCAATAATATAAACAATTTATGAAAAACGTCAGTTTGCTAGATACACATACTGAAGTGGCACAGCTCTTTTTGGTATAGTGCTGAGAACTACAGATGTGAACTGCATTATGCATACTGGAAAGTGTCAAGTGAAAGTAATACCCAGCTGCAAACTAATGCTAATTTAGCATTTACAAGCTTTATCGAAATTATTCTACTTGAACGAAAAGGCTAATAACTGGATCCATTTGTTGGATTTACCACTGGGTGACCAGATGTCTCATTTAATTGGCAACACGTATACAAAATGCACCATACAAGATAACATTTCCTTTAACCCCTTTGCGTTGCTAGGATGTTCTATGCCATCCTATTTTTTTGTTCTCAAAAGACGCTAGGACGGCATAGAAGTTCCTGCGTTTAACGGCCCATCGCGGGTCCCGCAGGGACTTGCAGTGGGATCTCACCTGTCAGATGAGGCCAGCTTGCCAATATGCCTCTTATACTTGCCATTCCGACCGCAGACTCACCAATGTACGTCTGCATCCGCAGACGTGCCAAGCTGCCCCTCAAACTTGCCATGCTTCCCCAGACTTGCCAATCTGCCCCTACCAATTAATCCCCAGACTTGCCAATGTGCTCTCCCTCATGCACTAAGAACTCAGAGTTGCAGAGTTCAATCACAACAGTAAATCCCAGTTGTTACATTGTTAGCATATTTCCAATGTATCTGTTAAATCCCCTATGCATTTAGCCCAGAAGACCATTATCCATCAATCACTTGTACAGATTCCCAGCAGAGTTCAGGTCAGCCCTTCCTCGTTCCAACGTGGATAAAATGAGTAACATTCTTTATTCTCTATGATGCTAATATACAGTGAAATCATGTTTATTGCTGTGCCAACTACAGGGTTTTAGATATTTTACAATTTAGTGAAGTAGGAAAATAAAGTGCTTATGTTTTTAAACAATTTTCCAATGTAATTCCAATATAAGATGTACACAAACAGATTAGGTGAAACAGAATGGGGCACAATTTATTAGCTATTTATGAATATTATATATATATATATTTATATATAGTACTGGAAAAAAAGATTTGGCACATGTGAAAAAATGCTATAAAATCCTTTCAAAAATGGACATGTTAATAATTTATTTTTATCAATTTAAAAAATGCAAAATGAGTGAACAGAAGAAAAATCGAAATCAAATCAATATTTGGTGTGACCACCCTTCGCCTCAATTCTTCTAGGTACACAGGCACATAGTTTTTTAAGGAATTTGTCAGGTAGGTTGTTCCAAACATCTTATCCACAATTCTTCTGTGAATTTAGCACCTCAGTGGCTTCTATCTCTTCCTGTAAACCCAGACGGACTCGATGATGCCACGATCAGGGCCCTGTGGGGCCCATATCATCACTTATTGTCTAATCATACACCTGACTATATATATATATATATATATATATACAAGTTCCCTGACTTTGTGCAAGAGTACCTAGAAGAATTGAGGCGAAGGATGGTCACACCAAATATTGATTTGATTTTTCTACTGTTCACTCATTTTGCATTTTGTTAATTGATAAAAAATAACCTACTGTATTAACATGTCTATTTTTGAAAGCACTTCACAGCATTTAAAAAAATATATTTATCTCTTTATTCAATTTGTTTTCTCTTTTTTGCCAATACAAAAAGACAAACATAAACACGTGACTGACAATAGTTCTCAGCAGTATTTCAAGAAAATGTCATGATGAAACAGCCCTATACAAAGACATACATATAGGAGAACTATTCACTGGGATGATGCCTCATTACCTGTCTTCACTCATTCCATCTAACTCGAGGTAAATATCCTTTAAGCGAATCTTTCAATCGAAGGAGACCATCGTTTACAGAAGGTGTCATATAAACATATATTACAGGATATCCCCTTTTCTATATTGTACTGAGACTGCACTTGATTCCGCACATGATTTCTCGATAGACATGTTTGTGAGTTTCATTTCTGGGAGATAACGAGTTTAGTAGCCATGAGTATATGAATCACCAAGTATCTCTTATGAAAGGAACCAAAAAGCTCTTGGATATTAAATATAGCTATCTATATGGAATTACAGCATTTTTTCACCCTTGCCTAAAACATTTGCAAAGAACCCATTACCCTTTCCTAATTTGATTATTCAAAATTGCCAGAAAAGTGATTGCCTTAGCTTAATACAAGTAGCTTCTATACTCATCTATCCTCATTGGTCGCTATGTTAGCATCACCGGATGCACAGGCCTGGCCTGGCCTCTCTTCTTTCAATTGGCCAAGTTAAAGGTCTGTAACGTGGCTCACTCTTTTCCTCTGCCAAGTTCTGATTGGTTCCTCTGTTCCAGGCACCACAATTCAATTTGTGATAACATTGTTTTGTTCAATCATATTTTTCAATAACCTGTTTCTCTTGTTGTACCTAATAAGGCCAGTCTCATCTGAGCATATTGGGGAAACTATTACCAATGGATACCAGTGACTATAACCCAATTATGGAGTATTGCTTATCCAGCAGACCAGAGGAGGAATTCAGCTAACAATGGGCAAGAGCCCTGTATCTCTTTTGGCATCCCGTTACAATATTCAATTATTTTTTATTCTCTACATTCAAAGTAAAAACGATGTTTAGGTGATACAGTACCTTTAACACTGGACTGCTTTAGCTACCATTGAACAACTATTCTTAGTTTATTATGGTACAGAATGCCTACAACATAAAAAAATACAACACACACTAAAAATTATTTATTGGTATAGAGCAGGGGTAGGCAAACTGCTGCTATCCAGCTGTTCCAAGACTACATATCCCATAATGCTCTTTCAGCTAAGAGGCTGGCGGACGAGTATGGGAGATGTAGTCTTGGAACAGCTGGAGAGCCACAGTTTGACTACCCCTGGTCTTATAATCGGGGCTCGATTATAAGACGACCCTGATTATAATACGACCCCCCAAACTTTGGATATTCCTTTATGAAAAAAACGAAAAGCCTGAATATAAGCCCCTCTCTCCCCCCCTCCCCTTTTCTCTCCGCTCCCCTTTTCTCTCCCCCCTCTCCTTTTCTCTCCCCCCTCCCCTTGTCTCCCCCCCTCCCTCTGTCTTTCTCCCTACCCTTGTCTTTATCTTCCCCCCTCCCATTGTCTCTCTGCCCCCCCTCACCTTTTTTATTGCTCCATGGTGGCTAGTGGGGTAGCTGGGGGATGTCGATGGGCGATACGTGCAGACATCCTTCATGCTGCCCCACACTTCCGTCCATTATGACGGACAGCCGGACATCGCGCAGACATCCTCCGGCTGTTAGAGAGGGGGATCCAGGTCCCCTGCAGCTCTATGGGAGACCTGGATCCCTGTCTTATAGTCTGACCTCGATTTGAGGTCAGATTATAAGACGACCTCGAATATATGACGAGGGGTATTTTTCAGAGCATTTAAAAAAAACCTTGTCTTATATTCGAGCAAATACGGTAATCAATAAAATAGTAATATTAGTATTTGAAGGCTGTCTTTCAATTTATAATGGTAACACTAGTATCCACCCTTCATAGCAACAATGTACAAAATTTGTGTTTTGGAGCTCAGAGAATTAGGAAAACTGGAACTCTTTCATGGATAAAAATAAAAATATACATTTTTGAATCGAGTTTAGTACATATAAAACGATTTTAGTACATATTGTTCCTGTGACGCCTGTTATGTTAAACCTGCTTACAAACTCAGTTATCATATTTGGATCTATAACCAGTATTTCTTTAGAGCAAATAGATTTGTTCTTTTCACTTCTAGGTGTACTGGTGCCTAGACATCAAACTATGGCCTTCTAGCTGATGTATATCTACAAACTCCATAATTCGCACCAGCTTTCTCGAATGGCAGGGAATAATGGTAGAAGTAGTACAAAAACAGCTGGAGGGCCACAGTTGGACACCTAGGCCCTATCTTTCCAGTCAATTAATCTCTGCACCCTACCTGTCAGTATATCTGTCCTGCCTGTGTATCTGTCTGTCTCTCTGTATTTGCCTATCAATCTCAGAACCTTCTCTGTCAGTATATCTATTCTACCTATCTATTTGTGCCTGTCTGTCTGTCTGCCTTTCCGATCTCTACAAATTATCTATCAGTATATTGGTCCTTCTTGTCCGTCTGTCTCTATAAATCTCTCATACCTCCCAACTTGTGCCAATGGAAAATCAGGAAGCTCCAAAATCTAGATTGTCTGAAGTAACATAGTAACATAGTAATTTAGGTTGAAAAAAGACACACGTCCATCAAGTTCAACCCTTCTACCTATCATTCCAGCTTTTTGATCCAAAAGAAGGCAAAACCCCCCAAGGAAGCTATTTCAAATTTTGCCTCCTAGGGGGGAAAATTCCTTCTTGACTCCAAAAGGGCAATCAGATTTATCTTTGGATCAATAAGCTCTATTATTAATGCTTGTTCTATTATTGATACCGCTGTATGTTCTGCTTTTCTAAAAAAAAAACATCCAGACCATTTTTAAATGCATCTATTGTGGTTGATAGCACTACCTCTCTTGGCAGTGAGTTCCAGAACTTTATTGTCCTTACCGTAAAGAATCCCTTTCCTTTGCTGTCTATGAAATCTTTGCTCTTCCAGTCTCAGGGGGTGACCTCTTGTTCTTTGTACATTTCTGTTAATGAACAGGTCCCTGGAGAGCTCTTTATATTGGCCCTGCACATATTTATATAATGTTCTCATATCCCCTCTAAGACACCTTTTTCCTAAAGTAAATAAATTCAATTAATTGGACTAAGATCCTCCAATCCCCTTATTAATTTTGTAGCTCTCCTTTGCACTTTTTCTAGTTTCTTAATATCCTTTTTAAGGACTGGTGCCCAGAATTGTACTGCATATTCAAGGTGAGGTCTTACCATTGATTTGTAAAGAGGCAAGATGATGTCCTCCTCCCGTGAATCTATACCTCGTTTTATACATGCCAAGATCTTATTGGCCCTTGCAGCTGCTGACTGGCATTGGGCACTGTTGCCAAGTTTGTTATCTATAATGATTCCTAAATCCTTTTCGTTAGTAGTTTTTCCCAGGGAAATACCATTTAACGTATATGTTTTTTTGTTATTATTTTTCCCATAATGCATAACTTTACATTTGTCTATATTGAACCTCATTTGCCACTTTCCTGCCCAGTCCCCCACTCTGTCCAAATCTTCCTGTAAAGAAAAAACATCAAGATTAGTCTTTATTACCTTACCTCATTTTGTGTCATCAGCAAACACTGAGACATGGCTCTCAGCACAACATGGGAGGTCATTAATAAACATTTTAAAAAGAAGAGGTCCCAAAACAGACCCCTGAGGTACTCCGCTCAATACCCTGTTCCAATTTGAGGCTTTTCCATTTACAACAACACTCTGTGTTCTATCTTTTAGCCAATTTTCAATCCAAATACATACATTTGCCCCCAATCTATTTCTCTCAATTTGTAGAGTAACCTTTTGTGTGGAACTGTATCAAATGCTTTAGCAAAATCCAAATAGATCACATCAACTGCCACACCTAGATCTATATTTTTACTGACCTCTTCATAGAATGTTATTAAGTTTGTTTGACAAGACCTGTCTTTCACAAAACCATGTTGAATTTTACTAATTATATTCTGATTCAAGATGTATTCTTGAGTGTACACCTTCAGCAATCCTTCAAATAATTTCCCCACTACAGATGTCAAGCTCACTGGCCTATACTTACCAGGCAGAGATTTTGATCCCTTTTTAAATATTGGAATGACATCCGCCTTTCGCCAGTCTGTTGGCACTATACCTGAACTGAAAGAATCCCTAAAGATCATAAATATTGGTCTGGCCAGAATTATGCTTAACTCTCTAAGGACCCTTGGGTGTATACCATCTGGCCCTGGGGCCTTGTCTACCTTAACAGAGTTTAATTGCTTAAGCACTTTTTCCTGTGTCAGCCAATCCCATGTTTGCGGTGACTGTTCCGTAACTTCTGGTAGCAGGGGCTCATCCATCTGCTCTTTCTTAGTATAAACAGAAGGAAAAAAAGTATTTAAAATTTCTGCTTTCTCTCTGTCCTCACTTACCAAATTTCCCATTTGGGATAACAAGGGACAAACATTTTCCCTCTTTAGCTTTTTTCCATTTATATACTTATAAAAAGAATTGGGGTTAATTTTACTCTCCTTAGCAATCCTTTTCTCGTTTTCCAATTTATCCATTTTAATTGCCTTTTTGCAGGCTTTGTTGGCATCTTTGTATTTTATAAATGATAATGTTGATCCCTAATGCCATTTTCTTGTTTTGCATTTCCTGTTTCACGTTACCGGTAAGCCACATTGGTTTTGTATTTGTTTCCCAAAGGTATATATTGGGATGTGTACTTTTGTAATGTGTGCTTAAAGGCATTTCACTTGTCTTCTGTGTTTAGTCCAGAAAACAATCGTTCCCAGTCTAAATGTTCAATCAATACCTTAGTCCATCAAAGTTGGCCCATCTAAAATTAAGTGTTTTGGTGGCGTAGTTACCAATTTGCTTTTTTGCATTAATCGCAAACGAAACCATGTTATGGTCACTATTGCCCAAGTGTTCTCTTACTTTGATGTTTGAGATAAGCTGCTTATTGTTTGTTATTACTAAATCCAGACAGGCATCCATTCTAGTTGGGGTGTCTACTAATTGTGCCATAAATTTGTTATTAAGCAGGTTCAGAAACTTGCTGCCCTTAGCGGAACTAGTTGTGCCACAATTCCAATCTATATCTGGGTAATTGAAATCTCTCATGATTAGAACTTCATTCAGATTTGCAGCCTGTTCAATTTGTAATAAAAGCTGATCTTCTCCATCAATGCTAATATTTGGTGGCTTGTAGCATACACCTACAAGTAATGTGCGATTCTTTTTAGCATCTAAGCCAGGGGTGGCAAACTCAAATTCATCGGGGGCCGCATCAGCAGTATGGTTACCCTCAAAGGGCCGGTTGCATAGGATTATGCATCTACTCTTTATTATCATGAATAATTGCCTCTGCATTCAGTTGCTACTGGTTTTAATAATAATTTAAGTAATAACTAGCCTTGAAAACAGAAGCCTAGGAAGAATAATAGCAAGCATGGGTCAGGACTGCACTAAGTACACAGTGCATGGGTCAGGACTGCGCTAAGTACACAGTGCATGGGTCAGGATTGCGCTACGTATACAGTGCAGCGGTCAGGATTGCGCTAAGTACACAGTGCATGGGTCAGGATTGCGCTACGTATACAGTGCAGCGGTCAGGATTGCGCTAAGTACACAGTGCATGGGTCAGGATTGCGCTACGTATACAGTGCAGCGGTCAGGATTGCGCTAATTACACAGTGCATGGGTCAGTAATAGTGTGCCAGTCAGAGCCCAGTAATAGTGTGCCAGTCAGTGCCCAGTAATAGTGTGCCAGTCAGTGCCCAGGAATATTGCGGGCCTTGTGTTTGCCACCCCTGGTCTAAGCTAATCTCCACCCACAGTGTCTCCACATCTGTTCCAGTTACGTCATGCACACCTTCTTTAATACTGGGCTTTAGTTTAGGATTTACATATACACAAATCCCTCCCCCTTTTCTATTTACTCTGTCCTTTCTAAAAAGTGAGTAGCCTTGTAAATTAACTGACCAGTAGTGGGTCTCATCCCAACACGTTTCTGTGATTCCAATCAAATTATACTGTTCAGCACTTATCAGTATCTCCAGCTCACCCATTTTGTTTGTCAAGCTTCTTGCATTTGCTTAAAGACATTTAAGATTACTACCCATTTTCTGTTTAGTTGACAAACACGTAATGCCCGCAGGTTTAATTGTATGTACCTCCCTATGATCTATGTTAACCCCACCAGTGCGTTCCTCCTCCTTTGCCATAGCTAGACCCACCTTCCAATCTACTCTAGCTGCCATTGCTTCATTTTGATCTTGACCCTCCCCCCCAGAGCTTAGTTCTAAAGCTAATCTAACCCTCTAGCCATCCTCTCCCCTAATACTGCAGCCCCCTCATCATTGAGGTGCAGACCATCCGTCCATGGAGTCTGTAGCCGATTGCAAAGTCTGCCCAGTGCTCCAAGAACCCAAATCCCTCTTGCTTGCACCACCTTCGCAACCACGGATTAATCTCCCTAAGCTCCCGCTGTCTCTCTGACGTAGCGCGTGGTACTGGTAATATTTCCGAGAATATTACCTTGGAGGTCCTTTCCTTCAGCTTATTTCCTAGTTCCCTAAAATCATTTTTAAGGAACCCCCACCTACCATTAGTACCAATGTGTACTATAACCGCTGGATCATGCCCAGCCCCTCCCAATAATCTGCCAACACCAGTCCGCAAAGTAAAGCGGAACAGTTGGGGGTTATGACTTCTTGGCCTTATCTGTCAGTATACACTGTATTTGCTTGAATATAAGACTACCCTGAATATAAGATGACCCCCCAAACTTTGGATATTCCTTTAGAAAAAAAACTAAAAGCCTGAATTTAAGACTACCCTATATGAAAAACGTCTAACTTGTATATATTAACATGTACATTGCTTTTTCATATTTAAAAAAATTATGATACTAAAAAATCTTGTTTTTATTTCCTTTTGTTTGCCCATTTGCCCACCAGACATAGCCAATGCTGCTCCTACCCTCCAGACGAAACCAGTGCTGCCTTCGCCTCCCTCCCTCAGACTTGCCCAATGCTGCCTCTCCCCCTCCCTCCCTCAGACTTGCCCAATGCTTCCTCTCCCCCTCCCTTCCTCAGACTTGCCCAATATTGCCTCTCCCCCTCCCTCCTTCAGACTTGCCCAATGCCGCCACTCCCCCTCCTTCCGCCAGACTTACCCAATGCTGCCTCTCCCCTCTCACCCAATAATGCCTCTCCCCTCTCACCCAATGATGCCTCTCCCCCTCTCTCACCCAATGATGCCTCTCCCCCTCCCCCAATAATGCCGCTCCCACCTCCCTCCCTCCCTCCCCCAAACTTACCCAATCTCCCTGGTGGCTAGTGGGGGCAGCCGGTGGATGTCTGCACGATATGTACAGACATCCTCCAATGCTGCCCGACACTTCCATCTTCTATGACTGACCATCGTCATAGAAGTCTCGATGGAAGTGCTGAGCAGCACCGGAGGACGTATGTGCAGACATCCACCGCTTGCCCCAGAAAGTCAGGTGACCTCCTGGCTTCCGTCATAGAAGTCCCTACACAAGTGCCGGGCAGCAGCAGAGGATGTCTGTGTGCATTATGCAGACATCCACCGGCTGCTTGCGAGGGGGATTCAGGTCCCCTGCAGTTTTGAGGTCTGATTATAAGACAAACCTCGAATGAAAGACGAGGGGCATTTTTCACAGCATTTGCTCTGAACAACCTAGTCTTATATTCGAGAAAATATAGTATGTCCTGCCTGTGTATCTGTCTGTCTTTCTGTATTTACCTATACATTCCTAAACCTTATCTGTCAGTATATCTGCCTGTCTTTCTATCTTTCTATCAATATCTACACCATATCTGTCAGTATATTTGTTCTGCTCATCTTTCTGTCTGTAACTATTCACCCGTGTGCAGGCTCATCCAGGCTGTACATAGTCATTTCAGTATTCTTTTTGCTTTGCTTGTTGTTTATTCAGTTCTAGTTTTCTTGCTACTCCATTCCAGGTTTTCTGTTTCTCTCCTCTTGCCTTGTTTTTCAGTTCCTGTATTTAATCCCCACCCATTTGTGCTATGCCCATTTTCTGCAGCTCAGTGTACAGCAGGGCCGTCCAACATGCAGCCCGCCTGACATGGTTGTGCGGCCCACATTATATTGGATGCGGTAACCGCACCTCCGTCCCGTCTCCGTGTGTGTGTGTGGAAGGGAGTGTGTGTGTGTGGAAGGGAGTCTGTGTTTGTGTGTGTGGAAGGGAGTCTGTGTGTGTGTGTGTGTGTGTGTGTGTGGAAGGGAGTCTGTGTGTGTGTGTGTGTGTGTGTTGAAGGGAGTCTGTGTGAGTGTGAGTTTATGGAAGGGAGTCTGTGTGTGTGTGGAAGGGAGTCTGTCTGCGTGTGTGGAAGGGAGTCTGTCTGTGTGTGCATGGAAGGGAGTCTATGTGTGTGCATGTGTGCAAGGGAGTTTGTCTGTGTGTGCGTGTGTGCAAGGATGTCTGTCTGTGTGTGAGAAAGGGAGTCTGTTTCTGTGTTTGGAAGGGAGTCTGTGTCTGCGTGTGTGCAAGGGAGTCTGTGTGTGTGTGTGTGTGTGTGTGTGGAAGGGTGTCCCTGTGTGTTTAAGTGTGTCTGGATGTTTGTGCATGTGTGTAAGGATGTCTGTGTAAGTGTTTCAGGGTGTGCATCTGTGTGTAAGGGTGACTATGTTTATATGTGTGACTGTGTGTGTATTTGTGGCAGTGAATGTGTAAGTGTGACTGTGTGTGGTCTACAGGTATTCTTTGTTTGTATCTCTGTGTAATGTAAATCTTAAACGTCTGTCATTCATTTGCTAACATTAGTTCATAGCATTAGGGCCAAATTGTGGGGTACCTTGGCGTGGTTGGCAAGCTTGTTCATCTTATGGCTATCAGGTGTTAACCAAATCATCACTGTTACCATGCTTAGTATTAGGCTAGTCCCTGTATATATGTTTGTTTGTTCTCTTGTGTTTCTTAGCCCTGTCCTCTGTATATAGTCTTAGTTATCTGTCATTTTAAGTTCTGTAACAATGCCTTTTGTCTGTGCCCTGTCTTTATCTATGTTATTATCTGTAACCCTGTACCTTGTATTGTTTATCCTTAGTTTGTTTCCTCCTCCGTCCTACTCTAGTCTGTCTTTAGATTGTACTCTGTACTCTGTATTGAGTTATGTTCAGTCTTAGTTCCTTTTCTGCTACCTTTCTTCTTGGTCTATCTGCCTGTCCTAGCCTACAACATCCTGTTTTCCTGTCAAAGTTATGTTCCATGTCTGCTGCAGGATTTTTGTAGGCTTTCTCTAGCTATGGTATACTGGATACAGCAGTAGCTTACACATGGCCTCTATATAATAGGAGCCTCAAGCTACCAGGGAAATGCAGTTGACCAGCAACAGGCTCTTGCTCTCCACCCCTGCATCGTAGCTCCTCAACTTGAGCACTCAGAACCAAATAAAACAAATATATTAAATTCTATAATATGGCATAAAAAAGTCATATGCTCATAAAAAAAGCAGTGTGTAGAGTACACTAAATTAGAAAGAAATTAGAACTAAACACACACATTATAAAAAGTTTATAAAGTCATTCTTTCTTCTTTCTTTATTTCCTTTATTTTGCATCGTCCAGGTCCAGGAGATCAATTCTGATAGTATAATAATATAATCTTTGTGCAAAGGTGCAGGTTCCTGTGACATCACCACTGGTAAGGGAACATTGATTAAGGGAACATTGATCAACCAGCCCCCTTGTTATTGTTTTAGATGCCATTCAGGGCTTTGAAGACAAGGCACTCAGGACTCTAACCCCATTAGCATCCCCAGTCAGGCATCTGTTGATATTTTAATCTGACTTTTGGTGACAAACTAAAAGAATATTATTTTGTGAATTAATATTATGAAAATATTTCATGCCTATATTGTACGCCTTCACAGAATAGAAACATATAATGTGTCGGCAGATAAGAACCATTCGGCCCATCTAGTCTGCCCAATTTTCTAAATATTTTGATTAGTCCTTGGCCTTATCTTTTATCTATCCCACGCATGCTTAAACTCCTTTACTGTGTTTATCTCTACTACTTTGGCTCGAAGGCTATTCCATACATCCACGACGACCATCTCAGTAAAGAAATACTTCCTGATATTACTTTTAAACCTTTGCGCCTCTAATTTAACTTGCTGTGGTAGTTTTTTTTTCTTTTAAATATACTCTCCTCCATTACTTTGTTTATTCCCTTAATGTAATTAAATGTTTATATCCCATCTCCCGTTACATTTTTCCTCAAAAATACGTAACGTGGGTGAGGTTGGTGAGTGTGTGCATGTATACAATTACATTGGTTTCTCCATCTATGTAATAATTTAACTTTTCAGTTACGCTTGGCTTTTCTCTAAAAATTCTCTACTTTCACTGGGAAAAGCTGAATATGCCTGCAGTAACATTTTACTTGCTCCAAGTGAACTCATCAGAAGCCGAAACGAATGGGAATCAATTCTGAATAGCACAGGATATAACTGCAGGTATGAAAATTGTGAACTTCATCATTGAACTAACTAGCGTGTATGCTTTAGAGATTACAATAGGCCATGGTCAACTGACAGTGATTAATTTCTTCAAGCAGACGGGAGGTGATTTTTTTTTGCGAATGTTAAAGACGCCAGCATTTATCATTCCATTATGAAAGGTTGAATAAATGATAGGAAACATTATCCTATATTATGGATAATTCAGACTTTCAATTGCCATACACAGTTCTAACACTTTTGTCACTTAAATACAAATATTATATTGATTGTGATATAACCAGATCCAGTGGATGCTTATAGCATCTGACATACCTCCATATGTCACAGTGCTTGTGCTACATCCTTCTGTTTTGTAATTTGGGGTAAAACAATGGAAGCCGTTGAGACTGTGTATTTGTCTTACAGCTCAAATGAAAGCAGTAGAAGCAGCTGCACTCCAGGCTTCCATACGCTGCCCTAAAGCTGACCTCTTCTGTGACCCAGAAACATCCTTTTTAACAGTGACAGATCATACAATCCCTAGGATGGATTAGTCTAGGGATTATGATGACAACAAAGAAAAATTGCTGTGAAGTGGTTCAATTTTTGACCAGTATACTCCTTCACTTAAATGATTTAATATAGTAAATGAGAATTTTCTGCTAAAAGAGCAGTGATTTTTAATTATACATATATTCTAGAATTATACTATAAAAATCAAAACATGGTTATTTAAATGTGTTAATGTCACATGTCATCTTGTGATAAACAAGGTTACTTAGTGGAATGGCTATAGACCAGGGGCATCAACTGTGTAGCCCATGGGCAAATGAGGTCCATCTAACAGTGAGTTGCGTGTGACCCACCTGACTTAACTACTCATATTCTTATGAGCCCTATAAATGTGCCGTTTGTTTCAATAAAGATCCCAACATTTTCTATGGTTAATAAGCTAATCTTCAATATTACTGCAAGTAAAATAATTAAATATGACCCAGAACACATGTATTTCTGAAAAAAACACAAAAATACCTTGGTTGTACATTATATAAATAAAAAAGTATTTTTATGATCACAAAGGCAAAGGTTTGAAGGGAAAATATGTCAGATTAAAGTACTGATGAATGTTTCAAGAACCTCACATCTCCTGGATTTTAACACACTCATCACTTTCCTATGAGTGTCAAAGATCAGTAAAAAAATATCCAGCCAATGGGAAGTCAGTGGTCAAATTGATGAAAAAGTCCAAAGTAAACCAACATTATGGAGAAAAAAAACCCATGGTTTAAATATGTCTGTGGTGTCTCCTGTTTATGACCTCACCTGTGGCTTGATATGCAAATGAAGTACTTTTCAGTGGAATGGGTAATTTGCAAATAAATGTAAATACTTTCATTAGTCCCTGGCCTTATCCTATATCTATGATCGCCTTCTTTTTTAAACTTACTCTCCTCCTTTACTGTTGATTCTTTTCATGTAGTTAAATGTTTCCATCAGACCAGTCCCCTTATTATTGTTTAGATCCCATTCAGGAAATTGAATGCAAGACACTCAGGGCTCTAACCCCATTAGCATCCCCAGTCAGGGATATCAAATGTGTATGTGTTGGAATGCATATAGGCAGGAGACAGGGTCTTTGTATGGGACAGCCCTAGGTAAGGTAGGTGACATTAAGATATCAGTCTTTGTGGCTCTAATGGCTTCAGAGAACTCTTTGACACAAAAGTCCATGTCTGTCATATTCGGGCTACAATCAGTGGTGTATCTTGGTTTTGTGCTGCCCTAAGCAGACAAAATTCGGGCACCCCCCCACCAACATTGCACACCTACGGCATGCCCCATCACCCATGTTGCACACCCATGACATGCCCCGTAACCCCATTACATATCCCATCACCCACATTGCATACACAATAAATGCACCATCACCCCCATTACATGCCACCATCACCCTCATTACATACCCCCACCACATCCATTGCATGCCTCCATCACCCCGATTAATTGGAAGGAGCTAAAGCTTGCTGAACGGTAGGGGAGGGAGCGAAAATGTTTGAAGCACCAGAAGTGTGGTTTAACACCCTCTGGCAAAGTGCTGCCCTAGGCGAGTGCTTTATTTGCCTTGTGGAAGATACACTACTGGCTACAATCTGTAACTGTCTTGTGCACACATGGAAAGACCCCAGGTGGATGAGAGGTGTGTCTTGTGTAACCACAGAGACAGGTGAAAAACATGACCAGCCAATCAAAGATGATCCCATGGGATTCTATGGAAGTTATTGGTATAACTATGGGGAGATCTTGAGAAGTTTTGGAGCGAGAGTAACAGAGAAGGGAAGAGTAAGAATGGACGAGTAACAGTGTAGTACACCTGGGAGATCTCAATACAGGTAGTTATATGTCATGCAAGATTCATATTTGTAATTAGAAATTGTATATATATATATATATCATGTATGTAAGGTGTTATTGTATGACTTTAAATGTGGGTAATGTATTGTAAATTTTAATGTTTATGATCCGGAATGAAATTAAACTCATTTTATTACAATCATTACTGTGGAGTCCTGATATCCTGTTGCTGTATATCGGTATCTTAATTTGCTGGATTTTGGTTAAAGCGGGAGATATCAGATTGAAATCTCACATAATATAAAGTAATTCAGGGTTGTGTTTATTAATAAGCCAGAGAGTGTTTCTATGAGTGCATGTCTTGTGACTGCATCCATAGATTTACTTTCCTGGATAAGGCTAGCTGTTGTAGCTATACAAATTCATAGGCCTTCAATGAATATATACCGTATTTGCTCGATTATAAGACGACCTGATTATAAGACGACCCCCCAAAATTTGTATATTCCTTTAGGAAAAAAACTAAAAGCCAGAATATAAGACTACCCTATAGGAAAAAAAGTTTAACTTGTATATATGTAAATTGCTTTTTAATATTTAATAAAAAATGTATATTATGCAAATGCATTTCTTGTTTTTATTTCCTTTTTATGTGCCAGTGCGGCCTCTCTCCCCCTCCCCCAGCTGTCTCTCTCCCCCCCAGCATTGTCTCTCTCCCCCCCAAACTTCTTCTCTCTCTCTCCACCTCCCTTGTCTGTCTCCCCCTCCCCTTGTCTGTCTCCCCCTCCCCTTGTCTATCTCTATCCCCCCCTTGTCTGTATCTATTCCCCTCCCCTTGTCTGTCTGTGTCCCCCCCCTCCCCCTAACCTGCTTATGTTCCCTGGTGGCTAGTGGGTGCAGCCGGGGGATGTCTGCACGATACCTGCACACATCCTCCATGCTGCCCGACACGGCAGTATATTATGACGGACAGCTGGTCCGTCATAATATACTGCCGTGTCGGGCAGCATGGAGGATGTCTGCACGTATAGTGCAGACATCCCCCAGCTGCCCGATTCACCCTGGTGGCTAGTGTGGCAGCAGAGGATGTCTGCGCGATGAGCACAGACTCCCCTGCTGCCGCCTGGCATGATCGCCGGGACTTCTGTGACGAAAGCGGAAGTACCCGGCTTCTTCATAGAAGCCCCGGCGGTCGTGCCGGGCGGAAGCAGGGGAGTCTGCGCTCATCGCGCAGACATCCCCTGCTATTAGAGAGGGGGATCCAGGTCCCCTGCAGCTCTGCTGGGCACCTGGATCCCTGTCTTATAGTCTGACCTCAATTTGAGGTCAGATTATAAGACGACCTCGAATGTAAGATTTTTCAGAGAATTACCTGGTATTATATTCGAGCAAATACGGTATATATATAAATACATTTCTGGATGATGTGTCATTATATGTATACATTGCAGGATACGTTGTAGTCTCAAGCACAGAACACACATTTATAGCCCATACATCACTTTCCATAAAAGTTCAGAGGGGAAAGCAAACCTAGATGATTGAAAAATGAAAGTGTGCATACTAAACATCTGAATCCATACTTTTTGTATTGGGTAAACCTATCCACAATTGTGGATCTGAATATAGAATCCCCAGTAGTTACGGACATACTCCAAAATGGACAACATTTTGAAATGTCCTGGGAATCAAGAGGGGGGTTGTTATACATATCAGATAGGGATCTATCTTACTGGACTAGGAACAGCATCACTACACTAATTATACAGTTATACAGTATAAATTCAGCTTTCCGAATACAGAGATGTATTCATATTTGAGAATTAGAAATGTATACTATTGAGATTGAACCTGTTTGGCCCTCAAATTACACTCAATTAATTTATTTCCAAACATCATAGGTCAAAAGTAATTTCTACATTTTCTCTTTTTCTTGATTAAACTCAGGAGGACTCCCTTTCCGCACCCATTTTTAAATTTGGAAAAGTGCTTTTCATGGGAAGCTAGGTATGTCTCAGCAGAGCTGAACTGAAAGACAGTCTAGGGTGTTTTAATGTTGGTACATGGTTCCTGACAATCTTAATAAATTTCAAAACTCTATACCCAGCACCTGTTGGAGGTGTGGAGAGGCTGTAGGATCCATGTACCACATATGGTGAAAGTGTGGATTCATGGGAATTAAAAAAAACTAACTGATCTGATCAGGGACACTTATGATTATCAAAGCCCTTTGACTTCTCATGCATTCCTGTTTTTGTTAGACTTACCTCAGCTTGTGGGCAATATCTTTTCTGTGGTAGAACTGTGTTTAGCTCAACATTAGAGAAGTGATTTTGTTGCATTCAGATATGAAAAAATATATATTTATCGAGCATATCACATGTCAGCCTGGTGATCTGTTGGAATCAACTATGGTTTTTATGGTATGCATTAGAGCCCTTGATAAATATGGAGTGACATTTAAATTCATAATTGTCAATTATGTGTATTTAATCATGGTACCAGCTACTAATGAACATTTCCAGTAGCAAAATGCCTCTACAAGCAAAATGCCTTCTACAAGGTAGACATGGTAAACACAGCAGTGAATTCAGTTTACTGTAGTGGCCTTCCCAGTCAATAGAACGCAGTCCAATTGACTTACGAGCAGATGAGATAGAACAAGCTAAGAAGAGATCCATCCAGTGGCGTCCCGAGGGGGGGGCGGCCCGCCCCGGGTGCCACTGACTAGGGGGGTGCCACCGGTGCTGCCTACCTTTTTTTTTTTAAATATCCCGATACGTCACATCCGGCGACTGTGTTTCCCTCCTCCGTGCAGGAGGGAAGACTGCACGGAGGAGTCGTCCGTCCGGGAGAAGCAGCGATTTGGTAAGTGATTGGGGGGGGGGGGGGGGGGGGAGCAGTGGCACAATATTACTGGGCATCTGGCTGGCACTATATTACTGGGCTCTGACTGGCACTATATTACTGGGCTCTGACTGGCACTATATTACTGGGCTCTGGGTGGCACAATATTACTGGGCATCTGGCTGGCACTATATTACTGGGTTCTGACTGGCACTATATTACTGGGCTCTGACTGGCACAATATTACTGGGCTTCTGACTGGCACAATATTA
The DNA here is from genome assembly GCA_036172795.1 of Pelodytes ibericus. NCBI lineage: Eukaryota > Metazoa > Chordata > Amphibia > Anura > Pelodytidae > Pelodytes > Pelodytes ibericus. Next base: position 43,011,940 of record CM069860.1, read on the forward strand.
CTGGCCATCTGGCTGGCACTATATTACTGGGCTCTGACTGGCACTATATTACTGGGCATCTGACTGGCACTATATTACTGGGCATCTGGCTGGCACTATATTACTGGGCTCTGACTGGCACTATATTACTTGGCATCTGGCTGGCACAATATTACTGGGCATCTGGCTGGCACAATATAACTGGGCATCTAGCTGGCACACTATTACTGGGCTCTGGCTGGCACTATGTAACTGGGCATCTGGCTGGCACACTATTACTGGGCATCTGACTGGCACAATATTACTGGGCATCTGGCTGGCAGTATATTACTGGGCATCTGACTGGCACTATATTACTGGGCATCTGGCTGGCACTATATAACTGGGCATCTGGCTGGCACACTATTACTGGGCATCTGGCTGGCACAATATTACTGGGCATCTGGCTGGTACTATATTACTGGGTATCTGACTGGCACTATATTACTGGGCATCTGGCTGGCACACTATTACTGGGCATCTGACTGGTACACTATTACTGGGCATCTGACTGGCACAATATTACTGGGCATCTGGCTGGCACTATATTACTGGGCATCTGGCTGGCACACTATTACTGGGCATCTGACTGGCACAATATTACTGGGCTCTGACTGTTACAATATTCCTGGGCACTGAGTGGCACACTATTACTGGGCACTGACTGGCACACTATTACTGGGCTCTGACTGGCACAATATTCCTGGGCATCTGACTGGCACAATATTCCTGGGCATATGCCTGGCATAATATTCCTGGGCACTGACTGGCATAATATTCCTGGGCATCTGACTGGCATAATATTCCTGGGCACTGACTGGCACAAAATTAATTGGCATCTGACTGGCATAATATTCCTGGGCACTGACTGGCACAATATTACTGGGCATCTGACTGGCACAATATTCCTGGGCTCTGAGTGGCACACTATTACTGGGCTCTGAGTGGCACAATATTCCTGGGCACTGACTGGCACACTATTACTGGGCACTGACTGGCACACTATTACTGGGCTCTGACTGGCACTATATTACTGGGCTCTGACTAGCACAATAATACTGGCTCTGACTGGCACAATATTCCTGGTATCTGACTGGCACAATATTACTGGGTTCTGAGTGGCACACTATTACTGGGCTCTGACTGGCACATTACTGGGTTCTGAGTGGCACACTATTACTGGGCTCTGACTGGCACACTATTACTGGGCTCTGAGTGGCACACTATTACTGGGCTCTGACTGGCACACTTACTGGGCTCTGACTGGCACACTTACTGGGCTCTGACTGGCACACTATTACTGGGCTCTGACTGGCACAATATTACTGGTATCTGACTGGCACAATATTACTGGTATCTGACTGGCACACTATTCCTGGTATCTATAATTGTACAATTTTCAAACATTGAAAAAACTGTGGGTGTTTTCTTGCATTTTATTATGGGGGGGGGGGGGGGGGGGTGCCACAATCAGGGTCCGCCCCGGGTGCCAAATGCTGTAGGTACGCCCCTGGTTCCATCATATCACTAAACTTCTCAAATCTCTCAGACTGAAGTCAGCATGGACCATAGTCCATAGTCCATACCCCCAAAATTAAGGCTGTTCTAAGGTCAAAAGTGGGTACAACTTAATTGTAAGTATATATTCCAAATGAATTGCATACTCAGTGTATATTTTTACATTCAGCACATTTGAAACTTTTGTATATATTTCAGTACAACTACAGACGCCCAATGTATAAGAAGATGATATGTTTAATTATCAGTAAAAGTTGTATTCATATATGATTTAAATTACAATGGAGCTGCAATAGATATGTATAATACATGAATCTCAATATAATATTAAAATAATTTATGTTTTTTTATTCTTTTTTTTTGGTAGTAAAACATTAAAGTAAAATAATCAGGGAATTATTAAAATTCAATGCATTCCACAATATTATTCATATAATATATTTTAAGAAGAACATTAGCGAATCTTCCCTCTGAAATCATTTTACATTGTTCTATACAAAGTGGTTTTATTTGACAGTGTATATTGATTGGATTATTTAAAGATCCATGTTCTTGAAGACTGTTTAAAGGTGTATGAGTAATGATCTATATTTTTTGCAACAGATTAATTAATGCAAATCATTTTTGAAATACATATTAATAGGTTTTTTTTGTATTTTTTTTTTACTTTTCTGTGCTTAATTACTGCAAAATGAGTTTGTTACACCAAGGATTACATGCCCTAAAAACTGTTCCGCACTATGCAAGACAGTCCCAATTCAATACACAGGGGCACCGACCCTTGACCTCTGAAGCACTTCCTCCTAGTGACATGGATCATGGGGCTATAAAAGTTAGGAGGTATGGGACTCTACTACTGTATTGTTCAACACACACTGATGAAAGATAACCAGCAAATGCAATATTGACTAATTGATTACTTAGTCAAGAAATGTATTATGATATTATAGCTTTTGTGTGCAGCATTATGATACTGAGCAATACGTTTTCAAATAAAATGACATGTTTATTGCCCTGTGCTCTTTTCTATATACACTGGTTATTTATATATGATCTAAAATGAACTATTACTTTAGAGTACAAAAGTTTCGTTAAGGTCACATAATAAGGTTGAGTAGTGAAAAGAACAGACACCACCACTGTAACTGATATAGGGCAAGAGGAAGTGTTGGCATTCTGGGTCTATCTATTGAAGGGCTACTCCACGTTCCTCCATAACTAAGTAAAAAATTAACGTATATTAAAGCCACTACTTTAAGTAAAAATATACATTGAATATTCTATTTTTCTGTTACTTTAATACTTAGTTATTTAAAGGTATACTGTACAAATTTGAGACTGTCGTAGCATTACTGCCACCTTTGCATTGCATATTTCCCATTTAAACCCATTTATGTCTAAGTAACAAGCCTAGATTAAAGTCTTTGGTTTCTAGATGCCTCGTACAGATGTTTTAAAGCAATTGGTCGCAAAACTAGCTGGCAAATTATGATATCCCAGTGGGAACTGTCTATAGTCAATTCATGTGTCACTTAGAGCCCACCATACAGAAATTTCACAGCTCAGTAGTAATTTGATGTCCTCAGACTTCCCCCCTTTACCGGAGCAGCGACCAGAGTAGCTCAACCACCTCCACCAGTCCTCCCTTTGTCATGAGTTTCCTATCTCCATTAGTCCTAAATCAGTCAGTATGGGAAAAAGAAGAGGCCTTCTGATGGTAATCCATGACTATCTCTTCCCAGCTGGAGGTGTTCAGTGTATAATATGCCAACACATCAATCATTCCTGCCATACCATGTAGCTACAACTCCATGACATGGCATCCCACACGTCTATGTGGAGATTTGCAAAGTGCACTAGAACCAAACAAAAAACACAGCAGAGACACAATGGATTTTATCAGTGGTGAATGGTGGTGACTTTTTTTTAAATTTTTTAAATTTTTATTATAAATATACAAAAGAGATACATATACAATACATGACAAAACTACATTACGACATTACATTTCCCTTCTTCACCAACCAAAAAAAATAAATAAAATAAAGTTAAAAAATTGCCATGTTAGTCAAGGACTTATCTCAAGGGGATATTAAGTTAGCTCTCTTATTTGCAGTTTTCTAGGGCTCCCTCCAGACCCTATAATAAGCACACAAGCCCTACAAGATGCACAAGCCCAGACTATTGTCATTGGCTTTCTACGTCTCCTAGTTCTCACCCAGGTGAGGTGCTAAGGGCGAAACAAACAGACACATAGCTGCCTCCTGTTTTTCCTTTTTATTCCCTGAAGTTGCATCGAGGGTACTTAGTTTCTTTACCGTCTCATGCTCACTCTGTTATATATGAAAGTGTTATCTCTCTCTGTTTATCTGTCTACGTCCTATAAGGGGTTGTTAAGGTTCGTTCCATGTCTCAGTTTAACTTTATCTTCATACACTTCTCCCTCCTTCTTATTTGCTGTTTTATTCTTATTTACCGGTTTCTAAGTTATAAGTCTGTGTTCGTACCGTAATTTTGGGTCCACATTCTCCAAGCTGCTTCTGATATGCGGTCCTTTTTGCCTGAAGTTACGCCTCTTTCCATCTGGAGCTGGAATTGAATTTGAGTTTTGAGCTGCGCCCATATTGGAACCTGTGTTTGTTTCCACATTCTCGCTAATGATATTTTTGCTGCCATAAGAATATGTATCTATATCTATTTCTAAATTTGACATTATATCTGCGACTAGATTCCAGAAAACTTTAAGAGCCCTGCAGCTCCACCATGTGTGCAAATATGTGCCCGTTTCCCTCAGGCATCTCCAGCAGACGTCCGAAGCCATCGGATACATCCTTTTCAACCTGGCTGGGACTAAGTGCCATCTATTAATAATTTTATACTGTAATTCTATTAGGTTAGCACAATGGCACACCTTTGTTAAATTACCCATAATAGATCCCCATTCTTTTGCCGTAATATCTTTAGATAAATCCTCCCCCCATTTAACTTTAGCTGGATAAATGATATTTTGTTCTTTTTTATTTAATAGTTCCGAGTTCTTGATCTTCCTTAGATTTAGATTTGATATTAAAAGAGATTCTATATCTGGGTGTACTAATATTTGTTCGTTATATTTTTTCTTTTCTGTTTGTATAAATCCCTAAATCCTAAGGTATTTAAAAATGTCTTTGTTTGATATATGAAACTCTTTTTCCAATAGGGGAAAGGGTTTCATCTTATTACCTTCTATTAGCTGGCCAAAACTTTGGAGACCCTTCTCTCGCCAGTCCTGAAGTTTTAGGTCCACTATTTTAATTTCTAAAACTTCGATTGGAGATCCGGCTAAGGCTATACCTAATATCTTTTCTTTTTTTTTGAACCTCCACCAGAAATTCAAGAGACCCAATATCACACTATTTGTGACTCTCTCTATATACCTATTACCTTTAGGCTCTAACCACATCATAGTTGACAAATTGCCAATTTTTGTATCTGCTAATTCCAGGAGGGCCCACGCTTCTTTGGCCAAGGAGCTATTATACCATTTAGATATATGCATTATCATGGCGGAATCGTGATATTTATATATGTTTGGGAAACCTACGCCTCCTACTTTCAGATTTTTTTGTAGTACGCTGAATCCTATTCTCGGTTGTTTATTTAACCATATATATTTAATAAATGTTTGATGGATCTTTTTTAGCCATTCCTTTTTGAAGGGTTGTGGGATAAGTCTCCATAAATATATCCACTTTGGGAGAATGTATGACTTAATGACATTGAGACGACCCCACCATGATACCTCAAGTCTGCTCCAGGTGTTTAGGTATGTTGAAGTATTCTGAAGCATAACTTTATAGTTGGTTTAAGCAATCTTATAAGGATTCGATGTTATAATTATTCCAAGATATTCTATTTGCTTATTAGCCCAATTAAATTTATATTCAAAACTAAGATTATGTCTCATTTCTTTTGACACATTCTTAATCAAAACTGTTGTTTTACTTATATTGAGCTTATAGTTTGAAACTGAGCTATATCTCTCGATTTCTTGCATTAAGTAAGGGAGAGAGTTTTTTGGGTCCTTTATTGTTATTGCGATGTCGTCAGCATACATACCTATCTTAATATTTTTGTCCTCCTGTAGCAGACCTGTGATATCATTATTACTCCTGATCCTCTGGGCCATAGGCTCCAATGTCATAATATACAGTATTGGCGAAAGTGGGCATCCTTGTCTTGTGCCATTTTTCACTTGAAACCATGGCGAAGAGATCCCAGAGCCCACTATTCTTGCCGAAGGGGAGGAGTACAATGCGAAGACCAGGTCTAAAAATCTGCCCTCAATTCCAAACTTTTCCATTGCATAGCGCATGAAGTCCCATTCAACTCTATCAAATGCTTTTTCGGCATCTAAAAATAGAGCCATCATTGGGGATCCCATGCGCTCTGCCTAGTCTATCGCATCTATCAGCCTGCGGACACTGTCTGATGGAGACCGGCCTGCTATAAACCCAACCTGGTCTGAGTTTATTAGTAAGGGAATGATTTCTTTAAGTCTCTCTGCCAAAATGGAAGTATATAGTTTAGAGTCGGTGTTTATCAGCGAGATGGGTCTATAATTTGTTATAAGGGAGGCATCTTTGTTAGGTTTAAGGATTGGAACAATATTTGCTCTAAGCATTTCTGCCGGAAAGTAACGAGACTCTCCGATCTCGTTGAATACTTCTACCAGTTTTGGCGCCAGGATGTCTTTCAAGTTTTTATAGAATATATTTGAATATCCGTCAGGGCCTGGAGCGAGTTTGTATCTAAGTTTATCTATTTGTCTATGCACTTCCTTCACCGAGACGGGTTGGTTCAGTATTTCTAATTGTGCTTTTGTTACTTTTGGTAGTTCTATAGAGCTAAGATATTCTTTTTGAGCTAACTTATCTACTGAGGGATATAGATTATACAGTTTCTCATAGAAGGCTGCAAACGCCTTTCCTATCTCCTCTGGTTTATAGTATATTTATTTACCCTCTATTATTTTGTATATCCTTTGAGAAGCTGTTTTCTTCTTTATCTTAGCTGTGAGTAATCTGTCTGCTTTATTACTTTTGTGATACCAAACTTGCCGTATTTTCCCTAGATTTTCTTTTATGTTTATAATTAAACAGTCATTAACCTTACTCTGAATAATTTTTATTTGTTTAGCTATTTCTGGTGACGGGTCATCTTTATGATGTGAGCTGATTTAACTCTTGATATAACTCTGTAATAGAACGGCCTCTCCTTTTCCTTTCTTGAGCGTCCAGATTTATTAAATATCCTCTGGTGACACACTTGTATGCACACCAGGTATTTACTTGAGAGCTTTCTTTAGCATTATTTTCTTCAAAAAATAAATTTGTCATATCTCTCACATACTTTTGGTTTTGCTCCGACTTTATTAGTTTTTCATCAAGCCCCCAGTCCCTACTGATGGCACCTGTAACTCCTACCTCTAGAACCCAGATCACCGCATTGTGGTCTGTCCATGTCAACTCTTTAATAAAACATTTTTTTGTTTGTTTAATTGCTCTCCCATTACTCAAAAAAAGATCTAAACGTGAATATGAGAAGTGCACCTGAGAAAAATGTGTGAAATCTTTATCATCAAGATTAAAGAGTCGCCAGATGTCATATAAATTGTTCTCCTTCAGACATTGGCGGAATCTCTTGGCCTGGAGGATAATCCCTCTTGGACATTGCTTCCCTCTTTGTAAACTTTTGTCCATATCTGGGTCTACCACCATATTGCAGTCCCCTGCTATAATCAGTTGACCTTGTTGTACCTCTCCCAGCCTTTGAATCAGCGTGTTTAACGTATCCAATGGATTATGATTGTCTGCATATATATTTGCCAACGTATACTTTTTCCCATTCAGTTCACATACTACTAACAGATATCTTGCATCCTTATCAGATTCGCTATATAGATGAACATAATTAACTTTATCTGAGATCATGATGCCTACTCCTTTTTTTTTCTTATTTACTAACGAGGCTTCTAATATGGTCGTATATGCTTTAAAGGAGGGTTTCTTTACCACATCTTTTCTCCAGTGAGTTTCCTGAAGCATCCCTATGTCAATGTATTCTTTTATTAAAACATTATTTAACAGAGATCTCTTATAAACTGAATTCAACCCTTGGACGTTTAGAGTCATCACTTTAAGCATAAGTTCTCATTTAGACGCAGAAACTCTCTTAAGACCCTCGAGGCAACTTCACGGTCACATTTAACATGAAAAAAACAACACCAAAAACAACATTTAACATTAATTCCACCGAGTCTTGGAGACCCCTTCTCTTGACTCAGTGCTCGTGCCTTCATATCCCTCATTGACACGATCTGGAGGAAAACCAGGAGCGGCTCTCAGATACAGAGATTCCCCCTGGCATCTCAGCGGTGGATTTTAACAGTGGGATGCAAAACCTGTTGGATCAGATTAAAAAAGAGATACAACAGGGGAATAAAGACTTGAAACAGAAAATCTCCTCTATCAAAGACAAAATAGGAGCAATAGAAGAAAGAATGGGTTGTATTGGAGACAAAACAGATAAAATTCAAGAACAAGCTGATAAAAGTAGTTTCTTTGGAGCATAAGATCAACGAGATGGAAGACAGATCCCGAAGACAAAATATACGGGTGAGAAATATCCCAGAAGATATTAAGCCAGAGATGCTGGAAACCTACCTACGAGAATACTTTGAAGTCCTGGGATTAAACCCCCAGACCATCATAAATTCCATCGAAAGACAGCATAGAATCCATAAACCTAACACAATTTCAAATACAAACCCAAGGGACATAATAATCCTTTTCCAATCCTTTCGGATCAAAGAGAGCATAATCCAGGCCTCAAGAAGCGCGCCAAAAGAGATGGGAAGATTCAAAGACTTACAAGTCTTCCAAGGTCTATCGTTTCAAACTAGACAAGCTAGAAGATCCTTTGGAGAGACAACAAAATATTTGAGAGACAAGAATGTGATATATAGATGGGGCTTCCCGGTTTCCATCATAATAATTCAGGGAGGAGAAAGAATAACTCTAAAAACCCCACAAGCAGCTAAAGATTGGGTGGAAAAAAATATTACATAGATTTAATAAGAGGGTGGCTCATGGGTATGGAGGGGGGGCGATGGGAGGGACACAAAGGGGAAAAGGGAGAGAGGGAAGGGAGGAAGAGGAAGGGAGAGAAAAAAAGGAAAAAATATATATATGTACCGTTTGGGAAAGGGTAAGAAGGTCAAAAGGGAGTTAGGGGTAAGGGGCTAACTGATATGCAAGGACGCAGGTCCTATAGCGGAGGAAAAGAAAAGTACAGATATGTAAATTACGAGGGATAAGGATCTATGAGGTATAAAACGACACTCACGGAATATAGAGATAATAAGGGCAGAGGAAAGTATTCACAGAAAAGGGAAAGAAAAAATTGAGAAAAGGGAATTTTTTTTTTTTTTAGACACAACGGGAGATTAGAGGGAGAGATAAAAGATGATAAATTGATAAAAGGGCACTGATTAAGGGAAGGCATTGTGGGATAATGGAAAGGGAAGAAGGGGATAACTGATATTTAGATAAAAAACGCAAATCACGCCGACAGGGTAAAATAAAAAGCACAGGTGCAAAAAAGAGAGGTGTAAAAGAAGATAAAATGTTTATAAGGTTACTTGAGAGGATATTAATTCACAAAGTTCCTTTTTTTTTTTTTTTTCTTCGGGATAAGAATAGAATAAGATACATAAGGGATAAAGGGAGGAAAGTAACTGGAAGGAGTGTAGACCCTTAACCAGTTTAATAATGCGCTTAGAGATCAGAAGCTCACCCTCACCCAATGGGAAGGGGGGAAGGGAAGGGAAAAGGAAAGGAAGAGAATAAGAGAAAAGGAAATCCCCCAAGACAAGATAAGCCAAATAAAAGAACCGCCCTTCAGAAAGTTTGAAATGGGAAAAGACCAATGCACCCCCCCCCCCCCCCCCCCCACCGTGCCTTTATCTGGGCAGACCCAAAGAAAGAAAAAATAGAGACAAAAGAGAAAGAGAGAAAATAAAGCTTAAATAATACTGGTAGGAAGACAGATAATGAGAAAATAAGATAAGTAGTAGAAATAATGGCGAGCCAAGATTTTGGATCTAGAGGAAGATCCATCCAGATCGTGTCAATGAGGGATATGAAGGCACGAGCACTGAGTCAAGAGAAGGGGTCTCCAAGACTCGGTGGAATGAATGGTGGGGACTTTTATTGGGCATTTCTTACATTAACAATGAATACCTCCTGCCCCAAAATCCCAGTGTCCTCAGAAATGCTGGAAATGTTGCCCCCCTAAGGTTTTCTCACCAGGTTTACCACCATTCTGCACTTAGAGTGCATGGAATTGATTACTAATACTACACTCATATTATAACAACTGGTAATCAAACCTAACACTGCTACAATGGGGAATAATTCAGAGTCATATTTTTAGTAAAACAAATGTTCAGGAAGGTACACAATCAAGTGGAACCTTATACAGTTGAGAAAACACACTAATAATGTGATACAGTAAATAATACAATTGAATAAAGTGCTGATAGGTAATATACTCACAAACAGACATGCAAATGAAGCATTCAGGATAATAGGTTGGGTTCAAAAAAATTTATTGTTTAAACTGTGGATGAAAGAAAAATACACATGGGCAGGACCAGAGAGAAAAACACTAGATCCCTTCCGAAAGAATGAACAAGTAAGCACATGTAGAAAGAGTCCAAACCCAACAGAAATTACAATGCTGGTGTGATGTACCACTGGTGGACTGGAAGAGTCCTGCCTTTGTTACTGTGGCTGCTTTAAATGTTCTAGCTCAGTTTCAACGTTATTATATTTGACTCTGTCTACTGTCACTGTCTGAGTCTCTCAGTGTGTTTATCAACCTACAATTTGTATGCAAAGTCATTGCAGGAGGGGGAGGCAGGCTCATACCTTCTATATATGATGTCATTATACAATTATATGTGTTTACACAGATATATATATACATATATATTATAGGTCACATATATATGTGTTAAGTATTTATGTACACCATAGGGCTCTAGCCCTGGGATTTTGTTTTACAAACCTAGCAATGCCCCTGGACATAAGTGGGTCTCTGGATGGTTAAAAGATGATTGAGATGGTTTAGTCCCTCAAAACAATAGAGTAACATATTTAAAAAAAGTTATAAACATAGAGGAGTAGTAAGATAACAAGAATATACATCATATGAATACCACAAATTATTTTTAATGGCTACCCAGTAACCAAGTAAAAAATTGAAAGAGGTAGAGTAAGAAGCTATCTGATAATTTTAAACTTCCTCTTAGTTATATAATACAACGTAACAGACATGTCCACATAATAGTTTCCTGAATACACACGACACTCTTATGCTGAGGTTTTGTGTACACGCCATTCTTTTGCAGAAGTATTTATAACTTTCCTTTCCACACAGATATTTAAACTTTAATTACTGCTGAATAGTGTGCTCTATATTTTTGTACAAATTGAATTAAATAAAGGCTTTTCACCCACTTCTTACCGTTGGGCTTTATTATAATGAGCCAAATGAGCATCTCTCAGTCAGACGACTTCCTATTAGCACCAGGTTTATTCACCAGTTGATGTTAGAAGTGCCAATAAAATGGTAATATCACAAATGTTACAGTCGTGTAAAGATGCTTAACACAAATTTCGTAAAGTTAATGTTTCAGTAACCCTGGCTGCGGCATCACCTGCAGTGCACTTACCTTTATTGGATTGTCTGCTTTGAATTCAATCTGTTCCTTCGGTTGAGTTGTCAGACTAGGAAAAGCTAAATAATTCAATAGCCATCAAAAAATGATCCCCATTAACAAAAAAGGCAACAGACAGACCCTTGTGAAGTGTCCTACATTCTATATCATGACAATTCTGACAGAGATGTTAACATCCAGTGCACTTCTCCTTCTACAATTATTTTCTATGGATGTGTCATGACAGACGTTTGGGCCCTTTCTTTTATATTACACTCAGGATGTGTTCAAAAGATATTCCCTTAATAACATAGCAATGTATTTCATATTTTTGTGAAGTATCTATGTATTGTTTTTCTCTGGTCAATGTCCTCTGAATATTTTTCATTTCGTCCTCTGAATGTTTTGTAAATTTTAAATGTATCTTTAGAGATGCACCCTCTGCCTCTCAGTACATATGGATCTTTTCTCCAGATTGGTTGCTTGGCACCTGTGTCCAAGAGGTTCTAATGGACGCCAACTGTCTCTCATACAGAGAGAGAGACACTCTCCTTTTCACATGTAATCACTATAGAATACCTAGCTAGTTCCCCTCTAGTAATTAAATGTCTCTCACTGTGCTAGCAATAAGTGACAATCGACTACCGGATCAGTCTTCAATCATCACATACAAACATAGAGGCCAGTCAGAGGATAAAATGGCATGCATCTTAACCATTCACTTGTGCTTAGATAATAAAAGCAAAAGAAAAAGTTTAGTGTTACATATAAAAGTATAGTGTTACTGCATAAAATGTGTTCAGATTATGTTTGAAAAGTGTTTGAAGAAAAGGTGTTAAACTATATTGCAATGCGAATATTACTGAAGATTTCTACAGCAGCCACAGAAGATTAATGGTCTTACAATACAGAAAAAATGCAGAAAGGTGGTAGGTGCACTCAGGAACCCACACCAGAGAAATGGTAGAAAGGAATTTCAATAATTGCCTGAGAAGATGGTCAATCTTTTGTAGATTTGAGGATGATCATAAATATCAAAATATATGCAAAAATGAAAGACAAAGAACATAGTACATTACAGCCACAGTCTTAGAGAAAATACAATAAGTGTATGCTGTTGCACAAAACTTTCATATAAATGGAGCTCATCTGTTGTATTCACTCTTTCCTCCTCATCCGGTACATCACGGGGCGGATTTTAAAGAAATTGCAGGGAAGAAGGGGAATAACACAAAATACAAAATTTGGATATAAAAAACAGTAGTAGCTTTGTGGCGGAACCAACCTCGCCACTATGTTCTGGAGAAGCCTGGTTGCTCGCCTGCTGCCTCTGGACTATGGCCCCATGGTAAAAGCTTGTATTTTCCCCTGCAGAAAGGCTTGTTGTTCGTGCCTTTCTGCCTGGGTGTTCGGTAGATTGAATCTACCGAACCAACTCATGAATGAACGGACCACCTGGGTAATGGATGTGCCATAACACTATACGTTAATATTGTCAGTTAGTTATATTCTGTTAGTGTATTGGTTTATGTGTGACGTTTAATTCTGTGAGTAGACCACTCTGAAGGTTTATAATGTGACAGTGACTCCAATAGTTTACTCCAACATCCATTGTTCTGTATTAACTGTATTAACTGGTAAACTGATTATGTTGTGTACATTACTGTGTGTATTGTAATTAGGTCTACTCACTCTATGTTAATTCTTTTTTGGTTTGCAGTCTGAATGTCTATGTTTTCCTAGCCCCAGTTAGTTGGAGAACTATGTTTAGTTCAACCCCCCCCCCCCCCCCATTGTATACTAATGTCTGTGATGTCATGTGTATGTCTTTTTATAAGTCTGTGTTGTTACACAAATAAAGGAGTTGTTCAATCTTGCTGTACCTAACTGCTAGATGTCCTGTCTATTTGGGTACAAAGAGCAAGGGTCCAGGAAAGTCTTGCTGGGTGAATGCTGAGCTGTAATTGGGGGCTAAGGAGGTGATTTCCCACAAAGGACAGAGGGTCTACTTTGTCCGGTAGATGGTCCGTTACAAGCTTACATACACTTTTCAAAAAGAATAGCACAGAGATATCTTCCAAAAGTAGATGCAAAGTATAGTGTCCGGTAGCTGGATAAAAAAAACCAGATAAAAACCGAAGTAGCCTTTTGTACAAAGGCACAAACTAAAATCCTTCTTAATCACCTCTGAGGCCAGTAGACCAGAGCTACTTAGACACATTAGAGGGACTCTGACACCTTGCGTAACTCCTCTGAAGCTCTGGCTCCCCCTCCAATTCTCACTGTCCACCTACTGCCTTCAACGTCATTGTCATTTTTCCTAACTGTTCACATGTGCATTCAAATGTACATACCATACACAAATCATTTCCTTCTGCCTAGCATATATGATGGTTATAATACTGGCTCAGTGAAGCAACATCTACACAAAATTATTTCTTTCAACTCCTTAGGACAATGGTAAATCACCATTTAAAATGATTTAAAATAGGGCAAGAGAAAAACATTTTATTCAGTAATTAACATAATTTTACTTTCCTGGTTAGGTCCATGGCAGCTTGACATATGGGTAGCTTCTCCCCTAACGGAAGACTTGGTAATACTTGTGTATGACCACAACCCCCATAGCCCTGATAGGGAGAACTCGATGCTGCCATGGAGCTTAGCCATGAAAAGAAAGGCAAGTATTGGTAAGTATTGAATTACATTTTCTCCTCTCCCTGCTATCCATAGCAGCATTACGTATGGGTAATGCCCAATGAATCAAAATAGAGGGTCCATAAAATAGAATGAACACAGGAAAAGAGTGATGCAAAAAGGAAGAATTTATTCGAGAAGATCGAGAAGTTAAGCCATTTCCAAAATTCCTTTGCCAAAATGTGCTTCTGAGGAGGTCGGAACATCCAATCTGTAATGCTTAACAATGGTAAAAATCGAAGACCAGGTTGTGCCTCTACTAATGAGATCAGGAGACATGTGCTTCTGCTGCCCAGGATGAGGACATGCCCTAGTCCAGCGATAAGTGGAAGTTGTAGTGCTCTTTCTTGAAGTAGTGTGCCTATCAAAAGCAAGAAGCCCTTGGCTAGCATTCATTCATGCTTAGTCTCCAAGCAATCATTTCGAGTAATTATGGGGAGAGGTGATATACGGGACCCTGTGCTATGAGGTTTGGAGAGAGTTCCCAAGGAGTTTCTCTGGACAGCTTCTTAGCTTCTATAAGTTCTACTTTCTCCTTACAGATCTTCCTAAGAGGAGCATGAATGAATGGGATTGGAGAGAAGGCATAGCCTAGGCTGGAACAAAGCATCTGACCCTACCGACAACAGGTCAAACCTTTCAAAAAAGTGGGATAGCCATCCATGTGATGTTGACCCCCCTTCTCAACCAAGAGCCTAAAGACCTCAGTTGATAGTTGTCTCTCTGTCTGGTCTATTTGGATTATACTAAGGAAATGTGCTATATTTTGAGTACCTGGAAGATATGCCACAGAGAAATCGGCCAGATGCTGTTGTGCCCAACACATCAGTGGTTCTATTTTCCATAAGAGGCTCAGACTAGTGGTTTGTTTAGGTAGGCTGACACAGTCCTGTTGTTCCTTATCCAAACTGAGCCATTCCTTTGCAGAGGAGCAACGGCTGATTATGCCCTATGGAATGCTCAAAGCTCCAGGATGTTGGAAATGTACTTCTCAGCCTGGCACACCATTGACCTTGAAGATAAGTTTACTGGAAATGTCCTGTCTTGACAGGCAGAAGCTCATCTTTAGAAAAGGTCTACAGAAAATGAGCCAGAGAAACTAGAAGGTGCCATTGAGCTCTAGTAATCAGTACTATGGTGGATGACATGGAGCCCAGTAGACTCATGAACTGCCTGGCAGGGTCAGCAGGACCTGGAAAAGTATGCTCTGAAGCTTCAGCATTCAGTCCAAGGACAGGTAGACCATACTCTTAAGTGTATCGAACTGAACTTCAAGATAGACGAAGAGTTGAGATGGGAATAACTGTTTTTTTTGGCCCAAATGACTACCCATCTGAATTGCTTTAGTATCTGTAGAGACATATATCTGTGCTTCTCTAGAATAATCAGGGAGCTGGCAACAATAAGGACATCATCCAAGTAATGGAATATTTTTATTCCCCAAATTCAAGGTGTGCAATGGCAGTAGAACCTTGGAGTATGTTCCTGTAGCAGGGCTTAGTCCAGAAGGCAGAGCCCTGAATTGAAAATGTTTGTCTACAACTGCAAACCACAGTAGCTGCTGATGTGCAGGAAACATGGAAATGTGTACATGAGCAACTATGAAATTGATGGAAATCAATTCCAATCAGAATTGGAACTTGTTGAAACTATGGACGGAGTCTTGATCTGCAGAGCCGGATTGATCTCCTCTCCAAGAAGTGTTTCTGGAAACATGCATCCCTGGGAGCTTGACTATTAGACCTTCCATATAGACAGACGCATTCGTGGTCTGTGCTCCTGAGGCAAAAATATAGATTTACATATAAAGATCATCTAGGTCTTTTAATACGAGCATGTCGCCTTGGTAAGGAAGGGAGCATAGGTTGAATTTGGAGCCCAAATTAGCACTCCAGGACCTTAGTTAAAGGGGCCTCTTAAAGGCCACAGACAGGACTAAGGGCAAAAATATGCACTATATCCACAAAAAAAACATAAAGCAAAAAAAAAAAAAAAACCTGCTACAATCTCACTATCATACAGAGCTTCCAAAATACAACATGTAGAGGATCTCAAAAAGACACAACATCATCCATTTGAAGAAATGTACATCTGCTGATCCAAACGACTGCTGGTGCCTGGGGCCAAGACTTCACTTCTGATTCAAAAGAAAGTATACAGTCTAGAAATTGTCCCCTAGTAGGAGATCCTCTTAGCTGTCCTTTACCACTCAGAGGAAAGATTTTCCCTAATATAGGAAGGGAATGGTAGGTTTGCTCCATCATAAATCTGCAAAACATTTGATGTGATGATTGCAGCTCTGGAATCAAGTCAGTGATCTAAAGTGAAGCTTTCACTGCCAAAACAAGCTGCTCAGTTGTCTTGACAGTAGCGTTAATCATTGGGGAAAACTAAGCACACATTAAAGATGTACTGTTAATTCAACAAACGTTCTCTCTTTTGGAGTACATCTAAATAAAACAAAACTTACCTGATGAGGAAAAAAGAAGGGAATAATAAAAAGTATCCCCAAAAAAACAAGTCATAAAACCAAAATGTCCAGAAAACAGCATATAAAAAAGTAATACACAAACAAGGAAAAAACAAACTAGAAAATCAAATAATGAAAAGACTCACCAACAACACTGGGGTAAAGGAATAATCTTAGGTCAGGTAAAGGCATCAGACACTTAAAGACAAAAAAGCTATTATGGATGAAACCAATAAAAGCCCCTTGCTGTTTGTAGTCCTACTTGTAACTTCCTTCCATTTTTCCTTTCTGAAAAGGGAAAAGCTACCTATATATAATGCTGCCATGGATCGCCAGGAAAAAGCCTTTCATGGACAACAAAAATTGATTTGTTATTTTTCCCACTTTTATCACAATTATCTTGTTCATTTATAGTTTATAGTTCATTTTCTTTATATTGATCACTGATTCTTTGTAATTCAGATTATTGCAGTCACTGAGCTTGGTACAATGTGACTGCAGTCCCTAAGATCTGTATATATCTAACAGTAGAAAAACAAAGACATTTCTAAACTCTCATCATAGTTGCTAGTGTTTAAGTTTTCAGAATAAAAAGGAAAGCAAACGTTAAATGGTGAAGATAAGTTAGTATAGAACAAAAAGTAAATCCTTAATAATAATTGAAATGATTCTATCAAGGTTTACCACATTATGGTAAGTAGGCTTTCTACTCATCTATGATGAAGAATGCTTTTTTCAAAGAGAATCATTTAACCTTGCTTTCTTTTTATTATTACCTAAGGTATGTGTTTTCTCAAAGTTACATTTTATGCAGTGTTTGCAAAATGAAAAATAAAACTCAGTTGGGAAATACAAACATTTCAAAGAGAAATACTTGAAATGTGGGGGAAAAAAACAATGCCTGTTTCAGGTGAGAGAAAATGCAAAATATGTGAGCATTTCTACTAACCAAATGATACATGTGCGTCTTTGAAGATATCACATTTCCTATTATTCTATGTCTTTGCAAAGATGAGACACACCAACTTGTTCAACATATTTCATAAACCTAAACTTGAGAGCAAACTTTTTTTTTACAGTTGGAATTAGGCAAAAGGAGGCAGCAGAGATACAGGACGGAGTGGAAAACAGAAGGCTCAGGACACTAAAGTGATTGGGTGGCAGACAGAGCAGGGAAAGGATTTATGCCACCCTTGTCAAAAATTTAATTTACCACCCCCTGCATGTAGACTGGTCATTCATTGGCATCACATGGGTGCAGGGCGTGTGGATGTAAGGTACAGGGTCCAGGTGGTAAGGTACCCTAAGCACCCGAGATCAGGTCCGTTGCAGGGTAGAGACACAGGACCTGGTGCTGGGTAACTGCCATCCCCTGAAGATTTGGGACCTCAAGTTTATTCATCCACATACCAGGCCCTGTGAAGCAGCGGCTGTATGCAGATCCAAAGGCTAGGACAGTACAGAATGAACTAAATGACAGCAAAGCAGAGCTATAACAGAAAAGAAACTGGTGGAAATCCGAACTGAAATACAGAGTGCAGGGCTACATACACTTACTAGTGCTAAGCTAATCTGGAAGGATCATGGCCATGCACTTTGCTCGTTCAGTTCTGAACCACAGACAAAAGGTGTCAAGGAATCCCTGTGTGGAAGTGCTTACAATTTTCTGCAGAGTTTAGATTATACATTCAGAATGGAGGTTGAAACATTTAAAGTCATTAGCCATTAATCTTACGGTGGTCAGAAAACATATAATAAGCCAGCAATGGATACCTTATTTGCAGGATACTATGTATCAATAAACGTTACCACTGAAAAAGCTATACTTCTTACAAAAAACAGTTTGTCATATTCAGTATTCCTAAGGTTTCCTTGTGCTTCACAGAAGCATAGGTTTTGGAATGAACTCCTTCCCTTGGGAAAGTTCCATGCTTGAAGTAATAACCAGTGGTGTATCTTGGTTTTGTGGTGCCATAGGCAGACAAAATTGGGGCACCCCCCTACCCCCACTGCACACGCACGACATGCCCCATAACCCACATCACCCCATTACATGAGACCATCACATACCTCCATCACCCCATTACATGCCTCTATCACCCCCATTATATGCCTCCATCACCCCCATCATACGCCTCCATCACCCCCATCATATGCCTCCATCATCCCCATTAAATGCCTCCATCACCCCCATTATATGCCTCCATCACCCCCATCATATGCCTCCATCACCCCCATTATATGCCTCCATCACCCCCATTATATGCCTCCATCACCCCATCGTATGCCTCCATCACCCCCATTATACGCCTCCATTATATGTCTCCATTAACCCCATCACCCCCATTACATGTCTCCATTAACCCCATTACATGTCTCCATTAACCCCAATACATGTCTCCATTAACCCCAGGACTTACCCTGATCCCTGGTTGCTAGTGGCAGGCAGCATGGTGTCCTGGTGTTTGGCTCCCCGAGGTGAGTGTGGATGGGTCACGTAATGCCGCCCCTAAAGAAAAAAATGTACGGGCAGCCAGAACGTCGTGATCAGGCTGCCCATGCGTTTTTTTCTTCGTTTTTTTTTTTTGTGTTGGGGTGCGCTGCCGCCCCCCAAAATCTGCTGCCCTAGGCATCCGCCTAGGATGCCTCGCGGTAAATACTGCACTGGTAATAACCACATTCACAAATGCCTTGTCTGGTTGCTTCTCGAAAAAGTTCTTGTTCTTCTTGGTTCCTCCCCTTCCTCTTTATTTCTTTTGTTGAAGATCTGTAATAGCGATGTTTGCTTTTTGTATTTCTTTTTTTGCATTACAGAAGTCAGATTTTGGAGCTCTGATTATCCCAAGAAAATTCAGAGCTACTTGAGTACACCCTAAAATGTGCAACTCATGATTTAGTGAATAAAACATACAGTGTTGTACTAGTTTCTAACATCTACTGCTGATGAAGGCAGCTAAATGGCGAGGAACATAACAATAATATAATCACATAATTGAAAATCTGATAACTTATCTTGTAACATGCTTTTTGCCTGTGATATATTAGTAATGGACATTTACTATTAATGGTGCATAACCCTTCACAGGAACACTTTAACCTTGCTGGAAAATGTGGCTTTCCTTTTTAAATGTCATTCCTTTTATAACCCAGAGCGAACGAAAGGTGAGATGTGAAATGGACATTATACAATTATTGAGTTGGAAATAGAATCGCTACAAATGAGAGTCACTGATTTTTCAAATCCCTGCGGTGTAGTCTCTTTCTGTCTGTCTTAACGCTTGATTACATTAGGATCTGTTAAACCACCAGAAATATAATTTTGAAAACTGGTTGATCAGAACCACAGATTTCTGGGCTATTTCATAACTCTACATGCTGAATGAGTTCTAAACGAAGACAATACATTTCCATGGTAGCATGATTTAAGTGTAGTAGTTGAAAGCTGAGTCTTGCTGATGATGTCACTATGTTTTGGTGAACCAATCACCAAAACACGCAACATTCGGCGTTTACACAGAAATTTCAGAAAGAGCCAATGAACTGGCTCCTGTAACTGAATGAGTTTATGATGTGCCCTTCGTCGAAGGTAACGGTTTTATGTGTAGTTTAACATGTATTTGATCAATATTTGTATTTTTACCAGTGTTTTTGTAAAATAAAATGGTTGTTTAGTTAGCATTAGCTTTCTCGCCAAAATGGAGCATGCTAGACCTTCAGCCGCAGAGAAATTCCTGCAACAAAGTACCCATTTATCGCATGTAGGTTATAATGGGCTTTCATCATGTAGACAATACAAATGTATTTTTTGAGGCTCACAGAGCAAAACAACTAAATCTCCAGTATCTTAAAGCACTGAAATCAATAGCTGATAGGAATTGTGACAAGGAGACTTGTCATGTAGATGGCTGAATTGGATTTTTTGCATGAGCTATTTTATGCGTGAGGTAGAAAGTCATGTTGGTGTTTTATATAATTTACATTATTATTGAGTTCATATTTATTTCACTTAAAACTGTTTCTTTGTTCTAAGTACAATAATAAAAAAAAAAAGAATAGTCCTGAGTGACCAATTTTTGGTCGACAACGATTTGCAGACCTTAAAGTGCCAACACGCTTACACACACTCACTTTTACTCATACTCACCCACACATACACACACACCCTTATACTCGCACACACACACTCTTATACTTACTCACAAACTCACACACACTTATACTCACACACACACATACTTATACTCACACACTTACTCATACAGACACATTCATACATACACATACACACACATACAGGTTCAGCTCTCACAGCTTGTCTACTCTGTCCGAGAGGAGCAGGCATTAGTGTACACATGCGCCTGATTATCTGGAGGAGAAGCAGATGACCAGCGGTGCCCATTTTATAACACTGATGCCTGCTCCTCACGGACGGAGCAGACAAGCGGTGATAGCCGAATCTGGCCGCATGCCACAACTGAGGGCTTGGAGTGCCAGTTGTGGCACACGTGCCATAGGTTCTCCTCTGCTGATATAGAAGAATGGCAGCATGTTCAATATATTTGTTGCTTTTAATGACTGAGGTAATTTAGTTAGGATATAGTAGTTGGCTACAGATGTCAGATGGCTGTCAGTCAGAGTCCATAAGAAAAGTAGACAAACCTGAGCAAGGGTGAGAAAGAAGACTGACACAATTGACATCATAGAATTGTATGATGGGATCTTAAGTTTCTTTACCTTGGGCAGTTAAATGCTTAACCCATTTGCATGGATGCACAGCACAAAGGACAACGGCGATGGCATAGAAGGTCTTCTGCACAGCAGGGAACTTCATCAGGATCCCCTGTGCCTCTGACAGAATAAATTAAACGGATGCTCAGTGTGAGAACTGATTTACATTTACTAAATTGTTCTGTACCCAAACGTTTGGGTGCAGACAAACCCCTGATGCATCATGATTGACATCTCAAGCCATTGTGATCTTTTAACAGAGACCCACATTGCAGAACCTGATTGGGTTTCTACTTCTGTGTCCCTAGAGCCTGTGATCAGGTCTATTGAGGCGGCTATTGTGATTAAGTATACAGCACCATTAGGTACTAAGGGGTTAATCTTTCTAAAGTAAATGGCCATTAAGTTGGCTAAATTGTATTTTGAATGTGTTTCTATCATTAACCTCTTAGGAGATATTATGTTTTAAGCACTTATTTCTAATCAGAGGTTATATTTTCCTGATCATCCAATGAGCTTTTTTCACTGTTTCAATATTTACACTTTCAGCTCGTAGGCACATTTGTGTCTCGAAAAAAACCCGAAACAAAAATAAATCATCCTTTGAAAATCAAACATCGCCAACGGATGCACAACCTTAAGACACATGCTGGAATCAGTAATAAAAAATAATGCTTTTATATTTCTAGCAATATGCAATTAATCGTATAAAAAAACTGTTGCATGATTTATATATGTGCTTGTTTTAAATGACCAGGTTATCTAGTTACATCTTATGGAAGTGGTAGTGTCCCTTAAACCCTTTGCCAACATTGGATGGACTAGGGCCATCCTGTATGGCAAAGTGGTGCTGACATTGGATGGACCTAGTCCGTCCTGTAGTAAAACGAGCAGTGTCAAGGTAGAGGCAAAAAGCAACACCGGAATCCGGTGCCCAGGGCACCCTTAATCACTCTATGGAGCGATTCGTGGGTGCCATATTGCAGAGCAACATACAAGGTAAAAAGAAACAAAAAAACTTAATTTGCTAAAAATTGAGGGTTAGGGTTAGAATAGTGGTTAGGGTTACAATTAAATTAGGGTTAGGGTAAGGGTTAAAATTAAATTAACATTATAATAAATTAAGGGTTAGCATAAGGGTTAGAGTTAAGGTTAAATTTAGGGTTAGGGTTACATTTAGGGTTTGGGTTGAGGTCAAAAAGTTCACTGTAGGTGAAAACCCCCCCACTATTTTTGGTTGTTGCCCTATAACTTGCAAAAAAATTCAGAAAAACATGGAAACAAGCATATTTATAAACTCGGGACAAAAATTGAGAAACTATTTAGATGGGTTTTTTTTAATGATTGTATTTTATATTTTTTAGGTCATAGTAAGAAATAGTGTGGATTTTTTTATTTTTTCATCATATATTATGATTTGTTTGTAGTAACTGATAAGATATGAAGAACATAATGGTATCTTACGAAAGCCCTACTTATGGTGATAAAAACAATATATAATTTGTGTGGGTAGAGTATGTGAGAAAGAAGAAAATTATAGCTAAACACAAACACCCCAGCAATGTCAAAATGTCATGTCACTAAGGGGTCACATTAATCATTTTTTTCACATTTCCACTCTACTACTGAAAGGGACTATTTCACATCAACATTGTTTTAATGTAAATGTATAGAATAAAACAAATCACTGAAAATGGTCTATACAGTGTGTTAGAAAAATTATATGCCAATACCTAAATTAGGAGAAAATTTTTTTTTTAATGTGTCTGTGGAGTCTCCTGGTTATGACATCCCTTGAGGCCCGATATGCAAAAGACACATTTCCATTGAAAAGCAGTCTATTTGCATACGTGCCACATGTGATGTCATAAGCAGGAGACGCCAGAGACACATAAAAACAAATTTTTTTAAATTTTACATTTGTGTTTTGTACACAATGAATAGATCATTTTCAATCATTTTGTATCCTTTACACACACAACAAAAACAATGTCTTGATGATAAAGTCCCTCTAATAACAGAGTCCCTTTAAATAATACAATACTTCAGGCCTTGTGAAATGAAGCTTCCTGCTCCCATCGCAATAAGGCCTCAAATCAATGTTTAATGCAAACACTTACTATAAAATACTTGGACAAGGCATTTTTTTCCTCCAGCTCTCTGACCTGCTACTTAAACCTCTCTAATGAGGCAGCTGTTCTGATTAACAGCAGTTAAAAAAGCTGTCATTTCTCAACAGACAAAGCTTAATTAGAAACTAGTATTTCTAGATAGCCTTTAACACCATAACTGCTGGTTCAGTGTTCACTCAACCACACAGATATAGACTACAAATCGACATTTAGACAGAATGTAGTAGTAATCATACCCTTACAGTACTGGTTGTGAAGGAGTGTGCATAAAGTCACAGAAATAGTCTGAATTACAGATTACGGCGTATAATACTCACTAATACCTGGGAATTTCATTTTAACATTAATTTGTATGGTGACCTGAAGTTAGGGTAAATATATTAAAACATCAAAGCAAATAGGGTGAACTGAACATATAACTCCTTTGAGGAACAATTTATTGCTCTAGTCAGTGTGAGATTCTGTTTTGGGTCATGTAATATATAATATATCGTTCACAATATGTTGTTATTTATTCTTTGTTTATCATATACCTTTGAGGGCCATATTACAAAGGAATATTACAATGGATCATATCTGCATATACATATTTCTTTCTATGTGCATGTTTGTGGTGGTATTGCATG
The DNA here is from genome assembly GCA_036172795.1 of Pelodytes ibericus. Taxonomy (NCBI): domain Eukaryota; kingdom Metazoa; phylum Chordata; class Amphibia; order Anura; family Pelodytidae; genus Pelodytes; species Pelodytes ibericus. Next base: position 43,035,892 of record CM069860.1, read on the forward strand.
ATTACACTGATATTTATAAGGATTTATATTCTCATCCTATTTCATTTGTTGTTTTTCTGTCTCATTCAGAATGTATTGTTTTACAGTTATTTGTCAATGTACAACTTATTGGTCTGGCTGCCGAACAACCTCATTTTTCCATCTTTTCCCTTCTGAATCAAGACACAATACCCTACACAAAGCCTAATTTATGGTAGAGCACTATTTGCAATGTTATTATTTACAGTGGGTTTTCTTTCATACTAAATCATCAACTGTGGACCCCAGAGGGGTTTATTAACCCTGAGCAGCTGCCCCATTTGCCTTAAAACACTGATATTTGGTTTGACCATGGACATATTATTTGTCTCAACACTAGCCAAATATTTTATCTTTAACAGCATTTTGTGGTGCGATTCATTTCTGTTCTACTTTATTTATTTTTTTTTTTTTTCTTATTGTTGACTATTGTAGTAACCATGGCAATGATTAATTTAAAAAAATAAATGACACATACAACGGGTCAATCAGCTGCATGCCAATTAATATCAACATATGTTCCACAGAGACAGATGTAACTTCTCGAATATAATGTTACCTATTAAAAGTTCTCTAATTTTTAAAGGAAATATTTTGAAGATGAGTTATTTGTTATATCGTTGCCTCGTTCTGAATACAGCCCAGATCATTATGAAAAAACTATTTGCATATTCTGAAGTTAGATAGAAACATAGCTCATAAATTATACTTCGTACTTCCCCAAACCTCAAGTAGAAAGCCAGTAACCAATCTCCTGCTGACAAGTTCCATTAAGACAGAAAGAAATGTTCAACCATGGTTATCTGACTCTGCACCTCTGAGTCCTGAGCTATGCTTAAAGACTGTCTTGTACAGGGTGGGTATGCTCCAAAGGGTCCATGTTTTAAGTGGATGTAGAGGTAAAAGGTGATCATTCTTGACATTATTTGAACTTGCCTACCCAGAATCCTCTGGTGTGTGTTGATGTGTGTTAACCCCTTTCCCGACCTTACGACGAGTTAACTCGTCATAAGAGCTGCACCATTAGCGACCTTATGACGAGTTAACTCGTCATGCAGTCTAGCCGGCGGTGCGCTCCATGCGCACCACCAGCTAGTCTGCAACGGGTCCAGTTTAAGCCTCGCACCTGAGGCAAAGCTCCTGGACCCAATCGGTGCATTTCCAGGCATGTGATCACGGTGATAACGTGATCACCGCGATCACATGCAAATTAGATGGCAAAGTCAGTGTGTTCACACACTGACTTTGCCTCTAATTCACTCTCTGTGCTTCACATTCTTATAGTGAAGCACAGAGAGTGACCTGTAAGTAAAAATAAATAAATAACATACACAGAGGTTAAAAAAAATAAAAAATAAATAAAAAATTAACCCTTTCATTGCTGATCACAGTTTTTAACTGTGATCAGTTTCCTTCCACTTTATGGCCCTCATTTAGTTTTTTTTTTTAACAGATTTTTTTATTTTTACAATTTATAAAGTGTTTTTTAATAAATAAAGGTAATTTTAATATATTTATTTAATACAATGTAACCCCTGCATGCCTGTTGCATGATTTTTACTGATCTGACATCGCACTCTTCAGAGTTTTTTTCTGTCTTTTTTGTTATGGGGGGTTTGGGAACCAATATTTTTCTTTTTTATTAGTTAGTTAATTAGGGGGGATAAGTGGGTAAGTGTTGCACTAGTTATGTATCTTATTATTGGGAAAATAATGGGGAAAAACTTTTTTTTCCTCAAAAATTTCCTCTTTTATATGTATTTTTTAATACTAAAAAGTAAATCATTTTTATGTATAGGGTATCAAAAGAAATCTCTAACTGTCCTTTAAAAAACAACATATAACTTGTATGGGTACGTTAAATGAGAGAGAGGAAAATTATGTTTCAAAAAAATTGAAAAACGCTCTGGTTATTGGCCCAGGAAAATCCCTGGTCCTTAAAGGGTTAATAATGAATTTGATACAGGAAAAAATATAGGTATCAAGACTAGATATCTAGGTAGGCTTAAAAGGTTGCTGTCAAGCTTTCCTAAGTTGGTCATTGAAACTATCACTTTGACTAAGTTTGTTTCCTGTGTCTCCACAATTAAAACAGTACCAATGTTTAGCTACTTATTCACATTTATATTATTTATTATTTATAGTACTTGTCAAAAGGTGTCTTCAAATCCCAAAAGTGCCTGCTAAGTGGGAAGGGCACATGCTTGTTCATCACTGTGTGTTATGACATATGCTTAACATAATAGGCTAATATTAAGTATAAATGTTCAGTACAATTATATTATTATATTTTCCATAACCTAGCACCCTGTATCTCCCCGGCTCTAAGATGGCAAGAACAGGGCTCATCGTCCATTCTGTTGTATAATTTGTCATTGTATGTCCACATAATAGTAACCTTGTCTCATTATACAGAGGCATTTGCTTGTATGTTCTAAAATAATTGAGTAAGTTAGGAAATTAATAATAGTCACCAAATAGTAATTATCAGTAGACATGGTGAATTAACAGGATCCATGTAGCATTAATATATGTAATTTTATCGAATGCTTAATACTACTGTTTAATAATAATATTAGTCTCATTTTACTAATAATATTAGTCTCATACTGCTATAGTGCCACCCAGTGTCCACTGGTGGTACTCGATCATTTACTCGTCCCCAAAGTATTTTACTGGTGAATGCCATCTTGTACTATGGCTTACATCATGGCATATCAGCTTGTATAGCCATTAAAATGAGAAATAGTTACCATATAAACAAATCCTGACTGAGGCCTATTTCTAGCCATCAGTTGAACCCAACTTGATGGTTGCCTGGTAAAGCTCCTGAACTTTTATTGTTGTTGAACATGACCAACACTGTATTTGGATTTACTAATTATTTTTGCATACCACAGAAACTAATATAATTTATTGTTTGGAATTTGATTATTGTAAATACGTGTCACCAATTGTGTGGCCACCCAGCCTGTACTTTGCTATCAAACAGGTAACAAAATTGCCTTGAGGACACTATTAAGTCTATTGAGACAACAGGGTGGCCGGCAATTTTTGAACAAAAGATGGCAAGCCTAGACATCATCCACTGCTGTATCGTTGCCTAATATACAGGGGGCAGTATAAGCAGTTGGATCTGGACAATTTGGCTGTAAAAAGCTTACAATTTTACCCAAAATGTGCCTAAATACGTTGCAAATTTGGGAAACTTATATGAAATTTGTACAAATCAATCTCCAGATTTTAATTAAAGAATTGAATAGAAGTGTAGAATTAAAGTAAACATATTTTAATCCCAAATAGATGTATACGCAATTATAATAGATTAATGTTGCATTTTACAATAGCATATTTACAATAATCTAAGCATTTTTACATTTTAATAAAACAATATTTTATATTCTTTAATGTTCAATTACTTTATTTTTATGTCTTTAAATATTGTATGATTTTATTTCTTTTTTATGAATTTTATGTTATTAAACTTTGGCTCATTTTGAGATGACATCAGGTATAGCCAGGAATTTGGCTATATTAGTATTAGCTGAGGTCCTCCAAAAATGTCCCCAGAATAAGCTGAAGTTCTCCCCATAGAAGTCCAGTGTGTGTATTCACTAAAATTCCACCCAAGTTTTACTTAAACCCAGGTTCGAGTCTTCCCCGTTGAAATTAATGGGAGGCAAAATGATAAAAGCTATTTTTTTAGACTAAGTCAAACTCAGTTGGTGAATTTCACTTAGTCTGAAACTGAAAGTCAACCTCCAAAGTCGAATTTTAGTGAATAGACCTATAAGGGGAGGACCGAGGCCATCACTTAATATTGGTGCCTTTCAGCTGATTCCAGTGTCAAGACATATCGATATGGAATCCTGTATAATTGTAGGATTGCATTCTTATTCAGAGGCACATTGGAGTTAGCTGAGTAGCTTGATTTTTTTTTATTTTTGCCACCATTGTGGTGTGGACTCCGAAGGCGAAGATCGTCCCTCTAATCTAGCAGTTATAATTCTCAGCACTAATCGCAACCTCCAACCTTGGAGAGACTTGACCATCCCTCAGACACCTCATCTCGATGTTGCAAAACTCTCTCCCATTTATGCGGGAAGCAAAAAAATGATTTTCTGGTTAATTGTTACCCCATAAAAATAAATAAAATCACACAATTATATGAAATAAGAGACCCAGGGGCTCTCAAAAACACCTAACACATTTGGTGCCCCAATCATTTATTTATTATTATGTCATCCAGGTGCCTTGGGGCAGCTCCCAGAGAGGAGGGGGGCAATTTCTATTTATTCTTCAGTTTTATTAATTATTTTTCCAATGTTTGCAGTCTATCACACATGTGTAAAAAAATAAAATCACTTTAAACCGTTTTTGATTCTAGAGCACATTTAATGAGGAAAACATTGCGCAAGACAAAATGTACAATATTAATGCGAGTAATAAATAAAATGGGACCAGTAAATAGAAGACAGATTCCCAGTGGTGCCAGCTAATATTGATTTCCTATGTGTTTCATGCAACTATAGTTCGATGTATTTAGCTTATTTTTAGAAATCTCTAGACAAATAGGTAATGTATTCCAAGCCATGCATAGCAAAACATATTGGGGTTATCTATAAAAACTCCAGCAATGGGAAGTCGGAAATAAAGAAGGTGCAATTGAAGTTTGCAATTGCTCCTTTTTTAATACATCCTGACACTTTTCAGAGCAGGAGAAGTACCCCTGGCAAACACAGTTTTGCACTGGTTCTCCGACACTAATCAGTGCTTTTCAGCACCTGATTATATTTACAAAAGTTCGGTATCAGCATTTTGGCGCTATCTGCATGTGCCCCATATTTACTAATCACTCCCATTGTCTGAGCTCTGTTGATATACACTGTATATAGTAGGTTTGTTATAAGACTCCTGTTTTCACAGTTCTTCTTATACCTTGTATGGATTATGCTTACTGTGCTTAAACATAGGACATTTGAGATAAACGTGTAAAAAAAAATTAAAATGACCATTAATCCTTACAATAATAATTGTTCTTACCTGGCCTATTAACCGTGAATCCCTATTCAAATATTTTAACATTTAATAAGACTGCCTCCATTCTCTTTAACCCCTTAAAGACAGAGTTCTATGCTGCATTTTATGTAACTTGAAGACCAGAATTACATTATTAACTGTGATTTCTTGCTTCGTGTCCAGTACACCCACACAAATTATATATAATTTTTTAAAGGACAGATGGGGCTTTCTTTTGATACTATTATTTTCATCATATGATATAATTCAGTATTAAATAAAATATAAAATATGACGAAAAATATGCCAAAAAGAACACCTTTTCCAACTTTGAACTGATTTTTTTTTTTTACACAATTACAAACTGTAAAAAATAAGCCACCTATATAGTTTCTAATATTTGTGTAGAAATACCAATATTTCCACGTTTTTCTGTTTTGTTTTTTTTAAGTAATGGGGCAATAACCGACACTAGTGTTTTTTGGTTTCCTACTACAGTAACCTTTTGATCCCAATCTTAACCCTAAATTTAACCATAACCCTAATTATACCCCCACCCCTTAATCTAACTCTTGTACTAAACCTAGCCCTGGTTACTTTGTTTGGGTTGTTATCCTTTATTGCTATTTTTTTTTTCTTCAAATAAATATCTATTAAAATAGAAGGACAAGCGTAGGGCATGTTTTGTTACTAAAGTATAAATTACTGCTCATTGCTTTTTAAGTTATCTTTTTATAATTTAGATCATATCGTTGTTTATGGATCGGAGAAAACAAGCACTAGGATAGTGGACACTCACATATTGCTCTGTCAGACTAATAATCTGATAGTCAAACCTTTGCTATCGCCTCATGGTTTTTGTGGTCCCTCTTTTCTTTTCTGTGCCTGATCAGTTTTTGTTGCATGTAGTCCTTTCTGTATCTCGCTTACTATTGGTCAGGTGATTTGAGTCTTACTCATCCTTTCTTTACATCCAATTACTCTGAGAGAAAGCCATTTCCTCACACTGTCTCTAACAAGCTATTTGTGAATCAGTCATGCATAACTCTGGCAAAAGGGTATTTGTCCTTCCATTTGAGCCTCCTACAACGATCCACCTATACATTGCTCAGTCAACATTCTGCCATGCAACTCTGGGTCATTGTTAATATAATGGGGTGGATGAAAGTGATTCAACCTTTATTCTGCTTCCAGTACATTGACCTTTTCCAATCTTCTATCTAAGTTCAAAAATGAAATTTCCACTTATTACCTATAATGTTTACACACAAAATATTTGAAAAGGATTTTCAAGTTCCATTTTTTTATTTTAGTGTTCTATGACATGTTGCCCTTTGTTTTCTTCAATTATCTGTAATAATGATAATAATGTTGAGTATTACAGTGACATTTCACATGCCAGGTCAACAATGCTGGTTATAGCTGCTGAAGACAAACCGCAATTTAAATTGTATATAAAACTGTACCCAACGATTGTATTCCTTCTGGCATTTGTGATATACTTTCTTGATTGCAAATGTGGAGTTTATTACATCCAATGATGTGCTCGCTAATTAAGAAGTACATGTCCTACTAAAAGATATAATGACCAATGTTTTTGGTTAAGGGCTCTCATTTGCCTCAAAATTATCTCATTGGAAAGCTAACAGATTAAAATATTGCTCAAATAACGAAGAATGTACAGAGTTTAATTAGCTGCTCCTTTAGACGGCTACACAAGGTAGTACAAATGAGTCATCTCTCCTCACCGTCAGTTCACTTGGACTTAAAAATAGCTTCCATCGATGTGGTTTTTGTCTCGCATGCCGAAAAACTGATAAAAATGGCAAGAACAAGCAAATTGAATCTTTTAGCTCCACCATCACAAACGAAAAATGGAAAATTGGGGAACCTATAACATGTAAAGTAAGGATGTGATCTAACTTTTAATGTGCCCTTGTGATAAACAGTCTATGGGTAGAACTAGTAGACCTCTACATAAGAGGATAGAAGATCACAATAACTGTGTGAAACATAGTGTATCGGCACATTTTTTTAGAAGCACATGCCGGAAAGAGTATAGAGCAGATTTGCAGAGACTGTAGAGGAGGTGATTTTTTGAAGAAAAAAAAGGCAGGCCAGAGGGAAATGCAGTGCTTGTATAAATTACACACTTTATCTACTTTAGTTTTAAACAAGGCATTTCATCTATTTCATTTCCTTTAAATGTATTTTATTGATGTGTTTCTCTTTTTCCCTGTTTTTTTTTTTTTTTTAGGAAACCAGGAATCGAAACATCTTATTCTAGTCGTTATTTAGCAAGGATAGATGTTTAGAATCATATTTAATCCTATTTTTCTGGTATTGACTGTCCGAGACTACGATACCCAAAGAACACATATACAATTTTTTTTTTCTATTTTCTCTAATTTTGTATATTGGGAGATATATATCTAATAAATGATATGAATAATATAGCACGGTCACTTTATATGATTATAATAATTGTGTTAACAAATTTATACAGCTATAATTAATACTATTCAGATACACCATCATTTTAACTTAATGGGGATAATATATTTAGATATTTTCCAGATTTGTTGTCTACATGTGTTCAAAACAAATCCTTATGAATTCTTCTGTCACAATATCCAATACAATGGTGGTGTCTACCCCTGATCACTACTGAGGGGCCACATTGTGTTCTAAAACAAGGGTGTGAAAGTGTAGCCATATCACCTATAATACTCTGTAAGTTAAAAGTATGGGTGATGTGATCATCCAACAGTTGGAAGAGAGCAGTTTGACACCCCGTGTCTAGACCAACTATTTTTAAACCTATCTTTTTCAGTGTGTTTCAATGTTATGCTGGACATTCCTGAATCTCCGATTTAGGTAATCTGAGATTGAAGTTTGTATCTCCTTTTAAAAGGAAAAAAAAGTCACAGTACAGATAAAAATAAAATAATCCATTATCCCTTTTTAATACCTAAAATTCCCCCTTTTTAACATAATATAAAGCAAAATATTACAGGCACAACTTTTGCAATACCACTAATGAGTAAATTAATGAGAATGGGCCACAGCATGGATTCATTGGTAACTCAGTTACCAATCAACCACTGTTTTATCCACTGAAATATCTTAGGGTTAATCTAGCAACTGGAGTTCATTAATGAGTCTTCTCTCCAGAATAGTTTTGAAAATCTGTAAGTTCTCCCTCTGGTCTATTACTTTAGTAAACCAATCAAAAAAATCAATTGGGCTGGTTGGACAAGATTTCTCTGAGGTAAACTTACATTGTTTATGATCTTGCAAGCCATTTTAATTTAGATATTAGAGCAAATGTTACCGTTAGCATTGTTTTTTTTTACATTATAGCTATTTAATCAATGCTGTCTCTTTGTAACATAGGATTTTTTTTTTTTTAAGGAGAATTCACTTTTACGTGAATTTGTTTTCTTAAAGGACTGTCAGGTGCTCAAAATGCATCTTCCAAATGTGGATGCATATTAATGTGCTTTTCAAAGTACTTTAAAACACATGTTTTATATATTGCACTGTTTAAAATAGAAAATACTTACAGCAGTTTGTAAGAAACCAGGACGGCCCACACTAGTAAAATCCAGTTCCTTTTTTTGTTGTTGCTACAGGAACCAATGAGAATTATGCCATTCAAGTGAATGGAATTTCCTGTCTCTCTAGTGATGTCATCAGACAATGTGTTGCACTGTTAAGAGCTCCTACTCTGTGCAAGAGCAAGTTTATCACAGTCCACACAATGTATTATTTTCCAGCAGCACAGGAAGTGACTAAATGAAACAAAACGTTATTTCCTTAGTGTCTATATAATCAGTGCTGCCTTTGGTATACATGCAGAGTAATCACTGGGGGAGGGCTTGAGTCATATATTAAAAATGTGATTTATGCAGAATGCCTGCACCAAATCAATAGAAAAAAAAACTGTGCTCTATGCAAGCAGTAGTCTTCAACTTGCACCAAAGTGAGTTTGGGAACTAGAAAGTCCCTTTCCTTTAAAACATTACATTAATTGTTGTTACCATTGTAGAAGCTACAGTTGTTATGAAACAGTTGTCAGTTATTCAGATTTGGGAAGTAGTGCGATCTGTTTAGGCATACATAAACGTTTACTGATAAGATTTTGTATTACTAATATTTGCAGGTTGCTGGTGAGTCTATCAATGCACTATACAGCATTTATCAATATCATGTTTCACGCCAGTTGTATAATACATGAGCTATGTAAGTGCTACCCTAAATACCTGTTAATATGGAAGTAGCTTACCGAGATGTTCCTGCTTAGTCAGATGTATCCAAACAATTATGTTAAATTATTTATCTACACAATTATATAAAGGTAATGTTGACAAGGTTTCAAAACCTATAAATGTGTTATTGTTTTGTATTTTAAAAACTACAGACTATGGGAGTTGGTTATAAAAAAAAGTCTGTACTTCTTAGCATGATAAAATGGGCAACAATTGTACAAAAGATACAATAAATAAGAGGTTTTGGTTATGGGAATTGCCCAAAAAATAATTAAAAGGACTCATAAAACATAAAAATGCTCAAATATGTAATTTTGCAATTTAATTAGTTTTATCTTAGAGTTCTGCTTTATCTTTTTTGTATAATGTATTTTGATAATTTTGCATGAATAGGAATTGCATAGACAGAGACACAGAACACACCACAGGTTGAGTATCCCTTATCCAAAATGCTAAGGACCAAAAGAATTTTGGATAAAGGATCATTTTGGACAATGGATCATTTTCACCAATAACGTATATTTAAGCCTCTGAGCACTCATGAATACAAGAGTATGAATGCAAATACTGTATAGAGAAAACAAATCCCTTGTACTGTGATGTAGCTGTAATGTGAGGCCTTGCTGAGAACCCGCCCTCAGCGTTTCATGCCTTCACATGTGCCATTGTATCAGGGCCGATCCTAGGGTCACAGGCGCCTGGGTGCAGGATTTTTTTGGGCGCCTCCATGTTGGGCGTGGCTATAATACTAACTTCTCCCGTTTACAAATGTATTCAGGAAATATACAATAAAAAACAACAACTTTATTATAGATTATTAAAAAAAAGAAAAGTAGAAACCCAGTGTGATTATCAGTGGAGAAAATGTTTAATCACTAGCATTCATACAGAATGTGCTAATCAAGTGTGAAAATAAAAACAATGCTATCATCTCATATTATATTTATTTTCACATTTGATTAGCACATTCAATATGAATAATTGTGATTAAACACATGTCTCATATATGCAACAGTATTATTTAGCACATGCCAACTAACAAGTTAACTAGTTAAACCCCTAAGAAACTTTGCTCAGTTAAATGGATGGAGAAGACACCGCATGGCAACCTCCTATCACATTAATATTAAGTTAGTCTAGGCCACTGTAAGTTTGGGTTACCCAACCACCTTGGAATTAAAGGCAAATAAAAATACTAAGCTTAAACATAATAACATTCATTTACCTGTGCTAGTTGGCTCAGTGTCTGACTGGGATTGCTAGTTTGTGTCAACTGGACAGTGGCATCACCATCAATATATTAGGGGTGGGGGGCCAAAGGTAGGGTGACCACGTGTCTCGGAATGTCTGGGACAGTCCCGAAATGGGGACTGATAGAGGGAGGTCTCAGCCAATCAGGTGAAACCTCTTAACTCTTCGGATTGTCTGAGAGTTCAGAGGCCTCTCCTGATTGATTCAGTTCCTCCTTCACACGGAGCTCAAATAGGGTTGCCACCTGGCCGGTATTTTACCGACAGGCCGGTAAAAAATTAGCTTCAAGCCAATGTTAAGTCTATGGAGACAGTACCAAGGCCGGTATTTTTCTGAAGAAAAGGTGGCAACCCTAAGCTCAAAGCTGCAGCATCCTTTCAGCACTGGGTACGTAAGGCAAAAACTCTGATGTGTGTATGTGTGAGTGACAAACTATGTATGTGTGAGTGACAGACTATATGTGTGAGTGACAAACTGCCTATGTATGTGTGAGTGACAGACTTACTATATCTGTCTAGCATTGCAGGGCTCAAGTCCACTGACCCTGCATATATCTGTCTAGCATTGCAGGGGTTAAGTCCACTGACCCTGCAAATATCTGACTAGCATTGCAGGGGTTAAGTCCACTGACCCTGCATATATCTGTCTAGCATTGCAGGGGTTAAGTCCACTGATCCTGCATATATCAGTATAGCATTTCAGAGGTTAAGTCCACTGACCCTGCTTATATCAGTATAGCATTGCAGAGGTTAAGTCCACTGACCCTGCATATATCTGACTAGCATTGCAGAGGTTAAGTGCACTGACCCTGCATATATCAGTATAGCATTGCAGAGGTTAAGTCCACTGACCCTGCATATATCTGACTAGCATTGCAGAGGTTAAGTCCACTGACCCTGCATATATCAGTATAGCATTGCAGGGGTTAAGTCCACTGACCCTGCATATAAAGGGTTGCCAACTGGCCGGTAAAAAATTGGCATCAGGCCAATGTTAAGTCTATGGAGACAGTACCAAGGCCGGTATTTTTTTTAGAAAAGGTGGAAACCCTATGCATATATCTGTCTAGTGTTGCAGGGGTTAAGCCCTCTAACACTGCCTATATCTAAATAGCAATCAAGGGGTACACACACATATTATAAATACATAAATACAAAACGTAAAGCTACCACATACTGTACATCCAAACACCAGTAGCGACCATGATAAATACACCACTGTATACGAGTGTGTATTAGTGAGTGTTTTAGTAAACGTTATGTGAGTGTGTGTTTGTACGCATGTATTAGTGAGCATGTATTTATGAGTATATGTTAGTGCATGTTATGTGAGTATTCACGAGTGAGTAAGTGTGTATTAGTGTAATTGTGTATTAGTATTATGTAGGTGTTCTGGTGAGCGTTAAGTGTATATGTATTAGTGAGTGTGTATTAATGTATGTTATGTGAGTGTATACATACTAACACACACATACACAGTCACTCACAGACAGACATATACACAGTCACTCACAGACATACATTCACCGATACACAGTCACTCACAGACATACACTCACTGATACACAGTCAATCAGACAAACACTCGCCGATACACGGTCACTCACAGACATACACAGTCACTCACAGACATACGCAGTCACTCACAGACATATGCAGTCACTCACAGACATACACAGTCACTCACAGACACACTCACGATATAGTCACTCAGACATACACTCACCGATACACAGTTACTCACAGACATAGTCACAGATACAGTCACTCACACAGACACCCTTACACACATTCACAGACATCCTTACACATACATCCCCACAGACACCCTTATACACATACACACACACACCCAGACACCCTTATACACATACACAGACACCCTTATACAGATACACATACAGACACCTTTACACATACACGCAGACACCCTTATACAGATACATATCCAGACACCCTTACACATACACGCAGACACCCTTATACAGATACACATACAGACACCCTTACACATACACACAGACACCCTTATACAGATACACATTCAGACACCCTTACACATACACGCAGACACCCTTATACAAATACCTTTACACATACACACAGACACACTCATACAGATACACATACAGACACCCTTACACATACACACAGACACCCTTATACAGATACACATACAGACACCCTTACACATACACGCAGACACCCTTATACAGATACACATACAGACACCCTTACACATACACGCAGACACCCTTATACAGATACACATACAGACACCCTTATACAGATACACATACAGACACCCTTACACATACACACAGACACCCTTATACAGATACACATACAGACACCCTTACACATACACACAGACACCCTTATACAGATACACATACAGACACCCTTACACATACACACAGACACCCTTATACAGATACACATACAGACACCCTTACACATACACGCAGACACCCTTATACAGATACACATACAGACACCCTTACACATACACAAAGACACATAAAGACACCCTTACACATGTATTTTCTTTTTTACCTAAAACAAAACTGTTATGATGTTTGTCCCCCTCCCTGCTCATTTACCTTTTAGTTGCAGGGAGGGAGACTGTCATGCTGTCTGGGCTTCCAATCCCTGCAGCGGTATTTCTGTTCTTCTGGGCGCCCGGATGTCAGCTGACATCCGGGCGCTCTGACATATTTGAGCGTGAGGGGGCGGAGCATGTGGATCAGTCCACGGAGGTGCGGTTAACCGCAGCCAATCACACGCGGTCCGCACCACCGTGTTTGGCCGCATGTCTGGCTCCCGTCGGAGGATCACAACGCGCCCAGCATGAGCAAGCTCTAGCTCTGCATGCCGGCGCCTTCTTCATTTTCACCCATACGGCGCCTGGGCGCAGTGCACCCCGTGCACCCGCCCAGGATCGGCCCTGCATTGTATTACCATTTGTGGGTGTGGGGAAGTCTGAGCATGCATGGAAACTATATCACAGCTTACGTGGGTTGGACACTGAATAAACTGTTGTATGCTTACATTCTGACAGGTGTGTGTGAAAACTTCTTGCAAAATCCAAAACGTTTTTTGATAACAGATGATTTTGAATTAACTACAAGTATTCTCTCATTCTCACTCAGTGAGTCTCATCAGTATAAAAATTTGAAAACTAAATAAAACAATGAAAACAATGGAAACTGGTCTCACGTGTTCCTCTAAAAAGTGATGGTTTGGTTCCATACTGGAATAAAGAGGGTTTCCTGAATGAAAGAGCTTACCTATTGTGACTAGATCAAGGGCCTACACAATATGCACACATCCATTTTGAACTGGATTCGGATTGGGCTGATGGATTGAATAAAACAAATCCCAGAAATATGGCTACACAATATACAGGAATTTGCCCCTGAATATTCTGTAAGGGTCGTTCAGTAACTGAAGCGTTGGAGGCCTTCGGATGGAGACAAATTCGCAATAAAAAAACCATACAATTTTGGCTACACAATATGCGACAATCAGCCCTGAATAGGGGCATTGGAAACGTGTTTCATAGCCATATGGGCTTTAATGCCAGTCAAATCATGAAGTAGCCTAGAATGTTTGTTTGGGGACCTGAGTCCTTTAATATTTAGAGAAAAGACATTCAGAATCAAGTAAGACTTAATCATTGTGAGTGTGTGTACAGGTAATGAAAAGCTCATCTCCAGACATAGCCTTAGCGCTCAGTCATATACGATATTAACATCGTCATTATAAAAACCATGAGGTAGTCAAAACCATCTGGTGGTGGGACTAGAAATGCAAGGAACAGGTGTGGGTATGCAGAAAACCCATCACTCCATCTGTGCTAACAAGTGGGGGAAGGGATCTCGTCCGCCAGGGGTAAACAGTCACAACTGAGCAGAATAGATCAGGTTGGCGCTTTACACCACCCCTGGTGCCAGAGGGAGCCGAGGAAGAATAGGGGAAAAAACAACTGGAATGGGTTAGCATCTAGCAAACGTATGTCCTAACTAAAGGATCCCTCATAAGGAGAAAGTGATAAAAGTCCTAAAAGTGTTTAAAGGGAGAAGGTCTTCTATTACATCTTCCTCTATTGACTCCACAGGTGGCAGATGGGAACTTGCCAAATTTAATGGCAGCAAGAAATCTTTTACAGACAACATGGTACTTGTTTTTGTGCCTTTTGAAGTCAGTGGGGGGGGGTAGAGGAGGACTTCTTTAGATGCTTCCCCGTGTTATTTCTTCTGGTTAAATAAGGATTATGCAGAAGGCAGAAGAGGCAGAAAAGCAGCTCTCGTGTGTGACCTTTCACATCGCAGTTGACCACGGGCCCCTGTTTTGTTTTGTTTTTTAGCACTCTCCCTAAACATGAGATTTCTGGCCTAAAAGGCTTAGAGAGGCTGTAACAAATTTCAATTCCCTTTGAACAAAATGTGCCTGAAGATATATAGCTGTGTAACAGATCAGATAATTAAGCTCAGTACCTTTATTGTACTGGACTTATTGTACGAATGTCTTTCTAACCCTTTGTAATTCCTTGTATATCAATAAAGGAATACCTATATTTGTCTTTGACAGATTAGATTAAGTATGTTCCAGTTTGTCTTGATCTCTTTGACTGGAACACTATACTTACCTTATAATTGACAGTAGCAATTGTTTGACCTTCTCCTGGGCAGCCATTTAATGATTCTTCTCTCCTATTGCCACACCTCTCCATTGCGCTAATAATGGTACTCCTTTGATGACATCACTTATTCTCTGCTGTGCCTGCTTTCCATCTTCCTGATAATGTATTGCTGTTCACTGTAACCCCAATTATGACAAAGCAGGTACTGAAAAAGTGTGAAAAAGAGTTGCACTCTCAGTACAGATGTCATTGCTAGTTATTGTGCACTACAACAAACATTATGATAGCAATTTACACACATCTGTCAAGCCCTAAAGCAATACTTATGAGCCAAGGTACATATTGTAATTTATAATTTCTACAGTTTTACTCAGGGACAAAAACTTAGTGGAGGCCAACTGAGAAAGTAGATATATAGTGTTAAGTTTGGTTGACAATCTTATATAACCTAGAATATTCCTCACATTTTACCTTCAATACTGTGTGACAAGTGACATTAAATGCTGCTTTATGTCAACCACCTTACTAATAATTCAGTATCCAAATTTAGCATGTCTGTTTAGATTTTTCACCAGGACAGATCACAGGAGCCAAGGACCAATTGCTCTTAAAACCTGGACTGTTGGCTCTGAGCTATTGTTTTTACATAGATAAACACTTGTCAAGCCCTGTATATCAAGGTCACCTTCCAGAATGACAAGCAAGCAGGATCTGATATTAAAGTGACTATTAATGACTGTGACTACAATTATTTTTTGTTATTGCATGCTATGCTGTAGGGCAGGGGTCCTCAAACTTTTTAAACAGGGGGCCAGTTCACTGTCCCTCAGACCGTTGGAGGGCCGGACTATAGTAAAAACAAAAACTATGAACAAATTCCTATGCACACTGCATACATCTTATTTTGAAACAAATCGGGAACTAATACAATATTTAAAATGAAGTAAAGTTAAATCAACAAACTTACTTATTTCAATGGGAATAGTGTGCCAGTCAGATGCCCAGGAATATTATGCCAGTCAGAGCCCAATAATATTATGCCAGTCAGATGCCCAGGGATATTATGCCAGTCAGACGCCCAGTGATATTATGCCAGTCAGATGCCCAGGAATATTATGCCATTCAGATGCCCAGTAATATTGTACCAGTCAGATGCCCAGTAATATTATGCCAGCCAGATGCCCAGGAATATTGTGCCAGTCAGAGCCCAGGAATAGTGTGCCATTCAGATGCCCAGTAATATTATGCCAGTCAGATGCCCAGGAATATTGTGCCAGTCAGAGCCCAGGAATAATGTACCAGTCAGATGCCCAGGAATATTATGCCAGTCAGATGCCCAGTAATATTGTACCAGTCAGATGCCCAGGAATATTATGCCAGTCAGAGACCCAGTAATATTGTACCAGTCAGAGGCCCAGGAATATTATGCCAGTCAGATGCCCAGTAATATTGTACCAGTCAGAGGCCCAGGAATATTGTACCAGTCAGATGCCCAGTAATATTGTACCAGTCAGATGCCCAGGAATATTGTACCAGTCAGATGCCCAGTAATATTTTGCCATTCAGATGCCCAGTAATATTATGCCAGTCAGAGCACAGGAATATTATGCCAGTCAGATGCCCAGTAATATTATGCCAGTCAGATGCCCAGTAATATTATGCCAGTCAGTGCCCAGTAATATTATACCAGTCAGATGCCCAGTAATATTATGCCAGTCAGATGCCCAGTAATATTTTTCCAGTCAGATGCCCAGTAATATTATGCCAGTCAGATGCCCAGTAATATTTTGCCAGTCAGTGCCCAGTAATATTTTGCCATTCAGATGCCCAGTAATATTATGCCAGTCAGTGCCCAGTAATATTATGCCAGTCAGATGCCCAGTAATATTTTGCCATTCAGATGCCCAGTAATATTATGCCAGTCAGATGTCCAGTAATATTATGCCAGTCAGTGCCCAGTAATATTATGCCAGTCAGATACCCAGTAACATTGTGCCAGTCAGATGCCCAGCAATAAAGTGCCATTGCAATGCTCGTTATACCTCCCTCCTCCCCCGCATCCCCATCACTTACCTCCAGCTGCTGTGTCCCCGGCCGGACGCCTTTCGCAGAGTTTCCCTCCTGCACAGGGGAGGGAAACAGTCACTGGAGCCGGATGTGACGTAACGTCACATCGGGTCACGGTGGTTTATTTTTTGTTTGTTTTTTCTTCTTCTTTTTGCAGCCGCATCCGCTGCGGCTGCCCCAAAAAAAAGAAAAAAAAAAAGGTCAACAGTGGGGAGCGGGGAGTGCCGGGGGGGGCGTACTTTGAGGACCCCTGCTGTAGGGTGTACTGACTACGAATCCTAGGAATAAATAAAATAATTACCAAGTCCTTAGCCACACATGCTCTCTTACTTTGATTGTACAGCACAATTATTAATTAAGTTACATTAAGTCTTAATTAACTGATGACATACCATGGGCTTTCATTAAACATGATTTAGTGATACAGGTAATGCAGATTCCTTATCCCTCTAATTTCTTTATGCTCATATTTCTTATATAAAAAAATCCATTAATTCAGCATCATCCATCTTCAAAATTTCATTAAAACCTATTCTTTACAATGCTTAAGTTATCTGTCTACTCATTATCACTTTCTTTCTCTTTTAAATTAGGCATACTAACAAGATATTCCTTTATTATTCAGCCTTATAGAAATTCTCTTTTATATAGAACAAACTATTGTACTATCTTCCATATGTAAAGCCCTTACCCTTTGTCACATTAAATTCTAACTCTTAGTAATATATTTCCATGATAAAAACTAAAACTGCATGACAGTGACATTTTAATTTTTTTTAGTAATCATTAGTAAAGTATTTTTTTCTAATCTATATTGTTATACACACAAAAGTAAACGTAAATGATATTTAAAAAATTGAAATTGAAATATATATATTTTAAATAGAAAAAAAAAAAAAACAGGACTAGAGAGGATATAACAAGTAGCACCAGTTTACTAGTTATATTCATATTAGTTCATGCCTCCCCCATAGGATCACACATGGAAAAGAGAAAAAAAAGAAAAAATATATAGTGCAATATTTTTTCAATACACGTAATTAAAATGTGCTGGGGGGTAGGTATCTCACTCACGATGTCAGAGCATTATAAGACTTGGTTGACACAAACTTATGTTTCCAAATATTTTAAAAAATCCCAATATACTCCTCAAATGTATGTAAAACACATACAAATAATATGTATCAAATTATTATGACTATTGAGTATCTCATACTTCCACAATGTAATTGAGACTGCTGTACAATGTAGCTTGCACAATATTGGGAGTTTGCTGTGTAGTCATATGTTCATATATTGAGCAGAGCTATGTAAAGTGTATGTTTGCACTTCTGTCTCTTGAACTTACCAATTAATATCTTTCTGCAAGAGTACCCCATGCAACAAAATTTCATCCAACTGTGATCTCTACCACATTTAATTAAAATCTTTACATTATCACCTTTACGTTTGGTATACACAATTTTGAAAATGTGTTTCAGCTAATATATTCATATAATTAATAAAGGGTCTGCTCTTCAGGGAATTTCAAACTTTAGGCCAATGTAGCCTTGTTGGAAAGATTCTTCAGTAAACCCTTAAGTGATCCAGGCTGTTAAGATTTAAGTCATTATTTCAAGCATATTATCTAAATATATAGCTGCTAAGTGCATCAGCCCATTTATTATTTTTTTTAGTTAATTTGTAGGACCTTTGCATTTGATATTTCTTTATATTTATTTTTTTTGTAACTGTTTAAATATGCTCTGATTTTAGGCCACATCCAATTATAGGTCACTCCCCATATTTGCTTGGAGAACAGACTGAAGTGAGAACGGGAATATTTAAAGTGTGATGATTAAGGAATTAAATTAAAGGGGAAAGTGTGGCCTATAATCAGGATAATATAGCATCTTATTTTTTTACTATTTGAATTTCCTATGGTATATTTTGACAGTGTTAACAATGTGTTAAAATGTTTAAAATTATATTATCGAAACATTTTACAAAACAAAATGAGTAATATGCCAAACCTATCCTTTAATATGTATAAGGGAATTCCAAATTCGATATATTCGTATATATATTTTTAAAGGAATTATTAATGTCTCAAAAGCCAATTAAATAAATATTATAGTGCAGTTTTTGAATTTATGTGTTTATTTTTTTGTACCCTATTTTGAATTTGCAATGTAACTGTGAATCTTAATCAGAATATTTTGATGTATTAGTTTAATTTCTTGCAATTATTGCTTAATGTGGGTGCTTGGTGTATTTTTTCAAAGTAATATGACATATACTATATGTGTAGGAGCTGCATCTCTTTGTTTCTAATACAGCAATAGTAATTACTTTTAACTCACTGAGAACTTGAAAGTTGTGTATTCGTTTCATCAGAATTGTTAGTCCTAAGTTTTATGCTACTTAAATAAAATAGTGATATTACTCCATCAGGTGTGTAATACTTATTGTTACATCCAGGTAGCGTCAATGGTCCTCGTTATCCATAAAACTGGCGTGAGCAGAAAATTAACAGGCATAGCTGGTACAATGCCGGCACTAACACCATAAACGGCTGTGCTAATATCATTACCGCACCTGTTAAAGTAGCCACCTGATAAAATTCTCCATACATTCTATGGAGCATTATAGGACCTGTAAAAAAATGTCATTGAAAAACTGTTCTGTGCAGTATTTCCTTTTTGCCCATTTATTTAAACCCAGTAAAGCTTAATGCAGCCAATACATGCACATTTTATATATTTCAGTACCATAGGGAACACAAACAGCACTGAAAAGGTTAGCCTGTAACTAAAAGCTATAGTGGCCACCTGGGACTTGGGACCAGCAATATGCCCCAAGCCCCAAATAAATAAAAATATCCTTTCCCCCATCTCCTTGTGCCAGTGGCTGGACAAATGCCCCTGGCACAATACATACAATTATTTAATCCAATTGAATCCCTACCTAACCCCACACCGCTACCTTGCTCAGTTGAGGGATGATCAAAAATTGCCCCTAGATCTATAAAAAAAACCACGGTGTGCCATGAGGTTAGACATGAAAATCACTGTCCACACCCTAGCGTACAAAGGGTGTCCTGTAGGAAAGATGCCCTGGATCCTCAGCTTCTGACCCAGGGAAAGGGGCCATCCATAAAAAGCATGCACAGGGGGGGGGGGGGGGCGTGGCTGGCGCGCAAACGAGATGGCCGCATTTTGAGTGAGCTCCGTCGCGCACCTCCGCCAACACCGATAAAAAAGCTTACAGAAGCCCTCGCAACCGAGACTATGCCAACCAAAACGCCAGCTAACAAGCCAGGGAAACATAAAAAGCCCAACAACAGAGCCTCGCAAGGCTTCCAAAGCTTCTTCCCGCAAAATAGGCCTGCGACACCTCTGACGCCAGACGAAGAGCGGGAAACATCACCCGACATGCTGGATGAAGCGACAAGCTCACAAGATGGCTCTCCATGCACGAAAGCGGATTTCCATCACTTTACACAGCAGATCTCCATCATGCTGCAAGATCTGAAAGCGGACCTCCAGAGAGACCTAAGAACGGGACTAAACGAGCTATCCCACGAGGTCACCGCAATAGGAAACCGCACAGACACACTCGAACGCATGCACGAAGAGACCACTGGCACCGTGACTGCCATTGAAGCTGAAGTAGCTCAACTCAGGGAAGAAGTTAACCAATTAAAGACGGCCCAAGAAGACCTAGACAATAGGTCTCGCCGCAACAATCTCCGCATCAAGAACATCCCCGAGTCGGTGGAAGATCCCCGCGAATTCCTCACAGAATACTTCCATAATATCCTACCCCACTTGGAAGCCGAACGGCTCCAGATGGACAGAGTCCACAGGGCCCTCAGACCTCGCCCAGGACCAGGGTAACGACCCAGAGACATCGTGCTGAGAATGCACTACTCCGCGACTAAAGAAGAAGTTATTAAAGCAGCTAGAAATGGTGCCCCAGAGGTGAACAATATCAAACCCCACATCTACACAGATCTATCTCCCATCACTTTGCAAAAAAGGAGAGCTATGAAACCAGTCGTGGACATTCTGATCGCCAACAATATCAGATATTCCTGGGGCTACCCATTCAAACTGTCAGTACGCAGAAACGGTATATTCTACACTATCTCGGATCCTACTGAAGGCCCGACCTTCCTCACTCGCCTGGGGCTCCATTCAACCGCTCCACAAAATAGGGGCACCCACTTAGGATCTCGCGGATCCTCTCCACGCACACGACAACACACCCCAACCCGAACAGAATGGATTACACTCCCGACGAGATCAAGCCCCCCACCGGATCCATCAATACTCCCTGCGGTGGCTTAATGTTTCCATTACAACTAACCAGATCCGGAACACCCCGAATCAGCAGCGCGACCTGCCATGTTCAAGACCCCATCACCTCCGACATAGACAAGACCACGACCTGAGAAACGCCGACTGAACCGAGAAGAAAGCCAACGAAATAGGACATTTAAGAACTATATACACACTCCTTTGCGCAAATTGCTCCAACCTCTGTCTACATATAGTTATCCCAGAGGACTCACCACAACGAACGGTCCAAGTGATGAGTATATTTGTTTGTTCATTTTTGTACATATTTGTGTTTTTTTCACCCATGGACTACTCCCCTCACCCCGGGAGTATCAGAAAAGAACACCCTTTAAACGTCTCGACCTACATAACGCCTAAGTCAGATACCCCAGATACATAGAAACTTAAGACACACAGACAGACCACCCTACCTAATCGACAATTGTAAATATGCATATTATTCAAACTGTTTAAAATTATTGCCAGCACACGGTATAGTCCTACGAACAAGTATAAATAAGTGAAGACAGATCAACCCCCAGGGTTACCCCCACCTAGACCGACTCTATGTCCCATACTAACTCACTGAAATTAGTCCCCCTGTTTAACGTTTTGGTTCCCTAAAATTTTTCTAATAGCTAGGGCCAACCCCAGCTGGCGGTGATGCCTAGGGCTCCTCACGCCACTTGGGCCTCCACGCTAGCACCCCCCTCGGGCATCCCCGAGAGAATGTCTAATGTACAAGCGCGGCCATACGTGCCTTCACGGCCGCGGTACATTTCTGCCAGGACACAGAGCTCTGTGCCAGACTGGACAACATAGTTTAACTTTGTTATATGTGTATATATATATGTATGTTTTATTTTTATTGTCATTTTTTGTTTGCATACGTGCTGTTGTACTCAGGTATTTGAATCAGAACAATTGCTCCCAGCCAGGCCGAGCAACGAAATGTATTCTCCTTATCCTCCATATATCACTCCCGTGCATTATCACAGCCCTCCAAAGCAATCGTCCAGACCCACATAAGACCCCTTTCTTTACCTTCCCCAATGACCATTAGAATAATATCCCATAATGCCCAAGGCCTAAACTCATCCATGAAAAGGCGTAAAGCAGCCAGATATTATGTAAGCAAAAAGGCAGACATAGTTCTCCTCCAAGAAACCCATTTTAAGCAGACCCAGGCCCCCAAATACTGGGACCCTAGATTCCGAACTCATTACCACGCCACCGGCCCAGAGAAAAAGAACGGAGTCTCGATTCTTTTTCGCAACCACATTGATTTTGTTCTCCACACCATCAAGGCTGACGTAAATGGCAGACACCTAATACTAAATGGCACTTTAGATGGGACCCAGATTATAATAGCATCCATATACGCCCCTAGTACGGTAGACGAAAAATTTTACGACAACCTAACATCCCTTCTCGAGGTCTCCCCACAGATCCCAATGATTCTGGGAGGCGACTTCAATGCGGTGTGTGACCCATACCTAGATAAAACCCCCAACCTATCCCCCCCCAGACCTCACCCCAACACTAGATTTCTTAAATCCTTCTATGATAACCTACACGTCTCTGATGGATGGAGAACCCTTAACCCCAAAAGCAGGGACTACACATTTTATTCTCATCCCCATTCAAGTTATGTAAGAATAGACCACATCCTTTTATCACAGGGCCTACTCCCACAACTTTCTGGAGCCACCATACATGAACTGTTATGGTCAGATCACTCACCGGTAGAGATCAAGATGGAAAATCTGATCTCAGCTCCTAAGTCCCCCTCCTGGTCACTCAACGAGTCCCTTCTCTCAAACCCGATTATCAGACAGGATATTGAAACAGCTCTCTCGAATTATTTTACCGAAAATACTTCGCCTGAGATGTCCCCGACAACATTTTGGCTGGCCCACAAAGCTGTCATCCGAGGAAGTCATAATCAGCAAAGCTTCATATTTAAAAAAGCAACGAGAGAAGAGACGCATTGACCTGACCAACGAACTAGTAAGATACGAAAATGTACATAAGCTCTCACTCATAACCCAGTCTTTGCAAGATGTTTGCAGAACAAGAGAAGAACTTAATTCTCTCTTATCAGAGATAGCCATACAGTCACTACATAGAACAGGCCAGAAATTTTTTGAACACGCTAATAAACCTGATACTATGCTCGCTAGGAAACTTAGGGGCAACCGGAAACGCCAGCTAATAAGAGCTATACAAACGACAGGGTCTCATTTGACAAATGACCCCCACCTAATCACTGATGAATTCGCAAATTATTATTCTAAGTTGTACTCAGGCCACACAGCCTCTAACCCTGGAGCGAACCATCAGGCAATTAATACTTTTCTCCAAAACCTCTCACTACCATCCCTGGAGGCAACGCAGATTACTGCGCTTAATCGTCCCATAGAGCCCTCTGAAACCTTAGCAGCACTTAAATCTCTCAAACCCTCCAAAGCCCCTGGGCCCGACGGCTTCTCAGCCAGTTATTACAAAAGTTACAAGAATATATTATCCCCCATTCTCACCAAGTTATTTAATACAGTACTAGATGGTCTGCCTCTCCCGCGGGAAATGCTTGAAGCCAGGATAGTTGTGATCCATAAAGAAGGCAAAGACCCCACTATCACACAAAACTACAGACCCATTTCACTCATAAATTGTGACATCAAACTTTATTCCAAAGTTCTTGCCAATAGGCTTGGCCACGTTCTCGAATCCCTAATCCACCCGGATCAAGTAGGTTTCATCCCACGTAGAGGAGCCCCCGACAACATCCGTAGAACCATTAATCTGATTGAAAAAGCCCACAAGTCCCAGACACAATCTATGTTGCTCGCAATTGACGCAGAAAAGGCCTTTGACCGGGTGGATTGGGACTACATGTGGTCAACCCTACAGAGATTTGGAATATTAGGCCCCATAGCACAAGGTATTCAGGCACTATACAACGCTCCCACAGCTAAGGTCTCGTGTATGGGACACGTCTTCTCCAGCTTTAATATAAAAAATGGCACACGCCAATGATGCCCCCTTTCCCCTCTTTTATTCGCTCTATGTATAGAACCACTCGCCCAAGCAATAAGGGAGAATCTAGATATAACCGGAATTAAATCAGGAGATCAGGACTATAAAGTCAGTCTCTTCGCTGATGACATATTACTAACAATTTCATCCCCCCTAATTTCTCTCCCCAATCTCTACAGAGTAATAGCAGACTTCTCCTCCCTATCGGGATACAAAATAAATGAAACTAAATGTGAAGCCCTCAATATTAACCTCCCCCCACAGATGCTTAAACTTATATCCCAAAATTTTAAATTCCAGTGGCGCCCCACTCATATATCCTACCTTGGGGTGAAAATCCCTAACAACCTAGCTACCATCTACAACTGTAATTACGCCCCGTTACTGTCCAAACTCAAATCAGACCTCAAGCTCTGGTCCACCTACAATATCTCCTGGATTGGCAGAAACTACTCTATAAAAATGACCATCCTCCCAAAGATTCTTTACCTATTTCGTACCCTCCCGACTCCAATTGTAACTAAAGATATGGATGCTTTACAATCAGCATCCCTGGATTTTTTATGGGGTAATAAGCGCCATAGACGATCAAAAACCGTGTTGTATAAACATAGATACAGAGGGGGCCTATCCACCCCACATTTTCGCTCCTATTACAGGGCTGCCCAATTTGCACAGATTTTACAATGGATGGCACCCAAGGGCAAATTCCAATGGGTGGACATTGAGAAAACTGAATCTGAACCATTTCTTCTACACAGTATTCCCTGGATCACCATACCTCCACCCTTACTACGACAGCTCCCAGTTACAGTCCAACACTCACACCATTTAAGTAGGAAGAGCGGAATTTCTGAGGGGCTGATCCATCCCCTTTCCTATTTAACACCCACGATAGGGAACCCCCAATTTCGCAGCTGCTCCCAAACTACCTATACAGAATTTTCCTGGTGGTTTGCCAATAAACTTACAAGAATAGGCCAATTAATAATAAATGATAAACCCTGTACGTTTGCTTTCCTGAAAGATAAATACAATATACCCGACAGGGAAAGATTTCACCATTATCAGATAACCAATTTCATTCGCACTTTCCTGAAACGCCATTCTCCACCCGAACCTACAGCTTATGAAAGGAAATGTATGAATAACATTTCTCTCTCAGGGGCTATTTCCAGGATTTACGGTCTACTAGACTCACTAGAGAACAGCCCGGAGCCCAAATACAAGTCACAATGGGAAATAGACATAGGACACGAGATCACCTCGGACCAATGGTCGACAATATTCCTTAACTCTCACATTTTAACCACTTGCATCTTAATTAAGGAAAACGCTTTTAAGACCCTGAGCAGATGGTACCAAACACCAGTATCCCTAGCCAAGGTAATTCCTAACACAACGGACCTATGTTTTCGGGGATGTGGAACCAGAGGGACGTACCTACATATGTGGTGGTCATGTCCCCTGATATCCACATTGTGGTCATATATTGAACGTCTGACATGCTCCATCCTCAGTATTTCTTATACACTGACCCCCCTCACTGCCCTACTGAATCACCCGCCACTAGAGGGAGAGGTCCCCAGGTCCCAATTCAAATTACTACTTCGTATATGCGCTGCGGGCAGGATGTGTATTGCTAAACAATGGAAGGCTATTCCCCCCACAAGGACTCAGGTCATCCAGAAGATATGGTTCATTAAAAACATGGAACGCATTACAGCTAAACTTCATGACACCTTACCTTCCTTCCACAAAATATGGAATTTATGGCCAGACGCTTCCCCTAGCAATAGGACAGCCCCCCTCCCTGATTTACTAAATTTATGAAACCACAACACGAGTTTAGAAAGAACCTAAAACAAGGAAGACCTGGGTCCATTGTGACTAAAGAACCCCATTGTCCATCACTCTATACCTATGTACATATTGTATGAATATTCTGGAACGTCCCTGACCTATAATTGTTTTGAAAAAAAATTCTGATAATGTGCGTGATTTTTGATGATCACTTCAGGCTCACGACTTAGTGTACCCCCCCCCCATTACGGGTAAGATAAATGAGTCCTGAATTCAATCTGACCCGACGACCTGTGCATCACCAAACCCAAATTGTTTATTAACAATCGAGTTTAAAAAACAACATGCACGACGCTTATGTACCTGTGAATTTGTTTAGTTTGATTTTATGTCTTTTTTCTGTTTATTAGTTGTATATTTTTGTCTTCTGTAAATTATATGATTTCCTGTGATGTGATGTTACTTTTACACAAAATAAAAAGCACAGAAATTTCAGCCTATGAAGTATTTCAAAAGACAGATTGGCTGGTAGATTTAGCCAATCAGAAGCCTCACTGTCCCAGCCCTACTTTTGACAGGAAAACCAGACAGTAGTATAGTGTCCAATAAAAATCTGCGCCTGCAAGAAAAAAAAAGCGGTTTAGCCTATCTCTATCTTTTTTTTTTTCATACAAGCCAGTTTGTTAGCACATATATCTTTTATCAAAGCATAAAGATGTATGCCTTTCTGCTAGGCCTCAGCCTAGTGGTTAAAAAGTACATTATATTGGCAGGTACAGACACATGTATATATAGCCGCCCCCAAATGTTGATGCTTTTTCTTTTCTTTTTTTTTCATGAAAAATGGGTACAGAAAACATGATACCAATATTCTAACAATTGTCTAAAAACCTAAATATAAATACTTACAAACATACAAAAATAAGCATTACATTTAATGTCGCCACTGAGAGAGAGAGGTCTAAACAACATTGATATATCAGAATTATATACAATTTGTCTTGACTCAAAATTGGGATCCAGTTTGTTGATCCAACTATAATAATGTCAGCCATTTGTCAGCCTGACAGGCAATACCTTTTACGCTGAATGTGATGCTAATGTTTGTGCATCCATGAGTTTGTGCATCATTACAAAAGAGATGGCAGAAGACGGCAGTTTTATTCAGGTAAGTATAACTCTTGATGTACATCTTTTCTTACCTGGTAAGTGTTATCCTTCAACCCATGAACCAGTTTAGTAGCCCTTTTCTGAACTTTCCCCAAAGTATCGATATCCTTCTGGAGATACGGTCTCCAGTACTGCGTACAATACTCCAAGTGAGGTCTCACCAGTGCTCTGTACAATGGCATGAGCACTTCCCTCTTCCTACTGCTAATACCTCTCCCTATGCAACCAAGCATTCTGCTAGCATTTCCTGCTGCTCTATTGCATTGCCTACCTACCTTCAAGTCCTCTGAAATTATTACTCCTGAATCCCTTTCCTTAGATGTTGAAGTTAGGACTCTGAAAAATATTCTATATTCTGCTTTTGGGTGTTTATGCCCAAGGTGCATAATCTTGCACTTGTCCACATTAAATGTCAGTTGCCACAGCTCTTTTTCATTTTTCTAGTTTAGTTAAATCATTTGCCACTTGGCTTATCCCTCCATGAACATCAACCCTGCTGGACATCTTTGTATCATCAGCAAAAACACCTACTTTACTAACAAGACCTTATGCAATATCGCTAATACAAATATTAAAGATAATGGGTCCAAGTACAGATCCTTGAAGTACCCCACTAGTAACAAGACCTTGCTTTGAATATACCCCATTGACCAAAACCCTCTGTTGCCTGTCACCCAGCCATTGTCTAATCCATTCAACAACATTGAAATCCAAACTCAAAAATTTAAGTGGATTGATGTCTCCTATGTGCGACACTGTCAAAAATCTTACTGAAATCTAGGTAATCAATGGGTAATGCACCACCCTGATCTATTATTTTAGTCATCCGATTGAAAAAATCAATAAGATTAGTTTGGCATGCTCTTCCTGAAGTAAAACCATGTTGTATCTGATATTGAAATCCATGAGATTTTAGATGTTCAACAATCCTATTCTTTAACATGGTTTCCATTATTTTCCTCACTATTGAAGTAAGACTTACTGGTCTATAGTTGCCCGACTCCTCCCTACTACCTTTCTTGTGAATGGGCACAACATTTGCTAATTTCTTATCTTCAGGGACTAGTCCTGTTACCAATGATTGGTTAAATAAATTTGGTAACGGTTTTGCTAGTACACCACTATGTTCTTTTAATATCTTTGTTATTTAAAAAGTAGTTTACTATTCTCCATATGAATATCTTGTATAAATCCAGCAGCCTGGTTTATATGACTTTGATAGAAAATGTTACTTAATTAAATGTCTGTATTTACATCAGCAATAAATGACATATAAACATAAGTTGTGAATGTAACATTTTGCTGTAAAAATACTATAATTCCATCACGACAATTATTTTAAATGTGAAAAATTTTTAATTTTCTTCACTCTCACAAAATACACATACAAAAAAAACCCAAAAGGAATGAAACATGTTAAATAGTAATTTATGGAAACACACACTAGACACTCCTAAATAAAGAGGCTAAATAATGTCCTTCCTTGAAGGATTATTTTCTGTACCTACACATATCCTGTGCATATTTAGTGTTGTGTTTCTACACTTTGACAATTACTTTTCTCCCTTTCAAAATAAACCTGCTACTCCTAATAGGTTCAGGGAGCTCTGAGTCTCATATCACAGCGGACTTTTGGTCATCCAGAAAAGCTTATTGAGAAAAATATTTGTATATAATTGTCCGTGCTACAATTCTCTATATATAGTTTACCAGCCTGGCATAATCTGAATAATTTTAGATTGATAAATGATAGTCTAATGCATATGTGTAAATATTTTTGGGAATAGCAGCAAAGCATGGTTACTACTCCTGCTAACAATAGTTGTTTTTGAGATACTTTGGTGAGAACACATAACTATTCATGTGTAACATCCACCTCTGAGAAGCTAGGGATAATGCATGCATGTACATTATGTAAAAATACTATATGAGTTTTTGCTGAGAGAGTATCATGTTGTGTTTCAGTGAGATTAATGGCCCAGTAAGGAGAGTGCTTTTCCTCCTTAGGTGTATTTGATTACGTTTCAGTGGGAGATGAGAATGTTTTTCATTTAATGGAGGTAGTAGTACTTCTGTATTATGTATAACCCATTTTCCCCTTTTCTTAGCAGTTTCTCTTTAGGTTATGTATAAAATATTAATATTGATGGATCTAATATCTTGCATGTCCTTTGCAAAGTACACTTTACAATTTCTTCATATATTGTGGGGTCTCAATAAACCTTTTTAAAGAATAAGTATTCATACAATAGTTATAGAGGCAAGCTTACCAAAACAATGTTACAACAACCATTAGGGTCTGCTGATAAAAGGTCATATGTGTCTCATTTTGATGAGTTTGTACTTTAAATATTCATTATTATGTATGTCCATTAAACTGGCATGCATACAATAACATAGTAGATAAAAAAAAAGATAGAAAATGCAAAATCTTATACTCACTTCTATAAAAAGACAGAAAATGTAAAATGTTATACTCACTCCAATAAAACTACATTCTCTCTTGTAAATGCTATAGCAGCCTGTATAAAAAGACAGAAAATCTAGTGCTAAAACTAGTAAAAAAAATAATAAATCATTTTGGGTGATCAGAAACCAAGCTTACACTGTAAAGAGACTCATAGCAACTAGATGTTTTCGACTTCAGCTCTAATGCTTTGTTTTATTGTATGTTTTTTTACAGCTACAGGCATTTTAATGTCACTGTCAGGGCTGTTCCCAGGTGGGTGCCCAGGCACCAGCAGTTTTTTTTTTTTTTTTTAAAGGCTCCTTCCTCCACCTTAAGCGAGTGATGGAGGAAGCAGCAGCACCTGGTTCATTGAGTGGGGAGGCGTGAGCAGCATCCGCTATGTGTGTTAAACACACAGAGTTTAGTCAATACTGCTCGCGCTCCCCTCGCTACACAGTCATCACTAAGCGCGGGGAGAGTGAGCAGCACTGACTGAGCTCTGTGTGTTCCCCAAGGCATTTTTCTGGCTGCTAATTGGACCAATCTGAGCAGCTCATTCTTTTAGTTTAGCACAAAAATCA
Source organism: Pelodytes ibericus (assembly GCA_036172795.1). Taxonomy (NCBI): domain Eukaryota; kingdom Metazoa; phylum Chordata; class Amphibia; order Anura; family Pelodytidae; genus Pelodytes; species Pelodytes ibericus. The sequence goes on from CM069860.1 coordinate 43,066,526, forward strand.
ATACTTTGATGCCCTGATTTATTTATACAAAGTCATTTTCCAAGAACTATATATTTTTTAATATTTCCATAAGTGTTATAGACCTCAAACCCATCATGAGAAAAACCTCAAGGAAACAGACTCCAGGAATATGAACAGGATTTGTCAGTACATTATGTTATTAAATTATGCAGCACTGCACTAAGCATAAAGTGGAACTACAAACTAAGATGTACAGACACATGAAGGAGAAATAGCTCTGCTCACAAGCTTACAATCTAGAGGGCAGAAACCGTCTCTGCATCTTTTGGATTGTGATTAGAAAATGATAAGTAATATTGTTTTATGTATATTTTCACTAAAATGCAGCAATCCCTTACTAATCTGCAAAGCACTGGCTTGCACACAACCTAAATATTAGGATTGTTAGAACCAGCTGAGGTCCTCAGCCAATCAAGATTTAATATCCTCCAGATGATTTTTGTTAAGGCTCCCTAGCTCAGATTCGTGGAATTACAACGGAGATTTCTCAGACTCATAATTAATTTATTGCTGTGAGATGTATGTGAGGATTGTTTATAGAAATCCAAATTGTTTGCCACTAAATTTCAAAGCACAAATCTCATATAACAAATGGAATATACCATGCCATCTTTTGTTCCAGCATCTCTGCACCCCTCTTTCATTCAAGGTCCGCTGTCACTCTTCTTTTTATTGCAGTTCCTCTGTCGCACTACTTTTATTTGTTTGGAAATATATGGATCTATGGATCTTAATAAAAGACAAACAAAGACCTGAATATAAGATGACCTTATATAAAAAAAGTTTTGCTAATAAACTTTGCATATCCAATTGCACACGTGAATATCACATGTATATATTTAGTATAATTTTTTTAATGCAATTTTCATTTTTATTTCACTGTTTCAAAATCTTCCCATGTTTGCCTCATATCACTTTTCACAGTGTCATGTCTGGCCCACATCACTTTCCGCATTGTCGTGTCTGCCCCCAATTATCCCCCAATATCCCCCAATATCCCAATGCCCCTAAGTGGTCCAAAAGGTTTTTCATTGGCTTAACAGATATTTGCAGATTTATCATATAATTTGTGATAAGTTATAGACCTTTGTGTGGGAATTTCTATTTGAAAACAGTCATAACATTTACTTTACTAAGAGTATTGCCTACATATTATACAACCTTGTTCTGTATCAGAATTGATATTCCATAAGAATCCCTTGTAAAAGATTTTGCTCCAGCCTCCCAGAGGAAGTTCCCTGAACATAAAGCCGCACAGATCTTGGAGCAGCGAACCACTCTGAGCATGTCTGTGTATTATTCTTTCTAGTAGAGTCTTCACTTTAGCCTGTACCATTGGTATCTCTGTCCCAGCCTATGGCTAGGGGCGTGTGAATGTCTCTGGTAGAGGGAGAATAGTGTGAAGCAGAAGGAGCTTGCACCTGTTCATCTCTCAAAGGGGTATAGTCCAAGATATAGTCACTTGCGTACATTAATGATGTTTCCCACTGCCATTCAATGAGGCATTGCATGATTTAAAAAATAAATAAAAGATAATGCTTTAAAATTGATGTTTGTACAGTCTGTAAGTATGTAAAATATTTTTATTTGTATACAATTAAGATTTTTGCTATAATTTGACTCACAAATACTCTCCCCATGCAAAAATGTATATTAAAAAAAAAAATCCCTACACCTATGCGTGAGTAAACAGATTTTTATAGAATAGGGAGTTATAAAGTAGTGAGCATGAAGAATCAAAAACATTATTGATTTTCAATGAAAACACATCTTGAACAGACACATAGATCAAGGAATTAGCAAAGGAATAGTGATTATTTTTTAACATACCAGTTTGTGTTGAGTACAGGGAAGAGTGAATTAAAGAGTCAGCTTTACTTAGCATTTTATAGTGGTGGCAGGGGTTCAGTGTGCTACAGAGGTAAGCTACAACCCATAGGAGCTACTCTGTCTGTTTAATTAAGGTTTGTTTGAGTAATATACTGACAAATTTGTCCCACACTAGGCTACATATTTGAAACATACTAATTTTGGATGATAGCCTGTAGCAGCTACATGTTAGGTAACAGAGTGATATTGCACTTATGTGGGAGGTATATGTGTAGAATTGCATTGCTTAGTATGCAATGTATACATATCTATTTCAGCTCTTATTTTGAGAGTACTACTGAGGTGCTGCTTTGAAATCTATAAGTAAACGGTGTACACCTGAAAAGTGGCAGATAACCTTCCCAAAATCCATTATTTTTTAAGCGCTATTATTTGCACATAAGATTGTCAGTGTTTTGGGTTTTTTTATTCTTTTTTCCCTCCCTTTCTACTTCTGCCCGGACTTGGACATTTTTTCGTAGTTCGGCTGAACCTGCCGAACCCGAACATCCAGGTGTCCGCTCAACTATAGTCATAGTACCTATGACAGATTCTTAATTTTGAATTATAGATGTCAACTGATCACCAGGCAGGAAACATTAATTGTATTCTATAGTCTTTAAATCTATTTCAATCGGTGCATGGAGTCACTAACAGAGCACACCTGTTGCAACCAGCTTTGGTGCCTAGTAACAAAACTTCTGACAAATAGAGTAAATTGCGTGGATAATGTATCCCATAAAATTTTGAAAAATTATTTTTTTCAAAATCACTTTAGATTTTAGAGTTTTTTGATTTGTTATTCTCATATTTCTTGCAGAGCTGTTTTTGTAAAAAAAAAAAAAATCAAATTGCCTCTAAAATCATTCTTATTTGTTTTTTTTTTTTTCTTTTAAGCAATCAACAGAAAGCTCAGTTTATGTTTGTTGGAATATTCATTCCATTAGCCTACTTTCTGTTATTTACTGTTTGAAAATCAATCCCGAGAATCGACAGTCCTAAAATAAACTGCTTTAAAATTACCTATCTGGATAATATTAGACTGTAATATTAAGTTTGGTACACTGATCACAGCGAATATTCATTTTTAGTGATAGTTGAAAAATTGTCAGAAGCAGAAGTAAAAAAAAAAAAAAATAACAAAAGCAGAGATTTCACTGGAGTGTTCTTTAGTGTGTCAAATGCCTTTCAACAGCAATAATTGAACATTATAAAAAAGACAATACGCTCCTGCTTTTCTTGTGCCAATTCCTATGGAGAATAATTTATGATTCTACTCTTAAACTAATATTAGAATTCCAAAACTTTAGTATTAAATTATTTAAAGTCTAGGGCAATGCTTCCGAACCTGGTTGGTGTACCTTTGGGGGGCATTTGATGTTTCTAGGGGGAGTGAATAGGGCACAGCCGGTATTTGGGGTCTCGGGGTCGTGGCCGGTATATGTAATATACCGGCCACGCAAGGCCCGGTATTTTCCTCCCCCCTTCCCCCAGCCAGTACTTACCTCCTTGCTGCGGTCTCCCGGTGCAGGTCCGTGGCTGTGAGGGAAGCGTTGTGCCCTCCCCTCCAGCCGCACGGATCAATAAAGTTTGTTTAACTTTTTTTTTCAACAAACGTTATTGAAGCCGTGCGGCTGGAGGGGAGCGCACAACGCTTCCCTCACAGTCACGGACCTGTACCGGGAGACAGCAGCAAGGAGGTAAGTATTGGCTGGGGAAGGGGGGAGGAGGGTGGCATAACGAGCATACTGAGGGGCAAAATCCTGGCATATTAAGTCGCTCTATCCTGACATATTAAATGGCAATACCCTGGCATATTAATTGGCTATATCCTGGCATATTAATTGGCAATACCCTGGCATATTAACTGGCTCTATCCTGACATATTAATTGGCAATACCCTGGCATATTAATTGGCTCTATCCTGACATATTAAATGGCAATACCCTGGCATATTAATTGGCTATATCCTGGCATATTAATTGGCAATACCCTGGCATATTAATTGGCTATATCCTGGCATATTAATTGGCTATATCCTGGCATATTAAGTGGCAATATCCTGGCATTTTAATTGGCAATATCCTGGCATATTAATTGGCATTATCCTGGCATATTAATTTGCAGTATCCTGGCATATTAAATGACAATATCCTGGCATATTAAGTGGCAATATCCTGGCATATTAAGTGGCAATATCCTGGCATATATAGTAGCAATATCCTGGCATATTTAGTGGCAATGCCCTGGCATATTAATTGGCATTACCATGGCATATTAAATGGCAATATCCTGGCATATTAAGTGGCAATATCCTGCCATATTAAATGGCTATATACTGGCATTTTAAATGGCAATATCCTGGCATATTACGTGGCAATATACTGGCATATTAAGTGGCTATATCCTGGCATATTAAATGGCAATATCCTGGCATATTAAGTGGCAATATACTGGCATATTAACTGGCATTACCATGGCATATTAAATGGCAATATCCTGGCATATTAAGTGGCAATATACTGGCATTTTAAATAGCAATATCCTGACATATTAAGTGGCAATATACTGGCATATTAAGTGGCTATATCCTGGCATATTAAATGGCAATATCCTGGCATATTAAGTGGCAATAGAGTGGCAAAATCCTGGCATAATAAAATGGGAAAAGAATGGCATATTAAATGGCAATATCCTGGCACATTAAATGGCAATATCCTGGCATATTAAATGGCAATATACTGGCATATTAAGTGGCAATAGAGTGGCAAAATCCTGGCATATTAAAATGGGAAAATAATGACATATTGAGGGGCAAAATACTGTAATTTTAAATGGCAAAATAATGGCATATTGAGGGGCAAAATACTGGCATACTGAGGGGCAAAATACTGGCATATTGGGGCAAAATACTGGCATATTAAGGGCAAAATACTAACTTATTGAGTGGCAAAATATTACTGGCATATTGAGTGGCAAAATATTACTGGCATATTGACCAACTGCTCCCAACCACCCTCCATATTACACTAGACCGGGATAAAATGCTTGTGAGGGTAGGTGTGGCGAGTGGGAGATATTGTCGGGGGGGTAGGGAGAGTTTGTGAGTAAAAAGTCTGTGTGTGAGCAAGAGAGACAGTCTGTGCATGAGAAACTGCTTGTCATTGTGTGTGATAGACAGCTTGTCTGTGTGTGTGATAGACAGCGTGTGTGTGAGACAATGTGTGTGAGAAAGCTTGTTTGCGAGTGTGAGAGACAGCTTGTATGTCTATAAGATATACAAATATATATATATTTTATATATATACACACACGTTTCTCACTGGCATGATATACAAATAATATATATCATTTCAGTGATAATCCGCCCCCTTCGTGGCCCCACCCATCATGGACCCTCCCCCTTGTAGCTCCGCCCACAAATGGCCGGTATTAATTTTTTTTATGAAAAGGTGGCAACCCTAGTAGTGAATAAACAAGGTAAAGTTTTGTTGTCTATTTTAAATATACTTTATTGTTCCAGAAACAAACTCAACAAGCTCATACACTGAGGGAGGCAAGTGCGGGGAAAAGCAAGAAGATAACTGCCCAACACAGTTGTTAGATGGTACCTATCTAGCACCTAAATCATTTAACTTAGAGCCAATAGAGCTCAATATGTAGACACAGGACTTTAATCAAAATTGGAAGTTGTGTGTGTGATCTCGGAATGGTTGGGAACTCCTGGTCTAGAGTAAAACGGATTTTTTTTTTTTTATTACGTGTGATCATTTTATTATATACATAAAATATTAGTCACTTTATAACATCAATACTGATTCCCAAGTCCTGGATTGCTGGGTCTTGGTAAATTAAATTGTAACTGAAACCTTTAATTATGTTATTTGACAGGGAAATCTGCCAGTATAATGAACCATAGTTTGGCTCTTTCCGTTATTAGAATATAATATACCATGAAGGTGTGTGAGCAAATACCTTCCACCTTAGAATGTGTTAGAAATAGACATTTTAAATATAATGATAATCTTCCAATCTTTCTTTAACAGGAATCACATTTTATTAATATATAGATATATTTATATATATTAATAAAATGTGTCATAAGTCAGAAGTTTTGTTACTAGGCACGAAAGCTGGTTGGAACAGGTGTGCTCTGTTAGTGACTCCATGCACCGATTGAAAAAGATTTAATGACTATAGAATACAATTAATGTTTCCTGCCTGGTGATCAGTTGACATCTATAATTTAAAATTAAAAATCTGTCATAGGTACTATGACCATTAGACAATCCTGCTGCAGTCTGAAAATATAGATTCTATATAGAATATAATAGGACAGGAACATTCCACTATATTAGCAGCATTAATCTGCCCAATAAGCTTTGTCAACTAAATATTAATGTGAATTATAGAAAAAAGGTTGCAACAACGTCCCAAATCAGTCAATACATGAATTGGTAGGGTTGCCTTCCAGGCAGGATATTACTGGCAGGCTGTTAAAAATGTTTTGGCTTGAGGCCATTGTTAAGTTTATAGAGGCAATAATACGACTAGTATGTTTTTGGGAGAAAAGGTGGAAACCCTATGTAATGGCAATAAAACAGATTTACATTGGTGCTGTTAAGTGATCTTACAATTAAACCTGTTTTCCTTTGAAAGGAATATTCAAAAGGAATAATTGGGTATTTGTCTTAAAGTACGACTTTATTCATACAATTAATTTTCCCTAAATATATTAAACGGTCCATTGTTTATTAATAAAACATATAACCCAAACAAATAGGTGTGATTGGTGCGCTAAGTAAAATCCACCAAACAGTGTATAAAATTATATAGGAGAAAATATAATATTTGCCTGAGAAAACTGTTAATTCAGTGCAGTGTAATGAAGGTCTTCAATGTCTCCCAATGTATATATAAGGGGACAGAAAAAGACAAACAGACATAGTATAATACAGTAAATATAAACAGTGCTGTTGCAGTGTGGGTAATTGCACTCACAAACAGTGTAGATAAAAATGGCTCATCTATCTCTTGTAGAGATGTCTCCTCTCTTCTTAATATCACGCTCCCAGGCAATAAAACAAGATGAAGAGATGGTATATTAGATAGTAAAGGGTAGAAATTTAATAAAATACAATAGCATCTTACATATATAGTTATAGATGTCAGATGTTCCTTCTGTGCCAGCAAAAAATCCAAATGGAGGACAAAGTCCAAAAGGCCAGTACAGCAAAAGGCAGATCCAGAAGGAGTTCACAAGTTGATGATGTAAATCGAAAAAAGGCAGTATAGGTAGGCACGCTACGCGTTTCGCCGCTATTTGGGCTTCCTCCTGGCGTGTGCCTACCATACTGCTCTTAGGTCCTTTTAAATGCTGTGATCTTCGCGCGTGTGTGCACTTCCGGGTTCCTCCTGTGGTGACGTCATCGCGACTCCGTCGCCTCATGTGGTTTCGTTATTCTCACGAGACTTGCCTTGCTGAGATCTGTCTAACCTCGCAATTCTTACGAGGTTTAGCAGCTCAATAAAAATAGTACACCATGGGGGATATGAGAACAAAGGACAATGTTTTAACAAATGGATCCCAGCAGAACATCTGCATTACATTACAATTTGATAGTAACGATGTCCAACATTCATATATGTTTGTATGTATGTTTAAAAAGGGAACAGGTATGTTCCAAAGAATGAGGAAAATGCTAATGAAATTTTTTTTTATATATGTATATATAAAAATGTTTATATTTTAATAAAAAACATATGTATATTAAAAAGCGTTTTTTTATTTTTAAATTTTTAAAAAAACAGACATAAACAAACATATATGGTATTGTATTATTGCACATAATAAGTACATATACAAAAAAAAACCGTATTAGGCTTATAAACTTACAAAAAATCCAGAAATGTATAAAAATTATGTATAAAAAATATATATATATATATATATATATATATATATATGTACTGGTATGTAAGAAAAATAAATAAAACTGATCATAAAAAATTATAAAAAATTAAATAAATCAAATTCTGCATTGTGGCCCCTAGGTTGCAGGGTGTCTACTTCAAATACCCATTTCATTTCACTTTTCCCCATTTCTTTTATATTATCTCCACCTCTCCAATATTTTTGTACTTTATCTATTGCCCAAAATTTCATACCTCTTGGGTCTTTGTTATGTTTCTCTAAAAAATGTTTGGAGAGAGAATGTTGTGTGAAGCCCTTTTTTATGTTTCTGACATGCTCCCCCACTCGCTTTTTTAAAGTTCTTGATGTTCTTCCAATATATTGTAGGCCACATGGGCACTCTATATATCTTATAGAGTGCCCATGTGGCCTACAATATATTGGAAGAACATCAAGAACTTTAAAAAAGCGAGTGGGGGAGCATGTCAGAAACATAAAAAAGGGCTTCACACAACACTCTCTCTCCAAACATTTTTTAGAGAAACATAACAAAGACCCAAGAGGTATGAAATTTTGGGCAATAGATAAAGTACAAAAATATTGGAGAGGTGGAGATAATATAAAAGAAATGGGGAAAAGTGAAATGAAATGGGTATTTGAAGTAGACACCCTGCAACCTAGGGGCCACAATGCAGAATTTGATTTATTTAATTTTTTATAATTTTTTATGATCAGTTTTATTTATTTTTCTTACATACCAGTACATATATATATATATATATTTTTTATACATAATTTTTATATATTTCTGGATTTTTTGTAAGTTTATAAGCCTAATACGGTTTTTTTTTGTATATGTACTTATTATGTGCAATAATACAATACCATATATGTTTGTTTATGTCTGTTTTTTTAAAAATTTAAAAATAAAAAAACGCTTTTTAATATACATATGTTTTTTATTAAAATATAAACATTTTTATATATACATATATAAAAAAAAATTTCATTAGCATTTTCCTCATTCTTTGGAACATACCTGTTCCCTTTTTAAACATACATACAAACATATATGAATGTTGGACATCGTTACTATCAAATTGTAATGTAATGCAGATGTTCTGCTGGGATCCATTTGTTAAAACATTGTCCTTTGTTCTCATATCCCCCATGGTGTACTATTTTTATTGAGCTGCTAAACCTCGTAAGAATTGCGAGGTTAGACAGATCTCAGCAAGGCAAGTCTCGTGAGAATAACGAAACCACATGAGGCGACGGAGTCGCGATGACGTCACCACAGGAGGAACCCGGAAGTGCACACACGCGCGAAGATCACAGCATTTAAAAGGACCTAAGAGCAGTATGGTAGGCACACGCCAGGAGGAAGCCCAAATAGCGGCGAAACGCGTAGCGTGCCTACCTATACTGCCTTTTTTCGATTTACATCATCAACTTGTGAACTCCTTCTGGATCTGCCTTTTGCTGTACTGGCCTTTTGGACTTTGTCCTCCATTTGGATTTTTTGCTGGCACAGAAGGAACATCTGACATCTATAACTATATATGTAAGATGCTATTGTATTTTATTAAATTTCTACCTTTTACTATCTAATATACCATCTCTTCATCTTGTTTTATTGCCTGGGAGCGTGATATTAAGAAGAGAGGAGACATCTCTACAAGAGATAGATGAGCCATTTTTATCTACACTGTTTGTGAGTGCAATTACCCACACTGCAACAGCACTGTTTATATTTACTGTATTACACTATGTCTGTTTGTCTTTTTCTGTCCCCTTATATATACATTGGGAGACATTGAAGACCTTCATTACACTGCACTGAATTAACAGTTTTCTCAGGCAAATATTATATTTTCTCCTATATAATTTTATACACTGTTTGGTGGATTTTACTTAGCGCACCAATCACACCTATTTGTTTGGGTTATATGTTTTGTTTTTTGCACGTGTGTCTTCAGAGGAACACATAGATTGGTGCTGCTTTGTTGTAGTTTAAAGCGCCAGGATTTATCCTTTCTGTCTAATTTCATTGTTTATTAATATTGATTGACACATATCGCACGTCTAACACATGATATAGCACATATATTTTTTGTACACATGCTCTGTCTGGGAGTTCTTACAGGATTCAGTCATTTAAAACCTGGTTTTGAATACTCAACACAAAATCATTTCTGTGTTCTGAGTACTCCCATAGAAAACATGGCTGATACATATCTGCTATCTCTTGCATTAGGCATTTCAATCAATAGTAATACATAATAGGTACAGATACATATTGTAACTAGTTCTTATATAGTGCCTTTTTCCCAGTGAGACTCAAAGAGGTTTTTGCACACGTTTTTGAAATGAACCCATTTGGCAGCTGAATAGATGGAATTAATACCCAATTGATAGTACTCATTTATTGACCTCAGAGGGATGGAAGGCTGAGTTGAGCCTGCCACACAGATATATATAAATACGCTGATCAGCCATAACATTATGACCACCTGCCTAATAATGTGTAGGTCCCCTTTTGATGCCAAAACAGCCCTGACCCTTCAAGGCATGGACTGCACTAGACCTCTGAAGGTGTACTGTGATAAAGAGAAGTTAGCAGTAGATCCATTAGGTCCTGTAAGTTGCAAGTTGGGGGCTCCATGTATCGGACATGTTTCTCCAGCACATCCCACAGATGCTCGATTGAATTGAGATCTGGGGAATTTGGAGGCCAAGTCAACACCTGGAACTGGTTGTTTGTTCCTCAAACCATTCCTGAACAATTTTTTCTTTGTGGCAAAGCACATTGCTTAAAGAGGCCCATACCATCAGGGAATACCATTTCCATGAAAGGGAGTACATGGCCTGCCATAATGCTTAGGTAGATGGTTCGTGTCAAAGTAACAGCCACATGAATGGCAGGACCCAAAGATTTTTAGCAGAATTTTTCTCAAAGTATCACAATTCTTCCAACGGCTTGCCACCTGTCATTGGTAATAATGTCATGGCCTATTGGTGTGTGTGTGTGTATATGTATATATATATATATATATATATATATATATATATACATAAATATAAATATAAATAAAGGATAGATAAAGAGATTTAGGCAAAATTGATTTTAAGGATTGGGTCTAAATCATGTATATAAAACATTAAGATCAAAAATATATATACATAAGTGAACAATAATGTTGTAAAACAATATAGTTGTAAATAAACTTTATTGTAATATACTGAATTCCTTTTATAAAATATACAGATATTTCAAGCTACACGGTGACTGGTTCGGTTGAGGTTGTAAAACAATGGATAAGACAGTCATCCATTATTGTTGAAGTCAATTTATTTGCTGGTTACCTAGTATCTTGTCCTTAAGAGTAACATTACTGCCACCCAGTGGTTACAAAGATACACATGGGTATGTATAGCCATTGCAGAAGACTTTCCAGCAACTACTGTACTGCTAGCATTGATTATCTGAGGTAACATGTATACAGACCCCGATCAGAAGAGCAGGCCTGCCTCAGCTCTGAGGCAGACCCAAGAGAAAACTTGAGTGTAACTCTAAAGATATGTGCTGGGTTTACTAGGGGGAAAGGGACACCATTTTTTAATCCTAGCTACGTTCGAAGAGACAAGGTTTAAAAAGAGTTTAGTTGTCCTTTAAAGAGAATATAATTGTGAATATGGTGTTTGTGCTAAACACTTCTAAACAAGGGTAGGCAAGACCTTCTGTGGAACTTTACAGACCTTGTCATGCTGCTCTATAAGAAAAATATTACATTCAGAATATATATAACAGTTTAAAAATACCTCACAAATAATTATCTTTTTAAAAAAAAGGAAAATATATAATTAGTGCCAAAGCAAAAGCTTTATACTAACTGTGTGTAAAACTCAGTTGCTTACATTCTAACAATCGTTCTAAATATTTGATCATATAAATAATACATTCTTATAAATATATATATAATAAATATAATTAAAACCATGCACATGAGCAAAATCAATGCATTTACACATATTCACCTTAAAGGGGCAGTTCCATCTAACCTACTTTCTGTTTGTTGGACGTGTGCTTATATGTGAGTTGTACTTATTTTTACTTTAAAACAATGTACAGTTCTCCTGTAGTTTTAAAATGAATATAATTTCACAGGCATGCTAAGTTCGTGACATATAATAGTGAGGGCTTCGAGAACTATTCAAGACTGTTGCTATAGCAATAACAATAAATCTATTACTCTAACAATAATCTATTTGTTTGCAAATTTTAACCCCTTAGTGACAAGACATTTTCACCTTGACTTTCCCTTGGATACAATGGCTGTTTTGACATTTCTAGGGTGTTTGTGTTTAGCTGTAATTTTTTTCTTTTTCACATACAGTACCCACACAAATTATATGTTGTTTTTATCGTCATAAGAAAGGCTTTCATTAGATACCATTATGTTCATCATATCTTATAATTTACTACAAACAAAATCATAAAATATGATGAAAAATGTAAAAAAAACAACTTTTTCTAACTTTGACCTAAAATATAATTTACACAAATAAAATCATTAAAAAAGACCCCGTCTAAATAGTTTCTAAATGTTCTCCCGAGTTCAAAAATATGCATGTTTCCATATTTTTCGGTATTTTTTTTGCGAGTTATGGGCCAAAAACCAAAAATAGTGTTTTTTTCCTATATTGATCTTTTGACCCCAACCCGAACCCAAAATTAAACCCTAACACTAAATTTAACCCCAACTCTAATCCTTATTATATCCCTTAATATTTTTTAACTTTAATTTAATTTTAACCCTATCCCTTATGCTAAAAAATATTTAATTTTAACCTTATAGGCTAATATAGCTAAATAACCTGTTTTTAATTAATTAAATATGTATTTTAAATATTTTCCATTGCAATGCTACTAAACTACCACTAGGGGCAGTCAAGTAGCATATTCAGAGCGACGGAAGTGAAGTTACTTTCACTTCCGAAGCTCAGACCGGCAGAGGGCTTAGCCATATTGACGGAGCAGCATGCTCCGTCAACATGGCTCCCCACGATCGCTCCGTGGGGCGATCGTGGGGGTCCCAAAATAGAAATTTCGTTGTTGGCTATTGCCTCGATGTCGAGGCAATAGAACAGCACTGTTAAAGCGGTTTTCGCGATCGTTGATCGCGAAAACCGCTTCATTCACTGCAGGACGTGCCAGACATGTCCTTTGTCGTTAAGGGAGTTTCTCCGAGGACGTGCCTGGCACGTCCTTTGTCGTCAAGGGGTTAAAAGATAGGAAGTGATGGGGAAAACATTTCGAAGACAGCTATGTTTATTTACATCACGTGAAACAGACTTATCTAAAAAATAATAATTTTGGACACTGTAAATGGCCCTGTAATGTGGTGTAACTGGGCTTGACACATTTTTGTAGACTTTAGGAGCCAAACCTAGTTTTTTTTAGGAGCCAGATAAATGATATTTCCATAGAGTCCTACATATAATAATATCAGGGGTAGGAGTTTAGGAACAAGGTCTCCCTGGGATTTTTCAAGCCCTGGCATAACATCATGGACTCTTTTGTTAGCTGTAGAAAATACTACATTTTATACTATTACAACATTATATTAGAAAAATCATGATCAAATATGTATTATGGGTTACTATTTTTCTTTGTGGGCAGGATCAGGTTTACTTGAATTTGGCACTCACACCGACACATGGTCACATGGTCTGACCATAAGCCAATAATACACCACTAATGAAACCAAATAAACAACTGATTTAGACGATTATAGGCATTCTTATATTAGTACTGTCTATTTTATTGAAATACCTAGTTTTAGGTCTTCTCACGCACTATGGAAGAGTTGTACAACATTTGAAAATGTAAATGGCCACATTCCAAAAGGTGTGTCTGGGGCAGGTGGAGAGGCAGAAGGCATTCTGGGTGCCACACCTGGCCCACAAACCTACCGGATGCTGTGTGTGGCTCGATTAGCCACTTTTGTTGTGTATTGTTTTAGCACATGGAATTCGGTTTGTTTCTTTTGTGTCTCGTAATGTTGTGCCCAACACAACCTTTAAATAATGCTAATCAGATTCCAGATTTAATGAGCTACATCTACAATTGAATACTGGATAAGCTATAGACATATGTCATAAAGGTTATTTAATGTATATTTAATGCCAGGATATAAAGGAATGAACGTATACTTGCAAAAACAAATTCAGAGGAGAGAAAACACATTTAACACAACTTTTAATAGAATATATAATGAAACAAGTATAAAATGGGTTATTAGTCTGGCATTAAATATATGCCATTAAATTGAAATATTGTCAGTCAATCCACTGTACCTACATTAGAATGTTTTGTATAATAAAGCTTGGTTCGTCATTAGTGGGCATATCAGAGATTGTAATCATATTTATAACAATTTAGAGAACAAAAATACATACTGAATAAATATATTAGAATACATGTAACATATAATAATGATTTCTGTATAGTTCCAGTCCAGGGATACATAAGGCCTGTTTGACTTATTTGCTGGTGACTCATTAATATGTTCATTTATCAAAAAGGTGTAACATGTGTACAAGTGCTAATTAGCGTAGTGCACTAGAGAGACAAATAATTCTACAGTTTAAAAATATGGTGATGAATTAAAAACCTTTTTTGAGATAACTGTTTCTAAAAATGTTATGTATTGAACAAATGTTATGCCTTTCTGCTCTATCTAGGCAATATAGCAACATAGAACATGCCAGGCCCTACTGGTGTCCAAAGATCAGCAAGAGGGGAAGAAATACGTAATGAAGTCTGTCAAACACTTTGTATATAATAGACATGTGCAAAACTAAAATGTTCGTTTCGTTTTCGTCCATTCGGACGAAAATGTTATTTATTTCGTCTAAAACGAATTTCGTTCATTACTGCATTACTTTCAGACGAAATTCGTTCATTATTTTCGTTTCGTTAATTTTAATTCGTTCGTTTTATAGAAATACAATGTAATACTATTGGCTTTCTATAAACCGAACGAGAGCCCCATTCATAAGAAATTCTTATGAATGGGGCTCTCGTTCGGTTCATAGAAAGGCAATAGTACTACATGTTTTCTATAAGCCGAAAGTCTATAAACCGAACGACTTTCGGTTTATAGACTTTCGGCTTATGGAATACATGTAATCCTATGGCTATTCTATAAACCGAACGTTCGGTTTATAGATATCAGATAAGCATCCTTTGAGTAACAAGCACAGCACAATCTGCATAGGTTAATGAGAAAAAAACAAAGCTACAAAGCGAACATCTCGAAAATGCAAAGATTTGAAATTCATGTGGCATGTGAAAAAAAGATAAGGTAGCATATGTGGGACTGCAGGTAATAGTGAAACTCAGTAATTAGTGAACTCACTCACTAATTTTCAATGGTGGAAAACTTATTTTTGATTCAAAGTCCATCTTGAACTTCCAACTCTCAAGTCTCCCCACATCTTGACCTTCCTTCATCTTGACCGTCTTGACTACATCTTTACCTCAAAAAAAAAGCTATGCAAATAGATACTTCTGACTTCTAATTGCCCTGGTTATAATTCTGCATTGTGCTATGAGCTAGTCTCTGAATAGTAAAACACATTTATAGTTTCAGTCACAAAAAAATCCTTTTAAGCAGCTATAGTGATTTTTTTGTGCCTGACAATCAAGTTAAACAATGCATGTAATACATACAAGATGGTAAAGCTGAAAAGATACAGATTAAAACAAACGGCACTAATGACATTTTAATGGTATTTCGTGGCAGGAGTTCCCAATACATACTAGTGCTATTAAAAGTATTTAAAAAAAATTTTTTTTTTATTATGCTAGATTATTTTATTTATTGGACATCATTGCTTTAAACATTTGTTCTATGTGTGACTGACATAAATAACATGAATGTGAACCTACACTGTTATTTATTGGCATTTATTTTTTAGTTGCTTGCTGGGATTTTAATTAGAATCTATGCTTAATGCATTATTGTATAATTGTTACACTTAGAAAATGATTTCAAGATAAATTTGGTTGAAATGCAAAGCTATTATCGTTTCCAGGCACTGTGAGCAAATAAAAAATGATGTGATGTATTGTTAAGGTTCTAGTCCAGCCAGGAAACTATTCCCATCACTAGTTAAATAACTGCAGACTATTTACTTTTCAGATCTCTTATAAAAAGGACAATCGAGCACTTGTTATACTCAGGCATGTACAGGGAGTGCAGAATTATTATGCAAATGAGTATTTTGACCACATCATCCTCTTTATGCATGTTGTCTTACTCCAAGCTGTATAGGCTCGAAAGCCTACTACCAATTAAGCATACTAGGTGATGTGCATCTCTGTAATGAGAAGGGGTGTGGTCTAATGACATCAACACCCTATATCAGGTGTGCATAATTATTAGGCAACTTCCTTTCCTTTGGCAAAATGGGTCAAAAGAAGTACTTGACAGGCTCAGAAAAATAGTGAGATATCTTGCAGAGGGATGCAGCACTCTTAAAATTGCAAAGCTTCTGAAGCGTGATCATCGAACAATCAAGCGTTTTTTATTCAAAATAGTCAACAGGGTCGCAAGAAGCGTGTGGAAAAACCAAGGCGCAAAATAACTGCCCATGAACTGAGAAAAGTCAAGCGTGCAGCTGCCACGATGCCACTTGCCACCAGTTTGGCCATATTTCAGAGCTGCAACATCACTGGAGTGCCCAAAAGCACAAGGTGTGCAATACTCAGAGACATGGCCAAGGTAAGAAAGGCTGAAAGAAGACCACCACTGAACAAGACACACAAGCTGAAACGTCAAGACTGGGCCAAGAAATATCTCATGACTGATTTTTCTAAGGTTTTATGGACTGATGAAATGAGAGTGAGTCTTGATGGGCCAGATGGATGGGCCAGATGGATGGGCCCGTGGCTGAATTGGTAAAGGGCAGAGAGCTCCAGTCCAACTCAGACGCCAGCAAGGTGGAGGTGGAGTACTGGTTTGGGCTGGTATCATCAAAGATGAGCTTGTGGGGCCTTTTCGGGTTGAGGATGGAGTCAAGCTCAACTCCCAGTCCTACTGCCAGTTCCTGGAAGACACCTTCTTCAAGCAGTGGTACAGGAAGAAGTCTGCATCCTTCAAGAAAAACATGATTTTCATGCAGGACAATGCTCCATCACACGCGTCCAAGTACTCCACAGCGTGGCTGGCAAGAAAGGGTATAAAAGAAGAAAATCTAATGACATGGCCTCCTTGTTCACCTGATCTGAACCCCATTGAGAACCTGTGGTCCATCATCAAATGTGAGATTTAAATGGAGGGAAAACAGTACACCTCTCTGAACAGTGTCTGGGAGGCTGTGGTTGCTGCTGCACGCAATGTTGATGGTGAACAGATCAAAACACTGACAGAATCCATGGATGGCAGGCTTTTGAGTGTCCTTGCAAAGAAAGGTGGCTATATTTGTCAATGATTTGTTTTTGTTTTGTTTTTGAATGTCAGAAATGTATATTTGTGAATGTTGAGATATTATATTGGTTTCACTGGTAAAAATAAATAATTGAAATGGGTATATATTTGTTTTTTGTTAAGTTGCCTAATAATTATGCACAGTAATAGTCACCTGCACACACAGATATCCCCCTAAAATAGCTAAAACTAAAAACAAACTAAAAACTACTTCCAAAAATATTCAGCTTTGATATTAATGAGTTTTTTGGGTTCATTGAGAACATGGTTGTTGTTCAATAATAAAATTAATCCTCAAAAATACAACTTGCCTAATAATTCTGCACTCCCTGTATTTCTGTGTAGGCTGACTAAACTTAGGATGGCATGCTACTGGGGGCGGCAGCTGACTGACATACACCTTTACCCACTTATTATTTTACCAGGAAGGATACATTGGGATTTCTCTCAATTTCAAGTATGCCCTGGGTTCATGAACATTGCATTGTTTCATTATGTTACAGTATAATATTAAAACGATACAATTTTAAACTACAAACATAAAAATGTGTCATAAAATACAGTCAGGCAAGAAACAAAGTAAAATATAATCAACCATAACTACAGGTGGGTTCTGAATTGAGTTATATTGACAGAGGTCAATAAATAGAAAGTGCCACACATACACAAAAGAACACACATGTGATAATCAATAATAATGATAATAAATAAGCAATAAATACTTGAATTAGGATGATAATCATTTCCACCACGTTGTTATCAAAGATGATATATTTTTTTTAAAAAGGGAGAGAAAAGGCAATATGTGTGTATAAAGTGTGCCAAAACACCAACTCCCTGAAGTGACACTCACTTTTTCGGTGAGCAGACCAGCTGCTCACCATTGTAGGCTCAGGGAGACCCTCAGCAGGGACCACCGATACTTACAGCGATAGGTCTCATACCGCGTAGTATAATGGAAAAAATCAGGAAAAGCAAGGGTTAAAATGTATGACAACTCTTTAATATACAACAAACATAGTGTCTCTAACATTTAAAATAACTGGCACTGGGTACACCACATAAGATGGTCCATAAATGCAGAAAAAAAGGGAGTCATTCCTCATACAGGTGCCACTTACAGAATGTCCCTCTGCAGACTCCATAGTCTCCATAGTCTCAGTCCACTTCCTTTCTGGGTGTAACCCAGTGGTGTATCTTGGTTTTGTGCTGCCCTAGGCAGACAAAATTCTGGCACCCCCCTACCCACGCTCCACGCGCACGACATGCCCCATAACCCACATCACCCCATTTCATACCTCCATTGTCTCCATCACATGCCCTATCACCCCTATTATATTCCTTTAATTAACTCCATCACCCCCATTGCATGTCTCCATACCCCATTACATTCCCCATCACCTCCAATACATGCCTCCATCACCCCGTTACATGTCTCCATCACCCCATTACATGCCTCCATCACCCCCATTACATGCCTCCATCACCCCCATTACATGCCTCCATTGCCCCCATCATATGCCCTATCACCCCCATTATATGCCTCCATTAACCCCATCACCCCCATTGCATGTCTCCATACCCCCATTACATGCTCCATCACCTCCAATACATGCCTCCATCACCCCGTTACATGTCTCCATCACCCCATTACATGACCCCATCACATACCTCCATCACCCCAATTACATGCCCCAATCAGCCCATTACATGCCTCCATTACCCCCTAGGCATCCTAGCACGAGGTAAATACTGCACTGGTGTAACCCCACAACATGTTTCGTCCATTGGGCTTTCTGTACCCATCAGTGCCAATGAAGTGGCCACAAAGAATAGTCCCATTCCATCTACTGGGATGTTATCACACCTCACTATGTCGAATATTCTAAGATAGTAAACTGAATTAGCATTACCCATGTTAGGAATGATATCACAGGTATATCTACTTTAAATTTCAGAAGTATATAAGAAATATATATATTTCTGTTGAGATAGAAAATTACATTTAATTATTTTGGCTAAAAGCAACATTATGTTATTTTCATGGCATATTGTTGAATAGCCTTAATTTCTGCTAACCTCATTTTCTTTTAAATCGTAGACATTGAAAATATGATATATTGTATATGAAAAGAAAGCAGTGTAATCTATCAGTATGTCCCTTTCTAGTTGGCATGAACAGGTATATGAAACCAGAGAGCTTCCTTTACTAGTGGAACTATTATTGAAAAGACAAACCTCTTTCCTTGCAGTGAACAGACAATCTCCAGTGTGCATGACATAAAACCTGTTACACCTCTGACCGCTAAGACATAAGATAATAGTAAATTGGTTCATAATATTTCCCATGGAAAAACTGTGTAAAAGCCGTTGAAATCTATGTTAACAGTTTGAATATGTAATTCAATCGAAGCTATTATTCACTTCAATGAGGTATCTGAAAAGATCTTTTTTTTTTCTTTCAAAGACTAGATTTAAAAAAATAAAAAAAAAAAAAGACAGAATAAAGCGTTCTACTGGGAAACAATGTAACATGTTTCATTTTGCAGAAATAAAAGGATGTGATGAAATTGGTAGATGACAATCGGAGTTAGATCGGATCAGACATTCCCGTTTTATGTTTGCTCTCTTTCTTTTTATCTCATTAATCCTGCAAATAGTGCTAATTAAATACCGAAACACTTCATTTGTGAAATGGGATACAAAAGTTTATGTGAAAACAAAAAAGATAAGAAAAGAAAAAAAAATCCACAATTTGAAGCTGAAAATGTGTTTGTCATCTGCGTTAGTTGTGTTATTATTATTATTATTATTGTGGTTTATAGCATGCTTCACAAATTGATAGTTGATTCTTAGCTTTTATTTTTCAATACAGAAAACAGAGGTGAATCTAAGAAAGAAAATTATGTTTCTCAAAGGAGAATTAAAGGTAAAAAAACATAAAGCACTAAGCACTAAAGATGACATACTTAAATAGAAGAAAATAAGTAAGTCACCAATTTGTGCTCTATAGACTCCATTTTGCCCTTGCACATTAATATACATTGAGCCACTGAATTCCCTCAGAAGCTTTAGTTACTGTGTTATTCTTGAAGTAAATGCTTACAGACATTCACTTAGTTATTTCAAAGAACAAGACATGGTGGGCTGATGCTTGTGTAGGAGATTGTTTTTGGCTCATACCCTCAGGGCTCCTGCTCGGTTCTCTGCTTTGTTGACCCAAGTTATCTCCTGGAGTTGCTCAGGTTTCTGGGTATTTTAGGATTATTGTTAATAGAATCCTTGCAGTTGCCTGTTCTGTTTGTGTATTGTGGTGGTAACATGGACGCCAGGAGCTCTGCATTGCATGTTTAAATGCTGCGCTGGAAGCACATTCTCTACAAGAGGCTCAGCTCTACCAAAGACATCATCATCAGCTTAATACAACATGGGGTCCTGTTGCTCTCACTCCATATGGGAGGTTCTACGGCCAACCCCAGCCAGACTTCCTTTCCTTCCATCTCGGTTACTAGTAGAGTATTAGTGGCAAAAGAACACTGAACACGAAACCCTGACTCTGAAAAAATAACTCCAACTTTCCTATCTTTCCAGCTGAGCTATTCATGACTGATGTATGCACTTCACTTGTCACGTGGGTTTTAGTGAATAGCCCTTATCATATACAACAATGACGGAAGTGGTATTTTTGAAGACCTCACTTCATTATACTACATTTTGCAAACAATTTTTCTGTCTGCTAGTTTTGTTGGTAAGCTACATTGTATCACAATCCACAAAGAAAGTGCAAAAATTAGAGTCTGTGGGGGATTTCTTAACAGTCACTTAAAATCCCTGTTAAAAAAAATGTTTCCCTTGTCACTTACGTCAATTGTGAATTTTAGAACAACAAAATATGTTCTTGTCTATAGGGGGCATGATAGGATTAGCCTATCTGGTTGTCCCACAGTGTGTACCTTTTGTGTGTTAAAAGAATTCTGAACACTTCAAAGAGTTTTACTTAATATTGGGTAAGTGTGTGTGCTACAAACAGCTGGGTTCAGAAGTCTCTTTCCAATGCCGGACATTTTATGTCAAAAAGACATTCATCAGAATTGGCACTGAGATAAATGTTTTTTTAAGCGGTCTTTAATTTCTGTTGAATAGATTCACAGAATAATACATATTTCCTTTCATTTATCCCTGTGTGTGTTTCTACTTTGCAATAATAAACTCCGAAACTTTTTCTTTTAAGCACAGCTCCTGATTTTAGTTTGTTCATTGTATATGAAAGCAATTATATGTCAGAACAAGCATTGCCGAAATGCATTTTTAAGTATCTCGGTTGCATATGTTTTGTACATGGCTTGATCTATATGTTTTACAGACAGCGTTACATTGACAGCCTGCCAAAGTGGCTAACAGCTGTGTTAATAGTTGGATTTTTTTTTTCACAAACTCCAGAGAAACACTAAGTAAGGGGGGGGGGGAGAAAAGAAAATTGCACAAATGAAAGAAACTTCTCAAAGCAGAATAATTCAACTTCTTTTTAATCAAAATTTAACCCCGTGGGGTCTCTTTTTTGTGTGTATGTGGCGCAGATCAAATCATGTTTTACGGTGGTCAAAATGTGTGACCGTATTCATTTAAAACACTCCTATTAAGCTATTGTTTGGTTCTATATGTATATTTGCCATAAAATTATTGCCAAAGAAGAAAACAAGTGACCAGATTTTCCCCCCAAAATAATACACTAAATATTTGTCATACATTCATTCATGTATTGTTTTGCATATTAGTTGTATTTATCATGTTTTACTCTAGGCTTATGGTGTGACAGTACTAGAACATCTATCCTGTTATGTAAAAAAGAAGCCTTGTCACTGTAGTGCTTGCAAATGTTGGCCCAGTTGAACAAAAACAATTTAGTTCCCCTTGGTGCCACTTCATCAGCCCACCTGATATCATCAGAGACAGATATGCAAGCCAGATTTGCTGACAAATAACATGGAGATTGATAGACAGAGGTATACTGACGGAAACGGAGATTGATAGGTAGACAGATATACTGACAGATTGATATAGAGATTGATAGACAGATATATGGACAGATACCTCTAAAGAGATTGATAGACAGATATACTGATAGATTGATACAGAGATTGATAGACAGATATACTGACAGAAAAGGTACAGAGATTGATAGGTAGACAGATATACTGACAGATTGATATAGAGATTGATAGACAGACAGATACAGTATACTGACAGGTTGATATAGAGACTGATAGACAGAGATAGAGACAGATACCTCTAAAGAGAATGATAGACAGATATACTGATAGATTGATACAGAGATTGCTAGACAGATATACTGATAGATTGATACAGAGATTGATAGACAGATATACTGATAGATTGATACAGAGATTGATAGACAGATATACTGGCAAGAAGGGTACAGAGATTGATAAGTAGACCGATATACTGACAGATTGATATAGAGATTGATAGTCAAACAGATATACTGACAGATTGATATAGAGACTGATAGACAGATATACGGACAGATACCTCTAAAGAGTTTGATAGACAGATATACTAATAGATTGAAACAGAGATTGATAGACCGATGTACTGACAGAAAAGATCCAGAGATTGATAGACAGTTATACTGACAGATTGATACAGAGATTGATAGACAGATATACTAATAGATTGAAACAGAGATTGATAGACAGATATACTAATAGATTGAAAAAGAGATTGATAGACCGATGTACTGACAGAAAAGATCCAGAGATTGATAGACAGATATACTAATAGATTGATACAGAGATTGATAGACCGATGTACTGACAGATTGATACAGAGATTGATAGACAGGTATACTGACAAAAAAGGTACAGAGATTCATAAGCAGACAGATATACTGATAGATTGATACAGAGATTGATAGACAGATATACTGATAGATTGATACAGAGATTGATAGACAGATATACTGCCAGGAAAGGTACAGAGATTGATAAGTAGACTGATATACTGACAGATTGATACTAAGATTGATAGACCGATGTACTGACAGATTGATACAGAGATTGATAGACAGGTATACTGACAAAAAAGGTACAGAGATTCATAAGCAGACAGATATACTGACAGATTGATATAGAGACTGATAGACAGATATACGGACAGATTGATACAGAGATTGACAGACAGATATACAGATAGATTGATACGGAGATTGATAAACAGATATACTGATAGATTGATACAGAGATTGATAGAAAGATATACTGATAGATTGATACAGAGATTGATAGACAGATATACTGCCAGGAAAGGTACAGAGATTGATAAGTAGACTGATATACTGACAAATTGATATAGAGACTGATAGACAGATATAAAGACAGATACGTTAAAGAGATTGATAGTCAGACAGATATACTGACAGACTGATATAGAGATTGATAGACAGATATACGGACAGATACCTCTAAAGAGATTGATAGACAGATATACTAATAGATTGATACAGAGATTGATAGACAGATATACTGATAGATTGATACAGAGATTGATAGACCGATATACTGACAGAAAAGAAACAGAGATTGATAGACAGATATACTGACAGATTGATACAGAGATTGATAGACAGATATACAGACAGATACGTTAAAGAGATTGATAGACAGACAGATATACTGACATATTGATATAGAGACTGATAGATATACGGACAGATTGATACAGAGATTGACAGACAGATATACTGATAGATTGATACGGAGATTGATAGACAGATATACTGATAGATTGATACAGAGATTGATAGACAGATATACTGATAGATTGATACAGAGATTGATAGACAGATATACTGATAGATTGATACAGAGATTGATAGACAGATATACTGCCAGGAAAGGTACAGAGATTGATAAGCAGACAGATATACTGATAGATTGATGCAGAGATTGATAGACAGATATACTGACAGGAAAGGTACAGAGATTGATAAGCAGACAGATATACTGACAGATTGATAGATATACTGACAGACTGATACAGGGATTGATACAAGGAGAAATAATTGGAGAGAAAGAAAAGTGTTACTGACTGCAGCATTTAAGAGTGGGAAATGGTGACCACTGAGAGAGATAAGAGAGCACCCCTTGCCAGCCTTCCCTTGACCATGGTAGCTATAGTACTTCACAGAGAGAAATAAGTATGACTCAGTGATGTTAATATTTGGCATCACAGCTATATAGAGTAATATATAACTCCTATGATTCAAAGTTAGTTGCATTACTTGCTGTGCCTCTTGGGAACTGCTAATCCTGCACTTACTGGTTGATTAGGCCTCAGCAACCCTGAGTCTTGGCGAAACCCATGTATAAAAAAATCAGGTGCTGAAAAGCATCTGGAAATTTGTGTTCCTTACTCGGTTTGGAGTGACTTTTTTCTCAGGATTTTCATGTGTGGAACTTTTTATAAATAACCCACCACAGTGTAAGAGCGAGAAATCTTGAAATATAGAAAAGCAAAGACTGACTGAGAAGCAGAATGAGTGAAAAATACAAAAAAAGAGACTGGAAATGTAAAAAAAAGAGAAAAAAAGACATGATGAAACACAGAGAGTAAGATGGACAGTGACTGAAAACCAGTAAGCTTAACCAAGAGGGATAGAAAGTGTGTGAGATAGACAAGTAGACAGGTAGGCACTGCAACATGTAGACAAACTAATAAATAGAATGAAAAAGATATTGAGCAAAAGAGTCATACAGGTTAAGGCATCTTGCTTGATAGACTGACAGAATGATAGAGATACTCATAGAAGCACAGATAATGGCAGAAACACAATTACACAAAAGCTGCACACTGGTCCAACTTTATGTTGTGCAGCTGCATGCATACAATGGACACAATTTCATGCATACAGTGGATAATGTTGTATTCATTATTTATTTTTTGCATGCTTTTGTCACAACCTAGGATAGAATGTCAGGGAGAAGCCTTTGTGCAGGGAATACTGTGACATTAGTCTGCAGTCCACAATGCATAGATCAGGACCAGACGGTATCACAGACAGTGCTCTTATATTGCTGGGCGTCTCCCTGAGATTGTAGTGGATCGCTGACCCTACGTGGGGCTCTTGTGGTGCACTTTTTACTGAGCAGAATATTGTTCAGGGATATGTGAGTTTTCCACATTTATTTATTATATATCTAAATTGTTCACGAATACTACACTATATTATTTTTATTTTTTATGTTTCCCTTTACAATTACATGGAGAGAATTGCCTGAGATTTATGGGTAATCTCTGTATTTAGCCCTTTCACGCACATCTTCACATTATTTGTTTTTTGTACTAGTAGTGAAACACTGGTAGATTTTGTTGCAGCCACTTCCGTCACATATTGGCGCAGTGTGTTCTCCACTTTTGTCTATTTTATCCTTAACTGTGAATATATATTTACTAGCAACATTTTTGTTTCTTATAGGGTCAGCTTATATTTAGACCTTTTAATTTTTTGTATATAAATTATGAGCTTGGGGCGGTCGCCTTATTTTTGAGTAAATTTTGAGTTTTGAGTTTTTTTTCATGTGGTGCTGGTCAAGTAACTGGCACCACTAGCCCTTAAGAATTCCCCGACTATACCTGCAGCTGGGCACAGCAATGTCTGTGGGTTGTGGGTGCAACCACAGGGGTAAAGATCGCTGTCTTGCGTAGTACGCATCCAACACAAAGTGACAAGAGTGGGAGGGTGAGCGGATGTGTTCATACCCTTCCACACCGCACACCAGTTGGAAGAGAGGTCTTCATATATGTGAGAGCCTCCTACAAATTATAAGTACCCCTCGGGAGTGGGGGTAATTATGGAGGAGACCATTTGTTGTATACGGGGCCCCAAAATTTCTGACAGTGGCCCTGCTTGCTGAGACAGAACCGGATGGAACTTGGACTGGATGGGTTTCCACATAGATTGTACTTCAAGCATGAATTCACAGATCATGTTATATGTCAGTACCAAACAACACCTCAATATGTTTTCAGAAACATCTGCTGAGTACAGGGATACCACGCATGCATAGGGTTGTTGGGTTGTTTGGGGGCTAAAAGGCCACGTTTAGGGGGGGTGCATTTCCAACCTGGAATTTTGACATGTAGTCAGCCTGCACCCATGTTCCATTTGGAACATTTTTGAAGCCGTCCAATGTATTTTGCCCTATCAAACCATATATTTTTGGAAAATAGACATCCTAAGGTATTTCAAATGGTGGTATTTTAATACTGTATATGTACTAATTCTACCACCAGCCTTTGTAAAAGTTTGTGGTAGTGATTTTTTTGGAGTTTTGTTTCCACATGCATTGTACTTCAGGCATGAATTCACAGATTCTGGTATATGTCACTGCCAAACAACAACCCAATATGTGTTCATCAAAATCTCCCGAGTACAGGGATACCACCCATGCATAAGTTTGTTGGTTTCTTTTTTAACTAGAAGGCAACATTTGTGAGGTGCGCATCTCAAAATTCCAACTTGGAATTTTGACAGGTAGTCAACCTGCGTCTGTGTCCTATATGGGATATATCTTTGAAGCCAGCCAATGTAATTTACCCCCACCAAACCATATATTTTTTAAAAGTATACACCCATCACTCCTTGTGGCAAGGGCTCAGCAGCTCACTAGATGATGTATCAGAAAGCTGACCAGGGTCAAAATCGAACCCTGAGTCCTCGGCCTCAGAATCAGTGCCTAAGCAGTGATCTACCGCAAAGAAGGGGTTAATAGCTCTTAGAGGAGCCTATCTAGTACTGTAATACATTACAGTACAAAGAAATTAATCCATAAAAAAGTGCAGACAGCAGAACATACTGCTGCTGTGCAAGATTACTGCTTATTCAGTGATGAATGGCAGGGAAGGGGTTAATACACAGTGAATGGCTTTGATAAAACCTGACATTTTTATAAAATGTTATTTTATATCACTAATACTGATCTGTCTCTTTCCGTCACAAAAATGTAAGTGAGGAGTTGGAGGTAGATCAATATTTGTGAATATTGATCCGACCAATTTTGATCTGACCAGGGCGAATGGTGATGCTCATTTACATGTAACCCCCTAGCGGGTGAGTGTAAAAAAAATAAAAATACATTATGCAGACTGCTTTGGCGTCAATATCATTGCGTAAGCAGTAATCGACGGCAAAGAAGGGGTTAATAACTCTCAGAAGAGCCTTTGTAGTAAATAATAAATTACAGTACAAAATACATTAACTCCTAAAAAATGCACAAACAGCAAAAAGAAATGCGCTGATGTGCAAGATCACTTGTCAGTCTGCCTGCAGTCACAGATTGCCTCTGTTATGAGGCAATCGTGTGACTGCTTGAAGAACACAGGAAGCAGCTACCTTAGAAGGGCAGCGCACAGTGACCAAAATCGTGCATTTTTTTTTGTGTTACTGATTGCCTCGACTTGCGAGGCAATCAGCAACACTTATAGAGCATAGGAAACGATTAAATTCGCTTCCTATGCTCTTTTTTGAATGCCCGCTTTTTAAAGGTGCTGTGCCTTTAAAACGGTCATTACTATCGCTCTCCGGAGTGATCAAAATGACGACGGGAATCGTTTCAAGACCTTTTGAGCATTGAAAGCGGAAAAAATCCGCTTTCAGTGCTCGTCTTGACACAGGACAGACTAGGTCACTAACGCCTCGCCACACAGGACGGACCTAGCACGTCCTGTGTCGGCAAGGTGTTAAACAAATTGATTATGGGAAAATATTTTACGTGTATGTACTGTCTTTTTGATAAAACTTAATAAAGTATTAAAAAAGAAAAAACAGTATATCATATGTGTGGGTACAGCTGGACACAAACACTGCAGAAATCCATGTCACCAAAAATAAGGCACGGCCAATAATTCATGTGACTAAGGGGTTAAGCAGGCAATGCGATGGGAAGTTACTGGTGCACTATTTCTTAGTTCCAAGTGGTGTATCTTGGTTTTGTGCTGCCCTTGGCAGAAAAAATTCGGGCACCCCCCTACTCACGTTGCACACCCACGACATGCCCCATAACCCAGGTTGCACACTCACCCCATTACATGCCTCCATCACCCCCAATACATGCCCTCATCCCCCCTCACCCTAGGACTTACACTGGTCCCTGGTGGCTAGTGGCAGGCAGCATGGTATCCTACCATCAGTGCCGGCCTTAAGTGTTCCGGCGCCCTGTGCGGGCTGCCCCATGGCGCCCCCCCCCGTCTTTCACCCCCCTATGTATGTGTCTCTTTCCTCTTCCTTGCCATGTCTGTCTCTCCCCCTCCACCTGTTCTGTCTCTCTCCCACCTCCTGTCTCTCTCTCTTGCCCCTCGCTTGTTCTGTTTCTCTATCCCCCCTCCACCTGTTCTGTCTCTCTCTCTCTCCCTCTGCTCTGTCTCTCTCTCTCCCCCCCTTCTGTCTCTCTCTCTCTCTCTCTCTCTCCCCTCCCCCTGTTCTCTCTCTCTCTCCCCCCCCTGTTCTGTCTCTCTCCCCCCTCCCCCTGTTCTGTCTCTTTCTCCCCCTCCCCCTGTTCTGTCTCTCTCTCCCCCTGTTCTGCCTCTCACCCCCTGTTCTGCCTCTTTGTCACCCCTCCCCCTGTTCTGTCCTTCTCTCACCCCCTGTTCTGCCTCTCTCTCCCCCTCCCCCTGTTCTGCCTCTAAACCCCTGTTCTGTCCTTCTCTCACCCCCTGTTCTGCCTCTCCCTCCCCCTTCCCCTGTTCTGCCTCTCACCCCCTGTTCTGCCTCTCTCTCCCCCCTCCCCCTGTTCTGCCTCTCACCCCCTGTTCTGTCCTTCTCTTACCCCCTGTTGTGCCTCTCTCTCCCCCCTCCACCTGGTTTGCCTCTCACCCCCTGTTCTGTCCTTCTCTCACCCCCTGTTCTCTCTCCCCCCCCCTTGCCTGCAAATGTGGATCAAGTGAGGGGGCAGAGCTAACCGGCTCAGTGGTGTAGCTCCGCCCCCACCCTGTGAAGCAGAGCAGCGTCTGCTTCACAGGTAGCCACGGACAGCAATAGAAAGTGCTGCTCGGCTCCCCATGCCTGCATTAAGCATGGGGAGCCGAGCAGCACCTTCTATTGCTGTCTGTGGCTCCCTGTGAAGCAGACGCTGCTCTGCTTCACAGGGTGGGGGCGGAGCTACACCACTGAGACGTTTAGCTCCGCCCCCTCCCCGGACACAGCACAGCATGCCGAGCAGAGGGCTGGTGAGGGGGGATCTTTTGATCTCCCCCATCCAGTGCCTCTACCGGCTTTTTTTATTTTTTTTTCAACCGCCGGGCAGGCGCCCCCTGGAGTGTTGCGCCCTGTGCGATCGCACAGGTCGCACACCCCTAAGGCCGGCCCTGCCTACCATGGTATCATGTGACCTGGTACGTGTCTGACGTCAGAGCGCAGGGTCACGTGACCTGTCAGCACTTCCCCGTTACATCGCACAGGGAGGTGAACAGGCAACACAGAGATTTCTCTGTGCTGTCTGTTCGGCTCCCAATGCTGCCTGCTTGCAGGCAGAGCGGTGGTGAGGGGAGATCTTCCAATCTCATCAGCCACCATCTCTGCCGGCATGAATATTTTTTTTTTGTTTTATGTTGCATTTGTTTTATTCACTTTTAGTCAATAATAATAATAATAATAATAATAATAATAATAATAATAAAATTACTCCTGAGAACCTATTTTGTATTGTGGGAAAAGATGTGCATAGCAAAACAGCAACATGCAACATACACAATGTATTTTGGATTTTGGATAGGTGATCAGTGATGTTTTAAAAACACATACACAGTGGTGCAGTTTAAGAGGAAGATCTTTTAAACAATATCTCATGTACAAACCACAACATCCTGCTACAGAACAGAACACAAGAAAAAGCAAAAACTGTCAGTCTAGTCAAAGCTGAGTCTGTTCTATGCTTTTCTTTTTGTAATCTGTATAATAAGACTGGGACTGAAGAAGCAATGATTTCCTATTGTCCTGTTTGTGGGAAACCAGTTTATTTTGGTGAGTTACTTTTTTATATTTATTTTCTGTTTAATGTGTGACATGATGCTTTGTTCACCGAATATTGCAATCATGCAACATAGTAGCACCAGTTATTACCAGCACTGGGATAAAGAAGACAGCTCCCTATTATAGAAATATCTAAGGAGTTCTGTGTCTGACACAGCCATATGCAGGGGATTTACTGCATTAATATAATGTTTTTTTGTATTAACAGCTGTAACATGTTTATTCTCTGTTGGACTAGTATGCCATTTAGTTCCTTTGCTTCACTTAAACTTTAATCAATATAGCCACGAATGTGGCAATTAAGAAGTGAAATTAGCCATGTTATACAAAATGCAAAGAAAATTGAGCCGTCTTTAAGATCTAATTTAACACACCAATTTGGGAATACACCAAACTATCTGGGAATACACCAAACTAACTATCTGGGAATACAGCAAACTAACTATCTGGGAATACACCAAACTATCTGGGAATACACAAACTACCTATCTTGGAATATACCAAACTAACTATCTGGGAATACACCAAACTAACTATCTGGGAATATACCAAACTAACTATCTGGGAATACACCAAACTAACTATTTGGGAATACAGCAGACTAACTATCTTGGAATACACCAAACGAACTATCTGGAAATACACCAAACTAACTATCTGGGAATATACCAAACTAACTGTCTGGGAATACAGCAAACTAACTATCTGGGAATACAGAAAACTAACTATCTGGGAATACACCAAACTATCTGGGAATACACAAACTACCTATCTTGGAATATACCAAACTAACTATCTGGGAATACACCAAACTAACTATCTGGGAATATGCCAAACTAACTATCTGGGAATACACCAAACTAACTATTTGGGAATACAGCAGACTAACTATCTTGGAATACACCAAACTAACTATCTGAAAATACACCAAACTAACAATCTGGGAATATACCAAACTAACTGTCTGGGAATACAGCAAACTAACTATTTGGGAATACAGCAAACTAACTATCTGGGAATACACCAAACTATCTGGGAATACACAAACTACCTATCTTGGAATATACCAAACTAACTATCTGGGAATACACCAAACTAACTATCTGGGAATATACCAAACTAACTATCTGGGAATACACCAAACTAACTATTTGGGAATACAGCAGACTAACCATCTTGGAATACACCAAACTAACTATCTTGGAATACTCCAAACTAACTATCTGGGAATACAGCAAACTAACTATCTGGGAATACACCAAACTAACTATCTGGGAATACAGCAAACTAACTATCTGGGAATACAGCAAACTAACTATCAGGGAATACAGCAAACTAACTATCTGGCAATACAGCAAACTAACTATCTGGGAATACACCAAACTAATTATCTGGGAATACAGCAAACTAACTATCTGGGAATATACCAAACTAACTATCTGGGAATACAGCAAACTATCTGGTAATACAGCAAACTAACTATCTGGGAATACACCAAACTAACGATCTGGGAATATACCAAACTAACTATCTGGCAATACAGCAAACTAACTATCTGGGAATACACCAAACTAATTTTCTGGGAATACAGCAAACTAACTATCTGGGAATACACCAAACTAACTATCTGGGAATACACAAAACAAACTATCTGGGAATTCACAAACTAAATATCTGGGAATACACCAAACTAACTATCTGGGAATACAGCAAACTAACTATCTGGGAATACACCAAACAAACTATCTGGAAATATACCAAACTAACACTATTCCTTATAGGTATATATATTTTTAAATCTCAGTTAATAACCTTAAAAGAGCTTTGCCACCATTGTTGATGAATGAAAATGTATAGATGGAGAAAAACATTATAAGATGATTGATTGACACATATGACTAAAGATGCTACAAGCCATCAATTCAAAATAAACTTTCCTTTGTCATTTCATCACTCACAGGGTTCCTTAATATAAGTGTCAAGATGTTCCCCAAGGAAATCCGAAATCACAATAGTTAAAGGTCATGAAGTATATTGAACTTGTTTCATGATAAACTTCAAAAGAAAAAAAAAAAGAATAAACGTGTTACCAGTTGTTGTCCCTTTGTGAAGATACTGATTGTGCAAGTAGACCATTCACGTTGTACTGTACAATATTTTAAAAAGGTTACAAAAAAATGGTATGGTAAATATTACAAATGTTACAATCTAAAACCAAAGCATATGAGCAAATAATGGATTTACTGCATTTACACGTTCCACTACATATTTATTCCGATATCCTTGTATATTGAAGATATCCTTAGTAAGTGACCAGAGATTTCTTGCTTCTTCTTTTTCTGCGGTCACCAGGAAAAAAATGTATTTGTATTTTTCGTGGGAGATACTTGTAGCTGTGGTTTAGCATTTTTGCCAACAGTCCCAGATTTGCCAGGACAGTCCTGTTTTTTTGAGAGTCCAGTCCTGGCAAATTCTGGTTTATCTTGAATGTGCACAGGCAGCATTGCATTTCAACTGTGTATGTCTGTCAGACATACACAGCCTAAATGCTATGATATGAGCTCCAGACAATTTGTACCAGGTAGCCTGGAGGTCAATGTGCCGGGTCAGTCAGTAACGCCCTCCACTTTCGGTCCCGTCTCCAGTTCATCCCAAGACCTCAGCATAGAATGTTGACCAGTATGGTGTATCAGTTTATTTTTTTTGCCCAGCATGGTGTCTTCTTTGTATTTGTATTAACAAAATATATTGTACATATATAAGAAGAATACCAAGTATGTATTATTTGCAGAATTTGTTAGAAATTCACAGTCCTGCTCAGACGCAGAAAATAAATGTAATGTGTGAGTGTTCCGCTTTATCATGCTCAGCAATGCAGAATTCTCCCAAATAGCCTAGCAGACCTGATCTGATTTAGTATGCAAATATTCTGCTGGATTCCAACACCACAATGTTAGCACTCTAACATCAGTGGAAAACGTATATTAAACATATAGATTTACTCTTGTATGCTCCAAATTTAAATGATAGTATTCGGTACTGTGAACATGTTTTTATATTTGGATTTATGTTTGTATTTGGGAGGAATGTGATACTCTAGTTAAGCGCATGCCATCATAGGCCGCACGTTATATGACAAGCTGTGAGGTTCAAATCCTGACATGGTCTGCTAAGCCCTTTAGCCTTCCAATGTCAATTAATGAGTACTGTTAAGTTGGGTAATAACATCTGTTATACAACCAAGGTTGTTGGCTCCTCATTGTCTGGTTGCAGCTTGCTGTCAAGGGGATATTTGGGAGGAGGTTTAATTGCACCTCTTCTAACATATTAAAAAGGTTTTGGTAACAGTATACACTGCTTTGTGTGCCCACTAGATAGGGGGGGAGAGTAGGTTCTCACTCTATTGAGTGTGTGCCTTGATGTGGCAGGTGAGCTTAATTATGCTTTGGTCAATTCATATAACCAAAACTCTCATTTATATTATTTTTATATATTTGTTGCCAACATTATTAGGGTGAGAAGCGCAGACAGTTTTTTTATACATTGTACAGCCAATCACACTTTATTTGCAGCATGCTCACAGCTGATTGGTAAGCTTAATTTTATACATTTACATTATTTGAGCCTGTGAATAGCTTAACGCACCAACATTGTTCTTTTCTCTGTTATACAACTGCCAATTTGGTTAATTCCGAGAGTGTGAATTAAAAGTTCTTGGAGTTCTACTGGGAGAAAACATATATAACCTTGTTGTTATCTATTATCATTATGGTATAATTGCTTTAAACAGCATAAGAGGAATACATCAATTATTGTTTTAACACTAAAAACATGCTACCCTGCCACTGACAGCACATCACTGCCATCATACAGCCCACATCTTTTTAAGTGGGCTGTATGATGGCAGTGAGTGCATTTTCTTTTTTGGGTTGTATGCTAATAAATACTGTCAATAATTTGCTTTCTACAAAGGTGTATGTTATGTTATGTTCAGCCTCTTCTCTTACAGCAGTCACACACATATTTTTTTTAACATGTAATCTGCAGGCCATTGACATAAATGAACATCAGTACACTATATGCCAATTACAAGTTGCCAATAAGTTAAGTCAATTTAACGGTTACCGTTTTAAAACCATAGACTGCGTATATATCAAATGAGAGATGCCAAATTGCTTTGTTTAAACCAGTGAGACTTTCAGAACTGTCTAAATAATCTGCTCAAGCTTGTGTAATCAAACTATCTGCTTATCTCGTGAGACAACACAAAGCACATCATCTTATATTATGTAACAATAAGATTGCAGAAGAACAACAGTGCTCAGCTTGCTACAATTATAAATATAATGAAGAAATAGCAGGCATCACTGTAAAAATGACTTCTGTGACTCCTTAAAAAAATGATATGGCTTATGAAAAGGAAAATAAAATAGATTTAATTCCAGGGGGAAATATTCTAAACAAATTACCATAGGTTAAATGGTTTAACAGGCCTCTGGTTCACAATTAAAAAAATGCATGTAATTAACAATAAAAATGGAAAAGGAATATTCTGTGCCAGTAGTATCTGTGTTGTGGGGTGCTTTGGATGTAAATGGAGCCAGTTAATGGAGTGTGGAGTTATCAAGATTTCCCTGAATTATAAGCAAAGTGACATAAATAATAGTTCCAAGCATTATATATCTTATATAACATTAATAACAGTTATAGTGTATTTTAATTATTTTGGCAAGTACCACAGCACACCTTCAGAGGTCTAGTAGAGTCCATGTCTTGAGGAGTCAGGGCTGTTATGGCATCAAAAGAGGACTTACACTATATTAGGCAGGCGGTCATGGTGCTAAGGCTTACAGGAATTAAAGAATCTGCTGTTAATAATGTCCTGGTGCCAGATACCACAGCAAACCTCCAGAGGTCTACTGGAGTCCATGCCACGATGGGTCAGGGCTGTTTTGGTATTAAATGGGACTTACACAATATTAGGCAGATGGTCATAATGCTATGGTTGATTGCTGTACATGGCCTGAAACAATGCTTACACATAGTTGGTACATGTCAAAGTAACATCCACATCAGTCACAGTGCTTGTCTAGGCAAACAATGCCTACAAACATTGAAGGAGAACCAGTGGGCTTTTAAATTAAATAAACAGAATTTGCAATAAAGCATGATAAAAGTCATATAAATAAAATGCAGGTGGCCACACTACTAAAAAGACTGTAAAAAGCATATTACACATTTCGCGCCACATAGATATTACATCATAGATGTTACCGATTATACACATAGGCATGCTCAAAGTGCGTAAGGCATTTTATACAGTCTGTTTTCAGCTGTCTCCCTGTCATCATGTCACCCATCTACTGGGTAATCCTTTATTGAATTTGCATGATGCTGATGTGATTTTGAACCAGGAGTGTTCCTCTTTTTGATTGGGTAAGACGTTCCAATTCATTTACTAAGTATCCTGTAGAGACAATTTCTGTATATTTAACTTAGAGACCCATGAATACTCCTTCTTTATTTGTCTGTGTGTATATATATATATATATATATATATATATATATAAATGTGAGGTCATTAAGTTAAGTGTTAAGTGGAATATGCAAGTATTCACCCCAGTTTGTAGCAATGAATTGTGAGAACAAAACTGAGCTTGATACTTATAATTATAATTCCAAGGTCATACAGAGGTCAAATGGAGGTCATATTGAGGTATCCTTTCTAAACAGAGTTATATAGTTGTTGCTCTTTTACTGTATGAATCAGGTCAACACAGATCTATCGCTTCTGATAAAAGATAACCAACTTGACATTTTTCTTTGAGCACCTCTCTCCATGCTTATCAGCAGCTGCTGTTCCACTCTGTCAGTGTCTAAACCAGTTCCCCTTATTATGAATATACAGACAGAGAAGTGCTGAAAAGAGGCATGTGGGTATGCTTTGGTAACATCTGTGACATTTTATGTAATACAGGATCCATACAGTGGTTACATTTGGAAACTAATCAGGAAGTCAGAGTGGAAAGAAAACTTAAGTAACACAACTCATTTATACATATCATACAAAAAAACAAGAAAATAATGGCTTTAATTCATAATAAACTCGGATCAGACATGTAGCAGCATAATATTACAAGATATTTTTACTCATTGTGGCCGTTTTGCTGCAGAAGATGAATGGCTGTAGATTTACCACCCAGACAGTAATTTACCAGTTGTAGTGAGGATAATATTAAATCTATGGAGTAGACATGTGCAAAACTAAAATTTTCGTTTCGTTTTCGTCCATTCGGACGAAAATGTTATTTATTTCGTCTAAAACGAATTTCGTTCATTAGTGCATTCGTTTCAGACGAAATTCATTCATTATTTTCGTTTTGTTTTGTTTTATTCGTTCGTTTTATAGAATACAATGTAATACTATTGGCTTTCTATAAAACGAACGAGAGCCCCATTCATAAGAAATTCTTATGAATGGGGCTCTCGTTCGGTTCATAGAAAGGCAATAGTATTACTTGTATTCTATAAGCCGAAAGTCTATAAACCGAACGACTTTCGGTTTATAGACTTTCGGCTTATGGAATACATGTAATCCTATTGCTATTCTATAAACCAAACGACTTTCGGTTTATAGAATAGCCATAGGTTTACATGTATTACATAAGCCGAAAGTCTATAAACCGAAAGTCGTTCGGTTTATAGGCTGTCGGCATTTAACTAATAAGAGACAGAGTCTCCATTCATAAAATTATGAATGTCTCCGTGTAGTAAAATGCCGACAGCCTATAAACCGAACGTTCGGTTTATAGGCTGTGGGCATTTTACTACACGGAGACAAAGTCTCCATTCATAATGAATTTGAATTCAT
Organism: Pelodytes ibericus; assembly: GCA_036172795.1. NCBI lineage: Eukaryota > Metazoa > Chordata > Amphibia > Anura > Pelodytidae > Pelodytes > Pelodytes ibericus. The sequence goes on from CM069860.1 coordinate 43,103,743, forward strand.
TATGAATGTCTCCGTGTAGTAAAATGCCGACAGCCTATAAACCGAACGTTCGGTTTATAGGCTGTGGGCATTTTACTACACGGAGACAAAGTCTCCATTCATAATGAATGGAGACTCTGTCTCCGTGTAGTAAAATGCCCACAGCCTATAAACCGAACGTTCGGTTTATAGGCTGTCGGCTTATGGAATACATGTATTCCTATTGCTATTCTATAAACCGAACGTTCGGTTTATAGAATAGCCATAGGATTACATGTATTCCATAAGCCAAAAGTCTATAAACCGAAAGTCGTTCGGTTTATAGGCTGTGGGCATTTAACTATACGGAGACAGAGTCTCCATTCATAAAATTATGAATGGAGACTTTGTCTCCGTATAGTTAAAAGCCGACAGCCTATAAACCGAATGTTCGGTTTATAGGCTGTCGGCTTTTAACTATACGGAGACAAAGTCTCCATTCATATGAATGGAGACTCTGTCTCCGTATAGTTAAATGCCCACAGCCTATAAACCGAACGTTCGGTTTATAGGCTGTGGGCATTTAACTATACGGAGACAGAGTCTCCATTCATAAAATTATGAATGGAGACTTTGTCTCCGTATAGTTAAAAGCCGACAGCCTATAAACCGAATGTTCGGTTTATAGGCTGTCGGCTTTTAACTATACGGAGACAAAGTCTCCATTCATATGAACTTTCGGTTTATAGAATAGCCATAGGATTACATGTATTACATAAGCCGAAAGTCTATAAACCGATCGTTCGGTAATTTTATGAATGGAGACTCTGTCTCTGTATAGTTAAATGCCGACAGCCTATAAACCGAACGACTTTCGGTTTATAGACTTTCGGCTTATGGAATACATGTAATCCTATGGCTATTCTATAAACCGAAAGTCGTTCGGTTTATAGAATAGCAATAGCATTACATGTATTCTATAAACCGAACGTCGTTCGTTTTAAAGACTTTCGGCTTATAGAATACTATTGGCTTTCTATAAACCGAACTAGAGTCGAGTCCCCATTCATAAGAAATTCTTATGAATGAGGAGGGACTCTAGTTAGGTTTATAGAATGCCAATAGTATTCTATAAGCCGAAAGTCTTTAAAACGAACGACGTTCGGTTTATAGAATACATGTAATGCTATTGCTGTTCTATAAGCCGAAAGTCTTTCGGCTTATAGAACAGCAATAGCATAACATTACATGTATTCTATAAACCGAACGTCGTTTGTTTTAAAGACTTTCGGCTTATAGAATACATGCAATGATATTGGCTTTCTATAAACCGAAAGAGTCCCCATTCATACGAATAGGTCAATTGACCTATTCGTATGAATGGGAACTCAATTTCGGTTTATAGGAAGCCAATTGCATTACATGCATTCCATAAACCGAAAGTCATTCATGTCGGTTTATGGAATGTAGTACAATGCTATTGGTATTGTATAAACCGACTCTATTTCGGTTTAGAATGCCAATAGCACGAATGGACGAATGGACGAATGAACGAATGATTTTCGTTTATTAACCATTCGTTCATTCGGATTTTGTTAGTTAAAATTTTCATTATTCGTTTTTCGGACGAATGGACGAAAATGCTATTTTCGTCCGAAAATGCATTCGTCCAAAAACGAATGCACATGTCTACTATGGAGCCTATAGCTTCACTTGTGTTTTTTAAATAACAGTTGGTACCCTTTGGGGGGCCATGATATTTGACATGTTTACAAAATTTGGGACAATAGTTGGGGCAGCCAGCCAGTACCACATGTGCTACCATCAGGGACCACCAGTTAGATCAATTGTCCTCAAATCTGCTCTCGACCCTTTCATTATCAGACCATTAATTCATCCACGAGTACTGCAATAGTCCCTAGGCAGTTTATGAAGTTTTCAACTATATTTGTATTCATAGTGTGTAAATGAAAAGCACTTGGTATTCTATCTCAAAACCAAATGAAGGTGCTGACTGGTTAAGCTTTAGTCACTAAACAGCTGCCAGTAACATAACATACAGGTAAGTTCTAACCTGTCACTGCCACTGAAATGGAGGTGTACTAATCAAACACAAGTGCTATGATGCATATTAGTTACAAATATTGCTGTTATGGAAAACATGGTGCTTTTCTTTTGCATATAGCAATACAAACGGTGGTTTAACGAGATGTGTTGATGCTGAAACCTTAACACTGTTTGACTGATTTTATTTATTGCAATTAGAAGCTTTGATTTTGAATTTGAATACTTCTTTTGAAGCACACTTTTTTTTTTACTTCATTGTCAAACATAGTATTCACTCATTTAAAAAGGTGCACTTTCAGTTCGCATATATGTTCCAGCTACTTATTTTACATTTCTGTTTGTTAATATGTGTCACAATGAGAAACTGGGGAGATGTACACAAACTAGTGTTTTCAACATTTTCTTGGAATTGCAAAAAAATAAGAACATGAAGGTATTGTATAAAACTTTTGTGCTTATATTTTTCCCATTGTAGCTAGCTCATTCTGTGCCCTAGGCAAAAATAGAAAATTGTGCCCCTCCCTTCGATATATTTTCATAGCAGTTATTTTGCAGAAAAAAACAAATCAGATAACCCTTTCTTGGGATGCTCATTTTCTCACTGTTTGTCATGTAACAACCACTGTCCAGGCTGTATCCAGTTCGGTATCCTTTCTTGCCTTGCTTTCTTGGTTATGATTTATGCTTGTTCCTGGGACTTCCTTGTATCCCTGTCCTTTCCTGTCCAGTCAGAGGACTGTCATATCCTGTGCCCTATCAGAGGCCTGTCTTGTGCCATGTCCCTTTTTTATTCCTTTTTGTCTTGCTTTATTTTCTTGTTCTGATCCATTCCTGGTTTTCCTTGCTGCATTGTTACTCTGCTTCCATTTGTTCTGTTTGCATCATTCCTCAATCTGTCCTGCTACAGGTATGTCCCTTGTCTTGATGTCCATTTTTTGTTTCAGTATAATTATTAGTTACTATATAAGGAGGTATAGCACTAGGGACTTGCTGATGTGAGGTATCTTGATGCTGGTGGCAAGCTTACCATCTCATGGCCTTTTCGTATAACTAAAGTTCACCATTTCCCATCTTAGAGTTCTAGGCTAGTCCTGTGTTTATGCCTGGTTTTGTATATCTCCTTTAGTTCTATTGCCATGTTCTTTGTATGTGCCCTGTCTGTATCTGCAATGTATTCTTCACTTAGACCTGATTCAAGTATCCCTTATCTTTTTTCCATGCCTTCTCCAGGGTATCTCCAGATCATGTCCTATCATATACTGGATACAGCAGCTGCTACCTCAGTTCCCTGGTATGCGGCCACACCAACTTGGGGGGGTCAAAACCTTTGGGGAATATGGGTATCCTGCACCAGGCCCTCGGTCTCCATATCTGCAATGTGACTCCTGAACACCGACTTGGCACTCATGGTCCAATTCCATCTGGAACCCATTAGTGGGTTCCCTTGTGATCAGTGGTGTTAAGGGAGCTGTAGGCCTTTGTAGCCACAGGCTGGGCTGGAGTGGGTCAATATGGTTTCATAACCCACTCTCTTGCCTGATTAGTTCTTCACATGACCTGAGTGACACTTGGAGCAGGTCAAAATGGGCAGAATCCTGTAGCTTCATTGCAGGAGAGGGCATCAATCTAATTATGCAGGCATCCTCAATTTTGTGTGACCGAGCTTAGTGTCTCAGTTTCCTCTGCTTTGGTTCGCAGAGTTGCAAACAAAAAAGGTGAAAAAATGATAAATTATTCCTCCAGTTGAGTTTTTTTTCCTTTGGAATGGATTCTAATGTGAGTTGTTTATATAATAACTATGTGTATCCTTCATCAAAAGGTACACTTAACAGTTACACTCTTCATACACTGAATAAAATAAGTACATGTCTGGCAATTATAAACAAGGATGACTTTTCTGTATGTACAAATTCAATTTAAACGTCTGAAATTGTAATACCATGCAATTTAACATCAAAATGTAAATGTAATACAAGACAAACAGCTACTATCTGATTTCAACATGTTTTTCCTTCAAAGTGTAAAATGATAGAAATGTTGCTTGTGTTAGAGTCGAAGAATCCTATCAACAATACAAATCAGAATACCTCTTTCTATTTTGTGGGGAGAAATCTTGTTCTTTAAATTGGTTTTGTATGACACACTGTGATTCTTTAGTTTATCTACCCAGCCATAGTGCTGAAGGAAGCAGAAATTGATTCAGAGCAGGGTGCAATCACTGCTGTCAACAGTTAACATTACATGAACCTATTAACTGAGCTTAGAAAAAAAGAAGACAAAACAAAACCACAAACAACAAGTCTTGCATTAATCACGATTATTTATAATACGGTGTGTACTTGGTGGTTGTTTCAAATGAACCAGTTATATCTCTTTGAATAGCTCAGTATCCCGTTTAGTTATCACCATCAATTAGAAAACAATAACTATAAAAATAAGATACGTAGCCCATTAAAATGCAAACTAACGCAGAGGTCAAATAGTCGTTTAAACTTACGAATCCTTACAAACCTAAGGAAACTAGCCAAAGCTCGCTCTAGGCCTACAGGCACGGAAAAAATTCTAAAACCAAACAAATCCAAGAAGGATGTGTGCAGGATGACCACCATCCTTGATGAAAGTAACAGTTTCTGGGGCTATTCACAAAAGGTGAGTTGCAAGTGAGATGAGGTGAGTTGAGGTAAGATGAACATTTTAACTATACCTTGTACAGGTCCCAACCTGGTGAGTTTCCCCAGATAAGCATACACCCCAGGATTGTCCCTGCACAATGTATAGCTAAAACGTTGAGATTGAAGGTTCATCTCACCTGCAACTCACCTTATAGTGAATAGACCCCTATGTGTGTGGTAAAGCTGATGAAGTGAATGTACATCAAATTCTAAAAAGAAACAGCTGCACCTCATTTTCCAAAATATAAATAAAGGCTTCAAATGGTGGGCTACTAAAAAATTAGACATTATCCAAGAAAAATAATCTATCAGAATATTTGAAAATCTGAAGTGTGGATGTTCTACATTTGGCCCTGAACTTTACTAAAATGCTGGGACAGCTATGGATGGTAGCAGTGTGGCCTTAAGGCCACAATGGTGGACCCAGGCAGAGTTTTCAAAAGTGTGGTCCTTTTCCTCTTACTGCCATCAATATTTACAAAAAATCAAAACATCAGTAAATGTAACTTTTGGTCGAAGAAGCACCAAAGTATTACTTCTTCACAAACGTGTAATTTGTATATGGAGTCACAAGGTGATGTCATAAGTAGGAGACATCCCAGATACATTTATTTTATGCATTTGCATGTCATTTTGCTTACACAGTGTATAGATAATTTTTCCCTTTAAGGGTCTAATCAATAAAAAGAGAATTTCCAGTACATCTGCGATTGCTGCACGGAGTGCATCATGGGTGCCATATTGGACAGCAACATGCTCCTCCAATATGGCCGCTGCCCTCTTATCTGAAGAGCATTGGCAGTGGAAAAAAATGTCCCTTCTGTCTCTACATTACGGTTGCAAGACTGCCACTAGAGAATGTCAGCAACATTGCATTGGAAAAAAAAATCTAGGATTAGGGTTAGCATAATGGTTAGGGTTACAATTAGATTAGGATTACCATAAGGGTTAGGTTTACAATTAAATTAAAATTAAAATGTTTATAAAGCAGAAAAACACTATATTTGGTTATTGCCCTATAACACAAAAAACACAGCAGAAAAACATGGATACAAGGATATTTCTAAACTCGGTACAAAATTTAGAAACTATTTAGATGGGGTTTTTCTACCAATTGTATTTGTGTAAATAATTTTTTAGGTCAAAGTTAGAAAAAGTGTTGTTTTTTCATTTTTATCATATTTTATGATTTTTTGTACTAAATTATAAGATACGATGAACATGATGGTGTCTAACAAAAGCCTTTCTTATGGTGATTAAAAACACAAAAGTGAAGTCACCCTCCACGTGCAAAACAAAGTAATCAAGCAAAATAATAACTCTGCAGCAAAAATGCAGCTTCCCATGAAATACTTCTCAGCTAGTTCAGTGCAATTAGCCGGAAAAAAGATGGTTTTGACTGAACTGGCAATAAATTTAGGACATTGGCCATCATTACAAGCAAGACAAACGTGACAGTGAATGTTGGAGGCAGAGATTTATTAAAAGAAAATTTTCCATGAACGTGAGACTCATCAATGTTATCTGTTGATGGGCTTTTTAAGAAGATTCGTTTGTGAGTGTACAAATACCACACCATACACCTCCTGTTACACCATACAGTGTTATACTATGATATATTGTTTATTGTCTTCCACGTTTTTTTCGCTCCCTTATTTGTTGTGTTATGGTGATTAAAACAATATATAATGTGTGGCTACAGTATGTGAGAAAGAAGAAAATTATAGCTAAACACAAACACCCCAGAAGTGTCAAAAGAGCCCATGTCACCAAGGGTCATAAGGAGAATATTCTGATGTTTAATGTTTGGCACACAGTTTGGCTATTTTTATTGATAAAAAAAAATAAAAAAATCAAACACTGAATTGTCCATGAAAGGTGACAAATAACTTCTCCCAAACATGCAAGTGTTGTGAAGGAAAAAGTCCATCGACGCAGTTATACATATGACATAGCGTGACATATCTCAGGAGCCAGGGAGCCTTGGCTCCTAAAATCCATGTTGCTAGCTCATAAAGTTTTTTCATTCTTGTGCATAGAAGCCTATGGAAGTTCCACCACCCTGGCTCCTAAATTTTAGTAGGCTGGTTTCTGAATTGGTCTGTTTGGCTGATAAAGTCTATAAACACTTCTCAAGCCCTGACATAAGACTTAAACCACGACCACCCGAGTAATTTTTAAAGGAATACATCAGTTTTAGGGTTAAAATGCAGTGATGAGATCTCATCATATTCATACTGAACAGACGGGATTGTGGGAGCTGGAAAGTAGAGATTAACAATAGATCTATGCAAATACATAATGAGAGGTTTGCACATCAGCTTATCTGAGAATATCTTCTGAACAAAGAATGTCTCACTTAAGGTAATTCAAGAAAAGCCATCCTGTACAAACCTACAGCATTAACACAAATCAATGAGGTCGTCAGCTATATGCAGTCTAGGATTTATGAATAGAAAGTGGCTAATACCCGTAAAAAAAATTCTATAACATACAGCACTGTCACTCGGATTCCCTGAAACAGATGTTTAAACCATGCAAAATGCAGTGTGTCAATGTACACAGTGTAAAACATATAATGAAATATAAAAAGACACTGCCAGACACTTCACAAAAAAACTGCATAAATAATGTATGTATATATGAAGTGATATGATGTGGAAACATAAAGATAATATTGAATAAAATATGCAAAACAACTAGGAAAACTCACAAAGATATGTGTATGTCATGATACAGGTTTGACTTTGATCAAACCTAGTACAGGCTCTGATTTTGCCCAAAGGCAAGTCAAAAGGATTTCCTATTTTCTTAAGTATAACAATTTCACATATAGTTCACATTAAGAATCAAATCATGCATTTAAATACAATTTTACTATTATAGATATTAGTACATATAGAGCTAGACACAGCATTCTGGGGGAAAAAGCGTAGAATCTTGCTGGCAGTTCCAGAAATATATGCAAAATAAATACATAAATGAATGTAAATTGTATTGTATTAGGCAATGCTTCCATAAAACCTTCAAATAACATTCCCTGCAGCACACAGACATCTAACTGCACCCGCTGGCACCAGTGCAAGTCCACCATCGGTGCAAGGCAAGTCCTCTGGGTGCAATAAGGGAGCAGTCGCTATTGATATGAGTGCAATAACAGGCCTCCCAACTTTTCAGGCTTAAAAGCTGGAAAGTCCCGGTTTTGAGATAATGTCATGCTGTCCCACCATGCTCCTCTTCTGCCACACTTTTAGGAATGGAGGTCGAGTTCAGAGGACAGTGGTATTCGAGTCTGCAATCCCAATCTCATTCCCCGGTTATTAGACACTGTAGAATGACTGCTCAAATGTCAGATTGAATAATAGGACCGCTGTGCATGCACAGTAGCGCTTTATATAGGGTCTTATTGCAGTATTACACATTTATTATATCCTTATAATCCACTAATCATCTCTGTGCCACACTTCATGGAATCTATAGTGATAGCATGGTATGAACAAACAAAATCAAAACATTACACTTGTGGCATGTTGACCAACCATGTAAAAGATTCCATCTCATGTATCGCCATTAACTTGACTGTTAATCATTCAGAACATTTTAATCTGCCAAGGTTTGAAGCATTCTGATTGGGTACAGTGTGGTGATAGAAAAAGGCAGTGATTTGCCCACCAAACGCTCTGTACATTGTTTGCTCTCCCAACTAGTCAATGCCCACGCCTCAGTCAGCGACCAACGGCACAAAACAGCATGCACCAGAGGTCAAAGAATACCTGGCAAATTATGAAAATCCATGAGCGCATGTCATCCATAAACCTCACAATTAGTATAGTTGGTTTTCCCTACTGATTTTACACCAAACACAATTGACAGTGTATTGTGATGCATTTTTATATGTTTATGTAACATTGACAAAAAAAAAGATTTAAACATATACAGTACCAGCATTGTTTAAACTGGTACTGTGAGCCAATGTTCTTAATTTATCTTGCCAAGTTAAACTAACTTTTTAACATAGGTAAAACATCCTAAAAAAATGATATTTTGGAGACTTAAAGCAAACATGAACAACTGTATTGCCAACATATAGTGCATGCATTACCTAAGTCCTTCCCTTCTTTCTTAAAGTGACTCTGTCATCTAAATATCATTCTAGCAATTGAAAAAAAAAAAATTAAAATATTAAAACATCATATTATCATAACTGAAAGTAAAAGCAATAAAAAAAAAGTTACATTTTTGTTAGTGGTGCAAGCAATTGCATAGAGTAGAATAAATGTTTGTGGTGACTAGGGTAGCCACCAGGCAGGTAAACAATTGGCTTGAGGCCAATGCTAAATCTATAGATGCCATAGCATGGCCGGTATTTTTTTTTAAGGAAAGGTGGCAATCCGAGTGGTGATCTTGATATTCAAAGAAGTTAATTTGTTAGCAATTAAGGTAATAGATCATTTTTGATTCTCTCTCTTTACACTATAAACAATATTTTGTTTTGTTTTGGTGACCGAGTCCCCTACAAACAAGCAGTAAAACTCCCTACTTTTTTGCTAGGTTCAGTGCTTTACTTCACAGCCTATCAGAGATCTGTGTAGTCCTTCATAGAAAGTACTGCAATATAATGTATCTGCCTGTTTCTTATATACCACAGGTTCATTCATGCACCCAGTAATGGAGGAACAGGACAGGGGATTGCTCATTTGCACTGCATACAGCTGCAGTAACATAGTTGCCAACATTGGCCATGTTTCCAGAAACACTTATGTGTTCCACATGCTGCAGACAGAGCATGCAATGTGCAGCCTGGCAGTATGTAGGATGCATATCTGCACAGGCACACTCCAATTAAATAATCATGGTAGGTCCTGTGAGATCTCCACCCTGATTAATAAATTGGACTCTGTCTGTGCGTACATACATCCTACATACTGCCGGGCTGCACTTTGCATGCTCTTTCTGCAGCATGTGGAACAAATATGTGTCCCTGGAAACATGGCCGATTTTGCAACTATGCAGTAATAGTTTGTTTGAATCTGCTTCCATTTGCAGCGTTTAGCAGATTTTGCTTTTTTCAAGCATGTTACTATTATCGAATGAGTTGGTACTCAATTTCTCGACTTCAATATGCTGAAAAGCTGTGCTGACCTTGCCAGGAATTGACTCTGTGAATCTGTATTGCACTAACTAACCAAGCTATCTCGTGGAAGATATTTTCCTAACATCACTGTAGCTAAATAGATGTGGTTGTCTTTAAAGTTATATTAAGTATACAGCTATACATTGGAGTGTTGAAGGTTTTTTTTACCAATTGTTTGTGGAATTCAAAATAATATGCTAATATCTCCAGATGTAATAATCTGTTAGAGGATGCATGGCATATCTATCAACAGCAGAAGATACCACTTGACTAGACTCCATTTTAAAATACCACAGACTGTTCTGGAGGCCACAACTTCAAAAGGACTTCAACCGTTAATAGAGCATTTAATGGGTGGGAACTAAAACAATACATGGCAGCAGTAATGAGTTTAAGCTCATTAGTGAGTTTAACGCTTAGAATCATTGATTCAAATGAATGGTTACTTTAATTTTTTTTAAAAGATAATTCAGTGGAAGCCTTGGGCCAATAATGTTAGAACTGATTCTACACGTGGGTTACTTCATGATTTCCCAGAATCTGGGTAAATAGATATATAAATTGTAAAGATATTGACGGGGTTTATATTTTAAATTTTTTCCAATTTAATTCTGGGTTAAAACAAGCTTAATCATTTGAAACATTACCTATTTTTGTTTAATTATAACCTATTCAGTTAAATGTGTAACAAAAGTGACTAATCATTTTCTGCAAATAGGTTTGGCCTAAGCAATGAAATGAACTTAGCTGCATTGTATGCCTTCAAAGAATGGAATTATTTCTTTTAATTATTATCAGAGTGAGAATTAAGACTTTTCCCCTCAGTAATTAAAAAAGGTGAGAAGAGCTGACTGGACAAAGAATGGACAATGATGGATTATATCAGTTTCGTATGATTACTGGAAAAGTGTGCAATTTATCTTTTTTTACAGTATGAGATATAATTACTTTTTTCATGTCAATTTTTTTTTCAGGTACAAAATGCTGTGAAGTACAAAATCAAATGTTAGTGTTTTTGTAAATAACATTTTGTTTTCTTATTCTGACAGAATAGTCGCTATAAGGATTTGGAAATCCTTTACCTTTTTGTGATTCTTTTGAATGCATTTATATTTTTGTGCAGAAAAAAAAAATACATTGGTTTATACAAATTCTAAAGGCCCACATAAATAATATATTTCAGAATCTAATAATGAACAATCGAATGTCATTTATTTTAAGAGATTACAATTGGCAAGTAAAATGTCAAGTTTTTATGAAAAGCATAAAAAGATTGTATTTTTCTGGATTTTCAGGGAAGTTCCTGCCAACAGAAAATGTCAAAACAAGAAAAGTGATAGGATGAGCCAACCAAACCTTGGCCCCAAAATAAAAATAGAAATAAGTGTGTCCCCCAGAAAAAAAGTACTTTCAAATGTAGGTTTTACATTTTGCATTTCTTGTAATATAAAATTCTTACAGCTAGATAAAACGGTGAAATTACAGCAGTTTGCAAGAACCAATGAGAATAATTAATTAAAATGATTGGGATTTCCTGTCTCTCTATTTATGTAATTAGACAGTGTGTTGTACTGTTAAGAGATGTCACTTAGAGTCCACACAATGTATTCAATTCAAAGAGCACAGGAAGGGACTAAATGAAACAAAACTTTATATGCTCCCGAGTAGTGAGAAGCTTATATTGTGAGTGTGATCCAAGTAGTGAGAAGCTTATATTTTGAGTGTACTCTGCCTCTAACAAAGTTGGTTGAGAATTCTATGATTTTTTAATTAAGGACTTATTGCACTAGGTTGTCCTATTTCTCACTTATCTCTATAGGTTGTTGATTACCACCTGGATCCCATATATATGTGCTAGTACTGATCTCTTTTTTTTACACACTGCACAAACTTAACACACTGAATGGCACATACTGTATATTGAATACACGTGTACTTGTGTGCACTTGTTTATTGTACCTATATAGAGGGTCATTATTATTATTTTTTACACAATGATTTGCACTTTTGCATTCTTATTTTTGCACAATTATTTGCACTATCAATTATTATTGAAGCACTGTGAATTGTTAATTTGCACATATTGCATTATCACTTCTAATATATTCCTATTAGTGCTTTTTTTAATGTTCTGTATTAATAGAAAATGTGACACATTTTTTTTATTGGGATTTGTATAAAGATTACACATTTCACGCTTTTAGTTAATAAATCCATTTTGAGTAGCCATTTTCCTAAAACAGACAGCTATGTTTTGTAGTGTGCGCTTGCTATTATCCTCATTACAGAGTACTGTTTGTTCCCCCTCCATATGACATGCGATTATCCTAACCCTGTGGAATAATTGTTATATATTTGCTTTCTTTCCCAAACAGCTGAAAGAAAAAGATCTCTTGGCAAGGATTATCATCCACTTTGCTTGAAATGTTACCAGTGCAGACGGCAGCTCAGTGCTGGGCAGCATGCAGAGGTAAGTGGCTTAAAAGTATCTTCCATGACTTGAAGGGTATTGCTCACATGAAATCTAAGATACTAGGCAATACATAGGGTGAAATAGACCTTATGCATTGAGATTAGCTCACATAACCGTTCTAGAAATTCATATATCACAATTTCTCAAAAAAAATGTTGCATAGAAACAAATTCACAGATCCAATGAGCATTGATACTGATATTAACCAATGGGTTATCTATTCTTCCACCTGTCGAGATAGTAAATAGGGTGTTATGGGTACTGAGGATCAAGTTCAGCAGTCTATGGGGAGAAAAAATAGAGATAATTAGCTGTTGTAGCAAACAATCCAAAACTAACATTAATATTAATGCTGTAAGGGAATTATGGCATTTTATAACAAAAAAAAAAAAATCTGTTATTCCCTATTTCTCTGTTAATTTAATGCTAGGGAACTGGGGCTTTAATAGCCATATTATAGAATAACACTGCAGATAAATGTGCATACCCATTTGATGACACCCCACAGCCAGGTGAAAGCTAAGTAAGGAAGGTCCCTATGAGAGATAAGAGTCCAAAGTGTATTAAAGAGCCAACTCATCAGGGTAAATGGAAAAAAAAAACAATATAATCCTTTACTGAAGTAATAGCAAACCTCAGACTCCGAGCGTCCCCTCAAACAAAAATGAAAATGATTAGTTTGTGCCACGTAGAGATAACCTTCTATTTGTGCAGTCTGAAAACTTTAGGCCTGCCACATTACATTTTATATCTACAGAAAAGACTCAGAGACATACTAAATTAAGTGCAGATAATTAATAAAACCCTGTTTTAATTGATTAAATAGCAAATGAAAGTAAGAGTAGGCACCAATATTGTTCATGTTGGATATTTCCTTGATTTTGTGACATTCTATAGACCTTGACAGAACTTACATGGACACTAGTGTAACACAGACATGTCTGTGTCTGATTCAGTGTTTGAGATTGTTTTCATAAGGATTCCAGTACTGATACATTAATTGTCTCTTTCAGTATGATGATAAACCATATTGTAACCGTTGTTACCTTTTGCATTTTGGACCAAGAGGTAATGTTTATTCTTTTTCTTTTTTTCCGTGTTGCTTGTTTTTTGTCAGATTTGTTTGTGAAACTAGGATCTTATATGGTCAAGTGTGGGTTATGCTACTGAGATTGACCGGCTTCAGACTAAATGGAATGTGAATGAGTGCAAAATGTTATTAAATGATGTCAGTTCACTAAAAGGCTAACTGTGAAGAACTGACAAGTGGTGAACTGCAAAAATCGAGCATTAACAGCAGAGCTTGAAAGATAGGCAGATGGGGGAAATTTTGTAGCTGACTGATTTATACATGTTATAACTATTGGCCAAACTGATTAACAGCTGAACTTTTCATTGTAACATTGACAACTCTTGGCTTATCCAGTACTTAAAAAGTGCTGCTAGTAAATTAAACATTTTAAAAGTCAATGTCTGAATATCAAAAGAAGAAAAACATTAAAATTGTTATGCATGGGGGCCGGGGCTAGCCACCAAATCATGTGGTCGCACATCTATAGTGCTCTTGACAAACTGGCCAAAAAGTCCTATTTTATGGAAACACTGACTAAATCTGCACATCTGAATCGGCTTAGTCGACTCCATATAGGAGGGGCGCTGGGGGTGGGGGGTTAGACCAAACCTAATCATCTTCATGAACGAAGACATTGGGACACAGCTCATTAGGCCCATTAGGCCATAAATGATCCTTCTAAAGTTAAAACTGATCACCTGATGACACCCGGAGACTTGGTAGACATGTAGACAACCAAATCTTTTGCCCTGAAAACACTTGAGACCTGCAAGCCCTACCGAATGCAGATGTGGAGGCTGTGGAACAAGATTTTAACATACTGCAATCAAAGTTCCCCTCAATATCCCAGGATTATGCCCCACAATATGCCAGGACTTAGCCACCCAATATGCCAGGATTATTCCCCTTAATGTCCCAGGATTATGCCCCACAATATGCCAGGACTTAGCCACCCAATATGCCAGGATTATTCCCCTCAATATCCCAGGATTATGCCCCTCAATATGCCAGGATTTAGCCACCCAATATGCCAGGATTATTCTCCTCAATATCCCAGGATTATGCTCCTCAATGTCTCAGGATTATACCTCTCAATATCCCAGGATTATGTCCCTCAATATGCCAGGATTATGCCCCACAATATGCCAGGATTATGCCTCTCAATATGCCAGGATTATGCCTCTCGAAATCCCAGGATTATGCCCCTCAATATCCCAGAATTTTCCCCCACAATATGCCAGGACTTAGCCACCCAATATGCCAGGATTTTCCCCCACAATATGCCAGCCAGGATTTAGCCACCAACTATGCCAGGATTTTCCCCCACAGTATACCAGCCAGGACTTAGCCACCCACTATGCCAGGATTTTCCCCCACAGTATGCCAGCCAGGACTTAGCCACCAAATATGCCAAGAGTTTCCCCCACAGTATGCCAGCCAGGACTTAGCCACCCACTATGCCAGGATTTTCCCCCATAGTATGCCAGGATCCTCCCCCTTCCCCCTTGCTTACCTTGTCGCTGCTGCTCTCCCGGTGCTCTCATCTTCCCGTCTGTGGCTGTGAGGAAAGCTTTGTGCGCTCCCCTCCAGCCAATGCGCATTCCGTAAAGTTTTTTTTTTTTTTTAAACAAACTTTATTGAATGCGCATTGGCTGGAGGGGAGCGCACAACGCTTCCCTCACAGCCACGGACTTCCACCGGAGACAGAGCAGCAGCGACGAGGTAAGTAAGGGGGAGTTTTTTTTTTTTTTTAAGCAGGGTTCCGGCGCCCCCAACTAAGATGCGCCCTAGGCAGCTGCCTAAGTCGCCTTACTGGTGGCGCCGACCCTGCTCTCAACAACCAAAAGCCAACTGCTGATATCAGAACTTGTCAAACGAATCTCTTATAGCAGGGACACATCCACTATCTTTCTGATTCATCCCTACACGCTCATGTTCTTTACCATCTATTTTCACCTTTTTTTTCCACCACTCCTATTCAAATTTATTATGTTGCCATTTTATTTTTCATTTTTTTTATTACTGATCAAGTATACATCATTTTATATTGTTTGATTCGGGGAGAAGTTCGAATACAGACTAGCGAATTGACTTTCTGAATGGTTAAAGTTGTTTGTTTTTCTATATATATTTAGCCGGAACTGTTCCCTTAATGGCATTAATTAATTTGCAGTATAATGTATAAGAATCTGACTCTCTCATTTTAAGTCGATAACCCGAAGTGAAGTGGTCATTTGTTTCTCGAAGCCGAGTGAGTCGGATAATAATACCCTCCCTCTATCGTAATCCTGATTTGTCTTCGTAAATTGAATTGCTAAATAGTTCTAACATTATTTTTAGAAGATATATCATATTCTATAGTGAATTCTAGGTGATAACAATGATATCCATAATATGTTGTGAAGCACATACTATCTGTAGAAGTTATTTTCATGCAACCTTGCTTTATGATATATTTACATGTTTTTTTTATATCTTTAATAATAGCAAAATAATGAAAACATATTACATTTTTTTTTTAAATGTAAAAATATAAGATCCTGAAATCAATAATACATTATAAAGGCTTTTGTAATTAAATTAGACAGCATGATTATTACAAAGGTGTGTCTTACGCTGGCCACAATAAAAGGCCACTAAAGGCCCTAAAATGTGCAGTTTTATCACCCAGCACAATGCCACAGATGTCACAAGTTTTGAGGGGGGGGGGGGTTGCAATTGGCATGTTGACTGCAGGAATGTCCACCAGAGCAGTTGTCTGTGAATTAAACGTTCATTTCTCTATAATTTCTCTACAATAAGCCATCTCCAAAGGCATTTCAGAGAATTTAGCAGTACACCCAACCGGAGACCACGTGTAACCACACCAGAATCTTCACTACCAAGATTGTCTGAGACCAGCCACCCGAACAGCTGCTGCAACAAACGGTTTGCATAACCAAAGATTTTCTGCACAAACTGTCAGAAACCATCTCAGGGAACCTGACTGCAGTTCGTTGTCGTATCCGACTTGGGTGGGCAAATGCTCACATTCAATGGTGTTTCGAAAGGTGTTCTCTTCACGGATGAATACAGGTTTTCATTGTACAGGGCAGATGGCAGACAGAGTGTATGGCGTTGTGTCAGTGAGCAGTTTGCTGATGTCTACGTTGTGGACTGAGTGGCCCATGGTGGCAGTGGGGTTATAGTATGGGCCGGCGTATGTTATGGACAACGAACACAGGTGCATTTTATTGATGGCATTTTGAATGAGCAGAGATACCGTGATGAAATCCTGAGGCCCATTGTTGTGCCATTCATCCACGACCATCCCCTCATGTTGCAGCATAATAATTCACGGCCCCGTGTTGCAAGGATCTGTACACAATTCCTGGAAGCTGAAAACATCCCAGTTCTTGTATGGCCAGCATACTCACCGGACATGTCACCCACTGAGCATGTTTGGGATGCTCTGGATCGGCGTATACAACAGATTGTTTCAGGTCCTGCCAATATCCAGCAACTTCGCACAGCCATTGAAGAGGAGTGGAACAACATTCCACAGGCCACAATCAACAACCTGATCAATTCTACGCGAAGGAGATATGTTGCACTGCGTGAGGCACATGGTAGTCACACCAGATACTGACTGGTTTTTGGACACCCAAGACCACCCCAATACAGTAAAACTGCAAAAATATTGAAATATTATTATATAAATATTGATTTTATTGTGAAGCTGGAGAATAGAAAAAGGATTGGAGATGATCTCCAGGTTATGACATCATCTGTTGCTTAATATGCAAATTACACATTTCCCATATAAAAGCCATTCACTTGTATATCAGGCCACAGGTGATGTCATAAACAGGAGACAAATTTAAGCATTTGCTGCAATTTTGCCAACACAATGTATGGATCATTTTTAATCATTTTTAAGAACAACACTTTAGATGATGCAGTCCCTTTAAAGGTTTGAGGCAAAATTTACCTGGCTCAGTAAGCTGTGCAATTTATGCATAAAATGTAGTTTCAAAACTGACCTTTAATTTCATTCTATTTCTAGAAATAACCTCTGATTGCTCATATTATGTATTTTTAAATCTTGACTTTAGAAAATTGAGCACAGATTCAGGAATGGATAGATTCCGGCATCATTAACTTTGGAATTAAAGAACAGGTTATGTCCTTAGAGGCCTATATAAAACAGAATGGTCATGTCAGAGCAGAAACATTTAAATAAAGATTGATTTCTAGTGTTATTAGACAAGTTATAGGTCTGATAACAAATCCAGTTTGCTATGGGACTACCAATTTCACAAAACGTGGGACATGTATAAGCATGTGGAAGACTGATATGTATAGTATTTTTTCACATTATTTTATTAGCAGATTCGCAAGCATGGTTAGGCACACACAGAAATGTAATAGGGTGTAAAGTAGGTCTCTCCGGGTTCTGAAACCAGGACAGGGGGCTCTGCATCAAAATAATAGGACCTGCCGCAGGCTTGACAAAGTCCCAAATGGGTAGAAATGCAAATTGGGGTTCTTAAAGTCAGTTGTCACCAGTGGCATCATTAGGGGTGGGCTATTGGGGCTATAGCCCCAAATCCCCCCTCCATAGTCCTGAATGGAGACTCTTGGGCTAAAGTATACTTTAGCCCCGAGACTCCAGGGCTATCATGCTCCTTGTGTGCAGTCCTGTGTCCTGGATCGCACGCAAGTTACTGATGATGGCCGTTCAGCCTCCTCCACTTGAATTCCAGTTAAAGCTCCGGGTGTCACGTGACATTCCCGGAGCTCAGAAGAGCCAACGGACATCAAGACCTCAAGAGACCCCCTCCCTGCTGGTGTCCTGAAAGGTAAAGAAGCAGGGAGGGGGGCACAATGAAAAAATGTGTGACAGAGTGTATGTGTGTGAGAGACAGTCTGTGTATGTGTGACAGAGACATTGAGTGTGTGTGTGACAGAGAGAGAGACAGTGTGTGTGTGTGAGAGAGACTGGGGTGTGTGAGAGAGATGGTGGTGTGCGAGAGAGAGAGACGGGGGTGTAAGAGAGAGACAGGGGGTGAGAGACAATGTGTGTGTGTAAGATGAGAGACAATGTGTGTGTGTAAGATGAGAGACAATGTGTGTGTGTGTGTGTGTAAGAGAGAGAGACGATATGTTTGAGAGAGAGACACGGTGCATGTGTGTGTGAGAGAGAGACGGTGTGTGTCAGAGAGATCAAGAGAGACAGTGTGTAAGAGAGATTGAGAGAGACAGAGTGTGTGACAGAGAGATTAAGTGTGTGTGACAGAGAGATGGGGTGTGTGTGACAGAGACAGGGTATGTGTGACAGAGACAGTGTGGATGTGTAGGTGTGAGAGAGGGTGTGTGTGAGAGAGCCCATCTGGGCTCTAGCTCCAGATCATTTGGCGAGCTAGCAATGCCCCTGGTTGTCACAGAGCTGCAAATAGGTTGTTTTTTTTAACTGGGGTTGTTTTGAACATATTACCCAAACTACATTTAAATTATGAAAACAAATCTCCTATTTAAAGTGAACCTGTTATGCACCAACCTTGTGAATGATAAGTTCACATTTAGGTAGGCATATACATGTTACCTATATATTTGCAGATTAGCATATATACGTATCTGCTAATACATAAATGAGACTGTTGCCTTCTCCAGCATGCTTGTTGGTTCCTCCAAGATGGAGGACGAAACAGATGTGCACCAAAATGGTAATGTTGCCATGCCAAGCACTATGGGAAGATGATCGGTGGATGTATGCATGACTATCTGTTTTGCCCGCAATCTTTGCAGTTTTTGACCATAATACCATGTCATACAATGTCATTTTTACACTATAAAGAATTTATATATTTTTATAGCATAACTTCTAGAGGTTTTACAGTGTAATTTGTTGGTTGTATGTGATTTAATGTCCTACTAGCCAAAATGTAAGTTCACCTGGTATTAATGCACTTATGATTCAAATACAAATATTATATCAAGCAGAAATCAGTATTACTTATCTGTACTAAATGCAGACAAAGATAAAAATCAAAAGCTGACTATCCTCACACGGTGGAAATTATTGCTCTAGGCAGTTGAAAGTCAAATCTTCAGATTTATTCACCATTTGGCTTCACTCACGCCTCAGTGCAGACAAAATACGCCTTACGCGTTTCGAGCTGTAGGCTAGCGCTTACTCATAGGTACAAACTGCTTTTTGACAGTACTGTTCCATAGCTGACTGCATATAATGGTCACAGTACATTACTATCAATCATAAATTATCAATGTAAAAAATATTGTACAGTTTATGTCATAATAATAAGGTATAATGTGTTGGATTCAGTTATTAATGGTATTCCATGCATTTTTAAAGGAGGACGTGGACCCACACTTCGAATTTCGAATGCCTCGGGAGCCTCTACCTCTTCCACTGCAGAAAAAGTGGAGAACAAAAACTGATCTTAGACACAAGGATTTATGAAACTTGTCCAGACCAATATATCTCTTATGTGATACATGTTTAATATTCTGTGATAGATAGAAATGTTGATAGAATTCATTAACTTGTAAATTAAAAGGCAAATTAAGTAAAAGCATCAAGCATTTACATTTTTTTTTTAAATATAACTGCCTTTCCTCTATGCCTTTTATTATTTCTGGTTGCCAAAAAGCAGTATATAAAGCATTCTTAAATACTTTTTAAATATACATTATTAACCCAATTCTCCAGCTGATGCTAAAATAAAAAATATTGAAAAAGAATATTATGCTGCTTTTTCAATTTCCTGTTAATTTGACTTTATACATTTTTCACAAGTCAAGAGAAACTCTTGTTGGAAATGTGTACTGTGCTTGGACCATGCTCCCTAACACACTTGGACCATGCTCCCCATCTTCCCTGGCCACACCCAGGTGCTTTAGCGTTTAATTCCAGAGCCATATTATGACCAACATGTTTTCTGGAGACAAGCACATGTGCAAAACACTGCCAATTCTCCATAGTAACAGAGTATCAGCTTCATGCTCTAATTTCCACTTTAAAGAAATGTACATCTTACTCTGTCCACCTTTATATATTTCCTTTGGGAATACCTGGATACTGAGAGAGATTTAAAATTGTGTGCTTTCTGCTTGTCCTGTGATAGAGGTTTATTCCTTGCTCTGGCTGTTTCTCCATTAATCATTTTATACTTTCCTGTTACCGACAGGCTATCTCGTCCCATCTCCAACCCTAATTTCAGCTCGTTGTAGTATGACTTCATGCTGCCTGCCTTTGTTTCCATTTTCTGCCTATGCCTTTTCTTGCTCCTTGTCTGTTATGACACACCCAAACTACAAGCAAGTTATTTGCTTCCAAGGTTGTGGTGATTCAGTTCCTGTTCTCTGTGTTTGTTTGCCAACCTCCACTCATGTTCAAGTTAGGGTTTGCCAATAGTTTTATCCCTGGTATCCTGGTACCAGACAGTGTCACATAAACCCGTGGTTTGATTTTGGGTTCCTGACTGTCAGGGTGAACACCGCCATCTTGTTTCCTGTTTCCAGGATTCTGTGCCTTCTTCAATTCACATCGTAACGAGGGTGCATATTGTATGCAAAACTAATGAAAACAAAGTGTAATGTTGTTGAGTTATTCATATTTATTAGTCATCTGCATTATAGATGAACACATAGAGAACAAATAATCTTGACTTCTCTCCAAGGAGATGATGGAGATGGCAATTTTGTCAATCCTGAAACCGGGTAAAGACTCAACCAATGTAAAGAACTATCAACCAATATCGCTTATCAACATAGATATGTAAATATATTCCCCAATCCTTGCGAATATAATAAAGGACTGTTTAAAAAGTATTATACACAAAGATCAAGGGGATTGTTAAATGATAATACACAAAAGATTATTGATTTAATATTCAGTGAACTCTGGTGGACACATGGTGGCTGTAGTGACTGTACAAATATTAGTACCATCTCTGCAAGTTGCATAACTATATCAAGAGTTAGTTGATACAAAGAACCGAGATTGGCACCTAGTAATTACATTTTTTTGGCCTTGAAATTGATCTTAGTGAGAAAATGGACACAACCTAGACTTATATAAACTTATATAAACAGGTATAATATAAAATAAGTAGATTGGCAATGGGTAATTGAAAGAGGGTACTATATGAACATAGGAAATATTGGTAAATATAATAAGATTTGGGAGAAATTGTGAGAATTGAAGTTAGCCGAAGTGAGAGCTGGTATGTCCCCTCTGGTCCCTTTTCACTGCTTTGAAGTAATCATAGTACTATGGGAACAAAATCTCCATATGGGATTTTGTTATGTTATTGTTAAAATACAAGATTAAGTAAACTAGTACATTGTATAATGTAGAGAGTGACATGAGGAGGAGTGAAAAGAAGAGAATAAGGAACATTTGTTCTAATACAAGAACTTTATCATGGATATGAAATGGTTGATGTTGTGAGTCTAATTTTTTGTATTTACATTGTGAAAATGTAATATCTATATCTATATCTATCTATCTATATACATATATATTAAATCATTTTTCTCCCATGTCAACTGACCAAAATGGCTGTTTGCATGTGAAAGGATTAATTTGGATCTGTGAGGGTTAAAAGCCGACAGTGTGTCAAAGAAGCTGATGTCTGCAGCACCTTCTGGAAGGCCAGATCACGCCAGTAGCATATTTGTTATTAGAATGGTCTTTTCTTACTATTCCAAGGCTAGAACAGAGGTTTCTGGAACATCAACAAGTTGTCTCTGAAAGTTCTGTAATTTTCCTATAAGAACGACTTTTGTAACACTATTTTACATATTACGTTTTAAGTGCATTTTCTTATAAAACACGCCTTTCTACATATTAGAATATTAGAATAACCAATTATATCGTAGTAACTAATGTTTTTATCTTCGTATATATATGCTTGTTTAAACAATTAAAATCAGAGTTGTTTCACAGTTGCATTGGTGTCGGTCTCAGTTATTCACTGTGAGATAGCTCTCCTGGATCCAGTATTTACAAGTCAAACCAAGACGGTCGCATTAAGGGACAGAGGATATTTCCTTACAATTTGGGGGCTCGTCTGGGATCGGGAAGGTCATCCTTTGTCCGGTAAGATATACTTTTTTTTTTGTTTATCTATCGGACTGAGGGCACTGGCCAAATCCCGATCCTTATATTTGTGTGTCAGGGACATACATCCTTAAAATATTTGTTGTTTTTGTTTTTGTGTCCGGGACACATAACCAGGTCTCAGGGAGATCCTTATAATACACAGATCTCAGGGAGATCCTTACATTCACGTGTCAGGGACACATACACAGATCTCAGGGAGATCCTTATATTCACGTGTCAGGGACACATACACAGATCTCAGGGAGATCCTTACATTCACGTGTCAGGGACACATACACAGATCTCAGGGAGATCCTTATATTCGCGTGTCAGGGACACATACACAGATCTCAGGGAGATCCTTATATTCACATGTCTGGGACACACACACAGATCTCAGGGAGATACTTACATTCACGTGTCTGGGACACACACACAGATCTCAGGGAGATCCTTACAGTCTCAGGGAGGCTAACACACAGATCTCAGGGAGATCCTTACAGTCTCAGGGAGGCTAACACACAGATCTCTGGGAGATCCTTACGGTCTCAGGGAGGCTAACACACAGATCTCAGGGAGATCCTCACAGTCTCAGGGAGGCTAACACACAGATCTCAGGGAGATCCTCGCAGTCTCAGGGAGGCTAACACACAGTCTCAGGGAGGCTAACACACAGATCTCAGGGAGATCCTCACAGTCTCAGGGAGGCTAACACACAGATCTCAGGGAGATCCTTACAGTCTCAGGGAGGCTAACACACAGATCTCAGGGAGATCCTTACAGTCTCAGGGAGGCTAACACACAGATCTCAGGGAGATCCTTACAGTCTCAGGGAGGCTAACACACAGATCTCAGGGAGATCCTCACAGTCTCAGGGAGGCTAACACACAGATCTCAGGGAGATCCTCACAGTCTCAGGGAGGCTAACACACAGATCTCAGGGAGATCCTCACAGTCTCAGGGAGGCTAACACACAGATCTCAGGGAGATCCTCACAGTCTCAGGGAGGCTAACACACAGATCTCAGGGAGATCCTTACAGTCTCAGGGAGGCTGATTTACGGTCTCATGGAGGCCAGACAGATCTCAGGGAGATCGTTCACTTTAATACCAGGGGTATTATTATTATTATTATTATTATTTTTTGGTTTTGTGTCAGGGACACATAGCCAGATCTCAGGGAGATCTTTCACTTTATTACCAGGGGTATTATACACTTAAATTTACAGTCTCAGGGAGACTAGACTATTCTTGGTTTGGCTTGTTTAATTGTAATTTTGCATATTAATTGTATTTTTGTGTTCATATATAAGGTTAATTATAAAGTCATAAGAAACCATAGACGGGTGGTAAGTGTACGTCTAAGGAAATTTACTGTATTTACTCTATTCTCTTATAGGTGGTAAGTGTTTTATATTTAGTGGAGTAGAGAGGACATATCTCCTGAATCAATCAAAATCGAGCGCTCAATGAAAAAAAAATAGGCACGTTCTGCCGCTAGTATAATAATTTTTGAATGATTTTTGAGTAACGGTCTTCTAAGCTATATTCATCAGTGTGATGAGAAGTTTCATAGTAAGTAATTTTAATAGTGTATGCAAGACAAGTTTTGAATTAATTTGTTGCTGTAAGTAAGTAAAATAGAAATATTTGTGTGTAAAACAGCAAGAGTCATATAGTGTCCGAGGTATCTCTTGGACATCATGTTAAATATACGTGATCAATCCATTGGATAGTATAACAGCTATAAAATATTTTAAAATCTATCCAGCCAGTTTTATGTTCTGGCAAAAACAATCTAAAACTTGCATGATGCTAATTTAAAGACACAGACTATGTTTTTAACAGGTTTTACATGTTACATATTAGAAATGTTTATTTGTTTATGGTACATTCTTCCTTTTTGTATTTGGGTACCTTGACAAGTATTACATTTTTTTGTAGTTTAGAAGGATTTTTGTGTTTTAAGCTTTTAATTTAGATTTTTCCCAAGATAAGATATCACATTTTCCAATACTCTAGATAAAGTAATTAGATAAGTGAAGATGCCTTCATTGTAAGGTTGTATTTGTATCCAGTGGTGTATCTTGATTTTGTGCTGTCCTAGGCAGACAAAATCCGGGCACCCCCCTACCCAAGCTGCACACCCACGTTACACACCTAAGACATGCCCCATCACCTCCATTACATGACCCCACATCACACATAACATTCAGACTCACATCAAGCTCATACTCCCATCACACACACACTCCCATCACACTCAGTCACACACTCCTACTCCCATCACACTCAGTCACACACACTGTCTCCCATCACACACACTCTGACTCCCATCACACTCAGTCAAACACACTGTCTCCCATCACACACACTCTGACTCCCATCACACTCAGTCACACACACTGACTCCCATCACACACACTCTGACACCCATCACACTCAGTCAAACACTAACTCCCACCACACTGTCACACACTGACTCCCATCACACTCAGTCACACACAGCCTCCCATCACACACAGACTCCCATCACACACAGACTCCCATCACACACAGACTCACAACCACCGTTTTCCATTTGAACCAGCTTACCTTCTGCTGTACTGTGACAGGCAGGGGGCGGAGATTTTACACTGGCACGTGTGACGGGGAACGAAGGGAGGGGAAGGAGGGGAAGTGAGGGAGCCCCGAGCATGTACGTATGTCAGTGATAAGTGGAAAGAATTAGCGAGTGTCGTGTTATGTGACAAGTTGTGTTGTGTTGTTAGAGTTGTAGGAGTTAATAGTGAAGTTGAGAGAAAGCTTCCCCAGAAGCCCCCCTTCTCTCTGACAGTCTATTTGCAGATAAGAGAATTGTAGCTGCAGCTGCAAAATTATTATTTTTTCTTTTTGTGATGGGAGGGGGAGAACGGGCCAGAATTACTGTTACTGTTAGTTATTGAGAAGTTCTGTGTGTTATGTGCTATGGTTAAATAGTCTGATCATGATATTATTTGTCCTAATGGTAAAGCGATACATAATTATTATGTATGAGAACATATTCTCACATTATCAATTGATTCAACTATGATTATAAGATGGTAATAATATTTCAAGAACAAAGAATGGTTCAGTTTGACAAGTTTTAACAACACAGGTTAGCAGTAATAATATGTTTTAATTATATTTTAATGTGAAGATTAATAAGATGTTTAGTGAAATATTGCATGTTACTAACTGGAATTTTTTCGAGTTTTATTTTCATATAGATTAAAGCTTTACAGCCAACAAAAGAAAAGTTCAAGTGCACCAACGAATTTAATGCTGATCATAACTATTTCTAAAGAAAAGTTTATTTTTAAAAGAAGAAAAAGTTTTCCAATTCATGTAACTGGATTCTCACCAAATTTATCGGAATATATTGTTCAAATCAACTCCTGGATCCACGTTATTTACGTAAAGCACATTCCTGTACTGACAAACAGGCCAACAAAGGAGCCGCAATTTAGTGTCTTGATGGGCATAATAATCCCTGACCACTAGCCAACATAAGCCGAGTCGTCACCCTAGGGAAACTCACAAACAAATCACCCAGGAGTCTGCAACAGATACAACAGTCTACGACAGATCATCATTGTTGGGAAGTATATTTTCATTGAGTGCATATGTATAAAATTGTTATTGATGATTTGTAATCTTTGTCGTAAAGATTTGTTTAATTGTGATATTATGGGTATGTTTAGAGTATAGTGAAATTTTGAAATTTAACAATTAGACCGGCTCTAACAAACAGGATTGAGCCGACCTATAAAGAAATTGTATTGTTATAGTATTTTTGCAGAATTTTATATAGAGAATGTTAGGAATTTTTTTTCAGATAGTTAAAAAAAAAAAAAAAAGTTTGGATTATGGATTTAAGCAGTAGGTTAAAAAGTGTTCACAGGTTATCCGTGAGATCCCCTGGGACTGGGAAATTGGCTAGGATCACTTGGAGCGAAACTTGTAAGTGGTTTGGTGGTTTGGTGTGAGATCAGTGTTGCTAATTGTCTGTGTTTATGTTTGTTTCAAGGATCTCATCCTCAAGTGCATCCTGACCACTGACATCATGCCCCTACGTGAAGAATGGAAGACACTGCTCAGATATTCCCTATTATGGAAGCTTACAATGCAACTAAGCTGGATGACCTATCAATGTGTGAAATCGAGGAAGTGTGCCTTATCACCTTGGATACAATGATTGTGTTGACCAGGCAACTCCTGATGGTTATCCTTAAAAACAGACAATGTCAATTTCTAAGAATAAAAGGGGAGAAGAGTATGAATATTATATGGACTGTAGGGGCCTCTGGAGTCACGTCGTGGATGGGAGACCATATTGTTTTGTCCGCTGCCATTTTGTCTGACTGACGCTTTATGTTCTGAATGTATGCCATTTTGTGTGTTCTGAATGCATGTTCAGTTTTGCTCCAAGTCACTTTAAAGTATTTAGTCAACAACAGTCCTGGGGAATGGCAAACTCCGGAATAATATGTTTTATTTTTTACATATATTTATTGGTTTTAGACAACTGCCAACTAATACCATTAGGGGTTTTATTAGGCAGGGTAAGAGAAGCAATGAACAACAGATATTTAATTTAGTTTTGTGGCCACATGTGTTTTTGGGTCATCAGGCCATGCCATTATGTTATATTATGTAACATATTTAGATAGTTACGGCAGGCCTTCCATATTTAAGAGAGAGATACTTTTTTAATTTTTTAGATTATAAGTCCAATATCTCTGCTGAGTGAAGCCAAGGTCTGCACAGTCGCCATAGGTCTGCACAGTCGCCATAGGTCTAAACCTAATCAGTATTGTCCAGAGGCAGTCCGGTAAAACAGGACAGCCATAGTCGGTTATTATATGCTTTATTATGGATGTGGTATTTTTGATTGAAACAAACCTACCCCTTGATCCCCAACAACATACCCCTGAAGGATACCGAAATTTTCGCTTCCTATACTCAGAAAGTGTTCCTGATTGCCTCGCAAGTCGAGGCAATCAGGAACACACAAAAAAAATGCACGATCTTGGTCACTGAGTGACCAAGATGGCGCTGCCCTTCTAAGGGCAAGAGCACAGTAGGCAGGAAGTACCTGCTTCCTGTGCTCTCTGGCTGTCACACGATTGCCTCTTCACAGAGGCAATCAGTGACTGCCAGGCACACTGACAGGCAGTGGGGATGCTTTGCTGAACATCCCCACTGACTGGTCAGATCAATATTAACTCTATATTGATCTGACCAGTTATGATCTGCCCCCCTCTCCTCACAATTTTTTTTAGTGAGGGAGAGAGACAGATCAAAGTTCTAAAAGTAAGTAAAAGTTAAAAAAAAACAATAAATACACAACACACAAATAATAAAACAATAAAAAAAAATTATTAAAGCAATTCCCTGCGTTTAACCCCTTCCCTGCCACTGATCTTGCATAAGCAGTGATCGTGCACATCAGCGCATTTATTTTTGCTGTTTGTGCATTTTTTAGGGGTTAATTTTTTTTGTACTGTAATTTATTACAGTACTAAAAAGGCTCTTCTAAGAGTTATTAACCCCTTATTTGCCGTCGATCACTGCTTACGCAATGATATTGACGCCAAAGCAATTTTTATCTGTCTGCATATTTTTATTTTATTTATTTTTTTTACACATACCCGCAAGGGGATTACATGTAAAGTAAAAATATTTGAGTTTTTTTTTTAAGCTGCCTGAGCGCATAGCAATCAGTAACAGCGAATTAGTGGCAAAGGCGGTTTGGTGATTTCTCAATTAAGCTCACCATTCGCCCTGGTCAGATCAAAATTAGTCGGATCAATATTCACAAATATTGATCTGCCTCCCTCTCCTCACTTACATTTTTGTGACGGAAAGAGACAGATCAGTATTAGTGATATAAAATAACATTTTATAAAATTGTCAGGTTTTATGAAAGTCTTTCACTGTGT
The DNA here is from genome assembly GCA_036172795.1 of Pelodytes ibericus. Taxonomy (NCBI): domain Eukaryota; kingdom Metazoa; phylum Chordata; class Amphibia; order Anura; family Pelodytidae; genus Pelodytes; species Pelodytes ibericus. The sequence goes on from CM069860.1 coordinate 43,132,193, forward strand.
ATTAACCCCTTCCCTGCCATTCATCACTGTGTAAGCAGTAATCTTGCACAGCAACAGTATGTTTTGCTGTCTGCACTGTTTTATGGATTAATTTCTTTGTACTGTAATGTATTACAGTACTAGATAGGCTCTTCTAAGAGCTATTAACCCCTTCTTTGCTCGAGATCACTGCTTACGCACTGATTCTGAGGCCGCGGACTCAGGGTTCGATTTTGACCCTATTCAGCTTTCTGATACATCATCTAGCGATGTATCGGTGGCTGCTGAGCCCTTGCCACAAGTAGTGATGGGGGTCTACCGATAAAAAAAGATATGGTTTGGTGGGGGTAAATTACATTGGCTGGCTTAAAAGATATATCCCATAAAGGACACGGACGCAGGTTGACTACATGTCAAAATTCCAAGTTGGAATTTTGAGATGCGCATCTCACAAATGTTGCCTTCTAGCCAAAAACAAACCAACAAACCTATGCATGGGTGCTATCCCTGTACACGGGAGATGTTGCTGAACACATATTGGGTTGTTGTTTGGCAGTGACATATACCAGAATCTGTGAATTCATGCCTGAAGTACAAAGCATGTGGAAAAAAAACTCCCAAAAAAGTACTACCACAAACTTTTACAAAGGCTGGTGGTAGAATTAGTACCTATACAGTATTAAAATACCACCATTTGAAATACCTTAGGATGTCTATTTTCCAAAAATATATGGTTTGATGGGGTAAAATTCATTGGACGGCTTCAAAAATGTTCCAAATGGAACATGGGCGCAGGCTGACTACATGTCAAAATTCCAGGTTGGAATTGCGCACCCCTTAAATGTGGAATTTTAGACCCAATACAAACCAACAAACCTATGCATGGGGGGTATCCCTGTACTCAGGAGATGTTGCTGAACACATATTGAGGTTTTGGTTGGCAGTGGCAAATACCAGAATCTGAAAATTCCTGCCTGAACTACAATGTGTGTGGGGAAAAAATGACATCCCAACCCTTTGACATAGGTTGGTGGTAGAATTAGCACTTGGAAAGTGTTAAAATACCACAATTTTAAATACCCTAGGATGTCTAGTTTTCCAAAATATATGGTTTTATGGGGTAAAATACTTTGACAGGCTTCAAAAGTGTCCCAAATGGAACATGGGCGCAGGCTGACTACATGTCAAAATTCCAAGTTGGAAATTCACCCCCCCTAAACGTGGCCTTTTAGCCCCCAAATAATCTAACTAACCTACACATGGGTGGTATCCCTGTACTCAGGAGATGTTGCTGAACACATATTAAGGTGTTGTTTGGCACTGACACATAATAGGATCTGTGAATTCATGCCCGATGTACAATGAATGTGAAAAACAAATTACTATCCATAACATTGACATAGGCTGGTAGTATAATTAGTGCATGGAAAGTGTTACACTTTTAGAATACACTTTTTGGCTTCAAAAATGTCCCAAATGGGACATGGGCGCAGGTTTTCTGCACGTCAGAATTCCAAGTTGGAAAACCAAAAAGCGCACCTCTCAAATGTGGCCTTTTAACCCCCAAATAACCTAACCAACCTATACATGGGGGGTATCCCTGCACTCAGGAGATGTTGCTGAACACATATTGAGGTGTTGTTTGGCACTGACCTATAACAGGATCTGTGAATTCATGCCCAAAGTACAATGTATGTGAAAAAAAATTACTACCCAAAACATTGACATAGGCTGGTAGTATAATTAGTGCATGGAAAGTGTTAAAATACTACCATTTGAAATACCCTAGGGTGTCTAGTTTAAAAAAATATATGGTTTTGTGGGGTAGAATACACTTTCTGGCTTCAAAAATGTCCCAAATGGGACATGGGCACAAGTTTTCTGCATGTCAGAATTCCAAGTTGGAAAACCAAAATGCGCACCCCCTAAATGTGGCCTTTTAGCCCCAAAACAAACCAACAAACCTATGTATGGGTGGTATCCCTGTACTCAGGAGATGTTGCTGAAAACATATTGAGGTGTTATTTGGAAATACCCCTTCACATTTTTAAGGTAATGTTTACCTAAATTGCAGAATATGTGAAAAATAAAAAAAAAAGATTTTTTGCTGCAAACTTTGGCATAGATTGGTGGTAAAATGGCTACATGAAATGTGTCAAAATACCCCAAGTTAAATGCCCTGAGTTGTCTAGTTTTCAAAAATATGTACATGTTGGGGTTCATTCATGGATTTAGTACAGAAATCAGTGTTACAATGTCACTATCGCTAATTTTGAAAGAAAGGATTTTAAAATAGCTTTGCACCACTTATTGTTCTGGCCCTGTAACATGAATAAAAAAGCACAAAAACATAAAAACATGGGCTATTTCTGAACTCAGGACATATATTAGAAACTTTTTAGCAGTGTTTTTTTGTTGTCTCTTGTACATGAGTATACGATTTTTCAAATAAAAGTCATAAAAAAATTATTTTTTCAATTTTTTTGCCATATTTTATTATTTTTTTTACATCAAATTATATGCTATTATCAAAATAATGGTATCAAAAGAAAGCCCTTCTTATAACGATAAAAACGATATATAGTTTGTGCGGGTACACTAAATGAGACAGAAATAAATTACAGCAAAACACAAACACCTCAGAAATGTTAAAACAGCCCATGTCACCAAGCGTCGGACAAGCCAAAAAAGTCATGTCACTAAGGGGTTAAATTGTATCTGTCCAAAACAGTTTTATCTGAATTCTAAAACTTTTTTTTTTTTTTAAAAAAAGGAAATTTTTTTTATCCTATGCTCTAGAGCAGGGGTGGCAAACACAAGGCCCGCGGGCCGAATCCGGCCCGCCGGACCTTGAAATGTGGCCCGCACAGCAGTGACTAGGGGGGTGCCACCGGTGCAGCCGGCAAGGCCCCCCACACCCCCCCACCCGCGCTTCTTACCTTTTTTTTTTTCAGGCGGCCGAATCCTCTGGATGCGACCGCCGGGTGAAAAAAAACAAAAAATCACAGCGACCGGATGTGACGATAGGTCACATCCGGTGACTGTGTTTCCCTCCTCCATGCAGGAGGGAAGAGAAGACTGCACGGAGGAGGCGTCCGGGAGCAGAGACCAGCCTCGGTAAGTCATGGGGAAGGGGGGGGGAGGAGGGAGCACAATATTACTGGGCATCTGGCTGGCACAATATTACTGGGTTCTGGCTGGCACTATATTACTGGGCTCTGGCTGGCACTATATTACTAGGCATCTGGCTGGCACTATTTTACTGGGCATCTGGCTGGCACTATATTACTGGGCATCTGGCTGGCACTATATTACTGGGCTCTGGCTGGCACTATATTACTGGGCATCTGGCTGGCACAATATTACTGGGTTCTGGCTGGCACTATATTACTGGGCTCTGGCTGGCACTATATTATTGGGCTCTGGCTGGCACAATATTACTGGGCATCTGGCTGGCACTATATTACTGGGCATCTGGCTTGCACTATATTACTGGGCTCTGGCTGGCACTATATTACTGGGCATCTGGCTGGCACTATATTACTGGGCATCTGGCTGGCACTATATTACTGGGCTCTGGCTGGCACTATATTACTATGCATCTGGCTGGCACTATATTACTGGGCATCTGGCTGGTACTATATTACTGGGCTCTGACTGGCACTATATGACTGGGCATCTGGCTGGCACTATATTACTGGGCATCTGGCTGGCACTATATTACTGGGCTCTGGCTGGCACTATATTACTGGGCATCTGGCTGGCACTATATTACTGGGCTCTGGCTGGCACTATATTACTTGGCATCTGGATGGCACTATATTACTGGGCATCTGGCTGGCACTATATTACTGGGCTCTGGCTGGCACTATATTACTGGGCATCTGGCTGGCACTATATTACTGGGCTCTGACTGGCACTATATTACTGGGCATCTGGCTGGCACTATATTACTGGGCATCTGGCTGGCACTATATTACTGGGCTCTGACTGGCACTATATTACTGGGCATCTGGCTGGCACTATATTACTGGGCTCTGGCTGGCACTATATTACTGGGCATCTGGCTGACACTATATTACTGGGCTCTGGCTGGCACTATATTACTGGGCATCTGGCTGGCACTATATTACTGGGCTCTGGCTGGCACAATATTACTGGCTCTGACTGTTACAATATTCCTGGGCACTGAGTGGCACACTATTACTGACCCATGCACTGTGTAATTAGCGCAATCCTGACCGCTGCACTGTATACGTAGCGCAATCCTGACCGCTGCACTGTATACGTAGCGCAATCCTGACCCATGCACTGTGTACTTAGCGCAGTCCTGACCCATGCACTGTGTACTTAGCGCAGTCCTGACCCATGCACTGTGTACTTAGTGCAGTCCTGACCCATGCTTGCTATTATTCTTCCTAGGCCTCTGTTTTCAAGGCTAGTTATTACTTAAATTATTATTAAAACCAGTAGCAACTGAATGCAGAGGCAATTATTCATGATAATAAAGAGTAGATGCATAATCCTATACAACCGGCCCTTTGAGGGTAACCATACTGCTGATGCGGCCCCCGATGAATTTGAGTTTGCCACCCCTGCTCTAGAGAATCCAAATCATTGTCGATTTGAAATAGAGAGCAAAGTCATTTTAAGCAAGCGCACAAGGGTAAATATGGGAGACCTACAAATTAAGATATTTCACAGCAAAGCCTTAAAATCATGTACTATTTAAATGTACAGCCAAAAAGTAACTTATTGGGAGATGTACATCTGAAAAACACTGATTAGTGCCTGTAGTGGGTAAGAAAATGTCTTGGACTAAGCCAGAAAGTGAAGTTAATTGCTGAAATGCTTTGATGCTTAAAAGTTTCCATGGTAACTAAATGCTTGAAGGGAGGGAAGGAGCGGATGGATGCTGACAGGGAAGGTTTAGAGAATTGTGCTCTACAATACTAACCACCAAAGCTGGAATGCATTTTGTACTAAAAGATTTTATATAATTTATGCATAAATTATATTTTTTTTATTTTGCATATCTTAGTTATAAATCTATAATTTGTTGAAGTAGCCTGGTTTTATTAAGGACAATCATTATTTACATAAACTTCCAAAGCATTGCATCTATTTGTCTTTTTTTTATTTTTTTTAGAAGTTAGTGCTAAGCAACATGATTAAAGAAACATGGAATGTGTTGGCAGCCAAGAATTATTTGGTCCATCTGGTCTGCCTATTTTTCTGCTTGCTCTAATATCCTCCTACCTTATTTGGTCCGTGCCCTTATCCATACCTAACAACTTTCTGCCAATGGTAAGTAAAGAGGGAGCAATTGCGACTAATGATTGGTAACGCACTCAAAATATTTTAGTGCTGCGTTAACATGGAAAGATAAAGATAAAGGTAATAGTGCAATATATCCAGTTAACATAGAGCATAAAATAACACATATAAATGGCTCACTCGCACTTTCCTGAGCAGACCCTGCTCATTGTGTTCCGTTCAAGGGAGACCCACCAACAATCCTCAAGAATCCAGCAGGTAAAAGGAAGAAGGAGGTGGTTTCAATAAAGTAATATTTATTATAATCACATACAACATAAATTATATTACAGTAGGTGTAAAAAAGTCCTCAAATGTTGTCACAAGTCTGTGTGCATGAAACTCTTTGATAAACTAGCTCTCTCCTCCACACAGCCTCTTGGCTAGGATGGCAAAATCAAAACAACCTAAACACAATATTCCAATAATCAGACTTTCATTGGGATGACACATTACTAGCACCACAGAAATATGCAAAGCCTTTGGGTATATTATCAAAAGGTATATAAGGCAGATGAGATATTGAAAGGTGTTACAGAATTAGAACTTGCCAGTTGCCACGCCCATCAAAACATGGAAATATTTTTTTTAAAAAGCGCTCTGATGTTTACAATGATATTTTTCATGGCAATACTCCTCTGTCGACCATGACACAAGCATAGATGATGCTTATCCCCAAGCCTCACAAAGATCACAAATCTCTCACATCATATTGCTTGATTATTTTATTGAATCAAGATGTAAAAAAATCTTAATAAGCATCATGGAGTCCCACCTACAAACTTGCCCCAGGTCCAGAGGGCTTTTATTTGTGGCCCCCATTCAGTCATAAATGTTAGATCGGCTTGGGTAAAATCCCTGAAAACATTTTTACCCTTTAAAACATCAATATTCACCTCATTATTTGTAAAATAGCAACGCAACTCACTATGTGGGAAGATTTAAATCTTACCTATTCTTGTAGGACAGCACTTATTAAATGTATCATTTTCTTAAAACTGCTCTAACCTCTTCAAGCTTTACCAGTATTATTATCTACTAAGGTTGAAAAAAATATAGATTTGTATGGAAAGGCAAGAGAACGCATGTTGCTCTATTCCTACTTCAAAAATCCTGCTGTTGTCTAGGTCAAGCTTTCCAAGAAGCTTATCCAAGAATCTGAATTGAGCTGGAAAATGTATTTACCCCAAGAGTCGCTGATCAGATTAACTACAGAGCTCTATAAACTTTTGCCTGTAGCTATAGAGGATGCATTGTAAACTAGCCCATTACACTTATACACCTCCGAACCCCCAATGTACAGGGTAAGCCACTTGAAACAGACCCGTCCCAAGCCCGTAACACATCTGTTGGTGTCTAGTGCATTTTTCCAACATATTTTATGAGACTAATCATTTAATATTATGAAAATAACAGTAAGTACTATAGTAGTTTCCTGTATTTATTTCCTTATTGTATTAATGGTAACCTACATTTTTGCCAGGCAGGCTGGCTTTAAGTGGCTCACCCTGTATAATGGGGGTTGCACGACTGTCATATGTGTGATGACCCAGCAACTTTGCTGTTAACTGTTTTTGGTCATGCCCTGGTTTTTAAATCTTAACAAGACTTTGGGATGTGCCTGTTAAGCTTTGCACCCGAGTCAGCAATCCTGGGTATCTGGGAGACTCTTTTCATGGAAAAGGTAAAATATGACAAATCGTTTTAGCTGTGGTCGGAAAAACTATTTTACATTAATAGATTTCCTCAATGCCACTTGGGTGTTGTTTCGCGTCCGCTGGCTGGAAACCTCCCCAAATAAAGACTAAAGACTACCGGAAAGGTTTTCCAGAGATGGTCTCTCTATATATAATTACTAAACAATTATTGATCCAGTCATTCCAGTATACAGATTGGTATCACAATCAAACAAGTGATAAAGTGTTGTGCAGAAAAAAATATATTATATTACTTATCTAAATAGAGATCTGATTTTCCTCAGAACATATATAAAAAGAGACAACAAAAACACTAAAATGAATAGTATTGTATGTGCAGAATATACCCAAAAAGATTTGTCCCCCAAAGGAAACACACAGTGTGCACACTTGAAAAAGCCAATTTTACGGGTGAAACGCGTTTTGGGAAGAGGAGACTTTTATTGAGGACTTGTTGGGACATACTTTGATGCACTTTTCCTGCCGAATCCTGTAAACCTGAATGTAAGATCATTTATATTTTTTTCTTTACAATAAATTCATTTCAAGAGTCTTCCCTCTTTGCTCTCTTATGCTTTTTTCCTGGACAACTACTGGATCATTAACCCTTTGTGGGCTCCCATGATGCAACAAACATTGAGCAGTGTTCTGCTCAAGAAAATGTGAGTGGATTCACATTTATTTTTGAACACCTGCACTTTTAAATTTAAATTACCGTATTTGCTCGATTATAAGACGACCCTGATTATAAGACGACCCCCCAAACTTTGGATATTCCATTAGGAAAAAAACTAAAAGCCTGAATATAAGACTACCCTATAGGAAAAAAGTTCAACTTGTATATATTCATATGTAAATTGCTTTTTTAATAAAAAATTATGATATCAAAAAATGTATTTCTAGTTTTTATTTCTTTTTATGTGCCAATGCTGCCTTTCTCTTTCCCTTGCCCCCATTTTTCTCTCTCTCCCCCCTCCCCTTGTCTGTCTCTTAACCCCCTCACTCCCCTTGTCTCTGTCTCTTAACCCCCTCACTCCCCTTGTCTCTGTCTCTTAACCCCTTCCCTCCCCTTGTCTCTGTCTCTTAACCCCCTCACTCCCCTTGTCTCTGTCTCTTAACCCCTTCCCTCCCCTTGTCTCTGTCTCTTAACCCCCTCCCTCCCCTTGACTCTGTCTCTGCCCCCTCCCTCCCCTGTCTCTCTGCCCCTCTCCCTCCCCCTGTCTCTCTGTCCCCCTCCCTCCCTCCCTCCCTCCCCCTCCCTGTCTCTCTGCCCCCCTCCCTCCCTCCCCCTGTCTCTCTGCCCCCCCCCTCCCTCCCTTCCCCTTACCTTGATCCCTGGTGGCTAGTGGGGGCAGCCGGGGGATGTCTGCACGATACTTGCAGACATCCTCCATGCTGCCCGACACGGCAGTCTATTATGACAGACAGCTGTCCGTCATAATAGTCTGCCGTGTCGGGCAGCATGGAGGATATCTGCACGTATAGTGCAGACATCTCCCAGCTGCCCGATTGTCCCTGGTGCCTAGTGGGGCAGCAGAGGAAGTCTGCGCGATGAGCGCAGACCTCCCCTGCTGCCACCCGGCACGCTCGCCGGGACTTCTGTGACGAAAGCGGAAGTACCCGGCTTCTTCACAGAAGCCCGGGCGGTCGTGCCGGACAGCAGCAGGGGAGGTCTGCGCTCATTGCGCAGACATCCCCTGCTGCTAGAGAGGGGGATCCAGGTCCCCTGCAGCTCTGCTGGGGACCTGGATCCATGTCTTATAATCTGACCTCAATTTGAGGTCAGATTATAAGAAGACCTCGATTATAAGACGAGGGGTAGTTTTCAGATTTTTTTTTCTGAAAAAAACCTCGTCTTATAATCGAGCAAATACGGTACTACACTATATTATTATTTGTTTTTTTCCCTTCCGGTTAACATCGAGTGGATTGCCTCACATTTAAGGGTAACCCCGATCTGTATATATTTTGTTTTTTTGTGTATCGGAGTGTTGGGTTACAGCGCACATTATCACTTTGTTTTGTTTTGTTTGTTATTATATCCCAGGAGTGAGACACTGGTAGATTTTGTTGCTGCTATTGCCATCACATCTGGGCGCAGTGTGTTTCTCCCTCTTTTGTTCAATAGCATTACATTTATTCCATAAGCCGAAAGTCTATAAACCGAACGACATTCAGTTTATAGACTTTCGGTTTATAGAATAGCAATAGCATTACATGTATTCTATAAACCGAAAGTCTATAAACATTCGGTTTATAGAAAGCTAATAGCACCGAACGACATTCGGTTTATAGACTTTCGGTTTATGGAATACATGTAATGCTATTGACTTCCTATAAACCGAATGTCTTTCGGTTTATAGAATACCAATAGCATTACATGTATTCCATAAACCGAAAGTCTATAAACTGAATGTCTTTCGGTTTATAGACTTTTGGTTTATGGAATACATGTAATGCTATTGGCTTTCTATAAACCGAAATAGAGTCCCCATTCATACGAATAGGTCAATTGACCTATTCGTATGAATGGGGACTCTATTTCGGTTTATAGAATAGCAATAGCATTACATGAATTCCATAAACCGAAAGTCGTTCATTATGTCGGTTTATGGAATGTATGTAATGCTATTGGTATTCTATAAACCGACTCTATTTCGGTTTATAGAATGCCAATAGCACGAATGGACGAACGATTTTCGTTTATTAACCATTCGTTCATTCGTCTTTCGTTAGTTTGGCATTTTCGTTATTCGTTTTTCGGACAAATGGACGAAAATGCATTCGTCCGAAAACGAATGCACATGTCTAATGCTTTTTCTCTCTTACTATTTTTCCATAAAAACCTAAACAAATATTAAAGAAATTGGGATGAGTACAGATACTTGTAGGGTTGTCACATTGTCTTCAATAAAATACTGGCCATGTTATTGGGTCCATAGACTTACCATTGGCCTAAAGTCAATAAATACATGCATATATTTTCTAAACGGTCCTTTTATTCTAGAACACATATATCCTCCACACTAGACAGCATTGGAGAAAGTACATTTAAGCTATCTCTACTTGCAAAAGGCCTATGTTTTACAGAAAGAATTGTTTAATGCAATGCAAATCACTTCATCATGCAAATCATTATAGGTTGGTTTAATTACATGCACAAACTGTTCAATGCCTTCAGCTGAATTTTAAAGAATGTACTGTTTCCGTTTGTTTTCATCTGTTTTATCTCATATTTTCAGTAACGCATCAAAGGGGGCTTGTTTATAGAAGAGAGGTAGAAAAGCAGTCACCTGCATCTTTTGTCTCTGCATTTTCATTCAAACCATATTTAGCAATGCTATTTCAATCCTTTTTATTTTCAGTTATCATCATGCCGAATATGTGCATGTGTGTTTTAATGTAAAAAAGATGTATCATTTCTTACCTACACAGGATGTCATTATTTGAACACTACTGTTACAGGATAAGTAGTGCTGCCATCTACTGGCCATTTCAGCTGTGACAGATTATGTTTACTAAGCCCTTAAAGTCACAAAGCTGTGCTATTATGTTCCTGGCCCAGATCACAGAGTGCCAGGGATACAGAGACACTATCAGGGTGGGAACCTGCTGACGGCTTTCGAGACTCTTCAATGTGACATCGCGGAGGCGTGCCTGAAAGTTTGGGCATGGAGAGATTCTAGTATATGTAACCGACCCTCACTTTGAGCATTGCTTACACTTACGTAGAGTGCGGCAACTCCAAGCGGCCTCATCTGACAGAGGGATCCTGCTGCAGTCACTTGCAGTCGGATCCATGGAACAGTTTCTCATGGGGGTCTTTAAAGAGCTGCAAAGAAAAGGACATTCTAAGCCACAATAAGGGCTTCGTGTAATGTAAAGAAGAAGAAAAAAACAGATCTTTCTTATTTTTTTCCCCTCAACTCTTCCTATCTACTAAAAACTGTATATATAGTGCAATAGATTTATTGCCTCTCTCTCCAAGCCCTTGTTATTGGATGAAATTGAATTTCGAGGTCCTACTGAAATTATTCAATATAAAACAGAGAACTGTTTTTTTTTTAAAAGTAAAAACAAGTGCATGCCATACATATTAGAAGCACATAAATTCACTGTGCAACCATCCAACATATTATCTAAACACGGTTTTTAAATTTGAAATTATTTAAAAGCATATGTCAGTTATGGGGTGCTGTCCAAATTCGAGTTCTTGTATATATAATAGACACGCTTACAGAAAATAAATATTTATCCATCCATGTGAATATAAAAATTAATTTTTTACTTAAATTATAGAAAACTAATTTTTTTGTGCAGAACATACTGCTCAATAATCTCAGAATATATCTATAAATCAGACCAGCGGTAAAATATCCAGAATCCAAGAATAATGGATAAGGAAGGAAGACAGCTCTAACTCAAGTGCCCCATTGTTATTTTGATACAGAGCAGATTAATTATTACGTGACAATAGGACTGTCAGGGTTGGGACCTGGGAGCGTAGCGCTGGGGTGTTGGCACTAGGTGGTGCGCACACTAGAGAAGTCCGGAGTGGCAGCAGTACCAAGGGGTAAGGCAGAACAGTGTTCGAGGTAGGTAATGGATAATCCGTGGTCAGGAGTGGAGAGGTAAACGTAGTCGAATGGATAATCCGTGGTCAGGAGTGGAGAGGTAAACGTAGTCGATAAACAGTCCAAGGGTTCGGTAGCCGGGAGATCAGTAAACACAGGGAAACAAGGTACAAAGGTATGGGTAGGAATCACTGTGGAGGGAGTATCCACACTACAAGCTTGGAAAACGAGCAAGCACTGAATGAACAGTGCTTGCTGTTTAAATAGGGTGCCAGGACCTTTGCTCCGCCCACCATCCTGCAGGTCGCCGCCCCCCTCTGGCTTTAGCCAGATAGTGAAGGCCACACCTCCCGTGCTACCTCCAATGGGAGCACACCACCGGGCTGCAGACCACGCCCCCCTGCCATCAGATTGACACCTGTGCTTGTGTTACACGAGGCAGGTTATACTACAGGCCGGGGATGCGGCCTACACCGTGATTGCGTGCCCCCCCGGCGGGGTGCACGGTACCTGGAGTCTGCTGGACCAGGTAGGGGATCCCTGCAGGAGGCATGGGATGGAACATGGGTCTGACAAGGACATTCTATGCCGTCCTAATTTTTGTGGTCCTAAAAGACGCTAGGACTGCATAGAATGTCCAGCGTTTAACAGCTCATCACGGCTCCCTGATGGCCAGAAACAGTGTTTTGGTATTTGCGTCGCCTGAGTCGCAAGCCCCGTGTGTCACGAAGGAGTTCTAAAAATCCCAACGTTACACTGTGTACACTGCAAACCTTTAGAAATATTGGATTATCCTGTAAAGTTGTTCTTTGTATAGTCTTAGCCCTGCATGAGGCAGTATCAGTAGGCGAATGTGACAAACTTGAAGCATATAATCTTCCGAGAGAGTGCAAGCTATGAACACATATCAATTGGGGGCCATCTTGTGCACACTGCTGAGACAGGCAGAATGTGTTACAGTGTTACATGCCAGTAGCAGACTAACTTATATAACCATAATTATTTCCTTGAGTATTCAGGAAGTTCAGTCAAGATTGTAAATTGTAATTGGAAAGAAGTTTCCATTCATATTTTACATGTAAGACAAAGTTCAATTGAATTTCTTATTAAAATTCATTCAACCTAATGCACTGTTTTCAGCTTCATATGTTCAGTATTTATTTAGCAAGAGAGAGAGAGGAGAGTTGCACCATGAACATCTAAAGCTATGCATAGCTTGTGTTAACATTATAAAAAACACAACAAACAGTTTAAAACATGTTATATAACATTGTGAATACGTTGTGTTGTTATTATTAAATAACTGTAATAAAATGCTTGCACAGAGTTTCACTGTATGTCCGTGTTGGAGTTCGGGGTTCGGCGATTACATTGTATTGGCTTTCTATAAACCGAAATAGAGTCCCCATTCATAAGAAATTCTTATGAATAGGGACACTAGTTTGGTTTATAGAAAGCTAATAGTATACATGTATTCCATAAGCCGAAAGTCTATAAACCTAACGACATTCGGTTTATAGACTGTCGGTTTATAGAATAGCAATAGCATTACATGTATTCTATAAACCGAAAGTCTATAAACCGAATGTCTTTCCGTTTATAGACTTTCGGTTTATGGAATACATGTAATGCTATTGTTATTCTATAAACTGAAATAGAGTCCCCATTCATAAAAATTTGTTCAATTGACCTATTCTTATGAATGGGGACTCTATTTCGGTTTATAGAAAGCCTACTCACTCACCCACATTTTACTTCATTTTGCAGCCCTCTAGCCCTTTCCAGGACCTTTTGAGAGGCATTTTAGTGGCCAAAAGTTCGGGTCCCCATTGGTCGAACTTGACCCCGAACACGGAATTTTTTCCGAAGTTTGGCCGAACCCGAACATCCAGGTGTCCGCTCAACTCTAGATACAAGGTGACCTACATATTGTGCTAGCCCATGTACAGAGATTATGTGAGCGGAGATGTATAGCTAACCAAGTTAGCTATACATTGTGCAGGGGAAACTCACCATGTCTGGCACTGCACAATGTATAGTTAAATTGGTGAAATGAAATCTCTATCTCACTTCAACTCACCTCATCTCCCCTGCAGCTCACCTTTTAGTGAATAGCCCCAACAACGGTAAAAAAAACTTCAAATATCCACCCCCAATATACTGTCCAAAATGGCCCCACTTCAAACCATCTCAATATGCATTCCGGACTTGAATCTGTCCGGATGGCATTTAATGGGGTTTCGAGACAATAGGTGATCTATATAATGAGGGAGGTCTGATACAGTTCCCAGAAATACTACAAAGATTTAACCTCACCTCAAATCAAATCTTTAGTTATCTAAGGATAAAGAACTTTTTGAGGAAACATATGCCAGAGGATCAAGCACAACTGGATGCCTTTCTATGTCATCCACCACTTAGAAATCCGGTCTCTAAGACCTTAAAATTGATTGAATCCTTCACTTTTGGGAATAAATTAGGGGCGATAACCAAATGGGAGAACAATATCGGATTTAATAACACCTTTAAGGATTGGTGTGTGGCATGGAATGACACTAGAAAGGCAACACATTGTATTAATATCCACGAACAATATTTTAAATTATCACACAGATGGTATCTGGTTCCTACTCGGTTAGCAAAATATGTATCAGGTGGAAGCGATCTTTGTTGGAGATGCTTAAAAACACAAGGCTCGCACTTCCATATATGGTGGGAATGCGAAGCTTTGAAATCTTATAAAGAAAGGTTGATTAGGGTGCTGCAGGCTTTGTTTCCAGGAGATATGGAGCTAACACCTCAGCTCTTTCTTTTCCATCTGGATTTACCAACTAGAGACAGATTTGACAAGTTGCTGCTCATTAATATATTCTCCGCATTTAAAATATGTCTTGCCAGATATTGGAGAAAAGTAGAACTACCTCCCTGGAAAGAAATTAAGATACAAATCGATAACCAGGCGGCAGCTGAGAAATATTTCTATAGGAATGTTTCTAAGGATATGACTAAATATGAAGAAGCCTGGTCTCGCTGGTCTCTAATGGGTGCACAGGTCAGCAGGTAAAATTACATCTATTGCTTAGAACTCCCCTGCTTCTCCCCTTTTTTTTTTTTTTCTGGAGGCCCTGGGTATGGACATTTGAATCTGAAAATGAGACAGCGGGTCCCGCCGCGGCGCCCATCCCCCTCCATGTGTAGTCCTTTCCGAGCCAGCAAGAATGAGTGGTGTTGAGGAAGTGAATGTGCAAGAGCATGTTTAGTGATAATCTAATCCCGTAATTAACTCCTTAGGTTCATAGAAAGGAGGAGGACACTGTAGATACGCATAAAATCCAGATGCAAAAGATACAAGTGTGATAAGCGTTAACCGATACTTGTAGCCATTCAGGCAATAGATAACCGGGGGGGGGACAGAAGCTAGAAGGGGAACCGATTCACAAGCTTTATATGATATTGTTTCTACATCTGGAAAGGTCACAATTGTTTCTTGCTATGAATGTTAATTCATGAGATTGTATTGTATGTTTATTCGTAATTTTCTGATATTGTAAAAGAATAAAAGAACTATAAATATAAAAAAAAATTAAAAAAAATCTGTTTGTAAACAAGTAAACTATTCAGTGGAAAAAAATAAAAAACATATGGAGACAGTAATGGATGCCCCCAAAACACAACATTAACTTCCCACAGTGCTATTTTGCTGAGTTTACAGAAAGGGGGCAATGCAATATGTATTCACTCTAATGATATTGGTGATAATAAAAGTGAACATTTTGTTCCCTTATAACGAAAATGTTCAATGTTTTATTACTGATG
This sequence comes from Pelodytes ibericus, assembly GCA_036172795.1. Lineage (NCBI taxonomy): Eukaryota > Metazoa > Chordata > Amphibia > Anura > Pelodytidae > Pelodytes > Pelodytes ibericus. The sequence continues at coordinate 43,147,575 of CM069860.1, forward strand.
CTTTTAATATAATGTTTAATTGCCAATGAGCAGAATATAGCTATATGAAAGGTCAAATGTGTTTTTTTTTTTAAATTACATTTTCCAAATGAAATCACCTTTAGTACTAAATTAAGGGGGGGGGGGGGTGGGGGGAGATACAAAATACACTAAAATCCTGCTAAAAGCCTGTGTCTGAGCCGTAATTTGTTTAACATGTAGAAATCAGCATGGCATTTTTTGCAGAAATGTTAAAGTCTGTCAAGAGGATCTCTTTGCTCCCCAGGTAGTGGAAAGGCTGATGAGGCAAGACTATGCAAATAACCCCCGTAGCCTTGATGGGAAACAATCACAATAAAAGATGTGATCCTCTATATTCAAATTTCTAGCATAAGAACGAGGTCTCTAATTCATCAGTCTAAAATTGCTCTTTGATCAGTTCTGCCTTGCTAGCTCCATGCTGGCAGGACCTCATAGACAGACAAGTTCCGAGGCTTAATTCTCTTAGTCATCCACATCTGCATGTAAATGAAAGAGACTTGGCAGCATCATGCTGGTTAGGAGATACCAACTGCTGACACTGCCACAGCAAGATGAAAAGCTGTGGTTCTGTGCAAGAACAAATGGAGGAGAGAGGGGGAAAAATAACAAGAAAGACTAGAGAAAATGAGATTGAAACAGAAAGGAAAGGGAAGGTATAAGCACGTGTGACAAAAAATCCAGTTTTATAGAACAGACACAGCCTCTCTTGAGCTCTAAAAATAATTTTATAACAGCCCAGTATCCGAGCCCTTTTTATAAGATAATGCTTTACTTTCAAATAGATCTACAATGTAAAATGTAATGTATATAAATTACCATAGCCGTATTTTCTGCAGACTGGCTCTTTGTTTCAGTATGAAAGATTGCAGTAATGATTAGTAAATATCAGCCTTGGTACTCTATCTATGATGGTCAACCTTGGAGCTGGAGATGAAGCTCCATCAAGCGGATGCCTAGGGCGGCAAATTTTAAAAAAAAAAACCAAAAAAAAAAAACCCGGCCCTTTAAAAAAAAAAAAAAAAAGACCATGGAGGGACCATGCTGCCTGCCTGCCAGGGAAAGGTAAGTGCTGATGGGAGACTGTGTATGTGTGTGTGACTAAGTGTGATGGGAGTCAGAGTGTGTGTGATGGGAGACAGTGTGTGTGACTGAGTGTGATGGGAGTCAGAGTGTGTGTGATGGGAGACAGTGTGTGTGACTGAGTGTGATGGGAGTCAGAGTGTGTGTGATGGGAGACAGTGTGTGTGACTGAGTGTGATGGGAGTCAGAGTGTGTGTGTGATGGGAGTCAGAGTGTGTGTGATGGGAGACAGTGTGTGTGACTGAGTGTGATGGGGGTCCGAGTGTGTGTGATGGGAGACAGTGTGTGTGACTGAGTGTGATGGGAATCGGAGTGTGTGTGATGGGAGTAGGAGTGTGTGACTGAGTGTGATGGGAGTGTGAGCTTGATGTGAGTCTGAATGATGGGGCATGTCTTAGGTGTGTAATGTGGGTGTGCAGCATGGGTAGGGGGTGCCCAGATTTTGTCTGCCTAGAGCAGCACAAAATCAAGATACACCACTGATTAGTTGTTGTAAGGGATGCAAATAGCACAATGCAATAGGCATGTTTAGCCGGTTCACTTGGTATGAAGAACTCTAGGTCAAGGTTGTCCAAGTTTTTCCGGCAGTGGGACATTTCACCAGAAGAGTATCTGTGCGAGGGCCACGTTCATTTTTTCATTGAGAGAAAATTATACACACATATATATTCATATATTCACACTAATGTGCAGTGTGAGTGTATAACAGACTGCACTGCAATAAAACTCATGGGAACATGCAGTAGGTGAGTGTATCACAGACTCCACAGCAATACAACACATAAATACACAGCCACACACAGGGACACACTCAGGGCCGGCCTTAAGTGTTCCGGCGCCCTGTGCGGGCTTCTCCCATGGCGCCCCCCCACGTCTTTCACCCCACTATGTATGTGTCCCTTTCCTCTTCCTTGCCATGTCTGTCTCTCCCCCCCCCCTCCACCTGTTCTGTCACTCTCCCACCTACTGTCTCTCTCTCTCTTCCCCCTCGCTTGTTCTGTTTCTCTATCCCCCCTCCACCTGTTCTGTCTCTCTCTCCCTCCCTCTGTTCTGTTTCTCTCTCTTCCCCCCCTTTTCTGTCTCTCTCTCTCTCTCTCTCTCCGCTCACCCTGTTCTGCCTCTCACCCCCTGTTCTGCCTCTCTCTCCCCCCTCCCCCTGTTCTGCCTCTCACTCCCTGTTCTGTCATTCTCTCACCCCCTGTTCTGTCCTTCTCTCACCCCCTGTTCTGTCTCTCTCTCCCCCCCTCCTCCTGTTCTGCCTCTGTCTCCCCCCTCCCCCTGTTCTGCCTCTCACCCCCTGTTCTGTTCTGCCTCTCACCCCCCCTCCCCCTGTTCTGCCTCTCACCCCCTGTTCTGTCATTCTCTCACCCCCTGTTCTGTTCTGCCTCTCACCCCTTGTTCTGCCTCTCTCTCCCCCTCCCCCTGTTCTGCCTCTCACCCCCTGTTCTGTCATTCTCTCACCCCCTGTTCTGTCCTTCTCTCACCCCCTGTTCTGTCTCTCTCTCCCCCCTCCCCCTGTTCTGTCTCTCTCTCCCCTCCCACTGTTCTGCCTCTCTCTCCCCCCCTCCCCCTGTTCTGCCTCTCACCCCCTGTTCTGTCTCTCTCTCCCCCCCCTCCCCTTGTTCTGCCTCTCACCCCCTGTTCTGTCCCTCTCTCACCCTCTGTTGTCTCTCCCCCCCCCCTTGCCTGCAAATGTGGTTCAAGGGAGGGGGCGGAGCTAACCGGCTCAGCTGTGTAGCTCCGCCCCCACCCTGTGAAGCAGAGCAGCGTCTGCTTCACAGGGAGCCACGGACAGCAATAGAAAGTTCTGCTAGGCTCCCCATGCCTGCATTAAGCATGGGGAGCCGAGCAGCACTTCTATTGCTGTCTGTGGCTCCCTGTGAAGCAGACGCTGCTCTGCTTCACAGGGTGGGGGCGGAGCTACACCACTGAACCGGTTAGCTCCGCCCCCTCCCCGGACCCAGCACAGCATGCCGAGCAGAGGGCTGGTGAGGGGGGATCTTTTGATCTCCCCCAGCCAGTGCCACTACCGTCTTTTTTTTTTTTCTTTTTTTTTTTTTCAACGGCCGGGCAGGCGCCCCCTAGAGTGTTGCGCCCTGTGCGATCGCACAGGTCACACACCCCTAAGGCCGGCCCTGGACACACTTACACACAGACACACTTGCACACACAGTCAGACACACTTACAGACGCAGATAGACATGCTTACACACACACACACAATTTTTGTATCTAAATATTTATTAGAAAATTACATATAACATCACATAGTTAAGATAAATAAGCTGTGCAAAAGAGCAAATCAGACTGTTCTCTTATAAAACACATACATCACAGCGTTATCAAAAGACAAACATAAAAACCATTGACAAACATATGTTCATATGTATCTCAGCTCGAAAGGATAAAAAATAAAACAAAAGGAGAGAGCGTCAAGGGAGGAAACAGCAGGTTGTCGAAGTTAGGATATGTAACTATGCCATATGTCCCACGCACATTCACTGGTTCCATTCTTAGTTTTCTCCATACTCAATTGGGAAATCTATTTGCGGATATTTCTTTATAGTTATATTATTGTTTTTTTCCTCTTTAAATTTTAAAAGTACTTAAGTATTTACAACAAATAAAACTGGACTTTTAATTATTCTTTTTCTTCATTTACATTTATTTTTATCACTTCCCAGTCCTTTGGGGAATTATTACTAAAACACACACAGAGTCAGACTTACACACACAGAGTTGGATGCCCCCGCTCTACGTACGATCTTTTCTTACTTTGTATATTTTTGTAACTAACCCCCTTTTGTATCTTCTTTTTACAGGCTATTTTTTTTTACTATCTTCATCTACTTGTGTTAAAATCGTTTCATTCCTATTTGTATTTAAATTGGTCTATACTCAATGAACTGGTTTATCTAGTCTTTTAGGGGTTTTTTAACCACATAATTCCATAATCTTATTTCCCACTTATGGATTTCAATCCTCTTCACCATTTTTAATGTTATTGGTTTACATTTTTTCAATATTAACCCCTTAGTGACACATGGTGCTTGCGTCCCAGAAGACGCAAGCACCAAGATGCCATTTTTTGTTCCTGGAACCCAGAAGTTTGGGCATGCCGCGAATTAGTAAAATGTAGCCGGTGCTCGCTTTGCACATCAACTACATTTTTTTCTGTCAGTCTGAGGCCACTCAAAGTCCCTTCGCAAGTCCCTGCAGCGGTTTCCATGCAACATGTACACATAAAAAGTAAGAGAAGAAAAAAATGCTCATAGTATAACACTGTTAGATACCTCCTTGTTGGGCATATCACACTATGCATTTCAGCTTCTTCAGATGAGCGAAATGCATAGTGCCGAACCATCAGCTGAAGTAGGAGCCTGAAGAAGTCAGTTGTCCGAAAATGCATAGTGTGACACGCTCAACAATCGGCTGAAGAAAACTGGACCCACTGGCACTTTTGAAAAATTGCCAACCAGCAATCTGGAAAAGATGTCTGACAATAAAAATTCGAGAAACCATACTATACAGCATAAACAGTAAACACTGATAATGCCAGCCAGTGTTCAAAGTAGCACCTATAACTTGCCAGCATCTCACTGCCACCAAAATAAATACACATGGAAGCAGGGCTGATCCTGGGCGGGTGCATGGGGTGCAGCGCCCAGGCGCATGAGAGGAGAGGCGCCTGAATGACAGAGCGCGACGGGAGCGGAGCTTGCAGCGCTGTGCTTGGTGTGAGAAGGAGGTGCGAGCCGCAGGTCACACCAAGCACAGCCCGACGGGTGTAAGCTCCGACCCTGTTGCGTTCTGATTGGCTGCAGGAAGGAGGATGATGTCTGCAGAGGCAGGACACCAGCATCTAGTTTCTTCTGCTGGATGTCAGCTGACATTGAGATCCGGCAGCAGGAACTAGATGCCGGTTTTTGCCTCTGCAGACACTATTGATAACGTGAGGAGGAGGAGGACACCATAAGTTTGCGGGGGTTCAAAAAGAAATAAATAGATGTGTGGAAGTGTTTGTGTGTGTCAATATATGGAAGTGTATGTCAGTGCGTACAGGGTGTGTGTGTATAAGTGTGTGTGTCGGTGTGTATAAGTATGTGCGTTAATGTCTGTGCAAGTGTATCCTGTGTCTAAGTATGTAAAGGTGGCTTTGTGTGTGTGAGTGAGTATGACAGTGTGTGTAAGGGTGGGTGTCTGACAGTGTGTGTAAAGGTGGCTGTGTGTGTATTCATGTGTGAGTGTGACAGTGTGTGTAAGGGTGGCTGTCTGACAGTGTGTATAAAGGTGGCTGTGTGTGTATTTATGTGAGTGTGACAGTGTGTGTAAGGGTGCCTGTCTGACAGTGTGTGTAAAGGTGGCTGTGTGTGTATTTATGTGAGTGTGACAGTGTGTGTAAGGGTGCCTGTCTGACAGTGTGTGTAAAGGTGGCTGTGTGCAGGGTCGATCCTAGGGTCACGGGCGCCTGGATGCAGGTTTTATTTTGGCGCCCTAAGGTGGGCGTGGTTATATTATGAAATCCTCCCTTTTAGACACAAACTTTTATTTTAAATATATATATATATTTTGCCATAATACTGTGTAGTGGTTTTATTTATTTCAGTGATGCTCAGCCAGCAACATGGGAGACTTTTTACTGGCTACCAGAATGAGTTTTAACTACCGTTCCCATGATGCCCAACCAGCCAAAGTCTGGCTGAGCATCACTGGAAAAGAAGTACACAAGGAGCGATAAAAAATATTCCAACATGCAGTCACGTGTCTCTCTCTCCCCATTCCCTCATGTCTTTCTCGCTCTCTCTCCCCATTCACTCATTTCTCTCTCTCTTTCTCTCCATACCCTTATGTCTCTCTCCACTCATACCCCATGTGTCTCTCCCTCTCTCCACTCATACCCCATCTATTTTTCCATGTTTATCTTTTTGTTCCACATGGTGGTTTCTTGATCTGCATATCTCTGTTTCTCATTGTATATCCCCATGTATATCTCCTGCATGTCTCTCTCACTCCTCATAACCTCCATGTATCTGTCTCCCCATGTCTCTCTCACTCCTCATAAACCCATGTATATCTTTCTCCCCCCCACTCACCCCATACCCTCTATTTGTCTCTTCTCTCCGAATGTCTGTCTGTCTCCTCTGTGCCTTTAACATGTCTGTCTCTCCCCCATATCTTTCTACTACACCTCCTACCTACCATGTATTTGTCTCTTCCTATGTCCCTTTTTCATGCCCCCTACTGACCCCATCTCAGAACTCAATTAGCACTGCCTTGATCTCCCCGCACATAGTGATGACTCTTATGACCGTTACGTTCCAAAGCTCTGAGTCATCACTGTGTCATCACTGTGCACGGAAAGAGCAGAAAGCACTGACTGAGGTCTAAGGGGAAACATGGCGCCGATCTGCAGAGCTGGTTCTGAGGGGCAGCAAAGCAGCACATAGGCAGCCCATTTGCCGAGGTGTACGTAGGGTCTCTAACACTTTGCCCCATAGTAAATGTTATTTTGCCCCACAAAAGATCCCACAGCATCACTTTGCCAATTAAAATGAGCCACCGTCAGGTACCAATTAACATGCCACAGTCACTTTGCCATTTACATTTGCAACAGCCAGTGTACCCTTTAAAAATGCCACAGTTTGCCTATTAATAAACCACTGTTAGTGTGACTATTGATATGCCACAGACAGTTTTCCCATTTATATACCAATATTAGTTTGCCCATTAATAGGCCACAGCCAATTAGCCCATTAATATCCCATGGTTATATTGCTCATTAATATGCCATGGTTAGTTTAACCAATAAATGTATCTCCTCTACCGCCTTCCGCCGTACTCACCTTGCTGCTGCTCTCTCGTGTCCCCGGCCATCTCCTCCACACAGTGGGAAATAGATGCCAGCTGGATGCGGACTGCTGCCCTCCGTATGAGACAGTGACGTGTGCAGCGGGACCAATTACCAGTAAGCCCTGGGCAAGAGCACACTTACACAGTCACACACACACAGTTACACACTTAAATTACAGATACCCTTATACACACTGTCACACACACAGCCACCTTTACACACACTGTCAGACAGCCACCCTTACACACACACATAAATACACACACAGCCACCTTTACACACGGAAGTGTTTGTGTTTAGCTGTCCCCTCCTCCCCCCATAATATTACCTTGCTTATTGGCTCCCAGCAGTGGTGTCACTAGGGAAGGCTAATAGGGCTCAGCTCCATAGCCCCGAATGGAGACTTTAGGGCTAAAATATTTTTTACTGAAATGCTTATTCTGTTGCCTGAGAAATATAGGTATTATTGCTCAGGAGGAAGCAGGATAAGCATTTTAGTAAATGCACACCCCTCCAGATCTTCTTGGATAGTTAAGCCTCCCAGCTCCTCTCCCGACATCAGCTTGACAGCTGATACGCCCCCTGACAGATCATGCGGTCACTACACTGTACCAGCTCTCTATGGCAGCCCAAAGGGACAGAGTTACACACCTATCCTTCTCCTGGGACGCAAGTTTTACTCTGCAATCTGAGTATTGTGTTTTAGCTCATATCTATATATACACAGACTATATGGCTCTCTATATATGTAAATGGCTCATACACACACACATATATACACACTAAATATATTTACTATAAAACAGAAATTGTCTATTTGTTTGTCTGAAGCAGGAAAAACTCTTGAATGCTGAACTCTAGAATCATGACATTTGCACAGCTTATTCATGCTTAAATTTCTAGGTCAACAGAATTATTTTCCACTCTCTGCATTGTTCCTTTCCCAAGTTGTGAGATAATTAAGGTGATTAGACATCACTTAAACTGTGAAGTTGATGGGTCATTGTACTACATCGCTAGATGTTATAATCTCCTTTTCAACAGCAAATCAGATTCAGACCTGAAGACCCTATGTTATGTTTCAAAGGTTCTGAGGGTGGCATTTCTAGGTCAATGCAACTATTTACAGCCCTCTACATTGTTCCTTTTCCGAGTTATGAGTTACGTAAGCTTTGAATAGGGATGTTACTTGCAGAACAACAATTACGAACTGCTACAAGAGACTAACTGAGTGCCGAAAGTCTAATTGCCCACGAGAGAGTTACTGAAAGCAAAGAGCAGAAACAAGAATCTAAAATACGGTATATTGTTTCAGGCTGCATGGCTATTCAGCAAACATTCCTACCGCTTCACCTTATACCTTCTGTAGCCCAACTGCACTATATTTAGCCAGCTTGTTAACTTAGGTAATCAGTAAAGCCTTTCACAACCAACTGCTTGTTAACTCCAGCCAAGGTCTGGTGTTTAGGGACTAGAAATAGAGATGCATCCTGGATTTTGTGTCTGACTTTACTCCCTGATACATACGAGGTACCGCCTCATGAAATAAACGGGGCATTATCAGCTAATTTGGCTTGGTTCCTTGTTTTTTTTATCCGGGTCTGGGGAGGAAAGGTGTTAATCTCGCGCTAATTAAAACATTTATGTTCCGGTAGGATATTCTAAATAATATATTTGTACCTCTATCTTTTTGGGACGATGTACCCTGAATTTTGAAATATACCGTATATACTCGAGTATAAGTCGAGTTTTTCAGCACAATTTTTGTGCTGAAAAATGCCCCCCTCGGCTTATACTCGAGTCAGTCGCTGAAAAAAAAAAAAATCTAAAACTTACCTCGTTCCTGCTCAGTCCCCCGGTGCTCTGAAGCTGCGTGGCTGTGAGGGAAGTGTTGTGAGCTTCCCTCCGGTCGCGCGGTCAACAAAGTGTGTTTTTATTAAACAAACTTTATTGACCGCGCGGCTGGAGGGAAGCTCACAACGCTTCCCTCACAGCCACTCAGCTTCAGAGCACCGGGGGACAGAGCAGGAACGAGGTAAGTGCTGGGGTGTGGGGGAGGAGGGTGGCATAACGAGCATACTAAGGGACAATATCCTGGCATATTGGGGCAATATCCTGGCATATTGGGGGAAATATCCTGGCATATTGGGGCAATATCCTGGCATATTGGGGGAAATATCCTGGCATATTGGGGGAAATATCCCGGCATATTGGGGGAAATATCCTGGCATATTGGGGCAATATCCTGGCATATTGGGGGCAATATCCTGGCATATTGGGGGCAATATCCTGGCATATTGGGGCAATATCCTGGCATATTAAATGGCATATTGGGGGCAATATTTACCAGTAGCTGCCGCATTTTCCACCCTAGGCTTATACTCGAGTCAATATTTTTTCCCAGTTCTTTGTGGTAAAATTAGGTGCCTCGGCTTATATTCGGGTCGGCTTATACTCGAGTATATACGGTATGTTTTTTCTTACTGTGACCAATTACAGCTATTTATATCTAAATCCATATATCTAGTAACTTTATTGGCACAGTACTTTGTTTGTATTATTTTTTATTGTGTGTCGTTCTTTATTCATGTAGCTTTTTTGGTCCTGTGGCGACCATGTCATTCCAACTGGTTTTATCAGTTCAACCTATTAAAATGTATGAATTGTATTTTCGAGCTAGGACATCGCTTAACCATACTAACACTATAGTTTAGTTTCTTTTTCTCTTTGTTAGAGTCAAGAGGGATCAGTGCACTCACATAAAACAGATCACAAACTCTCAAACCTACTTAAAAACACCTTTAGTCACATTATATGGCAATATTATGCTTACTACGTCAAAGTACTCCAATATAGGTGGTTCCTAAAACTAAACACTTTTGCTTATCTGGGGCATAATCTCATCAACTATATTGCTTCCCAGGTACCAGAGTGGCTTCCTATTGTACAATACAGAGACTCACTCTGAAAAAAACTATTCAAAAGTGAAAATATTCAAGACAGTTGCCAATCTTCCCAGGAGTAGACGTCCCAGCAAATCCACCCTAAGGTCAGACCATGCAATGCTCACAAGTTCCAAAAAACCACCTGAGTGAGGCCATCTGTCTGACAGCTTGGCTAAAATTGGGTCATACAACAGGACAATGATCCCAAGCACACAAACAAACAGAATGGATAAAAAAGAAAAGTATCAAGGTGTTGCAATGGCCCAATCCAGACCTCAACCTGATTGAAATGCTGTGGCGGGTCAGTAAGAGAGCTGTGCGTAAAAAAATGCCAGCAAACCTCAATGAACTGAAGCAACATTGTAAAGAAGAGTGGGCTAAAATTCCTCCACAACGATGAGACAAGAGACTGATACAATGATACAGACGTTATTGGTGTTAAAGGTGGTTCTATAAGCTATTGAATCATTAGATGTACTTCGCTTTTCATAGACGGCTTCTCCATATTGGCTTTATTTTTGTTAAATAAATAATGACCAGGTGTAAAAATGTGTTGTTGTTCATCCGAGGTTGTATTTACCTAAATTTAAGGCCTGCTAAGAGAGAGATGATTGGTATTATACCCTGATATATAAAACCATAGAATTCAAAGAGGCTGTACTTTCTTTTTCACATGACTACATATGTCAAGCAACATCAAGTAACCCCTTTCCATCCCATTATGGCTACTGGTCCCAGGATGTTGGCCAGTTGGTATGTTGCGTTTATCAAAGTTGTCATGTGCTGTATTGACATAGGACTGCCTTTGGATTATTATTGCTTCCTATCTGTCTATTGACTCTGTATTGCCTTTTGGATTATTCTTGCCAGCTGCCTACCTAATTTGCACTTATTCTGGATTCTCTAACCATCTACGGAGTGCTGTGTTGCCATTGTTGGTCATTTCGGAGAGTTGTCATCTATTTATTTTATTGTTTGTGTCTGCACCGAACTCCTCTCTGCCTTGGTCCCAAACACTTATAAATCCGATGTGGGTACTATTGATAGATCGCACTTGTTCTAAGCAATACTTTAAATGTTGTTGGAACTATTTGTTCATTCACTTGTGTTCCATCCCAAATTACAATGCAGGCTTCACACATTTTTGGTTATCAGTTTCTCTTCATTCATTATCATCTTCCTGATCTCCCATATAAATGTGTCCCCTGCTTCCTTAAATAACTCTGCAATTGTCCCAATAATGTCTGTGTAAGCATTCATCTCATTTGTCTAATCTTTATCTATACTGGATTTGTTTCCAGTATATAATAAAAAAAAAATTAGCATTAATAAAAATTTTAATATTTGTATTGTAAACATGTTTGATTTATGCATAAATATCAGGTATGCATCTTCTACTGATCATCCCAGCATTTGACTCGATTTTGGCAGGAAAGAAGAAACATGAAAGTCTCATGAAAGCAACAATCGAGGTGTTTAAAATGATAACTATACTTGTACGGAAGCCTGTTCACAGCATGCCCCTGTATTTATTCCTCCCAGGTGTACAGCTATGCTTGCCAGATCAGCAAGTATTTTGCAGGCTATATATAACTTTTACATGCTTCCCTGCAAAATGTAAAATACCTGTGTCTTCATGGGGAACTCATGAATTAAGGAGAGGATCCCACAGAAACTTGATTTCCCTCTTAACACATTTAAATTATATATTGTGCAGAATAACCTTAAAAAGTTATGTGTCCCTCAAATGATGGCTGGTCATCCAGTTGTATGATACAAGCAGTAGGTTAAGTTAAGGAGAGATGCATCCTGGTTAATAGCAATTCAGAAAGTGTGATTGAGAAGGATAGTTGTTTAGAGTACAATTACAAAACATTAGGGAAAAATAACTTGGACTCAGTCTCAGCAACTGCCTGACACGCGCTAAGGCTTTGACTAAACGGTATGTAGCGTGCCAGCCACAGATGATGGCTACAGTATAGTACTTTAGTTTCCATGAATCTCAGCCAGTAAAAAAACCCAATGATACAGGTTAGTAACACAGAGAAGGATAGACTAAAGCTGCTGAAGTAAAAACCTAATGTCCACAGGTTTGGACATTGCTTCCCATGATATTTAACCTGTCAAAATGCTGGCTAGACATCATGGCATCGCTAGGGGTGGGCTACTGGGGCTATAGCCCCGAGTCCCCCCTTCATAGCCCCGAATGGAGACTCTGGGGCTAAAGTATTCTTTAGCCCCGAGACTCCAGGGCTATAAATATAAAAAAAAAAAAAAAATCCCCCGGTAAGCTTTCCTCCGTCTGGGACATAGTCCCAGAATCGGAGGATTAACCTCACGCGGGGGTGAGGGCCAATCGGAAGGAGAGGCTTCTAAAGGGAGCTCGCTCCCTAGCCTCTCCTCCTGGCCATAGAGATCACAGCGCGACGGGTGCAAGCTCCGCCCCCGTCGCGCTGTGTCAGCTGCTTGCCGGATGTCAGGTGGACGGACATCCGGCAGAAGGTCCTGGATGACGGACCAAGTGTAAGGTAAGTAAAAAAAAAAAAGTGTGACTGTGTATGGGTGTCTAGGTGTGTGTGTGTGTGTGTCAGGGTGTCTAGGTGTGTGTGTCAGGGTGTCTAGGTGTGTGTGTGTGTGTCAGGGTGTCTAGGTGTGTGTGTGTGTGTGTGTGTGTCAGGGTGTCTAGGTGTGTGTGTGTGTGTGTGTCAGGGTGTCTAGGTGTGTGTGTGTGTGTCAGGGTGTCTAGGTGTGTGTGGGTATTACTGGGTTCTGAGTGGCACAATATTCTTGGGCTATGACTGGCACAATATTACTGGGTTCTGAGTGGCACAATATGCTTGGGCTATGATTGGCACAATATTACTGGGTTCTGAATGGCACAATATTACTGGGCTATGATTGGCACAATATTACTGGGTTCTGAGTGGCACAATATTACTGGGCTATGATTGGCACAATATTACTTGGTTCTGACTGGCACAATATTCTTGGGCTATGATTGGCACAATATTACTGGGTTCTGAGTGGCACAATATTCTTGGGCTATGATTGGCACAATATTACTGGGTTCTGAGTGGCACAATATTCTTGGGCTATGATTGGCACAATATTACTGGGTTCTGAGTGGCACAATATTCTTGGGCTATGATTGGCACAATATTACTGGTTCTGAGTGGCACAATATTCTTGGGCTATGATTGGCACAATATTACTGGGTTTTGAGTGGCACAATATTCTTGGGCTATGATTGGCACAATATTACTGGGTTCTGAAAGGCACAATATTACTGGTATCTGACTGGCACAATATTACTGGGTTCTGAGTGGCACAATATTCCTGGTATCTATAATTGTACAATTTTCAAACACTGAAAAAATTGTGGGTGTTTTCTTACATTTTTATTATGGGGGTGGGGGGTGCAACACTCAGGGTCCGCCCCGGGTGCCAAATGATCTAGGTACGCCCCTGTGTGTGACCGAGCTCATCTGGGCTCTAGCCCCAGATCATCCGAAGACCTAGCAACACCCCTGTATCATGGGAAATGAAGGCTGCATCAATAACAATAAGAAACTCTCTCTTGTGGAATATGGCAAGCACCATGAAAATAAAATGCTTACAAATAAATCCAGCCTTATCTGTCTCCAGTTTATGGACTCTGTTTATGCTTTTGTGCTATAAGTGAAGTTACATAGTTATACAAAACAAAGGAATATAGAAATATGCTCTCGTCAGCAAGGACTCCTCAATATCCCATAGAGAGTAACAGTAGAAAAACTGACACCAAAAAAATGGCTTAAACAAATTGTTGGATGTCTCTATGGAGACTCAGGTGGACATGTGGGACGACAAAAGGACAAAAAGAATATAGTGTGTAACGGACCGTATACCCGACGTAGTAGACCCTCTGCCCATTGTAGGGAATCACCTCCTTAGCCCCCATTACACCTCAGCATTCACCCAGCAAGTCTTTCCTGGACCCTTGCTCTTTGTACCCAAATAGCAGACAGGAGACTACTAGCAGTTCGGTACAGCAAGAAGAACAACCCTTTATTTGTGCAACAGCACAGACTTATATACACATAAACATGACATCACAGCATTAGTAATCCAGATAGAAATGACCATGAGTAAACCTAATTACAATACACACAGTAAGATACATAATCAACACAAGATAATCAGTTTAACAGAAGAACATCCAATGGGGAAATCCTGCCTCACACCTTTCAGGATACAAAGGTATCAGATACATACAGAGTGCACTCAATTAACCCCTTAGTGACATGACTTTTTTGGCTTGTCCGACGCTTGGTGACATGGGCTGTTTTAACATTTCTGAGGTGTTTGTGTTTTGCTGTAATTTATTTCTGTCTCATTTAGTGTACCCGCACAAACTATATATCGTTTTTATCGTCATAAGAAGGGCTTTCTTTTGATACCATTATTTTGATAATAGCATATAATTTGATGTAAAAAAAAAAAAAAAATATGGCAAAAAAATTTAAAAAATTATTTTTTTATGACTTTTATTTGAAAAATCGTATACTCATGTACAAGAGACAACAAAAAACACTGCTAAAAAGTTTCTAATATATGTCCTGAGTTCAGAAAAAGCCCATGTTTTTATGTTTTTGTGCTTTTTTATTCATGTTACAGGGCCAGAACTATAAGTGGTGCAAAGCTATTTTAAAATCCATTCTTTCAAAATTAGCGATAGTGACATTGTAACACTGATTTCTGTACTAAATCCATGAATGACCCCCAACATGTACATATTTTTGAAAACTAGACAACTCAGGGCATTTAACTTGGGGTATTTTTACACATTTCATGTAGCCATTTTACCACCAATCTATGCCAAAGTTTGCAGCAAAAAATCTTTTTTTTTAATTTTTCACATATATTGCAATTTAGGTAAACATTACCTTAAAATGTGAAGGGGTATTTCCAAATAACACCTCAATATGTGTTCAGCAACATCTCCTGAGTACAGGGATACCACCCATGCATAGGTTTGTTGGTTTGTTTTGGGGCTAAAAGGCCACATTTAGGGGGTGCGCATTTTGGTTTTCCAACTTGGAATTCTGACATGCAGAAAACTTGTGCCCATGTCCCATTTGGGACATTTTTGAAGCCAGAAAGTGTATTCTACCCCACAAAACCATATATTTTTTTAAACTAGACACCCTAGGGTATTTCAAATGGTAGTATTTTAACACTTTCCATGCACTAATTATACTACCAGCCTATGTCAATGTTTTGGGTAGTAATTTTTTTTCACATACATTGTACTTTGGGCATGCATTCACAGATCCTGTTATATGTCAGTGCCAAACAACACCTCAATATGTGTTCAGCAACATCTCCTGAGTACAGGGATACCCCCCATGTATAGGTTGGTTAGGTTATTTGGGGGTTAAAAGGCCACATTTGAGAGGTGCGCTTTTTGGTTTTCCAACTTGGAATTCTGACGTGCAGAAAACCTGCCCCCATGTCCCATTTGGGACATTTTTGAAGCCAAAAAGTGTATTCTATCCCACAAAACCATATATTTTTGAAAACTAGACACCCTAGGGTATTTCAAATGGTAGTATTTTAACACTTTCCATGCACTAATTATACTACCAGCCTATGTCAATGTTATGGATAGTAATTTTTTTTCACATACATAGTACTTTGGGCATGAATTCACAGATCCTGTTATATGTCAGTGCCAAACAACACCTCAATATGTGTTCAGCAACATCTCCTGAGTACAGGGATACCACCCATGTATAGGTTGGTTAGGTTATTTGGGGGTTAAAAGGCCACATTTGAGAGGTGCACTTTTTGGTTTTCCAACTTGGAATTCTGACGTGCAATTTGGGACATTTTTGAAGCCAAAAAGTGTATTCTACCCCACAAAACCATATCTTTTTGAAAACTAGACACCCTAGGGTATTTCAAATGGTAGTATTTTAACACTTTTCATGCACTAATTCTACCACCAGCCTATGTCAATGTTATGGATAGTAATTTGTTTTTCACATTCATTGTACATCGGGCATGAATTCACAGATCCTATTATGTGTCAGTGCCAAACAACACCTTAATATGTGTTCAGCAACATCTCCTGAGTACAGGGATACCACCCATGTGTAGGTTAGTTAGATTATTTGGGGGCTAAAAGGCCACGTTTAGGGGGGGTGCATTTCCAACTTGGAATTTTGACATGTAGTCAGCCTGCGCCCATGTTCCATTTGGGACACTTTTGAAGCCTGTCAAAGTATTTTACCCCATAAAACCATATATTTTGGAAAACTAGACATCATAGGGTATTTAAAATTGTGGTATTTTAACACTTTCCAAGTGCTAATTCTACCACCAACCTATGTCAAAGGGTTGGGATGTCATTTTTTCCCCACACACATTGTAGTTCAGGCAGGAATTTTCAGATTCTGGTATTTGCCACTGCCAACCAACACCTCAATTTGTGTTCAGCAACATCTCCTGAGTACAGGGATACCCCCCATGCATAGGTTTGTTGGTTTGTATTGGGTCTAAAATTCCACATGTAGGGGGTGCGCAATTCCAACCTGGAATTTTGACATGTAGTCAGCCTGCGCCCATGTTCCATTTGGAAAATTTTTGAAGCCGTCCAATGAATTTTACCCCATCAAACCATATATTTTTGGAAAATAGACATCCTAAGGTATTTCAAATGGTGGTATTTTAATACTGTATAGGTACTAATTCTACCACCAGCCTTTGTAAAAGTTTGTGGTAGTACTTTTTTGGGAGTTTTTTTTCCACATGCATTGTACTTCAGGCATGAATTCACAGATTCTGGTATATATCACTGCCAAACAACAACCCAATATGTGTTCAGCAACATCTCCCGAGTACAGGGATAGCACCCATGCATAGGTTTGTTTTTGGCTAGAAGGCAACATTTGTGAGATAGTGGGGTAGAATACACTTTTTGGCTTCAAAAATGTCCCAAATTGCACGTCAGAATTCCAAGTTTGAAAACCAAAAAGTGCACCTCTCAAATGTGGCCTTTTAACCCCCAAATAACCTAACCAACCTATACATGGGTGGTATCCCTGTGTAGTCAACCTGCGTCCGTGTCCTTTATGGGATATATCTTTGAAGCCAGCCAATGTAATTTACCCCCACCAAACCATATATTTTTTTATCGGTAGACCCCCATCACTACTTGTGGCAAGGGCTCAGCAGCCACCGATACATCGCTAGATGATGTATCAGAAAGCTGAATAGGGTCAAAATCGAACCCTGAGTCCGCGGCCTCAGAATCAGTGCGTAAGCAGTGATCTTGAGCAAAGAAGGGGTTAATAGCTCTTAGAAGAGCCTATCTAGTACTGTAATACATTACAGTACAAAGAAATTAATCCATAAAACAGTGCAGACAGCAAAACATACTGTTGCTGTGCAAGATTACTGCTTACACAGAGATGAATGGCAGGGAAGGGGTTAATACACAGTGAAAGACTTTCATAAAACCTGACAATTTTATAAAATGTTATTTTATATCACTAATACTGATCTGTCTCTTTCCGTCACAAAAATGTAAGTGAGGAGAGGGAGGCAGATCAATATTTGTGAATATTGATCCGATTAATTTTGATCTGACCAGGGCGAATGGTGAGCTTAATTGAGAAATCACCAAACCGCCTTTGCCACTAATTCGCTGTTACTGATCGCTATGCGCTCAGGCAGCTTAAAAAAAAAAATCTCAAATATTTTTACTTTACATGTAATCCCCTAGCGGGTATGTGTAAAAAAAATAAAATAAAATAAAAATATGCAGACAGATAAAAATTGCTTTGGCGTCAATATCATTGCGTAAGCAGTGATCGACGGCAAATAAGGGGTTAATAACTCTTAGAAGAGCCTTTTTAGTACTGTAATAAATTACAGTACAAAAAAAATGAACCCCTAAAAAATGCACAAACAGCAAAAATAAATGCGCTGATGTGCACGATCACTGCTTATGCAAGATCAGTGGCAGGGAAGGGGTTAAACGCAGGGAATTGCTTTAATAAAATTTTTTTTATTGTTTTATTATTTGTGTGTTGTGTATTTATTGTTTTTTTTAACTTTTACTTACTTTTAGAACTTTGATCTGTCTCTCTCCCTCACTAAAAAAAATGTGAGGAGAGGGAGGCAGATCATAACTGGTCAGATCAATATAGGGTTAATATTGATCTGACCAGTCAGTGGGGATGTTCAGCAGAACATCCCCACTGCCTGTCAGTGTGCCTGGTAGTCACTGATTGCCTCTGTGAAGAGGCAATCGTGTGACAGCCAGAGAGCACAGGAAGCAGGTACTTCCTGCCTCCTGTGCTCTTGCCCTTAGAAGGGCAGCGCCATCTTGGTCACTCAGTGACCAAGATCGTGAATTTTTTTTTTGTGTTTCTGATTGCCTCGACTTGCGAGGCAATCAGAAACACTTTCTGAGCATAGGAAGCGAAAGATTAGCTTCCTATTCTTTATTTGTGAAATGCCCGCTTTTTAAAAGCACTGTGCCTTTAAAACCGGCATTTTTTTTAGTATTGTACGATGCTTCCACACGGAAGCATCGTTACAATACCATCAGAGCACTGAAAGTGGAAAAACTCCGCTTTCAGTGCTCGTTTTGACACAGGACGGACTAGGTCCGTCCTGTGTCACTAACGCCTCGGCACACAGGACGGACCTAGTCCGTCCTGTGTCGCCAAGGGGTTAAAGTAACTTGCTAAGTGACATCACTGTACAACAGGACACTGAATTACTTACATGAAATGGGTAAGGTGACATAATTATAGGGGTTTACAAGATAGGATACAATCTTAACCTGGGGAAACACATTGAATGGGACAAAGGCTTAAATCCTAAAGTACACATCTTGGCTCACATCCTGAATGAGCCTGTATTTGAAGTCCAGTTGAAAACAGGGGTCCACTGGCGCCCTCAAAGTGTGTACCCTCAAACTAATATATGTACAGACAGGGTCCATAGTCTACAGGGAGTCTTCTGGCTGCCAGGCCCCTCCAAGAACCACCGTCACAGTGGATCTTCAAATCCATTTCATGACATAGTGTAACACGGTCTTTAAAAAGTTTAAAAAGAGTAACAAAATTATTTATTAGGACAAAAACTCACAAGGACATATGCACTGAGTGCCAGCTCAAGTGCAATAAAAGCATAAAAAGGTAGTCAAGGTTACTGGAATGCCAACCCCACTTTAGTTCACTCCGGTTTACATAATGTTCCAAGAATCATTTCAAACCCATGGATGGAAATGGATTTATCGACCGCTCCAGCTGCCACCACCCCAGCTGGCTAAAGAGGGTTCCGAAAGATGAATTTATCAGAATTTGCAGAAATTGCTTGAAAAAGGCAGAATAGAACACACAGGCAAATGTTATAAAGAACAAGCTAAAAGAAAATAATTGTAATGAAATAAAACGTGAGAATACTTTGAGAGACGTAGGACATCTGGATAGTAATCTGTTGGTGGCAGATAGGCAAGTCACTAAAAAGACACTCTCAAGAGAATCTGATATTGTTTTTATTACCCAATACAGCTCTCAGGCTTTACAATTTAGAAAAAAGTATTGTAAAAACTCTGGCCCATCCTACAAGAGGTTTTCTGGTAGTAAATGATATACTACCAGAAAAAAACACTGGTTATATTTAAAAATGCTAAAAGTCTTAAAAACATCCTGGCCCCAAGCTTACTGAGAGAACCAAAAAAATAAAAATCTAAATATTATTTTTATATAACCCAAGAGCGACAAAAACCTTTATGAGTACATTCACAGGGGAGACAACATAAAAACGAGAATCACGTGCAGGGCCGGACTGGCCCACCGGGATACCGGGAAAAATCCCGGTGGGCCGCCTGCCCCGGGGCCGCCTTGGCCACTTAAAGTGAAGCGGCGGCGGCCGCCACTTTAAGAGTTCGGCTGCCGCAGCATCCGGCGGCAGCAGGCGAATTTCTTAAAGCGGCGACGGCCGCCGAATTGCTTAAAGTGGCCCACCGCCACTTTAAGCAATTCGGCGGCCGTCGCCGCTTTAAGAAATTCGCCTGCTGCCGCCAGATGCTGCAGCAGCAGTTCCGGCGGCGGGATGGGAAGCAGAGAAAGCAAGGTGAGTGAGACATAAAGGGCAGGGGGTGAAAGACACTACAGGGGGAGGGGGAAGGGTGGGGTGAAAGACACTACAGGGGGGGGGGGTGAAAGACACTACAGGGGGGGAAGGGGGGGGTGAAAGACACTACAGGGGGGGAAGGGGGGTGAAAGACACTACAGGGGGAGGTGGAAGGGGGGGGTGAAAGACACTACAGGGGGAGGTGGAAGGGGGGGGGGTGAAAGACACTAAAGGGGGGGGGGTGAAAGACTGTACAGGGGAAGAGGAGGGGGTGAAAGACTACAGGGGGAAAGGGGTGAAAGACTACAGGGGGAAAGGGGTGAAAGACTACAGGGGGAAAGGGGTGAAAGACTACAGGGGGAGGGGGTGAAAGACACTACAGGGGGAAGGTGGGAAGAGAGACGCCACAGAAAGGACAGAGAGAGAGAGAGACCCCACAGAGAGAGAGACGCCACAGAGAGAGAGAGAGAGACGCCACAGAGAGAGAGAGAGAGAGATGCCACAGAAAGGACAGAGAGAGAGAGACGCCACAGAGAGAGAGAGAGAGAGAGACGCCACAGAAAGGACAGAGAGAGAGAGATACGCCACAGAGAGAGAGACGCCACAGAGAGAGAGAGAGAGAGACGCCACAGAAAGGACAGAGAGAGAGACGCCACAGAGAGAGAGAGAGACGCCACAGAGAGAGAGAGACGCCACAGAGAGAGAGAGAGACGTCACAGAGAGAGAGAGAGACGCCACAGAGAGAGAGAGAGATGCCACAGAGAGAGAGAGAGAGATGCCACAGAGAGAGAGAGATGCCACAGAGAGAGAGAGAGAGATGCCAAAGAGAGAGAGAGATGCCACAGAGAGAGAGAGAGATGCCACAGAGAGAGAGAGAGAGAGACGCCACAGAAAGGACAGAGAGAGAGAGACGCCACAGAGAGAGAGACGCCACAGAGAGAGAGAGAGACGCCACAGAGAGAGAGACGCCACAGAGAGAGAGAGAGAGAGACGCCACAGAAAGGACAGAGAGAGAGAGACGCCACAGAGAGAGAGACGCCACAGAGAGAGAGACGCCACAGAGAGAGAGAGAGACGCCACAGAGAGAGAGAGACGCCACAGAGAGAGAGAGACGTCACAGAGAGAGAGAGATGCCACAGAGAGAGAGAGAGATGCCACAGAGAGAGAGAAAGAGACGCCACAGAGAGAGAGAGAGACGCCACAGAGAGAGAGAGACGCCACAGAGAGAGAGAGAGAGACGCCACAGAGAGAGAGAGACGCCACAGAGAGAGAGAGAGAGACGCCACAGAGAGAGAGAGACGCCACAGAAAGGACAGAGAGAGAGACGCCACAGAGAGAGAGAGACGCCACAGAGAGAGAGCGAGAGACGCCACAGAGAGAGAGAGACGCCACAGAAAGGACAGAGAGAGAGAGACGCCACAGAGAGAGAGACCCCACAGAGAGAGAGAGAGACGCCACAGAGAGAGAGAGAGACGCCACAGAGAGAGAGAGACGTCACAGAGAGAGAGAGACGCCACAGAGAGAGAGAGACGTCACAGAGAGAGAGACGCCACAGAGAGAGAGAGAGAGACGCCACAGAGAGAGAGAGAGAGACGCCACAGAGAGAGAGAGAGAGACGCCACAGAGAGAGAGACGCCACAGAGAGAGAGAGAGAGAGATGCCACAGAGAGAGAGAGAGATGCCACAGAGAGAGAGAGATGCCACAGAGAGAGAGAAAGAGACGCCACAGAGAGAGAGAGACGCCACAGAAAGGACAGAGAGAGAGAGAAAGGACACAGAGAGAGAGAGACGCAACAGAAAAGACAGAGAGAGAGACGCAACAGAAAAGACAGAGAGAGACGCAACAGAAAAGACAGAGAGAGAGACGCAACAGAAAAGACAGAGAGAGAGACGCAACAGAAAAGACAGAGAGAGAGACGCCACAGAAAAGACAGAGAGAGAGACGCCACAGAAAAGACAGAGAGAGAGACGCCACAAAAAAAAAAAGACAGAGAGAGAGAGAGACGCCACAGAAAAGACAGAGAGAGACAGGCTACAGATATGCAAGAGACAGGCTACAGGATATGTCTCACACACTGCCCTGATATATACCTCTGCACAGGGCAATTCATATAACTCTGTGTACATACTGGAGGTATATATATTGCCCTAGACAGGCTTATATATCAGTCTTATCTATAAATAATACACTGTTCAGATGTGCTTTTTAAAATGCATGATTTTCCCTTCTATGAATAAAAAAATTATATTATGCTATGGGCTGGTTTAAAAATCTTATGCGATGGGGCTGGTATATAAATTTTTTCCAGGGCTGGTTTTTGTTCCCAGTCCGGCCCTGATCACGTGTGAAACTAAAAATGTTGGATATGCTCTACAATGCGCTTGTAAAATGCAATATATAGTTCACACTACTCGGAAACTCTTAACACTTATCATATATAGTATCAAATGTAAGTCCCTCAAACATCCAGTACATACAGGAATTTATTTCAGCCATTTCTTTGGTACCAGGTTTTCTATTAAGTTATATAGCCAACTTTATTTTTAGTGAGTGGGCACAACTCGCTGTGGGAACCTTCAAGCTCAATTTAACCCTCCTACATAAGAGGTTCTGGGAAAAGTAGCATTAAAAAAAGATATAGTAAAACTTTACAAATAGTGCAGAACCTCTGCCTAAACATCTACAAAGTAAAATATTGCAGTTCAGTTTCCCAGAGGTTTCCACTAGCAATGAAGAATTAAATAGCAAATTAAAGGGAAAAGATTGGCATTGTTGTTTTAAACCTTTAGCAAAAGAAAAATGTCATTATATATATTTAAGTACTGTCACATACACGTTGTTTGTACTGTGAAAAATACAATGTGTTAGCAGCATGGATACAAAGAAGCAGGATGGGAGCTGTAAGCAAATATAGTGTACATTTTATGTCTCCCCAATGTAACAGTACTATGTCCCTTTAAGCGATACTTAGGCTCACATGCAATAAAATAGAAAATATTCCCATATTATAAAACTGTTTTTAAATCAGTATAGAAAAAGGTTAAAATGTCTTACAGAGCTGCAGGGGACCTGGATCCCCCTCACAAGCAGCAGGTGGATGTCTGCTTGATGACATCCTCAGCTGCTGCCCGGCACTTCCACCGTGAATTCTATGACGGAAGCCGGAAGGTCATGTCACCTTCCGGCGGTCCATCATAAAAGACGGAAGTGTCGGGCAGCATCGGAGTATGTCTGCACGCATCGCGCAGACATCCACCGACTGCCCCCACTAGACACCAGGGAGATTGGGGCAGCTGGTGGATGTCTGCACGATACATGCATACATCCTCTGCTGCTGCCAAGCACTTCTGTTTGGACTTCTATGATGGAAGCTGGTAAGTCACCTACCCTCTGGTGGTCCGTCATAGGAGACGGAAGTGTCGGGCAGCATCAGAGCATGTTTGCATGTATCAGACATCCACCGGCTGCCCCCACTAGCCACCACGGATATTCGAGGCAAGGAAGGGGGAGGCATTGGTAAAGTCTGGGGGCAGCATTGGCAAAGTCTGGGGGCAGCATTTGGCAAAGTCTGGGGGCAGCATTTGGCAAAGTCTGGAGGCAGCATTGGCAAAGTCTGGGGGCAGCATTGGTAAAGTCTGGGGGCAGCATTGGCTAAGTCTGGGGATCCATGGCTGTCCGGGTGGCATTATTGGCAAAGTCTGGGGGCAGATGGCTGTGTGGGGGTCATGATTCGCTAAGTCTGGGGGCAGATGACTTTGTGAGGGGGATCCATTGGCTAAGTCTAGGGCGCAGATTGGAAAATAAAAACAAGAAATGCAATTTTTTTTTCTATCACAATTTTTATGAAATATGAAAAAAACGTTTACAAGTGAATATTTTCAAGTAACATTTTTTTCCTATATGGTAGTCTTATAATCAGACTTTTTCTTATTTTCCTAAAAGAATATCCAAAGTTTGGGGGGTCGTCCTATATTCGAACAAATACGGTATGTGACGACAGTAGTGAATAGTTTGGCGAATGGGTTTTCCCACATAATGTTTTCCACAGCAGCATGAGATCAAATATACTAGACTTACAAATGTACAGTTCATTAAGGATTTAATCCAGTAATCTATCTCATCCTTAACAACCACCTGTTGTGTCAGATAGATTTAATCACAGGCCTAGCACTTACTGCAGCGGTACAAGCCCTTTGTGGATCTCCACCAAGTCTGTGTTTTCTCAGCAGTTTGATGACGATGCACCAGCTGATCTCTTAGATTTGTGCTTCTTCGTGCGGTTAGGGATGGTCTATCCCTTATAAGGGGTAACAGACTTGTATTTGCCTGGAGGATTGGCCAGAATTTTTTTAGAATACTACAAACTTGATCCCAGCCCCCAGGCGTCTGTAGGGCTGGAGCGTAGCGCAGGTAGCGGAAGATACTTGAAGTTGGTCACAATATTCAAAGGCGTCACAACGGAAGGTAAATTACAAAGAATGGTCATTTAATGGTAAAGAAGGTCGAGGCAGGCAGCAGAGGCTCAAAGTTGGGTAGGCAAATCCAAGTCAGGGTAACAGAGATGCGGGAGGTCACTACGAAGCCAAAGGTAGGTACACTGGGAATCAGATAATAAACACAAACTGCAACAAGGAAAGAATGAGACTGAGAACAGAAACCACAGCTCAACAACTAAGCATGGTCTAAAGGGCTTGTAGGGGTTTTATGGAGCCATCAAGCAGGAAACCCCTCCCCTGTGCACCTGGGATCCACCCCCATCGCATACAGAGTATAGAGAGGGGGAGTGGTGAAGATTCCAACATCTCTCCACCCACTGAGATTCCACCAATCACACAGCATCATCCACAAGACACACCCCTTGAGCATCATTTGGACCGCCGCATTACCCACGATCGGATTCCCCGCTACTCGAGGCCCACCCTACGGTCGTGCTACAGCAGCACTTGTTAGTCAGAGCTGCACCTGGCAATGGGGAACCCCTGAGCAAGGTAAGTTGGGAACCTGAGGCCTGACAGTGGCGATACACCTATAAAAAGAAAAACACAATTAAGTAATTTAGCTTAAGTCTCATCTAGTCTTCCGAGTCTCTGTAGCGTGCGGATAATCACTCCCTCTTGACAGCACCACATCTGACGCTCAAAAGAGGCACCATCTTCTTTTTTAAGATGCATATTCACTAACCACAGCAAAATAGCTCAGAATCTGCAGAACACGCTTCTGGCATCTATCTGACACCTACGTTCACTTTGACATGCTGACAGTCTTTTAACCCCCTTCGTGATGCTAGGATGGCATAGAACGTCCATCGTACAGCTCATCGCGGACTTGCAGCAGAATCCCATCTGTCAAACGAGGCCTCTAGCTATATTTGGCTGAATCGCGCTGCGCCTCTGTGATGTCACACATAACATCGGTAGGTCTCGCAATTTTTTGGCAGGGACCCACAGGGTCTATTAAGACTCTGATTAGGTCTCTGCCATTGTGGCGTTTTGCTGCTTGCATCGTCAGGGAAGCAAGCACCATGCGTCACGAAGGTGGTTAAAGGAAACCTGTCCAAATTAGACAAAAGTATATAATTTGCCGACTTGGTATAGCAGTTACAGAATCTAATATCATGAAAAGGCATAGTTAGTTAGCCAAATAGCTTGATCCTCGGTCTAGTAGTTCCCAATTAACCAGTCAGAAGCCAGTGAAGTAGAAGTTATAGATTCTTTTATTGCAATAAATCACACATTAATTATCAAACATACAGTACCTCATTAAATTCCAAAAATAATACATATGTGAGTCATACAATAAAAACATATCCCTTTCCCAGTATCCAATACTATCAATAATATATACACACTTCATTCATGCAGCAATCATTCTGGACTCAAAGTCCTGGTTCTGACATAACAACATTGTTCCATAATGTAATTTCAATGACTAGCGTTCTGCTTGAAAGATATTTAGAAACAGT
The DNA here is from genome assembly GCA_036172795.1 of Pelodytes ibericus. Lineage (NCBI taxonomy): Eukaryota > Metazoa > Chordata > Amphibia > Anura > Pelodytidae > Pelodytes > Pelodytes ibericus. The sequence goes on from CM069860.1 coordinate 43,173,569, forward strand.
ACATTGCAAACCTCCAGTTTTAATGTTATGTTGTCAAGGAACATGTTTTGTACAATTAACATGAATGTTTTCCTCAAAAGACTCACATCCTATAAGCACAGTACATCTACATTCATTTGAATCTCCCGCATTGGTGCTCCATGTAGTTCTCTGTAGTATGAGACCAGTCACATGGTCTGTGACGTCACCAGGATTCTTCATCTGGATAGGAACTACCCTAACTAAAATGACGCCGCTGGCTCGATATTTCCCCCAGAAGTCTTTGCATTTCTACATGCGCCCTTCTTCCCAGCATGCACGGCGGCTCCCTTTAGGCCAACATAGCTTGAAGTTTGATTTCATTGGTCAACTAAGTCGCTGCCCGGAAGTTGCTTTTGTTCCCCGGCAAATTTAAATATGCTTTTCGTCTGACTGGCTGCCTTTATGTTTATGCCTTTAGTTTAGCGTCTGTACTGCTGCCTGAACTGTTTTTTTTTTTTTGTGCGCGTTGAGAGCTTTGAGGACTATAAGCCGGTGAAAGGTACTTGCTGTAAAACTTTCTGGGCGAATATTATTAATGCTAAACTGCACCCATTGGGTATCATTATTATTGAAAATGCAACATACGTTTTAACAGTAAAGGGTGCAGCATCACATGTGCAAGAAAACTAGTGTACGTAGAAAGTAATTGAGCTTAAAAAAAAAAAAAAAGAAATATACAATAATGATTAAAATACACACTATCCCAAAACAAGCAGTAACACTATTCCACATGTAATGCTTCAGGAAGATCTTTGGGGGAAAAAGGCATCTCAGGTGATGGAGGAGACTGCAGAATTGCTGTCAATTCTGTCTAGTTCCTTGTGCAAAGCTCTGTTCCTGTTTATTGTTGGTACATATTTTTTTTGTTCATAATAACATTTATAACAATTGTAATCGATCTTTTGTTTTGACATTAAGAATTTTTAATAAAATGCCTCGGAATTATTTTTAGATTCCGTAAGGCAAATTGGGCCCTTTTTATGTGTTTTATAGATTAAGGATATTTGCATTGAAAGGTGTTATTGGTAGTCCTACTATAAAGTTTAAGCATTGGATTGGCAGTAAAAACTTAGCAAATGTTGCTTTTGCCAGAGTTGTACCATTTTGTGTTTCATGTAGTATTTAATCATTTCCACTTGTAATTATATCTTTTCCCATTCTAGTATCTAAAATGTGGTGCTTTTATACAATGTTTCCTTAAGGTAACTTGTTGGTCAGTGTCTCTCTGTATCACATGCCATGTTATTCCTGCTTTATATGTACAGTAGTGCTCTATTTTCCTACTGTGGTGATATAATTCTCTCTTACTGTCAGATTTGAAGTGGGACACATTGTTTGCTGTATCTGTGATACATTTTAACAATCCTACATTTTTAAGGTTGTCTTGATTTTAAATTAACCTGTTTATGATGCTGATCACAGGAGTCCCTTATGACCTCTGAATCAAATCTCTACCAATTGGCCTATGCCTAAATTAATTCAACTGATGTCTGATGTGCAGTAGCCACTAACATGTCAATACCAGATGCCCTATTCCAAAATTATGTGATATCTAGATATCATAATTGATACCAATATATTGTCACTTTAAAGCGCCTTTTATGTATTTAATTTTAATGCATCTGGTAGTGTTTAAACTGTATATTGAACGAGGATCAGTGCAGATAAACCAGTTCCTTCTGCATTCCATTCCTTTAGTAGCAGGTGACTGCATCCCTGTTTTTTTTTTTTCTTTCTCACAGGCTTAATTGTTGGAGCTGGTCAATTGTGACTGATATCTTGCATATGTCCGGTGGTCATCCCCATGCATCTCTTGTTTTGCAAAAGTTATTTTTTTTTTTTTTTAAATGTAGTGCCATGTTGCAATACAAGAGTAGGTTTGTAGACTATAACTGGGCCATACATCATGAATACTGTACGATGACTGTCTGACTCACTAGTTCATGGCAGGAGAAAAAGCTCTTTTACTTTTTTTTTTTTTTGTGTGCAACAAATATAATGACGCTTTCATTGTTAGTGAATACTCAAAATTTAAAACCTGCCTTTACAAAATGGGCTCTACTTTAAAATCAGCCCAATCCACCTTTTAAATTCCACTTTTGTTCCAAATCAGGGCTATTGACAGTGCTGATCTTAACTGAATGTGTGTGTAAAAAAAAATAAAATATATATATATTTTTTTTTTTTTTTTACTTTGAAAGTAAATTTTGGCCCTTTTTATAAAGTAACGTTTTTACACCGAGATTATTAAGGTGCAAAGGCCAGCTCATAATGTGTATCTGTCAGCCAGCTATACACTGCACTGACTGCCTCACAATTCCTAGTTTACCCTGAAAATGAAGGTCTTTTGTCTGCACCGGTAAGAATCACCCATGGATGGAACGTTTGAATGTACTGGATAAACATTAGTTGGTGCAGCAAACTTAATGGTTATTTAAAGATGGACACTATTAACTGTCCCTGTTCTGCAGACTTATACATTTAAATAACATTTTTCTGTCTTGTTTTGAATACAATAATTATTTTCGAGTACTTACAAAAAAACATATTAGGTAAAAAAAAATCAGAAATAGGTTGCATACCTTTTAAACGGTAAAATAAAATTGTTAATCTTTCAAAGATACTTTTGGATTTGACACACCTGGAATATTTTTATTTCAGGTGCCTTTAAATTGTTGTCTTGTAGCTGTTTAATGTACATCCTTCATAACCTTTGTATTACTGAGATATTATTTTTTGTGTTTGTAAGTATGGTGTGTTCAGCACATAACAAAATAAACCCGTGCTCTTCTGGTTATGCTGCTCCAGGCACTCTGTATGACCCCAGCATGTCCAATGTCATCCCCTGGAACACCGTGTTCTTCATATATAAAAATAGCTTCAAAATGACATTTCACTCAAAAGAGCTAGTGAGTCAGATTTTCAGATCGCATCATCTTTATGACTGAAACCTTCCAATGAGTTTGTTTATAACCTGCAACTTGGCTTGCTTTTATAGATTTAATATGGCCTTTAACTTAATGTAACCTCAATGACTACACAAAAACTAGGGGTAAAATGTGATTCAAAACATTTTACATTAACTTGCATTGTAGTTGACTTCTGTATGACCCCCCCCCCCCCCCACTGATCTTTATATGGAACCCCCACCTAGTCCATCATTCTTAGAACATTGCTCCACAACTGATCTTTATCCGGAACCCCACCTTGTCCATCATTCTTAGAACATTGCCCCACAACTGGTCTTTATACGGAACCCCCACCTAGTCCATCATTCTTTGAACATTGCCCCACAACTGGTCTTTATACGGAACCCCCACCTAGTCCATCATTCTTAGAACATTGCCCCACAGCTGGTCTTTATATGGAACCCCCACCTAGTCCATCATTCTTAGAACATTGCCCCACAACTGGTCTTTATATGGAACCCCCACCTAGTCCATCATTTTTAGAACATTGCCCCACAACTGGTCTTTATACGGAACCCCCACCTAGTCCATCATTCTTAGAACATTGCCCCACAACTGGTCTTTATAAGGAACCCCCACCTTGTCCATCATTCTTAGAACATTGCCCCACAACTGGTCTTTATACAGAACCCCCACCTAGTCATCATTCTTAGAACATTGCCCCACAACTGATCTTTATCCGGAACCCCACCTTGTCCATCATTCTTAGAACATTGCCCCACAACTGGTCTTTATACGGAACCCCCACCTAGTCCATCATTCTTAGAACATTGCCCCACAACTGGTCTTTATACGGAACCCCCACCTTGTCCATCATTCTTAGAACATTGCCCCACAACTGGTCTTTATACAGAACCCCCACCTAGTCCATCATTCTTAGAACATTGCCCCACAACTTGGACTACAGTTCCAGTGATGCTCAGCCAGCTAAATTGATGGTTAAGCATTATAGGATCTGCAATTTAGTCATTGCACAGGCGGTAGCTCTGGAAAAGAGCTGTGCAATCAATGCCATGCTTCCTATGCAGGTCCTGCCAGGTGGGCTCTGCCCAGTTGCAGTATTGAGTGGCAATCTAGATGGCACTATGTGCCAGTATGAAGGGCTCTGTGCCCTCTTGCTGACAATCATGCCACAGGTTCACATCACTGGTATAACCTATATGAATGAAATAAAATTATTTTACTCCCTGGTCCTTCATGATTTCTATTTTGACCCCATATTATGTGTATCTTTTCCCATTTCCTCTAACTTTTTGATGTTTTTATCTTTGTGGTATTCTGTAATTATTTTCATTTTTTTTTTTTTTTAATGCAGGCCTCTCATTTTCTGAAACGGGGTAAAAGTTTGACATCATGGCTGTTGGCGATTATGAAGAACTTTTTAAGTATTATGACCTGCATGAAACCATTGGGACAGGTACAGTTCACTTTATCCATTAAATTGCTGTACACATCAGTAGTTAAGAATGTGCATTTGAATTGTGAGGTTTGTGCTTGATTTTTCAAATCGAAATTGTTTTGCAGTGTGGAATTTAACTGCTACTTTTACAGAATATGTTTAAAGGAAAATTAAATGTTGTTTAACCCTTGCTTCCTTAAAATAAGTGAGGGTTAAACAAAACATGTGCCGGTAGAATTTAGTAAAACCGACGTTTATATCTTAATAGATACTCGCAGGTTTTCTTTCTGCTGTCTCATATGCATCCCACTCTGACAGCTCATTTTTGCATGGGATCAGCAGGGTGGGACCTAGTTAAGGTCCCCCTGATCTCATACAAAAACGAGGGTCTGAGCCAGTCGCCGACCAGACGGCTGCCTGCTTCCTATGGAAGCATGGCAGCTGTCGGTCAGAGGATATACTGGCGTATACTATCAAAAGTACACACCAGTTCATCCTCATACTAGGGACAATGGACTTTTCATTTGTGCTTCTATATTAGACATTAGTTTATTGTCCCTTTTAAGAAAAGAATAGATGGACCTAGTGGGGCAGAATCCAAACTCTGTTCATGTCATAGAGAACCTGTTTCAATCAAAGCAGATTCAATATCTAACTGGTGGCATTTTAAATGGCCTCCTGCAATCCTAATATTATGGGAATGTAGAGCATAAAACAAATAAAAAAACTGATCCCAAAAAATATTTTTCTCTTAATTTTTGCTTGTTAGCAGACAAGCAAAAATAGCTTTAAAATATGTCTGTGCTATCTCCTGACCATCACCTTGTGAGGTAATAATAACTAGTTTGCATGCCAAGCATAACATATATAACTTTTTATTCTGTACAATCACAATATAAACAACATTATTATAATTTAATTTTAAGAAATGTTATGCTTTGATTTTTGTCTATCTCTGTAGGAAGAGGTTTTATTCAGTGTCTCTCCTTTCAAAAGCTCATGTAATAGAATAGGCCGTGTGATGGTATTACACAATAAAAAAGTGACCAGCGCTTTAAGTGAAGAAAAATTAATCTAAACCAAGTGCAGCAAACACAAGTGCCACTCCCCCAAAAAGGCACACAGTAGTGAAAATGTGAAGATATATGAGTGTTGCGCAATACTATAGAATACAATACTTATCTAGACAGTTGGTTCTTCAGAGTTACATCAAAAAAAACATTCTCAGTGGAGATATATAAAAAAAAAAAAAAAAAAAGAAATAAATAAACAAAAATACAATGTGACGACCTGTAGATATAGGATAAATGAATAATTCCCCCAAAGGAAATGTACTCACACTTTACAGAGCCAAACATTACCGGCTCTGGGTGTGAGAGGCAAGTGGACTGTAAGTCCTATAACCCTCCAGATCTTCTAGGACTCCTCTCTGCTCATTCGGACAAGGGATGATGTTCTTGTCCAATATACAGAAGGAGGCGATGGAGCGTAGGTAGATTTACAAACGATATTAATATTTTAATAGCCCCTTAATTATGTTTGGAGGCTTTAAAAACGGATCATTAAAAACATACTTGTACTGAGGCACAATACAGCAATGATGATTCCACCGTTATAGAAGTCCAGTGTTGGTAACGACCAGCGTGTTCAGACAAAAACCGGAGATAAACAGTTCTCTGCTGAGCTTCCGGATTTCGCGGGCAAACAGTCTCTAGCGTGGACGTCACAAACTGCGATGCGTTTCGCCCAATCCGGGCTTCATCAGGGCAGTCTGATGATGGTATTAGGTTTTCCCAGATCTGTTACACTTTTATTTTTATTTTTTTGTGAGCAAACACAACCGTTGCATTTGTTTGTAATCCTGTTACAGTACATTAAATGCCACATCTGACATGCTTAATTTAATTTTTTATGTTTCTTCAAAACAGGTGGTTTTGCCAAAGTTAAGCTAGCTACTCATCTTCTCACCGGTGAAAAAGTTGCCATAAAAATCATGGACAAAGATTCTCTTGGGGTAAATTCGATTTTTTTTAAACGTCATTTTATAGCTTTGTGTTATACTTTCCCAGCACTTTGGCTATATTGAAAAGAAATATAGGCATTTACGTTTTGGAATAAAAAAAATCTTGAATTAAGTTTAAGCTTTCACACGTACTTGTTTCTACTACTGATCAAAGAAAAGACCTAAAAAAAAAAATGAGGCAGTTTCCAATTTTGGACAAGAAATGATCTTTCTCGGAATGGCAGAATAATATATTGACCATGTCCAAAGCATCCCTTTCTATTTAGTGTAATTTATCTTTTTGGTGTTTATCAGGATGATTTGCCTCGAGTCAAAACAGAAATCGATGCCATGAAGAACTTCAGTCACCAACATGTTTGCCGACTGTATCATGTGATTGAAACGCCAAAGAAAATATTCATGATTCTAGAGGTTAATGTTCATATAAATGGAAATGCTGGACTCGTGTGACGTATCCATAACCTGTTTTACAATAACCTTTTTAGCAAAACATGGCTTTGTATGGATTGACCCTTCTCTGTATTCAAGTCTCTTTTGCCCTATCTCAACTAAACATGGTACTGAAGTGTCTTGGACCAATCATTTGCTATTGTTAATGACTGGTGACTTCATATTGGCCATATTCGGCTGATGAGCCATAAGAATGTTAAGCAAAAAAGAGGCCCATGAGTTGGCTATTTTTTCAAAACGTTAAACATGTCCCCACTGTTGGCAGGAAACCATCTAATTATTATAATAAGCTTACATGTGGCTATGGACAGCACAGTGTAAATTGCTGGATTTTTTTTCTTGTTCTTTTGTGATTACATTAGTCTAATGCAGGATATTTTGCGGTTAACATTTCAATGCCCTCTCCCAAGGAACATGCAGGAACATGTTTAACCCTTTTAGGTCCTGTGATGTCACACATTCTCATTGTCTTTGCTCATGCTCTCTTGTTATCCTACACTGCAACATTTAATCCCTTCACGCCGGATGGTGCTTTTGGTCCTTAAGGACCAAAATGGCGTCTTTGTGCTCCTGGCCACCATGATGGATGTGATCAGGCCATGCTATGCCTTCCCAAAGACTTTTGGGCACTAAAATTTGAGGGCGTACAATGCCCTACAAGCGGGAAAGGGTTTAAATAGTATTCAGTCCTTCCCCTTCAATTTTGCTTATTCAAAATGTTTAGTGCAGAGCTGTTTTGTAATAACCATATATTTTTTAGATATAAATATATAAATTCATCAGTGTTATGGCATGGCCTGTGCTCAAAAATCAAATGGTATCACTTTTTATTAGAACATACAAATTTTTACCATTTGAAAAATGTTACCTTGATTAGCAGGTCACCGTCAATATCGCCTTTGCCTTGTGCCACAATGGCTGTTACCACCTATAGGAGGCACTTGCTGTTTTTAGCACGTTTTTAGGTGACCTAACATTTGGTCCTTCTATTTGCATGCTTCAAGTTTTTAAAATGGGTCTAGATATACTAGAAGGGGAAATATTTCCGACTGGGTCTTTTTTTTTCCATCTCAAGCTGGTTGTGTTTTTAAATTCATTCTTGCTTTGTCTACTACAGTACTGTCCAGGCGGTGAATTGTTTGACTACATCATTGCAAAAGATCGTCTAACTGAAGATGAAGCCCGTGTATTTTTTCGTCAGATTGTGTCTGCAGTGGCTTATATCCACAGCCAGGGATATGCTCATAGAGACCTGAAACCAGTAGGTTTATCCTGATATGAACTGTTATATTAACTGTTGTCATACATGATCTACCGACATGGTCTAATTTACTGCCCAAGGTGTGCTGTTTATTGCTGTAAAGGTTTTAAAATCTTTAGCTAAGTTACAAAAACAGAGAAGACTATAAAACCAATGTTACCTCGCACTATAATGTGGTCCGCTTAAGGGCATCTTTGGGGATCCACAGCCGGTCACGAAAACAACAGAAAAAATTATTAACTCCCCCAAAACGGAGGTAACACACCTCCAGACTTTCATAAATGAGAAACGCGCTATCCTCTGGGATATAGTATAGATAAAACTTGATTTTATTTCAACAAGTAAAAAATGTCAAGCGGACATATAGAGCCGAAGCATGCCAGACCCGGCTGTCCGATAAGCCACACCTGATGCGTTTGATGTCAGTCGCCGAGGATATTGGATTTCTCATTTATGACAGTCCAGATGGGTTGCTTATCTGTTTTGGAGGAGTTCAGAATTTTTTCTGTAACCTTTAGCTAAGGACACACAACTTACTTGGACCTGTTAGTCCCTCAAAAGCATGTCCGTTACTTGATTTTTAGATTTACTACTTTTCATCACCTTTTAATAAGGGTTTTAGACTCTAAATTTAAGTATGTTTGTTTACTTTGTTTACTTTTATTTTTTCCTTTAAACTTGGCTCTTGGTTTTGTCCCAGCTCAATGTGGGTCCCCCTTTCAAAATAAAGTCTGTATTACCAATACTAGATTAATTCTATATAGTGGATTTGCATATGTTAGAATGCATGTTTGCAGAGCATGAGTAGCAGATATGTAAAGTAAAGTTTTTTTTGTTTGCTATATTTGCACAACTACTGCCAAATGAGTGAAAACTTTCTGTGGTCTTACATCTGGGTATATGTGGATCTACAGTTTGATATGCTCAATATGTAATGCTACTCTCCTCATTTTTGCTTGGTTTACCCTGTTAACCCATAATGTGACACACTAGAAAAACTAGAGTGCTGTGTTTTTGTTACTGTATGTGTAAAATATTAAAATATCTTGTCTTCTCTCAGGCACTGCTCTGTGTGTATGAAATTTTTTTTTTTTTTTTTATGCCTGCACTATAATTTGCATTTAATGCCAAGTTTAACCAAATAAATATCTCTCCATTATATTTCCAATATTTTTTTTTTTCAATGCCGCCTAACATAATGCTTTGTGTACACTGAGTTAATACATATCTGATGTGTAGGTTTTTGTTTCTTCAGGAAAATCTTCTTATTGATGAAAATCGGAACCTGAAACTCATAGATTTTGGTCTTTGTGCAAAACCAAAGGTATACCAGTTGTCCTGACAAATTCTAAATTTGATTTACTCTTTTGCAATATCTTGCTCCCTCTTGTGTTAAATATGGAGACTGAAAAAGTGCTTTATGTTGTTTTGTTGCTCACAGTAGAGAACAGATATTTATGTTGGTGATGAGCGCCACCTCCTGGTCAACTTATTATTCAGAAGTGGCCAAACTTGCTTAATGTATGAGTCACATACGATAAAATTCAGATGTTTGAGAGACCAAAGACATTAACAGATATTGTTACATGCGCATTTTGTTACATGAATGTCTTAATGTTTATAAAAGAGGTTTTTTTTTTATGGTAAAATGAATCTTGTACTATTTATTTTGTATGTTTACAATCGCACACACACAATTGATTGTCTCAGTAAATATCGTGTAAAAACATGGAGCACATTTGTAAGCCAATGAAATGTAAAATGATACTCTTTTATAACCGATATTGCTACAATTATCAGAGTATTTACTGCTAGTAGAGATCTTGGGAATCATTTTAAAGTCCGGCTGATATGTTGTATACATATACAAGCCTTAAACATCATGGCCACGTGTGGCTCACTAGCCACAGCTTGGCTGCCCATGTTATAATTCATAATTCGGCTGAACACGCGAGCATTGCAAAACATTGTCTCATAAAATGATATTGTAGCATGCACTGCGACTGACAGCAATAAACTTCAAAAGTTTTTAAAATCTGATCTGACCCTAGTCGTTTTCAAATCCAACTATATTTATCATCCCTTGTTCAATGGGAGCTGTTCACTCAAAATTAACAAAGCTATTTCTAAAAAAAAAAAAAAAAAAATTAATATGCTTAATTTGTACCTTTTTAATTTGTTAAACAAAATTGTAATGCATTTTACAAAGCTCTATGGGGTCTATTGTAATCTTTTTTTTTTTTTATCACTTTAAAAAGAAAAAAAAAATCAGAACTAAAGCTCTCCAGTTTGTAACTGATGTGGAAAAAGATGTATAATTATTTTTATAAGCTAATAACCGTTTTTAAAAGAACTTCCATTATATGAATGTAAATATAAACATTTGGTGGGGGCAGAGGGATAAAGGTTGATGTGAATTGGTACAAATGATTATTATTGACATTTCTTTAAGGGTGGTTTGGATTACCAGCTGATGACATGCTGTGGAAGCCCAGCTTATGCAGCTCCCGAACTGATCCAGGGTAAAGCGTATATTGGATCTGAGGTAACTTCCTGAGTTTTTAATTTATTTAGTTATGATTATAATTTTGGAGGTAATGCGTATTTTTTTTTAATACTATTTGGGTTTGCTTGCAGCATTGGTCTTTTTGCAACCATTTTGTAGGTTCCATGATTCCAAATTTACAGAGATGGTACTTGGTCACACCATACAGTTGAAAAGCATGAAAGCTTTGAAATAGCAATAATGACCATCCAGAGTCCATTAAAAGGGCAGTTCCACACTCTCCCACATTTTTTTTTTATTTTTTACACCTCCTGCTAAAGCAACTGTTCGGCCTATCTCCCAAGTCCTCCTTATTGGATGTCTCTCAATACAACTTACAGAAAATAACCTAGGTGGAACTGCCCATTTTTTAAAGCAAAAATAGCACTTTCAACAGCCTTTTTTTTAATTTATTTTTTACTTGCTGCACCTCATGACAGACAGCCATAAGACTGCATGTGTGCTGATCATTTAACATATTAGAACCCATAGTTTTATATATACATACATTTCTTATTGATTTCTTGCATTTCTTTGTATTTTATTACACTCTAGGCAGATATTTGGAGCATGGGAGTATTAATGTACGCGCTCATGTGTGGATATCTACCATTTGATGATGATAACGTTATGGTGTTGTATAAGAAGATAATGGTAAGTTTTAATATGTTGCTTTACTTTTTCACATACTAAGAATATAAAATGGCCAAGCCTTGTTTTTAGTTATGTTTTCTTTCAGTTCATTTTGAGTTACGTAAATTGTTGGCACTATATAAATAAATGTGAATGTAACGTAATTTTGATGTGCATGTCAACCCCTTCTCCTTTTTCCTTTTTTAGAGAGGTAAATATGATATCCCAAAATGGCTTTCTCCTGGCAGTGTGTTGCTTCTCAGCCAGATGCTTCAGGTAAGATAGCTTAGTGTTGTATCATATACACAATCCTCCTTAATTATATCCAGTCTGTAGTATTTTCACACTTTGTTGGACAATTTAACTTGGTACATTAGTAAGTTATTCCCATCCAAGCTGCCTAGCCTTCCAGACATGTTACATGTAATACAAGCCTTGTTGATCCATTTAGAGGAGAGTAGGCCATTTCTGTTACTGGATTTCCAAGTATATTGGCTGTGACTAGCTGCTTTTAACAGATTGGTTGGAATGATTCTACAGCAAGGAGTAGTCCATCCACACTTGCCCGCTTAGTTTACCTATTCACTAAACTGTGAGATGAACACTTCATCGCTCCAATTTAGCAATACTTTGTGCAGCTACAAACTTAGTGACGTCCCCCACTAAGCATACTGAAATTAGATGTATCAAGCAGTTGTATGTGCAATATCATTACATTGGTTTTCTTCTCTGGTGCCAGGTGGATCCAAAGAAAAGGATCACGGTCAAACATCTGTTGACCCATCCATGGCTCATGCACGGTTATTCCTGTCCAGTTGAGTGGCATAGTAAGAGCCCGGTAAGTGTTTTGTGTAAATATTTTCCATCCATAGAGACTATAAAAATATATATTTTTTATTTTACCTTCGTATTGTAATCGCTATAATTTTACATTTTTTTTTTTTTTTATAGTTTCTTTTAATGGGAAGAGAAGTTTTGTATATCGTAAGCCATGTGTTTCTCTACAAATATGTGTAGACTTTAGGAGCCAAACAGAGCAATTAAAGAAGGCATGAACCATCATTTCTATGACCCATTTTGGTATCTGATTAGGGTTTGTGGGTGTCAATTAATGGGGCGGACATGAGCATCAACAATCGGCACTGACAGGCTGCGGGAAACCCTCAGGCTGGAAATCACTGTTTGACCACCTATGTGATTTAAAAGATCTTAAAAGGAGTTGTCCCCTTTTTAAGGAAGGTGGTTATTATTTGAGGGTCAGGAAGTATTTCAAAAAGGTTCAATGTAAACAAATCAAAAAATTAGGAGCCAGCAGTTGACCTTTTAAGAGCCATGGCTCCCTGGGGATTTGTTAAGCTGTGGCCTGCAGTAACCTAAAATGTACCGGTAAATATACACGATGTGTAAGACTTCTAAGCAACTTAGTATCCCACCTCTTCTGCAGATCGATTAGCTGTAATAATATATTGCATAGGACTACCATCATAAAGAAGGTAAAATCAATGTCTTGAATTAGACTGTTTTGGGGGGTTTTAGCCAGAATACTGTTCAAATTGAGTTAGTACTGTTTGACTATCTTTTTTCCACAATTTATATGAGATGGGAGGATATATAATTTGAGATAAGATGGTTGAGAGGGGGTGGTATATTATTTGAGAGGAGAGAGGGGGTGGTATATTATTTGAGAGGAGAGAGGGGGTGGTATATTATTTGAGAGGAGATGGGGGAATGTATATTATTTGAGAGGAGAGAGGGGGTGGTATATTATTTGAGAGGAGAGAGGGGGTGGTATATTATTTGAGAGGAGAGAGGGGGTGGTATATTATTTGAGAGAAGAAAAAAAAAGTTTTGTTGCTTTAATATATAGACAGTTTGGGTTTATGTAGGTCTCTTGGAAGCCAAAAGCTTACAGAGTTGATATTTGTCACACTTGGTTGAACTTGATATGGTGGAGCCTTGTAGATTTTGAAATCTATGTAAATGTTGCTGTATAAAACTAACGTTTAAAAGAACTTCTCAGTGTTTAAAGCAGCACAGTTGCAGAATCTCACTATTTTTGCTTTAATGTTGCTCGTTGTAGCTATTTAAATATGTAACGCTCTGGTTTGAACAGTTGTTTTCAATGGCATGACTACCTAGCTCCCGAGGGCATGAATAATTCTCCCACCCCCACCCCCCCAAAAAAAAGACTATCTGGAAATGATTGGAGCTCATCACTACTTTTAGATACAAAAATTACTTGTAATTTTTTTTTTTTAAAAATCAGTTTTAACAATAATTTCTAATTTTTGCAGTGTTTCTATGTTTTGAAATGTTGAATTGTTCTTTTAGCTTGGATACGTTGATGAAGACTGTGTAACAGAACTGTCCGTTTTCTACAAACATAGTAGAACCAGCATGTCCCACCTGATCTCTGAGGTAATGAACCTTAATTAACTATTATGGCCTTAGACTTTTCCTTAGGCTTAGAAGTGTGTTATGTTTTTCATGGGTTTTTGTAGCCATTTGTACATCTTGTATAACAAAAGTACTTGTTTGAACTGGAATCAGTCTTTAACTCTGCTTGGCCATTAGATGGTGCTCCTGTCATTATTTTTCCTTAATATTTTTACATGCTGTTTAAACAGAGTTTTTGTATTTGTTTCCACACTGGTAGTGTAGTTTTGTGATTATTTTTTTTTCATTGGAATAAATGGATTCAGTCCTTGTTAAGGCGGATGAACCTGTGCCAAACCCCTGCATAAAGGATGAGCCTTGAGAATGTAGTCGCCGCTTCTACTGATCAAACCAAAGTTCTCACTGTTTAATGAACCAGATGCGTTTTTTATTTTCTATATGAACAAACCCAATGAAACTGCATGAACAGGTTTGTGAGACTCGTAGTTTTACACAGTGGGGGGAGGTGCCTTCACACACCAGGAATACAGGCAGGCACTTCTGCTGTTTGGTTTTTCTCCCCTACTTACTCTGTTGTTGTTTTTTATAAATGGAACATAATAGAAAGACCCTTTGCAAAGGAACACTGCTTCATCATTAAGAGGGACACTAAACCTAAACTAATTAAATGAAATGCTTTTTCCTTAAGTGTCAGGAAAGACATAAACGTATGTGTGTGGTGTCTGCGTTTGACATATTTGAGTGTGTATATGTCTAGCGTGCCTGTTTTTGGTAGTATAAAGTTTATATAATGCTTATTAATTAACTTGTTTCTGTGATTGGTTAGACTGCTCTTGCATAGCCGCAGTATTTTTCTGAAGTAAAACCTGAGGAATGCTTGTGATATTATGACTTTAATTCTGAACCTTGGCTTGAACTGCTGTTATATAGACTGTTTGAACTGATTTGAAAACCAATTGTATGGCTTTTTATTTCCTTAGTGGGATTATGACCAAACCACTGCCACTTACCTGTTGCTACTCTCAAAGAAGAGCCGCGGCAGGCCTGTTCGCTTGATGCGCTCATCATTTGCTAGGGAACAACCCTTGAGTTCTTTCAAAGATCTTCGGGTAAGCTCATATGTGCTAAAATGCAAACTGGCTAATGTAGCAAAGGATTATGAGTCCGCCCCACCGCCCATATCTCTGTGTTTTTTATACTTATGTAACTGAATACACAACTCTAACATAAAGCATAGAACCACTTCTTGTTGTAATTTGTAGTAGTCAACTGTATCCCCAAAAAACAAAACTATGAAATGTTTACAGTTACCAGTAGGACCCTTCATTTTCTTGAAAAATCAAGGTTGTATGACAGTGGTTACGTCTAACTTTATAATTTTATTTTATTTATTTATTTATTGCCAGTCCAAGCACAGTCTAGATTTTGAAGACTGCAATCGTGATGAACAACCTTATGTGTTTGGATCCATGGAATTTTCAGATGATGACCTATTTTATGAAGAACCTCAGTATACTGTAGTTGAACCACTCACTCCAAAAGAGGTGAGCATGTTTGTTTAATATGAATACTAGCATTGCTCTACAAACCTTTTGTCAACCAGTGAATTCAGTCTTCAGGATATATTGATAGATTATATGGGTTTTCAAATGCTAGTTAATAGTCGTTTCTCCCACCTTGTAATGGATGTTAGTAACCTGCTGTTTTTTGTAGAACTGAAATTGAGCTGATTTATTTATTTGTTTTTTAAATATTTGTTTATGAATAGACTCTGAGTTAGTTAAAGCTTCCACTTTTAATGGAGGAAGTACCTATGAGTGGGGTTAAATTGGGGTGATTGGTAAAAATTCACTTATTATAAAAGAAAAAATGTACTTCAGAAATATAATATATTAAGTGCTTTAGACAGACACATGAAACACAAGTTTAAGAAATGTATTAACACCAAAGTAATGGTTGTGAAAAACATTGAATAAGCAGTACCTCCTAATATTAGAGAACAGTCTTATGGGGTTTTTCTCTAAATACTAGTGAGCTTTATAGTAATATTACCTTATAACAAGTGACTGTTGATATGATAAAGGGTCTGTTCTTTATTGGCTTAAGTAGCACAGGAACTATGTATATGTATATTTGTGGTCATGGCATAAGCCGTAGTATAATTGACATATGACAAACATAGAATGGCAAAGTCAGTTGTGGTGTGCCTGAACTGACGAGGAAGTAGGCCTGAAAAGAGGGCCTACCTTATGGGATGTTTTATAAAGGTGGTGTGGTGGGTGGGACAATTCGCCAGACCCAACAGGTAATGAGGGAAGGGTTGATGCCCCTTTAAGAAGGGGAACCAAGCCCCTCCCACAACTTCAGGCCATGCCTTCCATTTGTGGTCATGGCATAAGCCGTAGTATAATTGACATATGACAAACATAGAATGGCAAAGTCAGTTGTGGTGTGCCTGAACTGACGAGGAAGTAGGCCTGAAAAGAGGGCAAAAAGATATAATCATTTATTGATCTGAAAACTCGACATAACATATTACATATTCATGGTTCTGAAAGCCAGGCGTACTTCTTGTACAGGCTGAGGAATGTAGCGGGTATAAGCTGTGGATTTCCATCGGCCTAATATCTTAATAATGTGAGCCGGTATATTCTTTTTAGAAGCTGTAGTTGCGGCTCCTATGCGGAAGGAGTGTCCAGAATAGCTGGCTGGGTTCACACCCAGCCGGATCAACAACATCCTAACATACGTCATGAATTTGCTCGTAGTGAGTATATTACCGTGCAAGGACAGGAGTGGTTGTGTTGGAGCCATATTACAGAAAGCCAGAAGAGTGTCAAAAACTGCCACCGGACACCAGATATTACTAGTGGGGTAATAAGGTATAATTACTGTCTGACCTTTGGCGCTAGTTTTGGTGTGGTGTAGAGATAGCTGATAGTGGTCGTGCACCCTTATGAGATCGGATCTAGTAAGGAAGGTGAGTGAGTTAACGCTAGTGGTGGTGAATTCTCTAGGCCGCAGAAAACCGTAGAAAGCTAGATAGATGGCTGTTTTAATAACATGATTGGTATGGCCTTCGAATGGTGAGGTGTCTAGTAGATTAGACAGTGCTTGGAATAATAAATCGTGGATGGGTAGTCTAGTAGGTGCGGGTGTAGGAGTGGAGTCCTTGATACCTTTAAGTATAGCTTTAACTTGGTAGGAGGATAGAAAGCGTTGTTTGTTAGGCCAAGAAGTGAGTATGTGGTGTTGAATACCTGTGATATACAATTTAATGGTGTTGTATGATAATGTAAGATGAAGGTGGCAAAATGAGATGAAAGCAATGATGGTCTCCATGGAAAACTGGTCAACAATATCAAAATCCAACAAGAATTTATTAAATACATCAAACGCTCTACCATATGCCTTCTTAGTATTAGCAGAAAGACCGAGCTGTGAGAGTTGCCGCCCATGACATAGCAGCTTTTTTAGTCCCAGACCATCTCCTGCCATTGTGGAACGGGAGTTGGTATAAGGGCAGCTGTTGGCAGGGCGTCCCGGAATTCCTGAAACCGAGACCGTGACAAGTGATCAGCTGCAACATTAAGAAAACCAGGCACATGAACACAAGACAAAAGAAAACTGTGTCTGGCGGCCAGCCATGAGAGAGTCCTCATGAACCGCATGATGGCCAGGGAAGAGGAACGTCCCTTATTCACAATGTGGCATGTAGCCAAGTTGTCAGAGAAGCAACGAACAGTATTCCCCGACCAGCCTGCTCCCCACTTGACTGCTGCCGCCACGATAGGATACAGCTCAAAAAGTGCTGAAGTTTCCTTAAACCTGGGAACCTCTGTAATCTCTCCCGGCCATTTACCATACATCCAACTGTCGCCCCAAATAGCGGCAAAACCAGAAGTGGCTGCTGCGTCTGTCCAGAGTGATACTGAATGTTCCGACCAAACCGGGATAAAGATGCTTTTCCCGTTCCAGCTTAGCAAAAACTCCTTCCACATACGAAGGTCAGCAGTGGCATGTATGTCTAGTGTAATGCGGGATGCGTCAGTTTGAAACATAGAAAAAAGGTGAAGCAACCTGGAAATGAATGCTCTCCCCTGGGGAATAATTTTCATAGCGAAGTTGAGTGAACCCAACAGGGATTGCAGTTCCAACCTATTACATGAGCCCCCTCCCAAGTAAAGATCGATGGCTGTCAGAATGCGATCAATCTTGTCCCTGGGGAGGCTAGCCTGCATGTTCACGGAGTCAAGTACTACCCCTAAGAAATTAATTATAGTATCGGGACCTTCAGTCTTAGTTGGCGATACCGGAACTCCTAACTGAGTAAACAGTCGTGTGATTGATTGAAGGCTAGTGGGAGGTGCTGAGTTACTCTCAACAGTCAGGAAATCGTCCAGGTAATGGATAACTGTGGGGCACTCACAGAGGTTAAGCAGCATCCAACACAGTGTCTCCGCAAAAATATCAAAAATCTTGGGGCTGCTCTTTGAACCAAACGTGAGACGAGTGAAAAAGTAATATAAGCCTCGCCACTTGATCCCATGTAAATGCCATAGGGATGGATGAATGGGGAGTAACTTGAACGCGTTGACAATATCTGTTTTACCCAACCAAGCCCCTACCCCGGCTGAGAGGATGGCTGTGACCGCGTTATCTATGTTAGCATATTGGAGGGAGAATTCTTCGGATGGTATTAAGAATTTAGACTTGGCGTAGGAGATGCATGAGGGGCTGACAGGTCGAGAATTAGCCTTTGCTTAAGTGAGGACTTGTTAGTGACTAGACCTATGGGATTAGTTCTCCAAACTGAGAACGGCGGGGAATCAAAAGGGCCTAACAAGAATCCTTGATCCAACTCCTTCTGAAGGAGAAAGTCGATAGTGTCGGGTGCTGCAAGGGCTGTCTGTAAGTTATTACACTCCAGGATTCCTGTAGGCATGTGAACAATACCCGTGTGAAACCCTACTGTAAACCCCGTTACCAAAAAGTCAACGAGATGTTGTGATGGGTGAGCACGTAAAAGTTCTTTTAGCAGGGGAACACGAAGAGACGTCTGATACTGCTTAGGGAATAGTTTATTGGGGCACATAGTCTTGGCGTGAGCCCTGAAACAGTTGGAACAGACATGCAGAAGTCTGCAGGCACTGTAGCCGCAAGACCCGGCATTGAAATTGTTACAGACCTGTGACTTGCCCAAGAATACAACATCACGGCCTAGCTTATCTTTAAGCACCCTGCCAGACCTCCCTGTGGGAACCACATTAGTGGGTGAAAAAACAGCATTCACATCAGGGGAATTAGGACATAAATTAGCCGTGTGGGAATTGGAAGAACAAATGGCACAAGCCGGGGTTTTAAGTCCCGCAAAGTGCCGGCAAAACAGCTCAGTATCCAGCACACCCCAATCGGCTCGAATATTGAACTGAGCAAGAGTGGCAGCTGCCCTTGCTGAGAAAGCACGGTGGTAGTCGTAAAAAGACGTACCACCGTACTTGTGACCCAAATCCACCAGTTTGTGGAGGTAAAGGTCTAATTCCTCCCTCCTATCCGGATATACAGAGCACAGGACGTCTCTGTATATGCCAAAAGCTAAAACAAATTCTGGGATGGAAAGCTTTTGATTTAACCTAGGATCTCTGGACTTGAGAACCACTGACACATCCCCATATGCATACGTCTTATTCTCAAGGACATCTTGTGAGGCAATCAAAAGTGATACCAGATTGATATCCTTTCCTTCCAAGATGTCCTTTCTGGTTTTAGCGGGCACCATGTGTGCTGGGGTGATTATATGCGGGTCTTTAGAACTAGCTGGTAAATTACCCGGTAGGGGGTCCAGGCATACTGCAGCAACTGGGCTCCCCGCAGCAGCAGGTGACCTATGCTGGTCCCCTGCGTCCATTTTGTCCAGTCTGTCTGCAATCCGACCCAAAGAGACCAGGACTGATGACAAAACCGACTGCAGATCTGAGGACTGGCTCCCGCTGGATCCTTCCCCTGCCCCAGAGTTATCAGTCTGGGTATTTAAAAGTCTGTACAGCTCAGCTTTCCTGGCTGTAGCGGGGAACGGAATATTCCTTTTCCTCAATTCGGCCGTAATTCTCGGGACAGTCCAAGCCCTGAGTGAAGCAGGGCTCGCGCTGTCGTCACCCCGCGATGGTGTGACCGACCTAGCTGGTGTACTGGCGATGGACACATCTTCCCTTTCTTCAGGAACTTGAGACATGCTATAACATAAAATAGTATTGTTAACCGGGGCTACCCAACTGGCTGATGAACTAATGCCAAGCGGCGAAGGATTATTAAGCGATGTGACAGGTGAGGCCCTACTAGTGGCCAAGCGGCCTTGAGAGGCACTATCTATGAATTGGCGCGAGTGGGGTACGAGGCCATTGGCATTATGGCGGGGTGGTGGCCTCTCAGTGACTTGGAAAGGCATAAGACAGAATGGGAGTGACAAGTGAGGCCCTCTCTATGCAACTAAGCGAGGCGGCTAGCTATGAATGGGCCCGAGGGGATGCCGTACCTCCGAATTGAGGATGGGTGTTGGCCTCGCGGGACCACTAACGTAAGGCGTAGAAGGCCAGAAAATTTACCTAGTGGGTCCTAATTTGGGATGCCAGTATCTATACACACCTTAAAGGGTAGGGGAAGTAGTTGAACACGTGACGTACGTTGGCAGTTAGCAGATAAGTGTATAGGAGATCCGACGTGACCTACAAGAGTAATTGACGTTCGAATGGGTAAAAGAAAAGTGCCCCTAAAAATCCAGCCAATCTGAGACCCACCAGCAGTACTAACTAGTAGTGAAAAAGTGCAGAAAGTGGACACGTGACCTAGGTGAGCTTGTAGTAACCTACTAGAGTAATATGATCTTATGAGGGTGAAACGAAGGAGCCCCTAACCCTCAGGATGATCAGATACCTAAAACAATATTTCAGCAGAATAGGAAACTGAAAACTCCTGAATGAATCTGATTAGTGCGACCCATATAGGAAATGAAACATGAAATGAAACATGAAACCGACCCATGCAAGTGAAAAACAGGTGGTGGGTAGCAAAACCCGGTGGACTCGGTGCCGAAAAACTGAATGCAAGAGGTCGATCGAAAACATATACAACAAGTTTCCCAAAAAGTGTAACCAGCATGAAACCTGTTTCAAACAAAACCACATTTTAAATCAGCTATATTGTGCAACATGCCATAACTTAATTGACCACCAGGGGACGTAGAACGCACTGAGAGTGCAGTAAGTAAAAACAACCACCAGAGGTCGCCCTAGGACAACAAATAGCAATTTAACAGTAAAAGCATTCGGGGAAATGACGGGCCTAATACGAAACTAAGGAAGCATGCTCGTGGGAACCAGCCGAAAACCGAACGCCGGCACTCGTGTGAACAAACCGAAAGTTCACACGAGTGCGACCGAAACAACAGGGATGACGAAAAACGGCCGCGCCGAAAATGCGACGGCCGAGACTTACGATTCTGCAGCGAAGGTCTCGAACAGGAATTGAAGCCAGACGGGCGAAAACCGGAGGAGACAGCACTCGCAGGGCCCAGGAATCCACCAACGGAGGTACAGGTGAGCAGAATGGCGCCAGCAAAAAACGGAAGTGACGATCTCTCTACCCACAATTCGCCAGACCCAACAGGTAATGAGGGAAGGGTTGATGCCCCTTTAAGAAGGGGAACCAAGCCCCTCCCACAACTTCAGGCCATGCCTTCCATATATCTCAGCCTAGCAGAGGCCTGTGTATTATAGGCTTTAGAAGCGCAAGTGTTGGTGTAGGTCGGTATCCAGCACTGTTCACTTCAAAGACATATTTTTTTTCCATTTAAAAAGGCTGCAACACAAAGAAACATAGAATGTGTCGGCAGATCAGAACCATTTGGTCCATCTAGTCTGCCCATTTTTCTAAATACTTTTATTAGTCCCCAGTTCCCTATATCACATCTAGGATTGCCTTGTGCCTATCCCAAGAATGCTTAAACTCCTTCACTGTGATTACCTCTACCACTTCTGCTGGAAGGCTATTCCATACATCCACTACCCTCTCAGTAAAGTAATACTTCCTGATATTACTTTTAAATCGTTGCCCCTCTAATTTAAGACTATGTCCTCTAGTTGTGGTAGTTTTTCTTCTTTTAAATATACTCTCTTCCTTTACTGTGTTGATTCCCTTTATGTATTTAAATGTTTCTATCATATCCCCCCTGTTACGTCTTTCCTCCAAGCTATACATGTTAAGATGCTTTAACCTTTCCTGGTAAGTTTTATCCTGCAACCCATGTACCAGTTTAGTAGCCCTTCTCTGAACTCTCTCCAAAGTATCAATATCCTTCTGGAGATACGGTCTCCAGTACTGCGTACAATACTCTAAGTGAGGTCTCACCAGTGCTCTGTACAATGGCATGAGCACTTCCCTCTTCCTACTGCTAATACCTCTCCCTATGCAACCAAGCATTCTGCTAGCATTTCCTGATGCTCTATTGCATTGCCTACCTACCTTCAAGTCCTCTGAAATTATTACTCCTAAATCCCTTTCCTCAGATGTTGAGGTTAGGACTGTACCCAATAGTCTATATTCTGCTTTTGGGTTTTTACGCCCAAGGTGCATAATCTTGCACACGAGGCGTCTCGGTCCTAATGTGAATATTGGTAAAAACTGTCCACTTAGTGGTACCATCACTGTCTACGTAGAAATCTCCGTCTCTTCTTACACTAGCTCCGTTCTATTTGCCTCTTATAAATAATTGCAATGTTTGTTTAAGAAGTGGATAGTAAAGTTGAGATTAAGGGAGGAAGAAAGCAGTGAAAAATTGGCCTGTGAGGTATCTTATCCACCGACTCCAGTATGGAGAAGGTGGAAATGCCCTGGGTAGGGCAGAATAAGGAACCAGGTTATCAAAAATAAAGTACAGTGGAAGGCAGGAGCAGAGTGCCACCCGTACCCACATCTGTATTTACAGTTATAACTGAGGTCTGTTAGGTACAGTTCCAGAGCAAAATTTTGGCAAGATCGCAATCCCTGTCGGGCAAGAAAAAATTTGACATTTCTGTGATCTCCTCATGGGGTCCACAGCAGGTCTTACAATGGGGCAGTTTCTGGCAAAACTGCAGGTTGGGGAGTCTTCTTGGAGATGTTGTTAGAGTTCCTTGGCGGGACCTGCATCTGAAAGTTGAGTCTTCTATAGCCAACTGCTTATTGTCTGTAGTCACCGACAGCATTTGGAAGAGGCTCCATTTGTACATGACCTCCGTTGACGTCGGGTAAGTAGTCTGAGGGCCCATACTCCTTCTCCATAGCATAGCAGTACACAACAACTCATCAGAGATGGATATTTATGCTCCCTCATATTGGATATTTGTCTGCTTATGGGCAAGTGAAAGGAATGCCATTTTATCGGAAACTGATTGCATTTTCTCAATTGTCACTTGGGGCTTTTTGCAGTGCCCTCTAGGCCTTTTTAACACTGAACAAGTCATGTTTTGTGTGATCTGTGCACGTATTTTGGACTGCAGCCCCGACTGCCTCCAGATTACTGGGGATCTGCAGGTTTGGCATCTACATTTTCCTATTATGTGTTGCAACCTGACTAGTCTGATTTGTATACTTGTTGAGTGAGTTGCTTATTATCTTCCACAATGTTCCTCTGTTTCTTATGGGATGTCTCCAGAGCAGCTTTCAATCCACAGACTTCTGTTTTGAGGTCAGTCACCTCTGATCTGATTGAGCACCATTGCTCTGATATGCCATCTGGTGGCCAGGATTATGTTTCCGGTCAACCTTTTTACTGGCTGGCCAATGTTGATCTCATCCGAGAAGCTGAGTCCATTCGGCAAACGATATGGGAGTCAATGTGAGAGACGGCGGCCCCATTTTCCCTCAACAGCAGTGTCCGAATATCAGGAGTTGCTGGTTTCTTTAACTTTTTTTTCCCCCCCTGCTTCTTAGATTTCCTCCCCATTTCTTCATTACACCGTGAGGTATAAGAGTCTGGTGTGTTAGACTGTTTGGACATCGAAATCAATGTCCAAACTGTTGGACTTGTTTTGAAGTGCTTGGATCTCCGAAAACAAATCTGCTCCTGTCCAGTCAGCAGTACCCCTGAGCTGAGCCTATTTTATGTCTGCTTTTCGTACCTTTTAAGTTGCCTCAAGATGTTAAAGCTAAAAGAGCAATGTTTAAGGGACAATTGTTGGGGGGAAAAATGTGTTTAAAATATATTTAACTGAAAGATTGCATCAAGTGTAAGTATTTTAATTAGAAATGCTTTAACCCCTAAAGGACAGACCCTTTGAAACATTTTTGGTCATTCCGGACAATGGCTATTTTAATATTTTTGTGCTGTTTGTGTTTAACTGTAATTTTTCTTCTATGTAATTTGCTGTACCCACACAATTATTTTTTTATTGTTTTTATCGGAACAAGAAGGGCTTTCTTTAGATACCATCATTTTGATCATATCCTAGAATATAATATAAAAAATATATAAAATATGGTGACAAAAAACACATGGTCTGTCTTTTATTTGAAAAATCTTTTACTTCTCTACAAAAGCTAATGAAAAGAACTGCTAAATAGATTCTACTATTTCTCCTGAGTCCAGGGATACCACCCATGTTTGGGGGCTAAAAAGCCATATTTGGGAGGTGCACTTTTCGGTTTTCCAACTTGGAATTTTGACAGGCATGACAGCCTGCGCCCAAGTCCCGTGTTTTTTTTAAGCCCCCCCCCCCCCTTGTATTTTACCCCTCAAACCATTTTTTTTTTTAAAAGCAGACACCCTAGGCTATTTCAAATGGTGGTATTTTAACACTTTCTATGCACTAATTCTACCCCTAAAAATGCACAAATAAGAAAAAATGTGCTGCTGTGCAGTGATCAGTGGCAGGGAAGGGGTTAATACAAAGGGTATGGCTTTTATTAAAAAAAAAAAGCCCCTGGGTCTCACAATTTTGTAACATTTTATTTAAGTTATTACAATTAAAAACTTACATTATACAGATCTGTCTCTCTCCCTCACTAAAACTCAAGTGGGGAGATGGAGGCAGATCCAGATGGGTCAAACCAATATTGGTAAATGCTCATCTGAGCAATCACCAAACCGCCTTTGCCGCTGATCGGCTTACTGATCGCTATAAATGCACTCAGACGGCTTCAGAAAAAGGTTTACGGTACACCTAATCCCCTAGCGGGTATAATTAACCCCTAGTGGGTGTAACAAAACCAAAAAATGCTGATAGCAAAAAATGCTTCTGCAGCAAGATAGCTGCATATGCGCCAGATCGCAGCTTAGGCAGTGATCTACAGCAAGCAAAGGGGTTAATAGCTCTTAAAAGAGCCTTTGTTTTACTGTAATAAATGACCATTAAAAAAATAATTAACCCCTAAAAAATGCACAGACGGCAACAAATGTGCTCCTGTGTAAGATCACTGCAGATCAATGGCAGGGAAGGGGTTAAACACTGGAAAGGGTTTTTATAAAAGCCCTTGGTTCTTAATATTTTATTAAATATTTAATGTATTACTATACACACTTGTAAATATTGCCTTTGATTACTGTATGGTAAGAGCTCATCTGAGCTCTTACCATACTTGCCGGCACACAGATCACACTGATCTGATGTGCCGGCATAGAGCAGTGCCCCCTATAGCAACTGAAGTGAAAAAAAATCACTTTTTAGTTCGCTTTCTAAGCACACATGTGCAGCCGGCATCTCCATTTTTAAATCAAAGCACCCCTTGCACAAGTCCTCTACATACATCTACTACCTTTGGTCGCTTTCTTTGCTCTTTTTTTTTTTTTAGTGCCTTGCACGTCCTGTATCACTAAGTACACATTTTTTCATGACGTGCTGGGCACGTCACATGTCGGGAAGGGGTTAATAAAAATATACAAATTACCTTTTATTGAGCTCTGTGAGGGGGTTGGGGGGGGGGTATGTTGCTTATAATCATAGGTCAGATGGAGGAAGAGCTGTACCCAAAATATCTGCCACCTCATAGTGCTATGCCAGCAAAGCTAGCTCTATAGGGTACTTTGTTTGTATTCTTTCATCAAACCATTTCTATTTAATGATGCAATTAAAGAATGCAAGTAAAGTGTAAAGCCCTCTTTGCACCTTGTAACCTTGTGTCAGATGAGGGAAGCTCAGTCTCTTTTCAAACAAGATTCGAAACATGTCCCCCCACCAATATAGCTACATAGAGCAATGCGGACTCTGTAAGCTACTTTGTTTTTTGTTTTTTTTTCATTAAAATATGTCTGTTTTGTAACTATTTAGTTAAAAGTAACATATATTGCCGGACATTGTCCTCAAACGCAAACATTCAGATACTTGGTAATGCCTGAAGTTGAAATTCTAGATGTTGATGGTGTTTATTTAAATTTTCATTGTTGGGCTACCAAAATTTGGTAACATAGTCTGTATGTGGAGAATGAGCATGTCGCATCCCAATTTAGCCTGCTAGTGCTAAAACTGTCATGGCATTGGCTTATTCAGACTACTAAAAATGCAGACCACCAGTAGTGCTTAACTCTGGAAACGAGGGATTCAAACTGGGTGTTTAATTCAAGTCACATTCTCACTTTTCAAATGCTGTCCTCTTGTTACAGAAAATCTACATTTCAGATATGTCATTATTTTTCATTTTTGATTCTTTTTTCCATTTTTAGTACGCCAGATACCGCTGTGAGTTAAAATGCATAGACTCTCCAATTGCAACTCCAAGAAAGCAAAGTAATATAACAAAGAAAGCTGAAGATAAAGAAAATTGTGACACTAAAGTAACAAAGTCTGAGGGTCCTTTTCTGCAGCCAGCACCATGGACCCCCATCACAAAGAGGAGCCACAATGCGAAGAAGGGGGTTCTCACTACCCCTAACAATAATATTGTAGTTCCACCAAAAGGTAGGCATCTCTTGAGTTCATACTGCAAAATTGCATTGTGTTAGTTTTAATTTTTAGTGGCGCTATTTCCTATTTAGGATAATGTATGAACAGCTGTCTAAATCATAGTCCCTTAGCAAATGCATTATGATTATTCAATATAAACCACAACTACATACTCCTTCAAAAGGAGGGCTTTGTATACAATTGGTGAAGTACCAAATCACATTTAGAATGTGTCCTTATATGTTGTGCTTAAACAATACATATATGTTTTAGATCATTAATGTCCAAAATGATAGTCCATGGGCCATCTCTTTTTATGTAATACTCATCCCGGCTGAAACTGCCCTTTGGTTTAAAAACAGATACCCTCCCCTCATCCTAAATGACAATCCTATGTGGCACTCCACAGTAAAAAGCAGGAAAACACTGATGGAAATACATTAGTCTTCCATATCTTATGTCAGACTGATACAACAATACATAACCTCCTGGTTTTAAATATTGCTAAACGAAGTGATCAGCAAAGAGGGAAAATAATCAGATTAGATTTATTCTTTGCAAAACCTTGGTTGCCTGTGATAGTCACCTGTCGAATATGATTTTATTATTAGTGCAAAAAAGTCCTTATGTTCAAGACACCCCCACAAAGAAACAAGCGGCTGCTGCAGATGACATTACATATGTAATCAGCCCAGAAAGACGGTAAGAGTGTGCGCTTTGTGAGTTTATTTTTCTGTCATTCGTACCATCCTTTTTTGTTTCTGTTTGTTTTTTTAATTAAAAATATTCAATCCGTTAAGACCCTGGTAATATTTCAAAATGTTTCCATGTACACATTGCACTTCACTGTCCTAAATTATTGGTATCATATTTTGATTATTTCTATTAAAATTGCCCACAATGTATGAAATCCCCCCTCTAACATTTAGTTTTACTTCCACTATAGCAGTGTCTCTATATCCACTTATTTTATTGCTTTATTAAAACTATAACGGAACATATTTCATTGAATCACTTTTAAATTAACAGTGATGCTACTCTTTGGTCCATGGAATTTTATTTCCACAAGGTGGCGTTGCATAGCAAGAAAATAAAAAATGCTTCTACAGAAACGTTGACCATGTTGAAATGTCATTCACTGGTTTTGTTTTTATTTATTTATTTTATCTTTTGTACCTCTCTTGATAGATGTCGCTCTGTGGAATTGGACTTAAACCAAGCACATTTAGATGGCACTCAAAAGAAGAAAGGAGCAAAGGTGTTTGGAAGTTTAGAGAGAGGACTTGATAAAATGATCACCATGCTTACGCCAAATAAACGAAAAGGCTGCGCAAGAGAAGGACCCAGAAAATTGAGGGTAAAAGATCTTGGGTTATAGTTCACCTTTTCTAGGTTACAAATCATTGAGTAGGACTAGCCAAGTTCTGATCTCTCCCTCCTTCCTCCCCTCAAAATCAGATCATTGAGGTAGTAAATTGTTCACGTTGTCAGATATCCAGACTCCTCAAACAAAAGATTGAAGTATTTATAACAAAACTTTGCCATTTCATTGTCCCTAATAAATGATTATCATTTTTCAGGCCCACTACAATGTGACCACCACGAATCTTTTAAATGCGGACCAGTTGCTGAACGAGATAACAAAGATACTTCCACTGAAGAATGTAGACTATGTACAGAAAGGGTAAATCTTCTACAACTATTTGGGGAGGAAAAGTATTTTCATATAATGTCTTTAACATTTATTTTGGTGACTTTTTTTTTTTTCTAGTAATAACAATTACAACGTTTTAATACTTTTTTTTTTTTTTTTCATAGTTTCATTAACATATTAACAGTCCTTTTTGTTTTAATCTTAATGCTTTTTGTATATTTTTTTTCTTCACAGGTATATTTTGAAATGCAAAACCCAATCTGATTTTGGCAAAGTGACCATGCAGTTTGAATTGGAAGTATGTCAATTAAGCAAACCTGAAGTTGTGGGTATCAGAAGGCAGCGACTAAAAGGGGATGCCTGGGTGTACAAGAGACTAGTGGAAGATATCCTTTCCAGCTGCAAGGTCTAACTATGGACCTTATTGTGTTTATTGATGTCACATTAGCCTTGGACACTATTTTTTACTTTATCAATGTTGACCGGTTTTGACGAATAAAGACGGGACTGGTTTTGTGAATAAATGTAAATAAATTTCTGTTTTAGCTGTCTTTTGTAAGTTTCTCCCTTTTAATGTCTTCAACAGTCCTAATCATTGTAATTGTGTAACTTTCTGAAATAAAATAATTTTGAATGTATGGTGAGCTTTCTCATTTTATTGTTGTAAAATAGGGAATGGTTTTAGTTTTTTTGTTTTTAGATGTTTGATACCAGCGCTGTGTTGCCTGTCTATTGAAGGAAATGTTGACTGGAGGGAGGTGATGGCAAATTTGCATAATTCTTTTCCTGTCTGTGGTTCTTAAGTAGGATTTATTGAGGTTGTTAATTAAGCCACAGCTGTGGTTACTAGAGTTAAACTGTATGCTCAATATGTTGAATAAAATAGGATTGACTCCAATAAATGTGTTTTTTAAAGGTAACAAAATGCCAGGCTTCCATCTATGAAGTCGTACACTTTGTAATGAAATGTACATTTATTACCTGGGCTTTGGACCAATGGGTAATGATCACAACTGTGTATATTTTCTTAATCCTGTTGAAATATTTAAAGGTCACCAAAACCCTAAAATTAACATTTTGGGTTTGTTTTTGTTAACATAAGACTTAACATAAAATTATCCAATGGAAACTATTGCAAGCCGGACCATTTGTACCATAACAGGGAAGCTAAACCACATTCGGATATATATATAATATATATAAATATCTCAATAAGTAGGTTATGGATACTGCATACACTATATGTACAATGTATTGGGGACTCCTGGCCATTACACCAACAGGGACTTATCATTTTCTAAATAAATAAGGGTATTCAGCTGAATGGGAGGATATTTCCAACTCTACTACTTTAGCCTTACGTTTGAAATTCCTGCAATTCTCCCTTTACTAAAAACTAAAAGTAGCAATTTTAAAATTTTATTTCCGAACCATTTATCCTAATGCGACCTTTTGACCCCAATCCTAACCCTAAATTGTATGCTAACCGTAACCCTAATGTTACTCTAACCCTAACATTTATGCTAACCGTAGATGTACAGCATCTTTTTTAGCCCCTTTTTTTTGTGTGTGTGTGTGTGTGTGTGTGTGTGTGTGTGCGCGCGCAATATTGCCGACTGCCTCTAGGGGCAGTCTAGAAATAGCAACAGAGCGACAGAAGTGAGAACTACTCCTCACTACCGCTGCTCTTACCCACAAGAGGGCAGCACCAATTTGGAGGAGCATGCTACTCTCCAAAATGGCGTCCACATTCACTCTCCTGAATTTCGGTGTTGCGTATTATCACGACAATAAGGCATTATCGAAAAACTGTCTCGGCAGTGTTTTCGATTGTTGATCGCGTGCACCACTCATTTCACTTTAGTCGTCCAATCTCGTGAAGGGGTTAAGGAACTACCACTTACATTTGACTGAGGAAAATCTAGCAGGGATGAAATTTCACAAACGAAATGCATTGGTAGCATCCTATCACAATACCAAACCTGAACTCACGGAGCTCGTCAGAACAACCCATTTTTTTCACAAGTGTTTGTAACTCCAGACTGCATGGCTAGATGCTTGTTTTTTTTTTGACGGGGGGGGGGGGGGTATGTTTTGTTTTGTTTTTTACACCTGTGTAAGTAGGTCTGCTTGAAACACCTGAATTCAATCATTAAGAGGTGTCTCAAAACTTTAGTCCATATAGTTTATATGAAAGGTTAAAGAACATTAAAGGAGCACTAGACGTTCTATTTCACTTGTGCTTCTAGTGTAGAAATGCAAGTGAGACGTTAGTTGTCCCTAGTGTGAGGATAAACTGACATGGATTTTTGTCAGTTCATCGTCTGACCGACGGCTGCCATGCTTCCATAGGAAACAAGAAACCTTAACTAGGTCCCCCTGCTGATCCCATACATTCCGCTGTCTGAGCAGGACGAGCCCCAGCTCTGTTTGGCTCAGCAAGTGACAACCAGGAACTACTGTGTCTCAGATGTGAGACATAGCAGAGAGTAAACCCGCATGTATCTATTAAGATATCTTCAGGTTTACTCCAAGCTCTCTGGACATGTTTTTTTTTTTAACCCTTGCTTCCTTCAAGGGTTAAAAACTGTTCAGTGTTCCTTTAAACGGTCCATTTGTGGTTTTAGATGCTGCAAGGCAGTCTTTTTTTCAGTGGATGCGATTATTGTTGTAAAGGCATATGTCAGACAGATTTAAGATCTTGAAATAAACAATATTTAAATATACTTTTTTTTAAAATTTATTTTTATTGGTTCCATTGGTTTGGAAATCCGCTACAAAGGAAGGTTCGGATGCAGCAAGGCACATTTCAGATTCTGTATGATGGTAATATGCCTTCATCTTATGTTAACTGAAGTTTTTCCATTTGGCCATAAACAAAATCACCTGCTCTTATGGAACTCTCATACCTCGAGCCTTGACCCACAAGGAGCTAAACTATGGCACCATCAGGACATTTCAAAGATCAGGAAGTTTAGCCAAATGTGATGACTCTGTAAGGGTGTAACCAGCAGAAAGGCTACCAAAAGATCAATGGCAAATGTAATGACCAACTGTACTACAAAATAATTTTTCTCTAACTAATAAAGATTCCTTTTTATTTTGTGTTCTCTTCCCTTCTCGGAGCCTAAATGCTGATAAACTTTTCTACCAAATTTCTGAGGATCCCGCTGAAGATGGAGGCAGTACATGTTATAATGTGCATCTCCACCTCCTTACTACTGACAAACAGAAGATGTAGGTGGCGCTCATTTGTGTAGGAAGGCAAAGACATGCATTGACACTTCCATCCTTGGTTCGATTCTGAGCCGACCAAAGATTCCATCAACATGTCCGCTCACAGATTTCTGAATACTTTAATGGAGAAATGATTTTTGTTGGATCTTATGGAAACATAGAATGTGTTGGTAGATAAGAACCATTTGGTCCATCTAATCTGCCCAACTTTCTAAATACTTTTATTAGTGCCTGGCCTTATCTTATATCTAGGATAGCCTTGTGCCTAGCCCATGCATGCTTACCTGTGTTTACTTCTACCACTTCCGCTGAAAGGCTATTCAATACATATCCTTTGAATGAGCTGCAGTACCGTAATACAATGATACTCTCCATTTTCCAGGCTGTTGAGTGGGGCAAGATGGAAACCATTGCAGACAAGAAAAGACCTAGAAACTTTGTAAAAATCATTTGAAAAAATGACTGATGAGCGCAGTGTGAAGCTTGGCAGAGATGGCATCAATTCATAGGGCTGACTGTTCTGCTGGGATAAAGTCTCCTATTAGGATAGAGGAGAAAATGAATATCTCCAAATATTTAGATTTGTTGGCGCAAAACATGCTACTCTCTAAAATAAATTAAAGGCTGGAGATTCCCCCCATACGTTGTAATCTGGCTAAACACACTTTAAGGGGTGCTCCTATCTTCAAATCCATGCGTGAATTAGAATATACATATATATATATATATATTTATATCTCCAAAGTGACTTACTGCGATCAGATTTTTGATATCCATTTTATCTGTATATAATGTGTGTAGTCTGAACCAAGATCAAAAGTTGCTTGTAATTATAAGTTAGTGCTTAGTGGACATAACCTTGAATTGGATGCAGATTATTAGTCAAGTAAGACATGAGTAATATCAATAAACAATAGCTTAAAAGTAATCTGTGAAAAAAAGTGTCTAGCAGAAGTATTTAAGGACGAAATTCAAATAATTATTTTATGACTTACCCAAAATTAAATACTTTGTTTATCAACACAATTGAATATCTGGAAAGTCTTGAAAGAAGACTTGCGTCCATCAAGTTCAACCCTATTCCTATCCCATGTTTACCACTGTTGATTCAAAAGAAGGCAAATAAAATCCCCTTCTGCAGTTTTCGAATTCTTCATTTAGTGGGGAAAAAAATTCCTTCTTGACTCCTAATGGCAATCAGGTTTCTCCTTGGATCAACAAGCACTAAATAAATATTAATGCCTATACTTACATGCATAGCCCTCTTTGCCCTGGTTCATTAAAAAAGTATCCAGGCCACTTTTAAAGGCATCTAACGTATTTGCCAGAACCACTTCGTCAGGAAGTGAATTCCATATCTTAATTGTCTTTACTGTAAAAAAATCCCTTCCGCTGTTGTAGACTAAATCTCCTTTCTTCAAGTCTTAGCGGGTGACCTCTTGTCCTTTGCATTGTCCTGTTAATGAACAGGCCTTTAGAAAGCTCTTTGTGTGGGCCCTGTACATATTTATATAACATTATCATATCCCCTCTAAGCTGTCATTTCTCTTAGGTGTCCAAATTTAACTTTTCCAGACTTTCTTCATAACTAAAACTTTCCATTCCCCTTATTAGTTTTGTAGCCCTCCTCTGCATGTTCTCTAGTTCCATAATGTCTGTTTTTTAAAAATGCGCCCAGAATTCAACCACAAATTCAAGGTGAGGTCTTAACATGGACCTATGAAGAGGCAGAATAATGTCTTCCTCCCGTGAGTCAATACACCCCAATATCTTATTGACTTTTGCAGCTGCCAGCTGACACGGTGCACTACTGCTAGGTCTATTGTCTACAACTACTCCTAATCTTTTTCATTAGTAGATTTCCCCAAGGAAACACTATTTAAGCTAAATGTTGCATTTTTATCATTGTACCCGAAATGGATAATTTTACACTCGTCTACATTGAATCACATTTGCCATTTATCTGCCAAATTACCCAATTTGTCCAAATCCTCTTGCAGCGAAGATACATCTAGTGCAGACTGTATTACTCTGCTTAATTTTGTGTTGTCGGCAAATGCTGAGACATGGCTCCCTATGAACTTGGGAGATCATTAATAAAAAAATTAAAAAGAAGAGGACCCAGTACAGAACCCTGAGGTACTCCACTTATCACATCTGTCCAATTTGAGAACTTCCCATTTACCACCACCCTTTGCATTCTATCTTTCAACCAATTGCCAATCCACAAACAAACCTTTGGCCCTACGATTCGGAAGAAGTCATGAAAGGCTTTTTTATCTTAAAATATAGTGTTCAACAAATGAAGAAGGTGCTCATTAAACTGTTATTGGTGCCATTGTCTTTTTAAATCCTCTTGTGAGCATATTGATGACACTGATCACAGACAAGTGGAGAGAACTCTTTAGGTGCTGCGTACAAAACAGTATAACATGGTGTAAAGTTGTTGATGAGGTTGTTCGTCTCAAATATAATTATTCTATACAAGGCAGCTAGTCTAATGATCAAAATATGTATACAGTGACAAGATAACAACAGGCATGCAAGATGTGCCGGACAGAAAGATTAAAGTGGAAGTAATGTCATATAAAGTTTTCCCTTAAATAAAAGGTATAAATACTTTCAATAAAATGCTTTTTGAATTTTGTTTCTATCATTAAACCTTCAAAAGGTATTTTACCCCCTTAGGGAGTGGACTGTTTTAAAAAATGTGTACCCAACATGGCTGTTTTTAAATTTCTGTGGTGTTTGTGTTTATTTATAATTTGCCTCTATCTCATTGTATGTACCCACAAATATTATTTACTGTTTTCATCGCCATAAAAAGTTTTTTTTATTTAGGTACCACTACTATCCTCATATCATATACTTTAATATAAACACTTAAAAAAAAAAAAAATCTTAAAATATGATGACAAATTTTTACCTCACAAATGTTTCACACAATTCTCAACGGTAAAAAAGAACCAGTCTAAATAATTTCTAATATTTATGTGTAGTTTCTAAATACCAATGTTTAGATGTTTTTCTGTTGTTTTTTGTCAAGTTATAGGGCAATAACTGAAATTGACCTTTTGACCTCAACCGTAAATATACCAACCCTAACTCAACTCTAACCTGAACCCTAGATCTAGGGTAAATTTTTGCAATTTGTTTTACTTGTAATGTTGCTGACTGCCTCTAGAGGTAGTATAGAAACAGTGACAGACATGATCAGTGGCATTTTTCAAGGTCAAGCTGGAGCAAACGCAGAGCCCTGGAGGGCCACATTTTGGTGTTGCTGGATGCCAAAACCGGTTAACCATAGGAAGCGATCATTGATTGCTGCCTATGTGGATTTCACCGCAGGACGTACCAGGAATGTCAGATGTCATTAACTTGACAGCTTTTCTGTGATTGTTTTTTTTTTTTCAAAAAAGAGTTGCTTACTTAGAGAATGTCTAAAAGTTATCTCCAAATGTTTAATTATTTTTACCTTTAGTTCAAAGACACATTTGCATTTCAAAAAATGTTACTATGGATCATATAAATAAAAGGCAATTATCCTTTGAGATGTAAATGTATCACCAGCTGACATTGTAAATGGGGACCGAAATAGAGTCCCCATTCTTACGAATAGGTCAATCGACCTATTCGTATGAATGGGGACTCTATTTCGGTTTATAGAATAGCAATAGCATTACATGTATTACATAAACCGAAAGTCTATAAACCGAAAGACATTCGGTTTATAGAAAGCCAATAGCATTACATGTATTCCATAAACCGAAAGTCTATAAACCGAATCTCTTTCGGTTTATAGACTTTCGGTTTATGTAATACATGTAATGCTATTGCTATTCTATAAACCGAAATAGAGTTCCCATTCATACGAATAGGTCAATTGACCTATCCATATGAATGGGGATTCTATTTCGGTTTATAGAAAGCCCATAGCATTACATGTATTCCATAAATCGAAAGTCTATAAACCGAAAGACATTCGGTTTATAGACTTTCAGTTTATGGAATACATGTAATGCTATTGGCTTTCTATAAACCAAATCTCTTTCGGTTTATAGACTTTCAGTTTATGTAATACATGTAATGCTATTGCTATTCTATAAACCGAAATAGAGTCCCCATTCATACGAATAGGTCAATTGACCTATTCGTATGAATGGGGACTCTATTTCGGTTTATAGAAAGCCAATAGCATTACATGTATTCCATTAACCGAAAGTCTATAAACCGAAAGACATTCGGTTTATAGACTTTCGGTTTATGGAATTCATGTAATGCTATTGGCTTTCTATAAACCAAATCTCTTTCGGTTTATAGACTTTTGGTTTATGTAATACATGTAATGCTATTAGGTCAATTGACCTATTCGTATGAATGGGGACTCTATTTCGGTTTATAGAAAGCCCATAGCATTACATACAATGTATATGTATGTAATGCTATGGGCTTTCTGATTGGCTGCCCTGCAGCCTTTCAAAACGCGCCATTAAATCGCTGAACACCGAACTCCACCCCGGACATACAGTGGAATGTCCGTGTTAGGGTCCGGGGTCCAGAAATTGTAATGTTTGGGACGAATCAGAACTTTGCGTTTCGGGTTCGCTCAACACTAATTATAGCCTAACAACTACTGGGCCTTATAGTATATATAGGATATAGCTTAACCCATTACTGAAAAAATACAAAATATTAATTATAGATTTTTTTTTTTATAAACTCTTGTATGTTTATTGCACCTTGAAGGGCTGGACTGAATATCCTTCTTTTATTGACTATACAATGAAAAGTCTGCTTCTGTCTGAATTCTAGAGTAGTATAACATGTTCTTTACCTGGTTTGTTCATAAATGTTAAAGGAATCATAAAACATATACAGCAAGTACATGTCTTTATCACCAGCACAGGGAAGGAATTATAAATAGCTAGTGAATGGGGATGGAGTGGCAAGCTATAAATCAGTCCTATATTTCTCAAACTATAATAAAGTACCAAACTAAAACTCAACAGTTCTGTAATAACTTCAGTGCCCAAAAGTTGATTTATGATCGTTTTATCACTTGACTCCTCACTAATCCACATTTTATATGCTGTCAAAAATGCTTTGAAACACATAGTGAAGTAATGGGATGGACAGCAGTACCTCGTGGGTGAGAATTTTATTTTGTTATTTTTCCTAATTGAAGAGTAAAAAAAAAAAAGAAATACTGGACTTATGTTTGATGACTTTTTATAAACATTTTTAAAAAATCATTTGCTATACATGACATTATTTTTTCAGTTGCAAGGAGTAGGTTATTGGTGATTACCTT
This sequence comes from Pelodytes ibericus, assembly GCA_036172795.1. NCBI lineage: Eukaryota > Metazoa > Chordata > Amphibia > Anura > Pelodytidae > Pelodytes > Pelodytes ibericus. The sequence goes on from CM069860.1 coordinate 43,210,380, forward strand.
TCCAGTACCTTTTTTTCAAAAAATATAAAATTGTGTATTGTAAAAAATTCAAATTCCAAGAGATTGGTTATTGGGGATTAGCTTTTTTTTTTTTAATAAAATCATATAAATAAACAAAATAAAACTCTACTATTGCAGTATTAAAAATATTATTGTCCTAAGCCACTAATTCCGGGAATCTTGCTTCTTAAATGTACTTTTATCAGAGTTTTTCCCTATTTGTACCACTGATCTGATCTAGTAATCCTTGGTATAACGATGTTATAAACCCTCACATTCTATGAACACTTTAGATGAACATTGTTACATATTACAGAACGAAATTAAAAGTGGTACACGTCACCCAACATCAAATATTAATCTGAAGAAGTCTGCAACCAAGTTTTAGTGAGAAAAAAAATGTGATTTAAAATTTTGCCAGAATTCAAAAAGGGACTAAATCTCGAATTGCAATTTTTATGGTATATTAAGTGCCATTTTTTGCTGACTAAAATAGTTTTGAATTCAATGAACTCCCATTCAACAGATATCCCTTGCAGTCATAATCTATGCTGATTTTCTGGGACATTTGAGGAGATTGAATTCTACGCATCCGCGGAGGTATGCATGCAGTTAGGTTACCACGGTAGTAATGCTGATACGCCCCCTTAGCATCCCATGTTGGGATTTATGGGGAGACAAGAGCACATTAGAATTGTAGAATTGGATGGTGAACTAAATACATAGGGGATAATTAGGGAAGGATGTCTTTTACTTCAGCCACTTAAAGACAGGATATCCAACATCTTTGGAAAGATCTTTGGTGGTAACTATATTCTGACACCCCAAGCTTTCCTTCTCCATATTGATCTGAAACTCACCAGGGCAGGCAATCGATCTCTTGCTATTCATGTTTTGCTGGCATGTAAGTTATCGATATCAAGACATTGGAGGAGCAAGGAAATGCCAACTTGGGACAAAATAAAAACCCAGATAAACTTTCAGATGGAGGCAGAGAGCCTAACGTATGAGGCTGGTAAAACATCCCCCAAATACATTGAGACATGGACCCCTTGGGATAATTTTCAATCGAGAATCCCTGAGATATAAAACCCTTTCTGTCGGCCTCTAAGTAAGCCAAGAGACATATAAGGACTTATCGATATCTGTTCACCCCCCCCCCCCCCCCCCCCGGGGAGATAGCCCCTCCACCCCTCTCCCCTTTTCTTCTGGAACATAGTATAGTTTAATGGTGATATTGTTGAACCTTCTTCGCACTTTTTTCTCTGTGCTGCCTGTTTGGCTTCCTGTGCAGCCTGCCGGCAGGCAGAATTACTGAGGGGGGATCTTCCAATCCCCTCTCACCTCCGTGCAAGCGCGGGCTTTTTTTTCAGTGCTGGGGGGAGCTGCCGCTTTTGTATACAAAATTTGTATACCTGTTATGCCGCTGTTAAGGTTGAATGTTTAACTGAAGCACATTGAATGGGAGTCATTGTTCCATGGCATGGTGTGCAACCGACTTGTGTTTTTTTCTGGCTAAGTTACGGAGTTGATCACCAAGGCTGCTCAAGTATACCGAATTATAGAAACGAGCTTTCAGGATTCTGGTATGCCATGATCCATTCAGTTTTCGCTTTTCGGGAATTGCTCAGGATTTACGTACTGATGTCACCACACGGATACAAAAAAGCTTGCTACATCAAGGGTTAAAGAAGTGAAAAGCTGTCTGGTTATGACAGATAACTTCCTAATTCAGAAATAAAGTGTAACCATTTTTCAAGGTAATCCAGCTATAAAATATACATCAGAGCTGAGTAAATAAATGACAACAAATAAATTCTCCAGATGAAGTTAATCAATTCACATGTGTTTTCCTTTAAATCAGTAAGCTCTAAAATCCTTGTGTAGAATTAAAAATGATGTGAGTTTCTTCTTTTTTTTTTGTTAATGCTAGACATGCACTTCATTAGAGGATACAGTGTAATCCCTAGCATTTTTGCTTTCATAGAATTATTTTTTTTTTTTTTTTTCAGGGAATTGATCCAGCCTTGTATATTTTGTTATTTATGTCCCACTAAGACGCTTTACTTTCCCAGAGAATTGTTCATATAAACTCCTAATGTGACACCACATCTTTTTTTTTTTTTAGCAGATAGTTACCATTTTAATTTAAATTTAAATGATTCTGTAATAGCTGGACAAATCATTCTGAGGTCCCTAGAGCTCTTAATTTTATTGTTCCAATGTGCGTGCTCGAAATTTCTATCTAAATGCTTATTTAAAAATGCTGACATTGTTTTACATTTTCTATATTCATTTACACCTCCTCGTCTTGAAAATCGTGTACTGTACGAAGTGTGATTAAACAGTGATAATTAAAAAAAAAGAAACACTTGCTAATTCTATTATTCAAAGAATAATAACTCCATGATTTACTCTAAAGCTGTACAATAAATTATATGAAAATAATACTAAATATTTGAATAAAATGTAATAATATGGCAGTATTAAATTTTTGAAATATATATATAGTATACAGTATAGCTTAGACTATAGCGTAGTAGTAGCTATTTCTGAACTTCAGCTTTCATGATTCTCTGCCAGAATTTTTTTTTACTGGATAAGGATTATGGATATTAGAGGTTAATAGCTGGAGCACTACCCATAGGCTACCACTAGTTTAGATATATCATAGATAGAGTTGAGCGGACACCTGGATGTTCGGGTTCGGCAGGTTCGACCGAACTTCGAAAAAATATCCGGGTCCGTGCTCGAACTTGACCCCGAACTTGACCCCGAACCCGAACCCCATTGAAGTCAATGGGGACACAAACTTTTGGCCACTAAAATGCCTCTAAAAAAGTCATGGAAAGGGCTAGAGGGCTGCAAAAGGAAGTAAAATAACAGTGCCCCAGCTGCGTTGGCGACCTCTTCCTCCTCATCATCCTCATCCTCCTCAAAAACTGTGCCCTGGCTTGACAGTTGTGTACCTGGCCTATGCTGGTGCAGGAACCCACCCTCCAAGCCACTTGGGAATGACTGGCCTGATAACCGTGGAAATGACCCCCCTTCTTCCTCCTCCTCTTCCTCCTGTGACACATCCTCTTCCATCATCGCCCTAAGCATTTTTTCAAGGAGACATTCAAGCGGGATAGTAAGGCTGAGAACGGCGTCATTGGCACTGGCCATGTTGGTGGAGTACTCGAATAGAGGCCCACTCATTGGTGGTGAAGCACAGTATTTGACGGTTCTATTTGACTCTCAGATATGAAGTGCACCGCAAGACGCAAATGTACTATTTAGCACCCAAAACAATTAGAATTTTTCAAAGTGCACTGTAACCACAGTATTTCACTGTTCTATTTGACTCTCAGATATGAAGTGCACCGCAAGTCGCAACTGTACTATTTACCACCCAAAACTATTAGAATTTTTCAAAGTGCGCTGTAAGCACAGTATTGGACTGTTCTATTTGACTCTCAGATATGAAGTGCACCACAAGACGCAAATGTACTATTTAGCACCCAAAACAATTAGAATTTTTCAAAGTGCGCTGTAACCACAGTATTTCCCTGTTCCATTTGACTCTCAGATATGAAGTGCAGCGCAAGACGCAAATGTACTATTTAGCACCCAAAATAATTAGAATTTTTCAATGTGCACTGTAACCACAGTATTTCACTGTTCTATTTGACTCTCAGATATGAAGTGCACCGCAAGTCGCAAATGTACTATTTACCACCCAAAACTATTAGAATTTTTCAAAGTGCGCTGTAAGCACAGTATTTGACGGTTCTATTTGACTCTCAGATATGAAGTGCAGGATGCAAATGTAATATTTAACACCAACAAATTGCAGTATTTAAAAATGCCTAGATGTTGCCCACTGAGCTAACAGAACAGGATTAAAGTCATGTGCCTGGAACACATGCAGTTGCAAGTGCACTGCACTCTCTGTGGCACTGGGCTCAGGGCAGGGTACAAATATGTAGTATAGCACCCACTAAAATAATCACTGTAATTTGAATAATCGCTGTAGTTTGAATAATTGCTGTAGTTTGAATAATTGCTGTAGTGTGCAGATTCAACACCAGAATTTTTTTTAATCTGTCCCTCACAGCTGCAGCATCCTCTCCCTACACTAAGAAGAGCTCATGTGATGTGTGTGTACGTGACTCCAGCTTATATATAGAGGCTGGGTCACATGCTACACTGGCCAATCACAGCCATGCCATTAGTAGGCATGGCTGTGATGGCTTCTAAGGTCAAACAAGTCAAACGCTTGTTGATTGGCTGCCCTGCAGCCTTTCAAAATGCACCATTAAATTGCCGAACCCCGAACTCCAACATGAACATACAGTGGAATGTCCGTGTTTGGGTCCGGGGTCCAAAAACCGTCATGTTCGGTACAAACCCGAACAGTGCGGTTTGGGTTCGCTCAACACTAATCTTAGACTGAAAGTGTGTTATTTTCAGGAATAGATAAAGTGTCCATACAAAGGCACCAGTGTCTGTGGTAAGGTATGTGAATGTTCATAGAACATTATTATATGCTCCATCAAAAACTCCAGAAAAGGTCTACTGTGAACAGCGTAAGTGCCCACCCCTGGGAATTTTTCTATTATTGCATGTATTTGTATTTTCACACATGGCACTAGTTATATCTATGATAGTCAATTTCCATAACATGTCTGTGGATTTCCTCCTTTAAGTAACAATTTATTAATAGCAGTCCTAATGTTGGTTCCCCTAGTGGTGGAGTTAGTTTTTTTGCTGCCGTAGGCCTGAGTAAATCAACAAAACCCCTCAATCTTCATTTGCATCATCCAGGGGCATCTGCAGGACTTTTTCCAAGTGCGGAGGGGGGGGCGATTAAACCAACCAAATGTATGGTCACTTACTACTTACACTTGTTTCTTTTCTTCTTTTTTTTTAACCAAAAAAAAAGTTGATGTTTGTTCTCCTCCCTGCTCTTCTTTTTGCAGGGAGGAGGATTGTTCAGACGGCAGGTGTGATTAAAGTGTTGGTGCAGGGAAGCGATTTACACTTGCTGGCAACTATTTCACTCAAATACTGCTGCCTGAGGAAATTGCCACATTGTAGGGCCGGCTCTGGGACAAATGGTGCCAGAGCCGGCATAGAGAGGTTCGCGCAGGGTTGCCACCAGGAATTTGCCACCAGCAATATGCCATTTTTGTGCAATTTAATATGCCAAGATTTTGCCCCTCAATATGCCATTTAATATGCCAGTATTTTGCCCCTCAGTATGCCATTATTCTGCCATTTAATATGCCAGTATTTTCCCCTCAATATGCCATTTAATATACCAGTATTTTTCCCCTCAGTATGCCATTCTTTTGCCATTTAATATGCCAGGATTTTGCCCCTCAATATGCCAGGATTTTGCCATTTAATATGCCAGTATTTTGCCAACCTCCTTCCCCAGTACTAACCTCCTTGCTGCTCTGTCTCCAGGTGCTCTGCAGGTCTTCTTCAAGAGTTGGTTGTGGTGTTCATCTCTAGATTGCTAGTACATCAATCTCATTTACTCCAGATTCTCAATTCCCAAATCTATGCATCTGTTATGAAGACGTTCCTTCATAATCTGGGCATGGAACTGATCCTGATTACTCACAATCATGGCCAGTTGCTTTTCATCCTAGAGATGTCATGCTTAATCCCAGTAGCCGGTATTTTGCCCTGCAGTATGCAATTCTTTTGCCATTTAATATGCCAGTATTTTGCCCCTCAATATGCCATTCTTGTGCAATTTAATATGCCAATATTTTGCCCCTCAATATGCCATTTAATATGCCAGTATTTTTCCCCTCAGTATGCCATTCTTTTGCCATTTAATATGCCAGGATTTTGCCCCTCAATATGCCAGGATTTTGCCACCCTCCTTCCCCAGTACTAACCTCCTTGCTGCTCTGTCTCCCGGTGCTCTGCAGGTCCGCGGCTGTGAGGGAAGCGTTATGCATTCCCCTCCAGCCACCCGGCTTCAAGTTTTGACAAACTTTATTGAAGCCGCGCCGCTGAAGGGGAGCGCAGAACGCTTCCCTCACAGCCGCGGACCGGCTAAATCCCCTGATGGCGGGCCTCCCCCTTGTGGAGCCCTAAGGCAGCCGTCTGTGCTGCCTTACGATAGTGCTGGCCCTGGATGTGTATTCCATAGCAGCTGCATTACCAATTCATAATCATATATTAGCTAACCTTTAACACTCTATTTGTGAGTACTCTCTTTACATGATGCTTAACATACTGGCTGAGAGTCATGGGAAATGCAGGCTTCTGGTTTATTTGGCATGGACCATGGTAACATTATACAATATGAGCGGTTCCAGTATTGTGGTCTATTACCCACACAGAGTGTACCTTATAATGCTTCCTAGGCCATAAGTGCCAGCTAAACTTTGAAATATGTCACACCCAGTCTCTTTTAAACCCCATTCTCTCTCACACAAAATGTGAGACTAATGGGCATTTCCTATAACGAGGTACCAGTATCATACTGTATTATCATCTTATCCCTTACAATGTAATGCCCCAGCCAGAATAAAATAAATAATAATTTAAAACCATTCTAATATCATTCACCCTGGTAAGTGAGAATATAAAGAAAAAATATATGGCTCAAGTAGCAGAATCAGTGGATTCTAGATTCAGGGCAGCTTCCCCTTTATGTCAGTGGTAAAAATGGCCCTGAGAGAGCAGAACAAACTTTTCTGACAGGGGGGAGTATAGAATAAATGCAATTCTCTGGCTGATATGTTTTTTTTATGATCTCTGTGTCTAGTTAACCTAACCTAAATTACCTGCTGCTTCTACCTCCCTTGCTTCAGGTCCAATGTCCTCCAGGACACCCATGGTCCATTTTTAAAGGGGCGGCATCCCCCACCCAAGGCACTTGTTTAGGTTGCCTCGCGCTGAACAAAGTGCTGGGAGGAGTGCAACTGTGTGATAGCATTGGTAAGTAACCAAGAGTTCCATGGCTACTACCATGAGGCAACAGTGTGATAATGTGGATAATGTACATTTAGCAATGTTGGTATTATCATCCTCCTCACCAGACTGACTTCCAATCACCTGCGCTAATGGAGAGAGGGTAGGTATGGCAGTTGCCTCTAACTTAACAGGCTTTAGGGCCAATGTAGCTTGCTTGTACTTCAAGAGTTGGTTGTGGTGTTCATCTCTAGATTGCTAGTACATCAATCTCATTTACTCCAGATTCTCAATTCCCAAATCTATGCATCTGTTATGAAGACGTTCCTTCATAATCTGGGCATGGAACTGATCCTGATTACTAACAATCATGGCCAGTTGCTTTTCATCCTAGAGATGTCATGCTTAATCCCAGTAGCTGTATTATGGACAGCAGCCTTGAATGTAATCATCGGAGGAGGGATCGGAGGTCGAGGATGGGTCCTGATGTTCTTTCAAAGCTGGGATCCACCACCATGAGGAGGATGCTTTACTCATTCTCAACAGATGTTACTGCAGGAAAAGAAAGAAGATGATTAGAACATTGCAATACAGATTATATTCATCACATTCTTGTACAGTTAATATGCAGGGTTTTCTGCAACTTAAACTATTGATCATTGACTTTACACTAATACACCAATAAAAAAAACATTTTTATCTTACATGGTCTTTGCATTTATCATAGCTAATTCCTAATTTAGTTACCAGTTACATACAAGTATTATCTGCTATACTTATTGCTCACTAAACCTGTGATTGAACCTATGAAGAGTTTAAATTCTAATCACTGTAGGGCTCAAGTACATAGATGTCATATTACTGTTCATCTATGTCCACATTTCTGTACAAAGATGTATATTAGTAAATATAAGTAGATGGTATTCTACATGTAATTACTTACATTTGTATTAACATCTAACTAAAATTATGTGGTGCAAATGTGTGGGTGGTGGATCCCTGTGCCTACATATCATAAGCCTGAAATTTGTGGCAATAATCATGTCTGGGAGGTGGTGAAGATGCCCCTGTTGGAGAGGAAGTAGAATGCATTGTTAGTACATACAGTTGGGTGCAGAACATCAAATCAAATCAGCATTTGCATTGGGCTTCACTCATGAAAGAGTTATCTGCATGAGATATGGATATTCCATGCAATTCCTTCTATCATGAATGAAACCCTGCCCATTCTACATGTTTCTACTGTTGGTGACATGCAAGCACATGCACATGTATTAGTATGTTTGACTTACCTGAGGCAGGTGAAGAGGAGGCTCCCACAAAGGCCAGAACCATCCAAAATGGTGAAGTCTAAGGAGGAGCTGCTGGTTTTTGTGTTGCCTGTACAGGCATGGGGAACATTATCTGATGTTGCCAGGGGTTGAGGGCAGGGCCGTCTTTAACATGGGGCAAATGGGGCAGCTGCCCGTGCCCAGTTACTCCTGGGGGGCCCAAAGCAGCTTCCCCATGGGCTCCCTGCCCTCACACGTCCTCTTTGCAGTGCATAGATGAGGGAGGAATGCATGGAGGAGATGGCAATGAGCATGGAGGAGACGGCAATGAGCATGGAGCAGACAGGAAGTGAGTACTGGGGAAGGGGGAAGGAGGGTGGTATATAATGAGAATAGGCTGTGGCATATTAATGGCAAAATAATGCTGACATATTAATGAACAAACTAACACAGGCATATCAATGGCAAAATAACACTGGCATTTTAATGGGCAAATTAGTTGTGGCATTTTTTTTATTTGAATTGTGTCTAATTTAATTTTGGTTTTAAAGCCAAGAGATGAGGAAATAAAAACATCAACTGGGACCTGGAAAAAACATATGTAAAGGGATTCTGTTGTTTTTGTCTAAATGTTTTATCATTCTTTCAAACAGGTATGGTAATTAGTGGCTTATAATCTGATAAGCATATGTATTTTTTTTCCTTGGCAAAATAATACTGGCATATTTATGAACAAACTAACACATGTATATTAATGGCAAAATAATACTAGCATATTAATGGGCATATTGGCTGTGGCATATTAATGGCAAAATAATACTGGCATATTAAAGGGGAAATTGGCTGTGGCATATTAATGGGGAAATTGACTGTGGCATATTAATGGTAAACTAATACCCTCATATTAATAGGCAAGTTGGCTGTGGCATATTAATGGAAAAATAACACTGGCATATTAATGGGCAAACTGTGAAATATTTAATGGACAAATAGTGGCCTATTTTAATAGGCAAACTGGCTGTTGCATTTGTTAATGACAAAGTGACTGTGGCATGTTAATTGGTACCTGACAGTGGATAATTTTAATTGGCAAAGTGATGCTGTGGCATGTTCTGTGGGGCAAACCAAGTACTGTGGGTGCAATATAGGTGCAAGCCAAATTCTGTGTGTACTTGGTGCTGTGTTAAGTCCTTCAGGTGCAATGTTGGTGCGGAAAAAGGCAATAAAAACAAGAAATGCAATTTTTCAATAACATTTTTAATACATGTGAAAATAGTTGAATATAACATTAAAAAGTTCAAATAAGTATAAATGCAACTAGTGTGATAGAGATGTGTATAGATATTTATTGTTTTAGAATTGGGCAATTATCACCTCGCCGGGCTCTTGTGTGTGGCATAATTATGGGGCTCTTGTGTGTGGCATACCTATGGGGCTCCTGTGTGTGGCATAATTAAGGGGCTCCTGTGTGTAACATAATTAATGGGGCTCCTGTGTGATGCATAATTAACAGGGCTCCTCTGTGAGGCATAATTAATGGGGCTCTTGTGTGTGGCATAGTTACGGGGCTCCTGTGTGTTATTATTAATGGGCCTCCTGTGTGTGGCATAATATATAGAGCTCCTGTATGGCATATTTAATGGGCCATCTGACTGGCATTACTAAGGAATCTGTTTGGCATGGTACTGGAGGAAATCCAGAGGGGTGAGTTACTGCACCGGGTGACACCAACTATAGGGACACCTCTAATGCATCCGTTGCTGTTTTTAATACTATGTGATCAGCACTGATTGCCTAGTACATGGCCAGACAGGGAGGTGCGGCCCGCATGAGACTGGCTGCGGTAACTGCACCTCCGTGCGCGACTACATTGGGCGCATAGGACAGAGCACTACACGAGGGGTGAAGGTGTCTGTGTGTGTCCAGCTATATATATATGTGTGCCTCCAGTTATATATATTTTTTATATTATATAAACCTGAGCCATTTATATATAATATACATATATTAATATATACGTATATAATTTACTCTGTCGAGTAATCAGTAATTTTTAAAAAGAACATGTTAAAATCAAGAGAGTACCATTTTATTTATCTTTTACATTTATACATTGTGCTAGCCTAGTGTTAAGCCTGTGAGATATGTTTGATTATTTTTTAATTACCTTGTCGTATTTCCTGGTTGGAGCAGCAGAGATGAGTTTTGCACAGCACATCCAAGGAATCCATTTAATATGTTTTTATTTCGTACTATTATCAGATAACATGTCCATTACATACATAATTGAGAAAATGCTCACTGTATTAGGATCTGTTTGATATATGTTATCTCTTTATACATTAAGCACAGAAGTTACCTTATCCAGTTCCCCTCCCGTTTTTTTCTTATTCCTACTAATTCTTGAACCAAACATAGCATACCATGTCTCTTAAAGACACACCTACACAGAGAACTTGGTCTAACATTTCCAGATACAGGTGTCCAAGGTCCTAACCAGTGGAATATTAGGTACAGTGGAGAGTGTTTCACCTCATTCAAATGCCCCTGCAGAGTCTAGCCACCAGGTAAAAATGGCTAAGGACATGGAATAGGCCAAAGGTAAATGACACTTATGGGTAAGTTGAGCAGGGTCAAATATGGCAAGTAAATGTTCAGGCAAATTAGGCGAAACTGGCATAAATACATGGAAAAACTAATAAAAAATAAAATTTTTATAAAAAAAAAAAATAACGCACAGAAAATACACATATAAATTGGTACTTTCTAAAGAACACCTTTATGACAGACATACAATAGTAAATCAAGATCAATTTTACCTTATTACATTTTATTAGGAAAGGATGGCATGAAATAAACGATGTACTCCATTTCACCGCAGGATACATTTTTATTTTTGTTAAATGAAGAGCCCTCAACTCCATCACCTCTTTTACTTTTCTCGGGCCTCACTTTCCCAATCTATTTTCACCAACGTCCCATAAACAGCCACATATGGCTGTGTGTCTTCAGGAGTGATGACCGTACAGCTGGCTTCTATTGCCCACCAATTTACCGAAGCCCCCTTTATTTTCAGCTTGACAGCGCCAAGGAGCTTTGTAGATCTAGCAAAATATATCTATTTTCTAATTGTCTATTTATCACCTTCCAGGGATTTGTGGGCCTCTTAGAGGGAAAAAGGGAGGGAAAAAAAAGAGAAAGGCATTGAACAATGATTCCTGTCAAGGCACTGACTCACTTTAAATTAGGATCTGCTTGCTAAATAACTAATTTAGTCCTGCTATCGAGCTGAAAAAGTAGGTATTCAGTGTAAAGTGCCAACCGGGGAATTGATTATGTCTTCTCTTAGTGTGCATGATAAAACTGCCAGACCTGACCACTGTTGAAGACTGTAGGTAGTTCCCTAGGGATGCCCAGCTTTTCATCATAGAGAATTAGCACACATTCTACCAAGCAAGCTGCTCAGCCAGACAGCTGAATCGAAAAGATCATGCATAGTCTCAACATATTTGTTGGTTTTGTATTCATTTTCTTTATAGAGATTTGCAACCTGCGATTAAATCTAATTTTCCTTGGGGAGGAGGCATGGAAGTGAATTTGACTGTCATTAGGCCAGCCGAACACATGGTAACACTGTTGAGCAAAATCTAATTACTGTATGATTTGACAACTATAGGTTCTCTTTTTTGCTTCTTCTCTGTGAGGTTTTTTCCCGAACATATTGAATTCAATTGTTTTTTACATATGTGTGAAGTTGTTTTGAAGATTGTTACTTTAAACATTTAATAGCCGTGTTTTATATGACTATATAATATATGTATTCATCAAATCTAAATACTAAGAAATAACACATCAATGTATGAAAAGAAAATCAATAATTTAGTTTATTTAGATTTTTTTTTGAAGAGACACAAGATTTTTATTAGATGTTTGGCACTTTGGTCAAGAATGTTAAATACAAAAAATGTAACTTTTTTCTTTTAACATATTTTAATTAGAATAAAAAACTTATTAACAACTTACAAATAAAGATTTAAGGATGTGTATATCCCACTAATAAAAGTATTGGAATGTAACGAAAAGGTACAATCACTGTAATGCATGAGAAAAAGCGACTACAACTGTTTGTGTGTTTATATAACTCCACATTTACCCCTATAGTTTGGATTCCTACTTTTTGTGATGATGCAGTTTTTCTGAAGTGGATGCAATGCCAGTAAGGTGGATTTATGAATGGATCCAAGAAGACCTTTGGAAGGAGGAAATTTGGGCTAAATTAGTCTTGGTTTTGGTAAGACAGGTCAATAATTTTCAAAAATGTCACCACATATGGAGGACAGAAAAGGAAAGATAAATTATTTGAAATACTTGTATGTAGCTCAAAGAGTAGGATCTATATACACTAAAGGAGTAGACGAATCTAGTCTTCAATTCTCTTGTCCTGTTCTTTGAAGATCAGATCCTATCTTGTTTTTATAAGCATAACAGAACAATTTACACTTTGCGCATATAATTTGAGAACTAGTTTTGTCTTTTCTATACCCTTAGTAACAGCTAGGCTTATTTAGGGACATCGTTAAGAGTCAAATCAATAGGCTTCGATCTAGCCCGAAATGGGGCCAGATTGGGTCTTGTAGCTGAATTCTGGCGATATTGAGTAGCCCCAATTCGGCTACTCAATATGGCATATTTAAGCCACATTCAGATAAGGAATTCTCCTTGCTCGAAATGGACCAAATCCCACTGAAATTTGCCCATATTCGGCTAAAGTAGCCACATTTCGGGCATATCAATCCGCTAGTTAATAACTGGGGAATTCAATGTTAAAGTCATGAGGAATAATATTAAACATTTGTAAAATAAAAAAATATATTATATACAATTATAATATATGAAAGTTAAATATTATTACATTCATTGTATGCATTTTAAATTATTAATGCATTTATTTTGGTGTTTATTTACTTCGATTAGATTTGGTTTAATTTCTTATAATTGATTTTATTCATATTTTGTTTTATTTTCCAATATTCGTATTTTTTAAAATATATATATATATATTTTAGCTTTGACACCATAGGCAAAATCCTCCCCATGACTTCTATGGAAGGGTTTTTTCCGCTATTTTTCCGCTATGTTGAACCAAAATCCTCCCCATGGAAGTCTTTGGGGAGGCTAGATGCTAT